>CAOKZL010000156.1:0-1200000 GCA_948472985.1 Iguana delicatissima | reverse complement strand
AATTTAAACTGCTTTCAATTTCCAATATAGGTTTCAAGGAAGAAGGAGTTGTATAAATTATTGTTTCTGAATTTTCTTTAAAAATATGTTTTCCTTTTCTTTTAGTCAAGTTATCTCAAAATCCAAGTTCAGGTCAGTATTCTCCTCTCTTTTACCTTTCCTTTCCTCTAAATATATCATATACTCTTTACACTGTTAATCTATTCAAATTATGGTGGAATATGACTGAATGTTAAAATTGTGTGAGTAAATAATATGCAGGAAACATGTATGAATGTAAATTATCATGTTCTGTTTTTGCCATTGAACAACAGTTTTTTTCACATTGCTTTGCTTACTTAGCTCATAAATTAGTGGATACCTTATTTTGAAGATTTCTTTTTTTTTGAGGAAAATTACTCCAGGAGCCCTAGCTGCATATGAAATGCAGATGTGTGTGCAACTAACTTAATGCACCCCTTTTCTCTCTTGAGAAGCCACTTTGGAAGGTGAGTTGGTGCTATCTGAAAAGTGGTAGGCAGACTTTTTTAAAAAACTTATTTTCCTTTCCCCTATTCCCAGCCAACTTTCTCGAGCAGATTTCCTTTCTTCTCCCTGATGGCCTTCAAAGTAATGGGTTTCAAGTGTGTATTGGAAATTCTGCAAGGAATGGGCAGTGACAGTGTGGAATTTAGTGGTAAGGAACTGGAGTGAAAGGAAAAGTTTGGCCATATCCTGCATCCAGTACCCATCTCCGATTGCTGCTTTCCGGTGTAGCTTTTATGCCTGCATGTAACAGGCAGATTAACTCAGAGACAAAACCATCGTCACACAGGAATGATGATTCAGGATCATTGGGAAAGATGATGTCACCGAGGACAACCAGTGCTAGACATGTAGAGATGGGCTGCAGTGGAGGCAGGATATGGAGAACCTCGAGTGTGTCATCCTGTTGTCTAGATGATACTCTTTTTCATGCCAGTACAAATCCTAGCTGGAAGATTAGTTCCACAGGGTATGACAATCGTAACCATGTCATGGTTCCTATTTGGAGTAGGAAATAACCAGTCTTGTGCTGTGTGTTATGAATTTTACGGGGAAACAGCTGCGAGTATTCATTCTGTAAACTGAGTATTGTTCATGTGCAAACAGCAGAATCTCTCAAGAAGGTAATCACACTGACCAAGATCAAGAAATTCTGATATTATCTACAATCCTCGATGATCAAAAAACAGATTTCTTGTTTAGATACGTGGGAGAGTGTGAGGTGATTATTCTTTACTCTGTTTTGTATTACCGCCCTTTAAAAAAAGACTTTATAGCTTAGTCTTGAAAGAATTTGATACATTTGATGTCAGTGTTTGGCTGATAATTGCCTGATCTCAGTGTTAAGGATTACATAGCTTGGGGTGTTGTTTGTTTGTTTGTTTTTTAAAAGTTTCAAAAGGCTTATTTGTAGCAAAGTTCTGTATTGATTCTTACATGAATACTGGTGAGAAGACTGAGCAGTGGATAAGAAAGGAATTCTGGGAATTCTGGTATGCTGAACATCTCAAGTTTTGACCTTGTCTCTGGGGAAAATAAGTCAAGATAGTGGCTTGTGTAATGGTTATACACTTTGGCTATCTAAACAGCCTTAGACAAGTGTTACAATTTTAAAAAGTTTTTTTAAAATGTTCATGGGAAAAATGAGTATTTCATCTAGTCCATACAGTCAGGATAGCTGTCACTTTTCAAACATTTTTTTAACCTTGAGTTTAAAGACATTCTTTTGCAAAATCTACATGGTGAAAAGATTAATTTTGGCACTTGTAACTGGACAGCTTTCTCCATACCTTTCCATTGGCTGCATGGGAGACTAATTCTGGCCATAAACTAAATAATTGAAGACCTGAAGTCTTCAAGTACTGCACAGTCTAAGAAAAAGAAAAAAGAAATCTTCCAGTAGAATAGTCAGTCTTGACATATAGCTACTACATTATTTGGGATCATTATTTTTATTTTCCCTTGATTAGTCAGAATGACAAAATCCATAAAGTAAATCATACTGTGTGACAGCCAGCACTGAGTAGTGGTATGAGCATTGGACTATGATGCTAGAGACCAGGGTTTGAATCTGCACTCAGCTATGGAAAGCTACTGGGCAATCATGGGCAAGTCACTTTCTCTCAGCCTCAGAGGAGGCCAAAGGCCAAAACTCCTGTTAAGAAATATTTCCAAGAAAACCCTATGATAGGTTCGCCTTAGGCTTGCGGTAAGTTGAAAACAACTTGAAGGCACACAACAACAAACACAATCATACTATGTTGAATGGAACTAATTTATTGAGAAAGGCTCTTGAGGATTGATAGATAATTTACAGCCTATTGCCTCTTTTGGATGGAAACTGTATTTAGTCAACTTCAGATGGAAGGAGGAGAAAACATCCTCTTTTCTGCATTAATTTGAACTCTGCAGTAAAAACTGAATCCCCAAAAATAATATCCTACCACTTCCATACCCTCTACACCAAGCCATTACTGGCTACTGTAGGTAACCATATCAAAACTGTTCACCAGACTCCATAGATAAGCAGATACTACTATCCTTTGCTCTCTTTTTCTATGACCAAATTACTATAGCTATTAAAGAATGTACTTTTACTTAATTTTTCAAAAGACAAGTGCTACTCCTCAAAAGTGCTTTATCTATTATAATTCATGTTTTTTTATCTAGTCTCTTAAAGTAAAACTCCTTCAAATGCAGTACAGTGAATATAAAATGCACACAGAACTGTATTTTATGTTATATGCATAAACCTTGTGATTGCTTTTCCAGTATACCCATTTACATGTTCAAATAATCACAATTTATTGTTGTATTTGAATCCAAAAGTTAGTTTTACCTATGGTTTAAGTCAAATTTTCTCCAACCAGGTGTCCTCCAGATGTGTTGGAGGACAAACAACATCATTCTCAATTAGAAAGTCCCTTGCTGACTGGAGGTGATTGGAAATCTTGGCTAACACCTCTAAAGAGCATCTTATTTGGGGAGGCAGTATCATAAGACCTGGTTTGAAGTTGAATTGTTTCCTGAAATCATATTTCACACTAACCATATAAACCTCAAGGGAAGGAAGGTGGCCACATATTTCTCTTAAATGTGCTGTTGTGGCCCTCAGAGTTATTTTTTGTTTTTTGTCCCAGAGTGCTCCCAAGTACCCTTCATGTGTGGGCAATTATGTCATATTTTGGGAGCCCTTGAGCCACTTTAGGCCCCAAAAGGCCTTTTTGTCAACCAAGTAGAGATCCAGAAATTGACTTGCCCCTTAGAGGATGCTTGGTACATTTTGTAGCAAAAAATTTATTTTCTTTTTACAGGAGATGTGGTGGCGATAAAGTCCTTCGAAGTCTCCTAAAAGTCAACACAGTCCCCGCACTCCTGAAAGTTGCCCACCCTGATGTAAAACAATGGTTACCTAAAGGAATAAACAAGGGCCTCTAATCTCATTGCACTGCACTGGGGGAGCAGAGAGCTGTTAAGTTCAGGCCTTACACGTTTTAACACCAAGCCATCATGTAGGATTGTATCCAAATGAGAGCATTATACATTACTCTGTCTTTGGTTTTCTTTAGTTTCTCTTCTACTTTATAGTAAAAAGTTGGCTTAGACACTTCCTTCTTAATCAGTCAGCCCTACCCAGTATCTGTTTCAAGGAATCTTGCTGGGTTCAGATATAACCTGAGGGTTCTTGTTTTTTTTGTTTTTTTTTTAGCTAAACCATGTTTCATTCTCATGGACCAGTTGTCACTAGTCCATACTACTATAATTTGAAACCATGCATACTAAACCATGACTTAGGGGTATATGCACTACCCTTTGAAACACTATCAAAGCTGCAGGCTTGAGCATTCTCCCAGCATTCTTGCTGCTCTTCTGTTTCTACGTGGCTAGGAGGATGAATTAGCTATGATGTTAAATGAGTCAGACTCATCATCCATTGTTTGTAGATAGCTTGTTTAGCAGCTGGCTAGTATATTTTTAACCATGCTTCTAGGTCCATGCTTAATGACATGCTAGAGTTTGAGGAATACCAAAGTGAATCTTTGTTTATTTCTCCTTCCAGCCAAGTGGGAGAAGGAGACAAGACAGGGAGCACTCAAGCGTCACTTGGGCTCACAGAAGCTTATGCATGTAATGCTAAATCATAGTTTTGCATTATGTGTGAAGCCAGTGGCTGAACCCATGTTACCCACAAAGCATGATTTATTTGATGCTGATAAAATCTGAAACCAGAGTCTGAAACTGGTTTAGAGAGGTTTTTCTGATTGTGTATTGCAGTGGTGTCTGAATCCATAAGCAAGCCAAAGCTATAACAAAGATCACTTTCATGGTTTATCATCATAGCTATCGTTTCTACTATTTTTAGCAGATCTTCAGCAGAACATTGACTCCTGCAATATAGCATTCCCATGATTATGTTATGAGTTAAAAAACCAAATAAACTGACATTTGCAGAATGGACCTTCACACTTATGTAACATTTCAGAAATGTTTGGATAACTTTCATCTGTAGGGGTGGGAAAATACTTTAAGCTACATTTCCAGGACACTGCTGTGTAAAAATGTGTCTAATTTGTAGCAAAAATATCTTGATTTCTCTTGAAGTGCATACGAGTAAGGTTTCGTGGATTATTAATAAATAAAAAGTTGATTTTCTTTTTTTAATTCAAGCCAAGATTTACAATCACAATAAAAATATCAGTCATATTCCCAATGTTCCTTTCTTAACTTTATCTTTGTTCTTATTAAAACTTAAAACTGAAAGTTACTGGTATTCTTTTCTCCTGATTCTTATCTTTTGGGAAGTATTCCAAAAGTACTTGTGTGCATCTTTAAACAACAAAACAGATTCTCTTTCTGTCATTTAATCAATCTACTACATTATACAATGTAATATTTTAAACTTGTTTACTTAACTCCCTTAAACTGCCAATACTGCTTTTACTGAGCTCTGGATTTTTCTTGATAGGAGTCTTTGAAACTGTTTTCTCCAAAACTTAGGAGTAGGCTCTGTGACAAAATAATGGTCATCTTTAGCCAGATGCATCTAAGAGCTTTAACACTGGCAGGGATGGGCAGTGGCATTTGATGGGTTACTGGATCAGACCTCGGTGGGCTAGTGAATCTGCGTTAGCATCTAATCTGAATTTTAAAGAAGCTCTGTAATAAGCTGTACCCTATTTCTGAAATAAGCTCAGCCCATTGAGTAGCTCCTTTAAAGTGCAGACACCAGCCTCCAATTTTTGCAGCCCCACAACCCTCCTAAACTAAAGAAGGGAAATGTCACTGGAAGTGACCAGTAACTGAGAGTGACCTGGTCACCTCTGGTTTTTTTTTTAAAAAAAGCTGAGAAAAAATGCATTTCCACTTCTTAAAAATAAGGGAGGGTTGCTAAAATAAATATAGTTTTCTTTTTTCTTTTTCTTTTTTAAAAAAAGATTTTTGCAAAAAGATTTTGTGGGTCCAGCATATTATTTTTTGAGGAGAACAATGCCCCTTAGAAGAATAAAATTCCTGGGTTTTGTGATTTCTTCTTTTGAGGGGATGTGAGTCAGCAAAAATGGCCCAAGAACCCACAAGCAGTCTGCGGGCCTCATAATTCCATCCACTGAACCCGAGATTTTTAAAAAATCACAAAATATATTCTATTTTATAACATAAACAACAAATCTTTATAGAACATTTGATGGCTTAAAATATGAGCTGGTCTGTATGTGCTTACAATCTTCACACCTTTTTCAGTGTTTTGCTCTAATCAGAGGTCTTTGTCACTCATGATCATAATACTTCAGGAATTGGAGTGTGTTAAATCACCTTAAAACTATTGTTTTTGCACATTTTCTTTCATTCAAGGTCTCACTACTGAATGAAGGTTTTTTAAAAATTTTGCACAAAGTCATTCTTGAACAGCTTAAAGCGAGTGTGTTGTAATTTTACAGAAAAGAGAGGTTGTTATATGTGGGTAAGAAGAAAAATAAACTTACCATTCTTTGACCATTTTAAATGATTTTTCTTGTCAAGTATGCTGTACCCTATTTCTGAAATAAGCTCAGCCCCTTGAATAGCTCCTTTAAAGGGCAGACACCAGCCTCCAATTTTTGCAGCCCCACAACCCTTTTGGTTCATGATCTAAGCAAAGGGAATTTCAGCTTCAGTTATTTTGGAGTTAAGTGCAACCCCAACTCTGACCATCAGCTGTCCCTGTTTGGTAAATTAGACAAGGTTGCAGAATGTAATTTTAAAGTAGTATCAGAGTTGACTTAACCTTATGGAACATTATTTGCAACAGTCTTGAAACTGTGCTAAGCTGTTTTCTGCTACCAACCTGGGGATGGGCATGAATTGCACAGAGAAAACTACATTCTTTTAATCCCTGCTGCCTGATTTCAGGCAGGTTCTGAAGTACTAGCTTGTATGCACTTCATTTTAGCCTTCAGTATTCCATAGACAAGGAACTGTAGTAAATCACAGGTGTTAGCAGCATACCATGTGAAAGATTGCTGTGGCTACTTGTGTTATTAGAATAAAAGAAAACTTAGGCCCTTTCCACACGGGGGGCGTGAAACGTGGGGAAACGGGGCGGTGCATGCGGAAATGGAGCTTACCTCGATGCAGGTAGCTCCGTCGCCATGGGGAGCAGCGCGCGTTCGCCGCTCTACACAACAGCGGCGTCCGGCGGCGCCCAAAATGGCGGCTGGCGGTTTCTGGTGGCTCTCCGCCAATTGGAGAACCGTGCCAGCCGGAAGCCCGCCCCCGGGCAGCTCTGCAGGGACGCGCTTGCACGCCCCTGCAATTCCACACGGGGCACTGCGACAGGCTAGTGCGTGCGTGTTTCATAAAGACCACATGAAATGTGGTCTTTATAAAACACGCGGTGCCACCCCCACAGCCGTGCGAGGGCGGTTTGAGGTGTGGAACCTCCACATTTCTAACCGCCTTAGCGCATTCCACGGTGTGGACAACGTCCGGGTGAGGTCGTCCTACTCCGTGTTTTTCCCCCGTGTGGAAAGGGCCTAAGATGCATATTTTTTTCTAGTAATAGAAATGGTTTCTTTGTCTGCTTGTAATGCAGAAAGTAGACTTTAATGGTTTGAGATCATCTGACCTCTTTTTCCCTTGGCATACAAGTTCAAATAGATACTGCACACATGTACACGCATGCTATCCTATAGAAGAAAATGCACTGAATGAGAGATGAAGTTATGGAACTAAGCAGCATTGCCACAGATCAAGTGGCTGTTCATGGGATCTGTACAGGGATTGGTTCAAAAGTCATGTGATCCTTGTTTCCATTGCATCTGTAATAGCTGCTGGTTCCATGAGCCCCTGAATGTATATAGACTATACAGTTATAATAGTTTGATAGCTGCCACTGCTCCAACCAGATTAAAGATCCATGAGATCTTAATCTGG
The DNA here is from genome assembly GCA_948472985.1 of Iguana delicatissima. Taxonomy (NCBI): domain Eukaryota; kingdom Metazoa; phylum Chordata; class Lepidosauria; order Squamata; family Iguanidae; genus Iguana; species Iguana delicatissima. The sequence goes on along the minus strand of CAOKZL010000156.1, from coordinate 1,192,566 downwards.
TGAAGTATTTCAAATTATCTGTGGGATTGCTCTAGTGTTGTAGTTCAGGCAAGCATAGGGAAGAGTATTCAACACAGACTGAAAAGAAAGAACAACAAGCATTGCTTATTTGTCAAAGGCCTGTCTAACTGAAAAGATATTTGCCTGACTAATGTTTCGGGCCCAACGTATCCCCCTTTCTCTGTGAACATGCATTTGTATATGTAAGTGTGTTTGTGGGAAATCCCAATCAAGAAAAAATACCAAGCTCCATGTGAGTCCTGTTACCTTTAGCAATGAGAGATAAAATGTACGTGTAGCTTTATTTAAGAAGCATGGATTACTCAGGGGACAGGAGAAACAAAAATACTGATATAAGGATAATGTATATGTGAATTTCCCAATCTCATTTAGCCTTTCTTTCAGACTTCCCTTGCAGATTCTATGTACTTTCACATTTCAAGCAGCATTTGCTTGAACAGGAAATTACAGTCTGTGATAAAAGCCTTAGCGGTGTCTGCTTTCCTAACCTGGCAGTGCATACAAGTTTTGTCTATTTTCACCAGCTCTTTCAAAATTTGAGTCAATAATTTGAGTCAGAAGCATGTGGAATAAATGTACAAATTAGTATTTCTGAATGGAAAAAAAGTGTGAAACTGAAGCAGCCGGTGGTTCAGTGGTGCAAAATTTGACCAGTCATATGCACCCTGGCCATTTTTGGAGAGGGGTGCTAGGACGTGTCCTATCTAGGCTGCCTCTGAAGAACATTCTGAAGCTTTATTTGTTTGAGAATACAGCTGCCAGAATGCTTTTTGAATCTGACAAATCTCAGCGTATAATTCCAGTACTTTATTTCCCATACTGATTACCAGTTTTTACTGGGAGTCAGTTCAAAGTGCTGATTTTGACTTTAAACAAAGGTCTACCAACACCCTTGATAGGCATGCATGACCTTTTAAATTAACCACTGGTTCTCAGCTGTTGATTTTTCCTGTGTTATGGTGAGTAGACATATGGGCAGGACCTGTTCTGTGGCAGAACCAGGACAGAGGACTAAGATGTCTTTACCAAGAAGAATTTTTCTTCATGCTTAATTTTTATAAATTTAGACTATATTGTAATGCCTCCACTGTTCTATATTTTAGTCGACGCTGGCGACGCTGGAACAGATTCAATCGAAGAAGATGCAGGGCTGCTGTAAAATCTGTTTCATTTTATTGGCTAGTTATTGTACTCGTCTTCCTGAACACATTAACCATCTCATCTGAGCATTACGATCAGCCTGACTGGTTGACACAAATACAAGGTAAAAATGAAATATTTTTTTAAAAAAATTATGCAATAGAAATTGAGCTTGTACTTCTGTTTTTTAGTTATTTTATGATGTATAAAATATGGCAAACTGTCTTAAACGGAAGCTTGGGAAGGAATAAACTGATTTTTGGTATCATAAAATTTTTAACTGGAACATATGTGTATTGAAATCCACAGTACATTTGCTGTAGCTTAGGTTATAGACCTGTGGCCTGTAGGTTTCCACTGGTTGTCACAGTCTTGCATGTCTCTGTATGTACCATCAAAAATTGCCTCTGGATCTAGTACAAAATTTGTCTGCATTTGACAAATACCTCCTCCATGTTAGCAGGTCTAGAAGGAATTCCCACTGCATTGCAAAGTTTATCATTCAGGGATTCTCCTCTTGGCTTTTGTCAGTTAAATCCTGATTACCTTTATCAGTTGTTCTCAGTGTATAAGATTCCTAGTTTGTCCCTAAGTTACAAAAGAAAACAAGACAGTCTTTTTGTATGCTGAACTTGGTGCGTGCATCAGGTCTCCACTGAAATTAGAATCATACCCATACTAAATGTATGGTAAATATGTTATATGTTTTATGAGGGTAATGAAAATTCACTCCATATTATTGCCTGAATTTCTTTGTTTGTAAGATTTTGGAATATGCACTATATGTGGTATCATCTTAGCTTGGGAAGAATGTGAGTGTTAGGATTAGAGGTGAAACTAGAAACAAAACCGTTGTTTGCTTTCTGCCCAAAATGAATCAAAGACATATACATCAATATAATTTTCTGAATATTTTTTCCTGCAGATATTGCAAACAAAGTTCTTCTGGCTTTGTTCACCTGTGAAATGTTAGTAAAAATGTATAGTCTGGGCCTGCAGTCTTACTTTGTGTCCCTTTTTAATCGTTTTGACTGCTTCGTGGTCTGTGGCGGCATTGTTGAAACCATCTTGGTGGAGTTGGAAATCATGTCACCCCTGGGCATTTCGGTGTTCCGCTGTGTTCGTCTTCTCCGTATTTTTAAAGTAACCAGGTAAGATGAATTCAAGAGTGATACTTGTTAGTTTGTTTTGTTTTGTTTTTTTGTTTTTGTTTTTGTTTTACTTGCTGCTAAGTTTTATTGACACTTGTATGATCCGCAGCTCTTTCGTAATATTTCATCACGCACTGTTCTTTTATGGTTTTTTTTGGTTAACACACGCATTTTAATTTATAGGCACTGGACATCCCTGAGCAACTTGGTAGCATCCTTGTTAAACTCAATGAAGTCCATTGCTTCACTGTTGCTTCTGCTTTTCCTCTTCATCATAATCTTCTCATTGCTTGGAATGCAACTGTTTGGAGGCAAATTTAATTTTGATGAAACTCAAACAAAACGGAGCACCTTCGATAATTTCCCACAAGCTCTTTTAACTGTATTCCAGGTAAATTTCTTTCACCCGCTATAAGACATTTTATCTTTGAAAAACAAAAGTGTCTAAGTAATCCTGTCTCCTAAAAAAAAAATCATATCACAACTACTTATTAATTCTGTTTGTGTTAAATAGCATTTTGCTCATTAAAGTCAATATTCTGGTAATTTCTGCATCATTTTGTATCATCTGTTCATATCATGTATTCAATCTATTTATGCAGCATAGCTTTTATGTTAATGTCATTAATATTAAGTTGTCTTTGTTCTTCCAAATTTTAGCTTTAAAAAACTGAATTACTGAATGTTAAAAAAAGAAAGAAAGAAAACTTTCCCTTACGTTTAGCTGTTTTGTTTTAAACAATTGTTTATGCATCACATATTTAAAGGTTGTATCTTGGTAAATTACCCAAGCTATGAGCTGTGATCCAGAGGTGATTCACATATGCAGCACGGTTTCTTTCTTTTCTTTTTTTTTTGCTCTGGGTGGACTCTACCACTGTCCAACCATCAATATATAGGATCCATGAGAGCCAACAATTCCCTTTGTCCCAAGCAGCCTGTCTGCCTATCTCCCAAATCTGCTGGAAGGCCTTTAAGTGAGCTTTCCAGAGTAGATCTTAAGCATGTGCAAGGGATTTTAGTATAGAAATAGAAGTAAATACTTGGTTGGGTAAGTGGAAATCTGACAGGGCCGCACTGGATCTTATGCCTTACTTTCTTCCTGTCCACTTACCTCCAGAAGGCAACCTCAGTACTTCATGAGTACTGCTTTTAAAACTGTTATAAGTCTCAGAAGCCACTTGGTTTACAGGTTAGGAAGGAAGAGAAAACTATATGGATTCACAGAAGCAGTTACCGTACATATAAAGGGCTTACTAGACTGCAAATATTACTATTGTTATTTTTTTTAAAAATATTATTTATAAGCACATTATAATGATAGAGCTTATTGTAATGTTTTACAATAATCTTAAAACACAGTATTATCTACTTTTAGAAATTTCCTTTCATTTCACTACCCTTTATGCTAGAATAATATGGCTGCGATACTGACATATCTTAAAGGCTTGGGTTATTACACAGCGATTTTATAATTGGCACACCAGTTGATATCTTGATATGTATTGCATGTTGCAGAAAAAGTATGCAGTCCTATTCTGGTTATTTTGGAAGTATATCTCACTTCATTAATGGGACTTATTTCAAAGCATATAGGACTTTGTCCTTACTGGAAAGCTCCATACAGATTTAGTCCGCGGTTAATCTGCTGAATTCATTGGAGAAAATTTTGAAATAAATGTAAATTAATTTATAGTTAGTTGGATGTAAAATGTTTGAATTTACCTGTTTTCTTGTTTGTTTGTTTGTTTGTTTGATTGGTTGGTTGGTTGAAAAGGTTATAAGGACATATTCAGTTGAAAAATTCTAGGAAGATATTTTCATAATATCTGATGTCGGCATGAGTATCTTTCTGACTATAGATAAATAAATGAGAAAGCTGATTTTGATCTTCCTAGTCTTTGAATTTCATTTTTTTTCCCAAAAAATTAAGAAACAAATTGTATCTTCATTCAGACAGGACAAATGATGTCTGAAATGAAAATTGGTCTCTGTGTTGGCGAAAGTTGTATGTGAAGTAGCCTTTAGAGAGAGGAAGCACATTTGTTACTTGTAGTTCTTTCACTGAAGATGAAATGCATTTTCACAATATTGAGATCCTGCTGCATGTAACTGGGTCAGTACAGTTTGCCTCTACTTAGCGTTCAGTATGTATGTTCTGCAGTGTGACACAAAGGGGAGGATAGAATTTAATCCAAACAGATGAAAACAGCATTCTAGTTGTTCCAGAAAACCTGCTTTCTAGAATTCTAGACTCAAGACTCCTGATTCCTATTTGTGAATTATAATGAGTGAGTGGCATGATTTCTAGAAATGTTACAGTTCTATGAAACAGTTTTTATCTGGACTTGAAAGGGAAATTATTAGCCTATCTGCTACCCTACTAGGTGACTGGATTTAGATGAGCGCTTGTTCAATTTACCTCTTTTGGATTACAACTCCCAGAACCTTCCAGTTTACCTGTCCAGTGGCTGAGCTGGTTGTGTGATCCTGAGAGTTGTTATCCAAAAAGTAACAGTGATAAAATAGAGTTTGTTGTTATGTGAATTTTAACTTCCATTTTTATTTTATTGCAATGCAGTGTAGTTATTATGCCTGACCCAGACATTTGACTGTGGTTAATCTTGTCTATGGTTCACTGAAAGTTCTTTGCTAATGTATCTGGGTTGTTTTAATCAACTATACTTAATAATCTGCTGTGTAGATGCAATGCAAATCTGTGGTTAATTAAAAGTAGAAGTTAGTTTCTGATCTCCTCTTCACAACTGTACCAGAAAGGAGAGGAGAGACACATAAACCTGAGGTTTGGACATATAATAATAAACTATAGCCCGTCATTGTATCTCAGTGAAGATGTAGCTGCATTAGATACTTATGATAAAATAACTAGTCAAGATGACTGATTAGGTTTTAAACATTCTCATACAGTAATTTTTAAAAAATCTTGTTTTTACAAATTGTTCTAAATCACTTACTCACATGGTTGCTTGTAAAACGTTTTACATTTTTAATAATAATTATCACACTGTCTTTGTCACTCCAAACCACTGATTGGTCAGTTTAAAGGTGTTAGAGAATAGTGGCTAAAATTGGAAACTTAGAAGTCATTTGTTAAAATTTCATCTTAACTACATACCCTTTACATAATCCACTGTTCTGTCCATATCAGATCACCAGTGTTCTGTGTTCACGATATGAAGACAGTAGCACTAGCTTAATATGTTGTAGTTGGGTCAATTTCTGGCAATGTCTGTGAAGAGCTTTAAATACTTTTAAATCACTATATACGAGTTATTGATACTGTGTAGGACAGAGACTTGTACAGATAGCAAATATCATGGCAGAAATGACCCTAAATGTTCATTCAGACAACAAACAAAAAAAGTCATTTTATAAGTGCCTTCAAACATATGTGCAATTTAAAGAAACTTTATATTAACAAAACTTGATCACGGATTTCTAAGACTTAATTTATAGTATTGTTGATTCCATAAATTTAATTAATCACAGATATTGGTTACCATTTGTAATGGGATAGTTCTTTCTGTGCTTTGAACTAAATGAAAAAGTTATCTGTTATTAATTTTCTGTTTTCATAAGGTAATCAGACATCTGCTTCTTAGATTCTAACAGGTGAAGACTGGAATGCTGTTATGTATGATGGCATAATGGCGTATGGTGGTCCGTCATCGTCTGGAATGGTAGTCTGTGTGTACTTCATTATCCTCTTCATCTGCGGTAACTGTATCCTTTCATTTTTTTTAAAAAAACTTTCAAAACGTAACTGTACATTTTTAGAACATGAACAGGTATTTAAATCAGGTATTCCCATATCCACCTACCTCTTCACACCTCAGAATAACATATGGAAAGATTCTAATCTTCTTGCCAGTCATTTTTGATATATTGATTGTACATCAAAAATTTATAAGAGCAGAACTGGAGCTTCTATATTTCTAGTAAGAAATATATACTGGAACTGTAACAAATTTGTCATATGGTGCACTCCTGTGCAGCTTTCCAGGCAACTAACTTCTATGCTAACTATTTTATTCTTTATTTCTCTGGTTTCCTACCATGTGTGCAACAGAGATATATTTTGGGGACTAATCATGCTCAATCATCATTGGGCTGTTTTTGAGTATTTTACCTGTTTTTCTTCCTAAAAAGTTTTTTTTTTCTGCTTCTGTAAGTTTCCCTGTTGTGCATGGGTGGTGATGTCTTGGTTGTAAACCTCTCATCATTCTGCATCCAAGTTTCCTATTAGCATATATATTTATTAAGGAAGATGTAGAATTCCATCGATTAAACATAGAGATTGTAGTTCTTCTTGCTGGTACCGTCACACCTGGTTGAAGCAGTTCTTTCTCCATTGTCTTCTTAATGGGAATATGAACATAGAAGTATTAGTCACCAGTCTATCTTTACCATATGCAGAAGGTGGGAGGAGAACCTGATGTTTTAGATAATGTAAGGGAGATGAGGGACTCTTATGGCTGCCAGAAGGAACGGTGTAGTCATTGCTATTTTCCCATCTTACTTCTTTCCTAGCTGGGCTAGAAAATATTGTCAGTTCTTTATCAGAGGCATCTGGTGGCTTCCCTGCCAGTGAATGGGGCAGTGAATATGCATTGGACTTTAGAGGAGATATCCAAGGTGCAGAACCTCTCTAAGGACAGGCTTGTCCACTTGGATAACTCTGTTAAAGTTTTGGCTAAAACTCAAGAATATTTGTACCCTTCAACTGGTGTGGAATCCCTGGCTGTCATAATTGGATTAATTAGGGGAATAAATATAGTAGTAGTACCAGTAGTAGTAGTAGTAGTAATAGTTGCTGTTGATACTGTTATTATTGTCAACTTATGTATTGCTTCTAGCAAAATTGGAGAGCAATAATAAATAAAACAATATCAGAGATAATCAAAAAGGGAGATACAGCATCATAGATAATGTACTCCTAACTGTATGGAGATCCCAGTGAACAATGGGAATGAACTCCCACCGTTCCAACTTGGTAGAATTGGTATTGTTTAAAAATATTGGCAAAATATTTAGCGTTAAGGATATCAACAGTTAACAATTTCCTTTTATACTTGTGCTTATTTTTTGAGGCTGTATCATTAAGAAGAGAAAGGGTTTATGTATGTGTGTCAGGAAATCTGTATGGCTGAAAGGGAGTGACCAAACACAAAACAGCTAGCAGTTTTCATTTTGTGGAATTCTGAAATTGTTAGGGTCATATAAAGCTCTATATTTATCTTTGGTGTCAGAAATTAACACCAAACTTCATTTCAGGCTTGTTTGAGAGAAGTCCCTGTCAAATTGTTCCCACTAAATATTTATTCTTGCCTGCCTCATGCTAAGTGGGCATGGGTTGTGATAGTCAGGAGTGTGCTTCAGCCACCAAAATGACCTTCCCCACCTTTTGTGTGTGTGCAAAAAAGAGGAAAACTACTGCTCCTTGAAGCTTCTGAGAGCAATGATTCTTCAAAGTCTCCTCCACAGACTGTTTCCTCACCCCCACCCCATCCACTGAAAGGATTTTACAGTACCAGAAGTGGGCTTCTAGCCAGTTCCTGGTTCATGTCACAGGGATGTGGTGCACAGAAGATCTTAGAGCAGTGGTTCTCAACCTGTAGGTCCCCAGATGTTTTTGGACTTCAGCTCCCAAAAGCCCTGAGCATTGACCGTAGTGGCTGGGGCTTCTGGGAGCTGAAGTCCACAAACATCTGGGGACCCACAGGTTGAGAACCATTGACTTAGAGGGAGAATTGGACTTCTGGAGGTTATCAGCCCCTACATAAGATCAGCCATAGCAAAAGCATTGTTTCCAAAGTGGCCAGCCAGATGTCTATGAAAAGTTCATAAGCAGGACATGGGACAAAAAAGTCAGAGCAGTCATATTAGGTAGAAATTCATTTGCCATTTAATTTGCATTGACAGATTTGACAATATATCCATTTGTACTAAATGAGCTCTGGGATTTAATTTATATGCCCATAGTATATCAGCTGGTTAAAATCTTGAATTTAAGAGCATGAAATTCATATACTTCCTTGTTGTCAAAAGGTAGTTGTCATAGCTGTGTGGTATCCTTAAAATGTTTTGAATTAGATATCTTACTAAATGTCTTCTTGGCCATTGCGGTTGACAACCTAGCAGATGCAGAAAGTCTAAACACTGCTCAGAAGGAAGAAGCAGAAGAAAAAGAGAGAAAGAAGACTGCCAGGTACAGAGGAAACACAGAGTACATGCAAACATTCTCATCTTCTTTTGGTTTTCTCTTGTGATTCCTTTGGAAGAATCTGGGGCTCTATAAATCCTGTAGAAGAATGGTGTGAACTGAGGAGGTCTAAATCCATTGTTTGATAATACCAAGCATAGTGTTGTTTTTTGGTTGGCCTAAATAAATTACCACATTTGATATTTGTCTTCTTGGCAACATTATGTGCTTTGTAGGATCATGTCCAATGCCTTTAAAAAAATGGTACTCTTAGATTACAATGAAGTTTTATACATGTTTGGAGCAATATTTTCACTCCTGAAAGCTGTTGTCAAGTCATGTTCAGTTATTCCACTGGAGGAAATTTAGTTGGCAAGGGCCAGCATGGTCTCAGTGTTAGATTAGGATTCTGGAGACCAGGGTTGAAGTTCTGTCTTGGCCATGGAAACCCACTGGGTGACCTTGGGCAAATCACTCTCAACCTCAGAAGAAATCAAAGGCAAACCCCTCTGAACAAATTGTGCCAAGAAAACCCCGGGATAGGTTCATCTTGGGATCGTTGTAAGTCAGAAATGACTTGAAGGCACACGACATCAAGAAGCATAGTTTGTGAAAATCCTTCTTGTATGAATTCACTAGCACAATTTAGCTCAAGTTATTTTATTTTAAAACCTGAGAGTCATACTGCACGTGACAGGGATAGAACTGTGTATTTCAGTTTTGCCTCAGTCATATATAAAGCAGAGGGGTGGGTCCAGTGTTGAGAAAACATAGGGATGTGGGCAAGGAGTTTAGAATCTGCCCACTGCTAACACTTCCAGAATTCCATCTACTGGTACTTCAGCTGTTAGAAGGAAAAGCAACAATCAGGCTATAGGATGACAGTCCCCATGTGATGCAGAGAAGGTTTATCACATCTTTTCATCCAGACACCAGTTTTGTTCTTGAAATTGGTCAGATGCTTAGCTCAGTTTTGGGGTAGGCTTCAGTTACTGTGCAATTTCTTATCTGTCTATCTATCTATGGATGTATAAGTATATGTGTATCTATATTTCTATCCTATTGGAAAGCCTTCCCAAATGACTTTCTTGCATCAGTTTTAAGAAGACAGGACAGTTCCTGCCTTCAGGCTTACAATCTAATGAGGCACAGCATAAAAGGAAAAGGGAGTAGGGAAAAGACGGAAGAAGACTCAGGCACAAGTGACAACTGGAGAGAGGCAAAGCCTTCAGGGGAGCTCCACTCATGAAGCCTTTCCTGCGTGGCAGTTAGTCAAGAAAATGTACTTCTTCCTGCGTGAAGGCAGTGTATCCATTTGTTTTGCAACCAAGTGCTTTGCTAAGCCAAAACTGGCAGCAGGCTTGCCACTGGGGGTCCATACACTAATAGGCACATACGCTATAACTGCATACATGATGGTGTTTACATTGGCTTTGCATTTGGTTTAGAAGCAGTCATAAATCCAGTTCTGACCCTAAGACTGGACTGCCTGAGGGAAAGGAGAAGATGATGCCCCTCTGTTGCTCCATATATTATCTTCTCCATGCAGAAAGTGGCTGAACTAGCTGTTAAAACAGTGGCAGTAAGACATGGTGCTCTACCACACTCAGGATACTTGTCCATTTTAGGAGGTGAGGGACAGGCACATATGACACAGTTCTCCAAGACAGAAGAAAGTTCAGAGGCCTTAGAAGGGACAGCAGTGGGACTACTGTTGCTGCCCTCTCCCCACTATCTGCCACCTGGGGTAGTTGCCTCTGTTTCGTGGTAGTGTGAGCCATGTCTTAAATCTTCAGTGTCACTTGGAATAATTCATGGTTAAAAAGTCTGGTGCTGGTATGTATATGATATATGAAAGGTATGCATAAGTATTCTCTGTTGCTGTAGATTTTATGTTTTTATTTTCAATAGAACTGATAACTGACCATATGAGTTACTATGTTTCCCACTCTCTTCCATTTCTTTTTTTGCTTGTGTGTTTGCAGAAAAGAAAGTTTGGATAATAAAAAGGGGGACAAACCAGAAAGTGATCAGAAGAAGGCCAAGGATTCTAAGGTACCTTACTTCAGTTCATACTTGCATGGTAAATGTCCTGCAGTTCATGGATGCCTCCTTCCTTCTAATTCACTCAGTAGTCTCCATTTGTGACTATAGTTTCTACCCCATTAAATTGTTAAAATATACCATCCTCTTATATGTGAGATAACTGTTACCCCTTTACATCAAACCTCAAAGCCACAAACCCTCCAAGCAAAGACAGCTCCTTCCCAAACACTTGCGTTCAGTGTCCCTTCTTTAATTCCATTCACTGCTTGTTTAGATGCAAAGTCAATTCACTTTGCGACTTGGCTAGATATTTTATGAGCTGCTAGATTTTAATAGAAGATCCTCATATTTCACATTTTGTTAGATCTTTATAGTAAGAATTTTTTAAAAAAAATGATGAGGAGAAAGACAATAATGATGATGGTGATGATGACGACGACGATGACGATTGTGATGAAAATCATGCGGATGATGAATACATTTGTATACCAAACTTCCCACCCAATACTAGGATATAAATATTTTAATATTAAAAATATTTATTTATTATTTAATATTAAAAATATTTATTATTTAATATTAAAAATATTAAAATAAGTCCAGATTAAAATACAATTTACAATTTGTTTTAAGGCTTAAAGGTATCGAAATAATGCTACCTGACTTATCCTACACTGTGTAGGCCCCATGAGAAACTACAAAACTAAACACTTATTGACTTCTTAAATATATTTATTCAACCAAAATTTGTAACTGAATAATTCTGAGCATTTTCAGTGGTTGCAGAGGATTGGTCGAGTGTGTGAAATCCGTTTTCCACCAAGTTTACTTCCCTTCAGAAGTGTTCCTATCTTTATTACAACAGGTTACAATTAACGAATATGGAGAAGGAGGGGATGAAGACAAAGACCCTTATCCGCCTTGTGATGTTCCAGGTGATTTATGTACATTGAGGGGAAGATATACTAACTATTTATTTATTTAATTTTGTTCTATAATAAATAAAAATTTCAATTTAAAGTAGGGGAAGAAGATGAAGAGGAGGAGGAAGAGCCAGAAGTTCCAGCTGGCCCTCGACCCCGAAGAATATCTGAGCTTAATATGAAGGAGAAAATGACACCAATTCCTGAAGGAAGCTCTTTCTTTATTTTCAGCAATACAAACCCGTAAATATGCTTTTTATATACAGCATTTGGACTGTTTTGTATTAAATAGTGATCCCATGTGGAGATTTCCTTAAGAGTAGCAATAGCAATAATAGCAATAGCAGTTATTTCTATACCGCCTATCAACTAGCGTTATCTAAGCGGTTTATAATGTATTTTAGCTAATTGCCCCCAACAAGCTGGGTACTCATTTTACCGACCTGCGAAAGGATGGAAGGCTGAGTCAACCTTGGAGCCTGGCAGGATCGAACTCACAACCTTGTGGTTGCAGTACTGGCATTTAACCACTGCGCCACCAGGGCGCTTTTGCTTGCTTCAACTAGAGCAAAATGGAATAGATAACCATATAAAGTAGTTTCCGTTGATGTACTGTTTCTTTGCTGATCAGAATCCTAGTTGGTTGATAAAATACTTGTGTTGGAGGCCTTCCAAATGGTAAAGTATTGCTTGAATAGCATGACTTCATTAAAGGCTATATCTAGTTATCTATAATATTTTCAAGTGACTACTTTCCATACATACTTATGCCACCTCGTGTATGACTTACCAGTGTTGATTTCTCAATGAGCAAGCTTTCCAGACAAATTTTAAAAAAGAAAGACATTCTAAATTAGGTTACTTGTTTTATATACTTCATAACCAATTACCTTGACAGTGGTAACAATGGCAGTGTTCTCTTTTCTCATTCTGTGCTCCAGGATTCGTGTGGGATGTCACAGGCTAATCAACCACCACGTTTTTACCAACCTCATTCTCGTCTTCATCATGCTTAGCAGTGCTTCCCTTGCAGCTGAAGACCCTATTCGCAGTCATTCATTTCGAAATAATGTAAGGGAAAAAAATAGACTCCACAAAAGGATCTGCGTGCTCAATTATCTTTTAAACGTGGCCTTTGAAATAGAAAGAAATAATTATTGATGAAAAAGGGGTAGCAGTTAAGCAGTTAAGGGCTAGCAGTTAAGTTAAGCTGTGTGAGGTATTTGTATAAGGACAGTGAATTGAACAAAGAAGGGTTCAGTTACAAAGATAATTCAAAGGTATTTTATAATTCAAAATTATTTTGCCCTGAAAATCCTAGGGTTTTCCTCTGCACCACCAGTACAGAGATAGCATACTGGAAATAAGCAAGTGTGGGAGGGTGTTAGTTTACTTCTTCCTTGTGAAGCTCCCACGGATATCTGGTTGGCTATCGTGGAAACAGAATGCTGGAGTACATTTGCACTGCAGAGGAATTAGAGAACTATGATTCCACTTTAACTGCTTTGACAACATCTGATGGAATCCTGGAATTTGCAGTTTTGGGAGAGGTATTTAGAATTCTCAACCAGAGGACTTTAGTGCCTTCCCAAACTACAGATCCCAGGATACCATAGGATTTAGCCATCACAGTGGAATCATAGTACTATAATAGTACAGTGTGAAAGGGCCCTGTAGCTCTGTTGTCTGATTCTGCACCACTGTTCTTATGCTCTGAGTAGGAAGAGAACCCAACTGTGCTTGGAGTCAAGCCCACTATTCCACCCAGCACTCTTTTTCTCATCCCTCTGCCTACTCTTCCCATCACCTTAATCCTTCATTTCCTTGTTCTCTCTCCCTTTTTGTATTTCTTCAAGTCACCTGTTCAAGTATGGTGATTTTAATAGGATTTTTCTTAAGGTAAGGAATAGTCAGAGGTGTTTTGGTCAGTTCCTTCCTCTGAAATATAGCCTATAGCACCCAGTATTTATTAACATCTACATGAAACCGCTGGGAGAGATCATCAGGAGGCATGGAGCAAGGTGCTATCAGTATGCTGATGACACCTAGATATATCTCTCCATGCCTCGGATAATAGCATCAACTAAGGGTGGCATCTCGCCTCTGAACGAATGTCTTGAAGCAGTAATAGATTGGATGAGGAAAAACAGACTGAAGCTGAATCCAGATAAGACGGAGGTACTTGCTGTTAAGGGCCCTAGCCCAGGTATAGAGGTTTGTCAATCAGTTCTAGACGAGGTTACACTTCCCCTGAATGACTGTGTCCGCAGCTTGGGGGTGCTCCTGGACTCGCCACTTCAGATGACAGCTCAAATAGATGCGGCGGCCAGGAGTGCCTGTTATCAGCTTCGGCTGATACGCCAGCTGCGCTCCTTCCTGAAGCTGGAACACCTAAAAACAGTGGTGCATGCTCTGGTAACTTCATGGCTTGACTTCTGTAATGCGCTCTACATAGGGCTACCCATGTGCTTAGTCTGGAAACGTCAGCTAGTTCAGAATATGGCAGCCAGGTTGGTCACTAGTAAACCTAAAACTGACCACATAACACCATTCTGAAGTCTTTGCATTGGCTGCCTATTATTTTCTGGGCACAGTACAAGGTGTTGGTCATTACCTTTAAAGCCCTTCATGGCTTGAGGCCAGCCTACCTGCGGGATCGCCTTCTCCCATATAATCTGCTCTGCACACTAAGGTCCTCTGGGAGGAATTTACTGCAGCCAGTCAGAACTAGGTTGGCTGCGGTTACCCAGAGGACCTTCTCTTCTATCGCTCCCAAGTTATGGAATGGCCTGCCGGAGGAGACCCGGCATATTACCAGTCTTGACTGCTTTAAAAAAGCAATCAAGACTCCTCTCTTCCAACAGGCCTTCCCAGACTATTACTTCCACCGCCTTCCACTTGTAATAGTTGATTGTTAATTGTTAATTGTTGTGTGTTTTTAGGGGGTTGATTTTAGATGGGTTGGTGGGTGGGGAGGATTGGGTATGTTTTTAATGTTTTTAATGTAAATAATGTATTGTTGTTGTTCGCCGCCTCGATCCGTGGGGAGAGGCGGGATAGAAATTTTTATTATTATTATTATTATTATTATTATTATTATTATTATTATTATTATTATTAGCAGTCTCCCATCCAAATGCTAACCAGCACTGAGTCTACTTCCAAGATCAGGCAGGATCTGGTGCTTTTAGGGTATTTAGGCCCTCCTCCCATGATTATTCAGCATTCCCTTCTCCTAAAGTTCCTCCCCACCCTTCTCAAGCACCAGGAGTGCTTCTCAGGCATACTTTCCAGGTTGCCAATTATGTGCTATTATGTAAATTGTGTAATGAATTATTAAAGGTTTAACCAGAATTGCCCCAGATCCCTAATTTTCTACTCAGAAAATGTATATATGGGAAAAAGAAGTTTGGGTTTTCTTTGCTTCTTTGTGTGTCATGTTGGGGTGCACAACCTGCACATGTTTTGTGACCCCTTTTCTTTACTGCTTTTCTTTCACTGCTACTTCTGTCCCCTGGAGAGTTACAAGAGGTGAGATGGTAAATAAGTGCAGATTTCCTAGGAAACCTTCCTATTTCCTTTTTTCTAGAAACAGGGATGCTGCAGAATATGGTGTCCTATTCCATTCACCTAAAATTATTTAACTTTGTTTAGAAACCTCAAAGTGATATTCCGTGCAAAGTGGGAATAGTCTCATCTGATTCAGGATCTTAGGGGTCTAGGTTTGATCTGTCTACATTTCACAAGCTTTACACTATGGTGAAGAGAGACAGACAGACAGACACATTTTATTATTTAGCCCCTTAATTCTTTTGCAGTAAAGGGATCTTGGAAAAAATCAGTAACTGGAGTAATAATATTCAGGATGCAGGAAGATGCAGGATGCAACCACATCTTTTCCTTGTGAAAGTTCAGCTGAAGTAACTGCCATATAATGTCTTTTCTCTTTCAAAAATCCTAATTTGTAAAAATGATGTGGTATTTGAACAAAGGTGAGTGCACCTAGGAACATGCCTCAACCTAGTAACCACTAGATATATTAGACTACAGTTCCCAGTGTTCATTATCCTTCTACTGTCTTACTAGGTGGCAGTATCTTTTCTTTCTTTTTCAAATAATGAATAAGTTCAGAGGCTCTGCTGAAGGAAATACTACATGCCTAGATTCCCTCAAGATACATGACTCTTCCATGCCTTTTACTTTGTCTTTGTTGGTTAGGAAAAGTCTCTTACCTAGTTACTGAGGTTACTGAAGATGACACGGCAGGTTACAGAGAGATTATTTATTTATTTATTTCCCAGTTTGGGACATGAGGGGTCTTATAAGAGTTAAAACAGACACAGTTCAAAATTAACAGCATGCAAAACTTAAAAAGCAATTACACCATCTTAAAACCCAAACCAGTTAAACAAATGTAAACAACCACCACAACAACAATAACAACAAATAAAGGTTCATTGCATTATGCAAGATACCAAAATATCAGTTCTCAAAGGCCTGTTGGAATAAAAATGTTTTTACCTGCTTACAGAAAGATAGTAAGGAGCATGCCAGTCTAGCCCCTCTGCGAGCACCAGCAATGGCCAGATACACTGGGGATTGAAGTTCAGCAGTATCTGGAGAGATGCATGATTCCCATTGCTTTATTTCACACATGTGGCTTGTAGGTTTATCCTGTGTTTTTCCTCTATTAGTCAATCCTGGAAGGCAAAAAACAACATAAATGACCCATTGGACCCCATAGGAAATGAGTTCTGACCCTGACACACCAGCTGCTATCCCCCAAATTGAGACACTTAGAGATCTGAATTTTTTTCTTTTAGGTTAGGTCTTGGAAGAGGTGGATACTAAATCCAAGACTGAATTAATTTTCCGTTTATAGATAACCGCCAGAACCCTGGCAGGTCAAGATTGGAAGAATAATCTGGTCCCATCCATTCATGCTTGGTTAAAATCCAGACAACTTTGAAACAGGTGAAATTAACATACTACAGCAGGTTTAGAGAGGAGAGATTAAAGTCCATTCATTCAGCAGGAAGGGGGATAAATTTAACAAATTCTTCCTATATAGAACACAGTGACTGAAATCCAACTGCTGGTCCTGAGAAAAATGGATCAATTGACTAAATTGCTAAATGATAAGTCAACACTAGTGACCCCCGAAAGAACTCTAGGAAGGGACTCCCTGGCAGAGGGCATCCCAGGTTCAATTCATATCATGTCCAGTTAAAAAGGTTCAGATAACAAGTGATATGAAAGACCTTTACCTGACATTCTGCAGAGCCACTGCATGTCATAGTAGACATTTGTGGTTTAGATGGACAAATTGCCTGAGCTGCTGTATGGCAACATCTTGTGTTCCTCACATAAATTAAATGTAAACAATTGGACTGCCTGGGGTTTTACCCATATCTTCTGGCTGAGAAACTTTTCTCTACTGCAAGGCTATGTCTTCTGGTTTATTCATCTTCTTTTATATTTTGCACTGGGGAAGGTATATTGGTTCCCCACAGCTTCTTGGAAGAGGATTGCATGAGAGAACAAAAGCAATGATATAGCTGTCAGCATTTCTCTCCAGGCAGACAGATATAGAAGTAGTTCTAACATTCAGAGTAAGCAGTTATTACAGCCCTCATGAGAATGTGCCACGTCAGAGTATAAGCAGGGGATCATACTATATCAGTGGTGACTAGTGGCTTCCATATCACTAGAGTAGTGAATCCACTCTAGATGTTGCTTTACAACAGCTGAGACAATTTAGCACAGACTTTAAGGAGTGATCCAGAGCGTTCAACATATTTTGGATCCGGGGTAAAGTTAGACTAAAATCCAGAATGATTTGCTATTGTAATTTATTTAATTTAAATAAATCAGGCCTGATTTATAGTATGTTTACAGCCACACATTTTAGTTGCCAGATGCACTAGCAAACCTAACAGTGTTTAACGACCACATAGTTGTAATTTCCTTCTCTCTAAAGATTAATTGGAGTGAAAGAGCCTTTTAAATTCTAATCTTTTAAAGGTTGTTCCCACTATATCCTCAATATGGCAGCTTGTTGTTGTTGTTGTAGTATGCCTTAAAGTTGTTTCTGACTTATGGTGACCCTATCATGGGTTTTCTGGGGGCTAAGAGTGTGTGATATTTCCAAGGTCACCTAGTGGGTTTCCATGGCCAAGTGGGGAACTGAACCCTAGTCTCCAAGGTTGTTGTCCAGTGCTCAAACCACTGCATTACACTCTCTCTCACATGGCAGCTACAGCACAAGAAAATGAGGTGGTCTGCAAAGAAAATACAAACTAAGAAAATAATAGTAGAATAGCATTCAAGAATCACTGCCTTAGCACAAAAGGAGCCACAGAGTTCTCTTCCATTCAGAATGGACGTATAACATAATGCATATAACAGTCATATGTAAACTCTGCTATAAGTATCATTTCAAAACTGTATTTTTCCTTTTGTGTTTCTGCTGAGCATGGTTAGAAACTTTTCTGCTGTCATTGGTATATCTGAATTCTACAAAAAGGTAGTTTCTAATCCACTCCATTTATTTTAGAACTATCCATGCCAGTTGTATGTTTCATTTCAGTGAAGATGTTTTGAGCGTCATCCGGTTGATATGTGGATGCAAGATGTTTACAAATAATAAAGTTTTTTTTTTTAATTTTGTGTTTGTGGTAGAAGCATTTCTCCCCTCCAATAATTGTACTGTTTTTAAGTAAGTCAGCTTTACTTTACATATGCAGTACTTTAAACAGATAAACAAATAAGGGGACACATTTATTTATTTAATATCCTGGCTTTCTCCCAGTGTGGGACCCAGTATGGCTTGCAATATAAGTTAAAATCAAGTGAAGTTAAAACAATGGATAATACAAAGTTAAAAAGTAAGTAAATAAACAACTGTGCTAAAAACATTAATTTAAACTGGTTAAACATAGTAGTGATGATGATAAAAGAACAGTACACCCCAGTTAAACATCCTTCTGCAATGTCCAGTTAACAGTGTTAAGTCTGGGTAAGTAAAATGGTCCTTGCTTGCTAGAGGAAAGACAGCAGAGAAGGGCTCACCTTAGCTTCCCTTGGGAAGAAATTCCATAGCCTGGGAGCAGCCACTGAGAAGGCTCTCTCCCATGTCCATACCAACCGTACCTGGAATGGGAGGGGGCAACAGAAAACTCTCCCCTGAGGATCTTAAAACTCAGGCAGGTTCATATTGAGAGATGCAGTTTTTCAGATAGGCTGGACCTAAGTCATAATGTGACGCCATGCTAGTAGAAACACTTTGAAAAAAATCTTCTTGGGGTTTTGCGCCTATATACAGATATGGAGAAAAAAATCCTAAGTGTGGCTTTGGCAACAGAAGGCTTACGTAGAATAATTTTGTACATTCAAGATTGGTGTGGTTTTATTACATCTTATCAAAACATTGTGACTGTGTAATGATGGTACTAAGGTACGGATGTTAACTGTGCTGTAATGCAAATATGCTGCTATTCTGTATACCAGACTTGGGCCTGAAGTGCAAATATCTCCATCTAGCAGGCTTGCAAGTATGTTTTTTCATGTGCATTCTGTGCTTAATTGGGGAACTGCGTGAGCAGTTTTCTAGTGGTTATTTCCAGAGTGCTGTTTGTGACAGGAATATGAATCCATTTTTCTGCTTCCTTCTTTACGGAGTAGAGACAATGGAGACAAATGCGGGCTGCCTGTGTTTCCAAAGAGCTAACACTCAGATTTGACAGCACAAAGCATATCTGTTGGCCTTGATGCATGTACTCCTCTGAACCGAGGCTATTTATATCAATTGCTATTTTAGCTATTTAAGGAAATATCCTACTCCAAGAAAGCTTTCAGTAGGAGAACTGAGTCTTCTCAAGTTTATAAGGAACGTTGCTTTGTATATATTGTGGCTATTACAAAGTCTGAACGGGTTGTAGTCAAAATAGAATTATCATACGCTGCAGAGCTTTTAAGTGTTACTTTTGAGGGACTACAATATCCAGCATCCCTAGCCAGCTTGGCCATGATACCTTCTCAAATGTCTGTCAGTCTGTAATATTTGTTTTAAAGAGAAATTAGAGGATTGACATAAGCACATAGCTTTACTGTAAGCCTTTTAGAGGACATATGTTGGTATCACTTCTCCTCATACATGTGAACATACAGGGATATCTCAAAGGATGGTTCTGTAATCTATGCCAAAGTGATTCTGTGTGCTGAGAGACTTTTTGAAATATGTGTCTATAAAGCCAAGATCATTTCATAAGGTATTCCTGTGTGATAGATAGGTCTACTGCATTCTTTCATTAATGTAATTATATGAAGTTCTGAGTACTACTTGCACCTATTCCTTAACTTTCAACAGTGTTGTGTATTTACTCTTCTTGTAGGGTTATTATAGTAAAATAAATGATAATCACTGTTGTGGGAAAACAGCTGATTTAAATCTCTGGGTTCTGTCTCTGCTAGGGAGAGGGAGAATGAAGAACTAAATGATAGGTTTAGAGGAGGGATGGGAATCATGAAGCCCTCTAGATGTTGTCCCACTAGGACTCCATATAGCCCTGGCCAGCATAGCCGGTAGTTTGGAATGCTGGGAGTTGTAGTCCAGCAACAACTAAAGAATTACATTCCCATCCATACATGAGAGAAAGGACAGTACAAACCTGTGAGCTAGAGTAGCCGTGAAGGAATTTTCAGTAAAATTAATAGTTGCTGTTAAGAGCCATTGTACATTTAACTTGGATTCTATTAATTCCAACTTTTGTTCTTATAGATGTGTATGTGGACAAAGTTGTAAAATCTGATACATCATTTATAGATGAATTTCTTACTGTGGCACATATTATGCCTTGCAGATACTTGGTTACTTTGACTATGCTTTCACAGCCATCTTTACTGTTGAAATCCTGTTAAAGGTAATTAACTGTTAATTGATCCTTGTTAACTCAGACACAGCTTTAGCAATAATGTTTGTAACTTTTTGTTTACCTTCCAGATCCTAGGGTATGCAGATTATGTCTTCACTAGTATGTTTACATTTGAGATCATTTTGAAGGTAACAGGTTTATAAAGAAGTTTGCTTAAAAGGATTTTTTTTCTGTGTGTCACCTGCCAAGAAAAGGCACTTGGAAGTGTTTCCACCCTTTTCACTCAGCAATCAAAGCTAAACTTTAAAAAAAAAAACCCAAAGGATACTTTTCCCCCCATGGGTTTTATTTCTTATTTTTTGATCTTTGGATGCATGTAGAAGCTACTTTTTTTTATCATCGCAACAATCTGACAACTCATTTTGTCCTTTTTTCTGTTTTGGGTTTGTCAGAAGAAGGAAAAATATTTCACTGCGCATGAGCTTTCCTCCTCCCTTTTCTGGCATTTCAAAATGAAAGATCTTAAATCTTTTAAAGGAGGAGCACGTGATTTCTCATTTCTCTTTCTGAACTATATTTTCACAGAGGTAAAAATAGTAGATTGCTATTTTCTTGCAAAAGAACTTGCAAGATACTGTGACCTTTTAAAAACATACTCAGATAACTTTATCTTGGGTATACATTTAAATACATGAAGAGGCATAAACATGCCTGCTAAAATGTATTGCCCATGCATGAGTTCAAAACTAGTATTTTAATGTATAGTTTGTGTACTGATTACAAAGGACATCCAACAGGGGTACTCAGAATTCTGATGTGTAGTTGAGCTTGGCATTACCAGTCAGTCACATAAATACTCATGAGGTACAATTGATACTGAAGTGACACCAGTGAACCTTTGGAAAATGAACATGTGGACGTACATGTTGCTACCTTCAAGACTGGGAATATCTCATGCAGCCATATCCATGTTGAGCCACTTATTAAGTTATCCCTGACGTCTAATATTGGTGCTTCTGGTATTATAAGAATCAGTACATAAACTTTACATTTCCAACTGAGGATTAAACATAACAAAAATCTATACCCTACTTGATTGTGTGCTCTTTTTACAGTGCATTTTGATTAACACTATATAATATCACTAATTTTGGCTGTTTACAAGATATGTTCAGTTTAATATAGGTTGCAGTTTTTGGTTTTGTCATCTATTACTTATAGGCAGTTTTTCAGTAGTCTTCCTCTGAAAATGTAAAGGTTAGATTATAGGTGAAGAAAGACAATAGGTTTAACTTAAATGAAAAAAATACTCAGATTCTCTGAAACATTTTTAATGCTTCTTCTCTTGATCCCTGTTCTGCTGCTAATGTGGCTGCCCCAGAGAGTGAAGGGCTGTTTAGAGTACTATTAGGAGTTTTGAGATAATGGAAGATATTCAATAAAGAGGAACGAGTAGTATAGCACCAATTCTCCCTCATTCTAGTAAATGCTGTATTGTGCAACACTCATTTCATATGGATGTGCCCCAATGTGGATTGCATGATAAAAGCCAGCAGCTGGTCATTATGCACGTGATGAAACTTCTGATATTGAACATGAATGTGTTTAAGAATAGTGGCTTTTATTGCTTTGAGGATTTTACTGCCTCCGTGTACTTTATTTGTTGATAATGACTGACTCACATTGATAACTGAAGATATTCATGCCATTTAGAGATACACAGTCAAATTATTATTTTTTTGTTTTGTTTTCCAATTGTTTGAACAAAGAGGATTCATTGTCTGTAAACATCTTGTAAACAGCCTGTAGATGAATGAAGCAAATCAAAAACAAAGAATAAACTGTGACCATTCTGTTTTTAGCTGACAGTTTTTGGAGCATTTCTTCATAAAGGATCTTTCTGCCGGAATTATTTTAACTTGTTGGACTTGCTGGTAGTGGGCGTTTCTCTTGTGTCATTTGGCATTCAGTAAGTGCTGCATTCAGTCAGTAAGACATTCTCTCCCCCTCTCTCTCTTGTTTGTTTGTAATACCTTTGTTTTCTGTAACATTCATCTGCACACAAGCAGATGAATATCTACAAACAATATCTGTTTCTCTCTGTCACAGAGGTCAGACAGAAAATGGCTGTTACTTGTAGGGCGAGCATGTTTAACCAACTATCACGGACTGTCGACAAATTGTTATTCCTTCTTCTATACTTTAAGGAATGGAAAAAAGAAAATATGCCTTTTGTTCAGTGTTAGATGTGTAGCTTTTTAATAAGTAGAAACTATGCTACTAAAGGTCCCATATAATCCAGGGCCATGAACAACTGAAAACAAGTGGTAGAGCCATAAAACAACTGAACCATCAAGTGTTGGAGGTTGTGAACAGGTTTTTGCCTCTTCCGTGTCCTCCAGTGTACTGTTTTACTCTCCCTCATGGTTATGCCTAACAAGCAATCACTTATGCAGGAACAAGTAAAAGCATATGCCAAGGGGCATGAAGTTAAATCTTACCCTTTCTCCCTCCACCAAGAATTAAGCCTGTCCCTATTTGCCTACCCCCTAGTGATACAGCTGTTTAGCCCCATTTTGAGTTCTACTGGATTGTGATATAATATTCACAATGGCTTGTATCTGTTGAGAGTATGTTATTATTCATTACTGCTACTGCTTCCACTTCTATTGCTACAGTAAAAATGGCACTATCCATAGTTTGGCACACGGATTCAGCAACTCTCTCTATGATAGTTTTCAAGAACATACCAGGGTTGTGACATCTCCTCCTTGTCCTTCACACTGTAGGGTCCTCCCCACAGGTTTCACTGCCTTCTACTCTGACAGCAAAGTTATAACCCCCTCCTCAGTATGGCAGTCCATTTTTCAGATGGGATGAAATAAGACTCATCTTTGAATTTACTATCATCCTGTAGATTTCCCAGAAACATTCAGATATCATTGTGGCTGTCCAATATGCCCTCTAAGTTACATGCTTCAAGCAGATAATGCAGGTTTTTTTTCTAGCCTCAAGACCTTTTTTGCTTTAAGCTGAGAAGAACAGGAGAAGAAAAGAAAGAAGAGTTCACAGTCACAGTGGGTGGTGGATCTCATATTAGGTTTTAGTTGGCTCTGAAGGAGCTGACCAATGTGCTGAACCTATCTTAAAGACAGAGTTCAGCACCATGGATAGCTCTTTTAAAATCTGGATTCACTGACATGGGGCCTATCAGGTGCCAGTGCTCCACAGAGAGTTAATTGAAAGCTTACAAGTCACAAATGAGTTGATATTCATGATTTTTCATAGCTCTAGGGCTGCAGCGAGGGGTGGTGGTATTGGGATCAGCTGACTGCTCACTTTCTTCTTCACACATTGCTACCCCAGGATATGTTAGACCTAAACTTCCATGTAAACAGAAACTGATTACCCTGGAACTATTTTTTTTAAAAATGCAGAGTTTGTTCAGCCTTTTCCTGGGATAGACAAATTTGTTCTGATGTCTCTGTTGTATGTGTGCTGTTTTTTAAGCTGCATTTATTTAATATTACGGGATTTTATATTTTTTCACATTTAATTCATACTACTTCATTGTTTAGTATTGTTTCTTTTAATTGTAGCATTTTAACTATTTTGCTTGAATCCCTTTGAGAAGTAAAAATAGAATCAATTAGAGCTGAAAAAAAATATGACTGTCGAAGTGGATGTGATTCTTGCACCACTTTTTAAGAAAAAATGTTAACAAATGGGAAAGAATTGCTGCTTTTAAAAATTTAAATTAGAAAAATAATTTTTAAAACTGGATTAAGTTTTCTGCAGCAGCATATCTGAATCTACCGAGATTCTGCTGTAGATCTGAATCTACTGTGCTGTACAGGAAAAACTGTTCAAAGCAGTTTTTATTAAGAAGCATTACAAAGTTTACCTAGTTAAATTTACCCATAACCATAAGATGGTTATGACAAAATAGAAGGAGGAGGAGGAAAAGAAGGAAGAAGAGTAGGAGAAGACTAGAAATGGCTCATACTCTTTTCACTTCTAGAAGTAAATGAAAACATTTGAAATATTAATGGGTTGTTTTATGGATATTACTCAATATGAACTTAGTAAATGAGTAGAATTAAATCATAACAAGCTGATTCTTTTTTTTCTGCGTTTCTTCTAGATCAAGTGCTATCTCAGTTGTGAAGATTCTGAGAGTTTTGAGAGTTTTAAGACCCCTAAGAGCGATTAACAGAGCCAAAGGACTTAAGGTTTCTATCTGAATTTTCTTTGCAAGTTATACCATTTCACTGCAGACAAAAAGTAATAATAATTAGAAATATTTACTTGCCCCCAAGAAGATTCCCACTTTCAAACTGTTGCATGACTTTGGACCAATAAATTTATGTTCTCTACAATAAAACAGCTTTCCAGCATCATTTTGAGGATCATCTCTCTTCTTGGTTCTTTTTGATGCTGCCTTCATCCTTTTCATAAAACATACTGCATCTTCCTTCATAGCCATCATACTTGTGCTATGTGTCTGAAATTTCTCTACCCTCTAGGTTTACTCATGACCTAGTCAGTTTTGGGTCTAAATAGTATGCTGCCAGCCCATCCACATTTTCCCTTTTCTGAGCCTGACCCATCTCCTTAGACATTCCTGTTCACACATCTATTTTTTTTATCTTTCCACCTCCTGTTGCCAAGCAATAAAAGCATTCACACCAAGACAACTCAAGGAAGAGGAAGTCTCTTCCATCTAGCAGCAAAGTTTGAGGCTCCAGTCCTAGTAGGTAGAAATTACTTTTGAATAGAAATGTATAGGATTGCACTGTCATCTTCTATTGGGGCATGATAGTATTGCCCACTAGTGAGATCAACCTTACCAATGGCACTGTTATTCTGTGGAATATGAGAAATTCTTTTTTCCCAATTGCTTACACAATTTGAGTGGAAAATTGGGAGGGAATTATTTGCTATGCCAAATGAGAGCTTAGTTCATACATTCAAAAATAAAACTTAAAAATAAATGGCAAATGGGATTGATTATTCATGAAGCATGAAGATGAAACATCTAACTATAATTGTATTGACTCTCTTCTTTCTCTTCTTTCCCTGCAGCATGTAGTGCAGTGTGTGTTTGTTGCAATTCGAACTATTGGTAATATCATGATAGTTACAACTCTGCTCCAGTTCATGTTTGCGTGCATTGGTGTCCAGCTCTTTAAGGTAAGACAGAGAACCGTTATTGAAAGATGAAGACAAAAGAACGGTTAATAGAGGTGGCCCCTATTTTATGCCTCTGTGTTCTGTTTTACACCTAGGGAAAGTTCTATCGGTGTACAGATGAAGCAAAACAAAATCCTGTAGAGTGCCAGTAAGTATGTTTGCTCTTATTTGCATAGAGATTAATATTCTTGATATCCTAGACAACTACTACAGTGGTGGTTTGCTTTTGTTTCTTTAGGGGAATATTTATTGTTTATAAAGATGGAGATGTGGATAGTCCAATGGTGAGAGAGAGAATATGGCAAAACAGTGATTTCAATTTTGATAATGTGCTGACTGCTATGATGGCTCTCTTTACTGTTTCTACTTTTGAAGGCTGGCCTGCGTGAGTATATTATTTGTAAAATTCTTTTGGCATTTTTGGGGTGGTGAGCAACTGCTTATGGATTTTGGAGGATGGAATCTGTAGGCATGATCCTTTTAGAAGTACTCAGATCCTTGAATTCCTCCATAGTTAACAGGGGCAATTAAATTTTTCATGGGCCTGTGATGTTTTGAAAGCATGTTGTTAATAGTTAAGCAGAAATTGAATTGAGATTGAAATTTTCCATATTTCTGACTGGTATCATTTCAAATTCAGTGAAAAGGTTTACCAGTTCTTTACCTTTTTAGTGGCTAATGCTGCCAGGATATCAAATCCATGCATTTTATAATCACAAAGAGAACAGATCCTCAGCATTTGTTATAGATGAACTCTCCACAGAGCATACTTAGACATTCTCCTCTTGTTAGTAGATCTACTCTGGTCTAGAAATGTGTGCTCTGTAATGAAACCTAGAAAGCAACTGATTTTTTTTTTTCAGATCATAGAATAAATAAACCAAAATATTCAATTCCTTGTCCCTCTTTTAGCTTTTTCCTTTCAATCTTTTCCCCATTTTAAGCTATCTCCTATTTCATCTTCCCTTCTCAGATGCTGAGAGAAACCGTGTACCTTAGTCACTGTAGAATCCCTTTTCCAGGACTCCTTAATGTGGATTAACAAACTAGGAAAATAAGCTAGAATAAATAAATAAATAAGTATTCATTCATTCATTCATTCATTCTGGCTTATTAGGGAACTTGGGGTTAAAATCCTTGGCTAAGGCAGGTCCGCCACCACTAAAGAAGGTACATGGAAGGAACTTTTGACTGAGGCCCTTTCCGCACGTGGGAAAGGAACCGTGCAAAAACGGGACTCGCTGGATTTCTTCAACGTCCGGGCGAGCCCATCGGGACAAGGAGCAGTGCGAGCTCGCTCCGGCATCAAAAATGGCAGCTTCCGGTTGGTGGAGGCTCACTAGCCTAAAGCTGGAAAAGCTCGCCAGCCTAAAGCTGGAGAAGCTCGCCAGCCTAAAGCCCGCCCCTGGCAGATCTGCAGGCACGCACTAGTGCGCGCCTGCAAACTGCACCGGAGCGCGGCAACGGAACGACACGGAGTCGCATGCTCTGGGCTTTTTTAAAACCTCTTAAAAGAGGTTTTTAAAAAGCACACTGCGCGATCAGCTCCGGTTGCTCTGAACTGGACTGAAGTGTGGAACTACAAAAAGTAGTCTGCCCCAGTCCACTCCACAATTCAGAAGACCTCCGTCGGAGGTCGCTCTGCACCGTTTTAATAGCCCAGTGCGGAAAGGGCCCTTGATTCTCCTTCTTGGCTTCCAGTGGAGGAAACCTTGAATGAAAATCTGAAATGACTAATTATTTCTTTTTCAATGTCACTGTATACTGTACTTTATTATTTCTGTTACTACTCTAGTTCCCTCTGAGTTGTCTTGCTTGGGAGGTGGGGGTGTTTTTGACTGGGATGGGTAGGATTTGTAGTGTGTGTCCAGGCCAAATGGCAAGTAGTCACATAAAGATTTATATGTACCTTGTGCAGTTCAGATTTCTTCCCCTCATTTCCTCCATCAAATCACATTTTTAATTAAATTAGCTAATATCCAAGGTAACCTTTCTTATCAGTGCATGTAAATTTATACTTGTTGAATACATCAAGTGTATGGACCAGTTCTTCCAATATGTTAGTGTTGTTTACCCTAACTTGAATCATATAATCTGATTTATGGAATTATTTTATAAAAGAGGCACAGATTTTTGTGTTTATTGACCTTTTAAAGAAATATTTCTTAAAATATTTAAGAAATAAAAATGAAGCTATATTACATTAAACTTGATGAGCTTATTTCAATTATTATTTAACTTTGCAGGCTTCTCTATAAAGCTATAGACTCAAATGGAGAGAATGTAGGTCCAATCTACAATTACAGAGTGGAGATCTCTATTTTCTTCATCATTTACATCATCATTATCGCTTTCTTCATGATGAACATATTTGTTGGTTTTGTAATTGTTACATTCCAAGAACAGGGAGAACAAGAGTACAAGAACTGTGAACTGGACAAAAATCAGGTAATAAATAATGTTTTAAAATGTTGTTATTTGAAATGGACACCAATAGTTTCAGAAGAGGTCGCTCTTTAGTTAGTTTTGTATACTGGCATTATCTGGTTGATCTTCCAACTTTTAAAATGAAGTTAGCCTTTCTGCATGCTAGATTGAATGTTCTCCCACTAGCAATTCGAATGGGCAGGTACAAGAATGTTCCTATGAAGGACAGAGTATGTGTTTGCAACTCTGTTTCAATAGAAGATTTAATTCATGTTCTGCTTGAGTGTCCTATTTATAATGATCTTAGGAGCAAGTATATTTTTCCTTTATTGAAGTCTTTTAAGGGAAATTCCTCCTTTGTAAAAGTTTGTTTTCTGATACTGTGAAATATGTGTCTTTTAGAACATCTAAATTTCTTGTCAGGGCCTTACAGTTACGTGCTATAAAGAACAAAGAGGGGTATGGAAAGTGATTTATGTATTGTTGATTATATATTACATGTAAGTTGGCTGGATTATCCTTTCTCATTTTATTTATTTATTTATTTATTTTATTTCCATGCAATGGCTGGCTGCTAAAATGCAATAAACTTGACTTGACTTGAATTTTGTATACTGGGCAAATTTTTCATGAACAGACCCGCATAGTTTTGAGAGTATGTGTTGGATGTAGGTGCAGAAAAAGAAACACACACCAAAGCCATAACAAAACATAACTGTAAATTGACAGGTTCACAGTTTACGGCATGCGCTTTTTAGTTGGGTCAATAAAGATATCACTTCTTTTGTGGATTTTGGGTTTTGTTGTATTTTGCTGCATGGCCAACACAGCTGTCCCTGGATATGTTTCATGCAGATAGTTTCGCTGTAAGTTTATGGATCATTTTTACAGTGCTAAGCTTGTTATTTGCCAGCCTAAACTGTGACCTCACTGATACAGTTGACATATCTCCTTTCTACAGCGTCAGTGTGTCGAATACGCTTTGAAAGCACGACCTTTGCGTAGATACATTCCGAAAAACCCTTACCAGTACAAATTCTGGTATATGGTCAATTCTACTGTCTTTGAATATATCATGTTTGTCCTCATCATGTTGAACACACTTTGCTTGGCAATGCAGGTAGGAATGGAACACTATCCCAGTTACTCATGAACATGATCTCTGTGGAATATTGGTCCAGTGTATAATTTGTATTTGTATTTGTATAATTAATGATGAAGAAGTTATCTTGTACTTCATTTTACTTAGAATTAACCTCTAAACTGTTTTCTATGGTGGAGTGATACCTAGGTAAGAAGCATCTCAGGGACAAAATCTGTGACCTTGTGGCTGATACCCTCTGATGTCACGGGTGGTGGACTCCAGTAATGTTATGAGAGGCAGCCCTGGTACTATCATTAAACATAATACATTAACCGTCATCCAGAGCTGCACAAACAGGAGTACAGGGATAGCAAATTAGCAAGCCATAGTCTAGTAACATTGTCATACTCTTTTTAAAGAGGCTTCCAATTCCAAATTCCCCCCAGTCAAACAGGTATTAAAGACATAAGAACACCTGTTGTTTCATAATTTGGGAAATGACTGCATTAGTCTTTCTGTTTCTTACTTCCTTCAAATAATCTTAACATTCTTCTTACTGTTTTTGTTTTTTTTTTTTGCAGCACTATGGACAGTCAAAGCTTTTTAATGATGCAATGGATATTCTGAATATGGTTTTTACCGCAGTGTTTACTGTTGAAATGGTTTTGAAACTCATTGCATTTAAGCCGAAGGTAAGAAATTATGCATGGTTTAGTTAGGATTGCCCATCTTTTATCTTGACAACCTTCTGTGTTTTTTATGAGATAGGAACATGCCAAACAATAATCAACAAAGTTTTCATGGTAAAAGAAAAATTTTCAGAGAATCTTAAATCTGATAATGCTATCTGTGCAACTGCAGAAATAAGATGTAGGGTTTTTTTTTTAAGTTATTGCTGAGTAATAGCTGAGGTCAGGAATTATAAGTATCATGAAATTGCTTCCTTTGAAAGTATTCTTATATGAGAGAAAACAATGATTTCTTCTTCAACATCTGGAACTTAAGCTTAATTGTGTAAAAATAGTAGCGCTGAACTTTATGACATGGTCCTAAGATGAGCTCTGCTAGCACATAGTAGCTACGGATGAGAAACCATGCACAACCCCTGTGGGAACCAAATTTCATGCTTTTCAGACACGCGTGTTGGATACACTGTTGTATAATGAATATAAATCACCATATAAGTCATACACATTTTTTAAAAATTAAGAATATTTAATTGCTTAAAATTAAACTTAAAAAATAAAATTCTAAATTTAGAATTAAACACACAGCATGGTTATGTGATGGTTAACTGTATGGTTTTACTATGTGCCTCTTATCCATATGATCTATTTTCAGCCTTTGTCTTATGCATGTGTCCTTATAATATGATCATTCTTTGTGCAGTGTAGAGAGTAACTTTCTGTGGAGAACAATCTTCTTTTCTAGGGAGAACAATGATATGCTGTTATTCTTAGACTATGCTGCTCTCCCTATAGAAGGAATCTATGTAGGATCAAACTACATGTGATATGGTATTCCATGACTGGAGCTCCCACAGGGGAAGGGCAATTTGGAGAAGAAGTGTGATACGAGAGAGGCTAGTCCTACACAGCTGCTATTAGGCAATGGAAGGAAGATGTACGGGTTAAAATTTAAAAAAAGAATGTATTTTCCTCCACAGCCAATAGAAGCTTTGGAAGAGGAGACTGTAGTACAGGGCAAAAGGTTAGGCCTCCCTCACTGACCAGCTGTGGTGCAAGTTGGGGTTATGTGACTGGCTTTTGTAAAATACAGCAACATCAGTGTGGAGACTGCCCTACAATGGGTAGAATGAAGCAGCTTCCTTAATGGCAGACGGTAGGACTGTGAGGTGACAGTAAGGCTTAAGTTGTGTATGCCAAGCAGTTTGCCTCATATATACCTCTTGAAGATAGCCTGCTGTCTTCAGGGACTATGGAAGGTGCTATCTAGTTGCAGTAGTGGGGAAAATTTGAACTTCCAATCTGATGCCATCCTGTCTTTCACTTGATGCATCGAAAGGTCTTGAACTGGCCTTGGTCAGGAATTCCAGTCACAGAGTTCTCATATCGTGTGTAGTTTGACCTCATGTCCATTCTTATTAAGTGCGGGGAAATTTTGAGATGAATCAAACTCAGATTTGTAAACAGTGCTGCAACAAAAGTAACAAGGGCAAATGCTTTAGTGATGGATTTTACAGTTAATATCACTGGGTAAGAGACTCCCAGGGATTTTTTATAAAATATATGCAGTAATATAACTAAGCTCTATTCATGTATTATATACACATAGGGTAGTCTTGGTTGGAAGCAGGAATGAGGCCATACTGCTGGACTTGTCCCAGATATCATGTTCTAGGTGGGCTAATCCTATCTTCGTGTCTTCTGACATGTATGAATGGGGCTCCATGCAATCAGAAAATCAAATCAAGTTGCTGCTGCTGCTACTTCAAATCACTTGTGAGCTACCCATCCAGAATGCATGAACAGAGCTGATATCATGCCAGTATCTACTTCACAAATGGACGTATTTTAATGGTTAGAAGCTCAAAAGTGTAATGTTATGAAAGCCAAACATTGCATAATTAAATGTGGAATTATATCCCCTTGCTGTTCTGTATCAGATTTGTGTGCCAAAAAAGAAAAGATATCTAGTAAGTAGATTGTTCTTGAGATATTGCAGTGATGAAGGGTGTGAGATGTGTGATACAAAGTTTACTTGCTGTGACTTGTCCATATATTACATCCCCCCATTTCCAGAATCATCTTTTATTTTGTTACTTTATGTTTGCTTGCTTTGGCTTTGCACATTGCTGAAAACAATATTTGTATATACTGATAGGAAAGGAACATCTTAAGAAATGAATATGTGACATATGATTTAAATAGTCCAGATGTCCCATAAATATCTCATAGCAGTACATTCTTCACTTCTTTTCCAAGATGGCCACACCACATCAGTAGTGCCCTACAATTTTTCCCTGTCTAGAGGCCCATATTCTGATTTGGGAGAAAAGGGGTTCAAGCCACCAAGGCGTATTCAGGAGTGTGTATATCTCATGAACAGCCAATTAAAGCACAGTTCACAGTGATATATATTGCCAGAAAATGTTTTCAATTTCTTAAAGTTGATAAAAAAGAAAAAGGTCAAGGAAAATGAAGAAACAGTATTTGTTAGAATCTCTTTTGATGTGGCAGTCTGTTCATGGAAGGTGTTGATATAACGCTATGCCATTTGAGAATGTTGGTCAATAGTAATATGATGGTTTTGGGAAAAACAAATTAGTACAACTGGTGGCTAATTTGTTTTTTAGCCAGTTTTGTAATGTCAGAATTGTTCATAATGGTTGCAGTATTCTTAATGGGATCTGGCTATAACCCAGTGTGCTCAAATCCCACTTGTGTTTCTTTTTGTCTTAATGGAGATGTGTCTTTTGGTTAGTTACTATGGTAAAAAATATGTTGCTGAGAGTGTATATCCATAGTGGCTGTTGAGGCTGCTGGACCTCTTTGCTTTTTGTTCCTAACTTTGGGCCAGAATAGATCGAGCTGTAACATACCAAAGTCACTGTGGATCAGATATTACTTTCTAATTTGCATTTGTTTTTTTAGAGGGTGTTTTGTTTTCTTTTGTTTTTTGTTTGTTTATTCATTTTCTTTTTGCTTTGTGTGTTGGTTTTTCAGCTATGGCTCATCGACTTATATAGCGATGTCTTGTGCGAGGCTTGAAGACAACCCTCAGCAAGCCTAGGCCTTATTATAAAGAATTCTAGAAAAGCAATGCCGCTTAAGAAATGCAAAATGCAGCTATGTCAAGTTCTGTCAAGTTCTAGCGTCAGTTCTTTGACATCAGGATTTTTACTCACAGTGTTCGTAGGTGCTTCCTCATGCCAATGACATGAGGAAGTAGAGCAGGAATTGGGCAGGAAGTGGAGAATTGTTATAGCCTGTGATTTGTGCACCAGCATTGCTTCAAGACATCCAAGCTGATCTTGGTAATCCTTCTGGACTGACAACAGCATGACATTGATAGGAGACCCATTTGGACTGGCAGAGTCAGAACATCAGGCACAAGTGTGCCTCAAGTCTGACACTCATAAAAGCCTATTTAGAAGTGCCAGTTATGCTGGTTTATTTTTATTTTCCTCCAGGTTTTTGAAATGTATGTATCCACGTATACCCAAAGAGCAAATAACAACGCTTTTATTTTTACTTGTATGTGCATGTAGAAACTTACTGTAGGGACAGATCTCAATAAGCTCTTAGAAACTGCTTAAAACTGCCATGTGTCATGGATAATTCCCATCAGCTTTACGTTGTCCTCCCAGCCTTTCACTGTATATGTTGCTTTGTCGCTTCTCTGGCCATTTTTTTCATTTGAAGTATCTTATATTAAAAAATATGACTTTCTTAATTTTCAAATGATTCTTGAGTAATATTAATCATACAGTGATTTAAAATATCTAACTGGTGCAGTGTTGGGGCAATTGCTTCAACATGACTCCACAGCTTCCAAAAGTTACTTTTTTGGACTGTATCACTCAAAATCCTCTAGCCAGCATGGCTGCAGTCTGTGGTGGGTGGTGTATTTATGGAGTTACAGCCCCCCAAACTAACTATTTCAAGCTTTGTGCTATTCTATCCATCTTTTTGGTTTTCAACAGGCTCCCAGTTTGTCAATTCACAGAAGCATATGTTTGCCTGTATGTTCTTAGGAAGGTTAGGATAATTATGGAGTTTAATTCTGGGCCATAAAATTGTACGCAAATAATGTTTTCATGAACAGTAATGAAAGAATGCATTGGTGTACAATATTGAAATATGCCCTGGGCAGAGAAAAGCATGAAAGACAGTTTATAACTGACTAATCTTATTGCTCTGTTCCAAAGCTTGTGTTCCAATACCTTAAGGCAGTTTTCACATGTTGATGAAACATATCTGAAGGGTACCAGGATGGAGAGAGCTGACTTAGGATATGAGGACATCTTCTGTATCTTAGAATGTAGTTTCCCACATTTCCCTATGAAGTATGAAGATGTACCTTTGCCAGGACTCACACTCCCAAAGTGCTTATGTCCTTATCCATGTCACAGGGCTTCTGCTTCAGAGTCCTCCTGGCATGTGGTGGTCAAATCATGTCACATTTCTGCCTTTCCTTCAGTAGACAATATTGTTGGTTGGTTTGTTTTTTTTTCATTACGTCACTGAATTTTGTTTGTAGTAATTTCTGTTTATGAAAGAAAATTAAACAGAAGTATGCAAATATTTTGACATTTCATTTGTAATCACAAACATTTGCACCCTGCCTGCTCTGTTCAGGGTTATTTTAGTGATGCCTGGAACACGTTTGACTCCCTCGTCGTTCTTGGCAGCATAGTAGACATCGTTCTCAGTGAAGCTGATGTGAGTATACCCCAGCCAAATTCCTCCAGTGCCACCCTCTCTTTTTTCTGTCTCCTGACTATTTCTGTTATCTGGACAAGTCACAGAATTTGGATATATTTCTAAACTCTGATTGCAGGCCAGGCCAATCACAGTTACCTTGAGTTGGGGAAAAAAATAGTTGCTTTATGCCTCCCACCTTCTCAGACTTGAGGAGGGAAGATGCAGTACTGGTGCATTGCAGAAGCTTAGATTGTGTTTCTGTGTTATAACACTGTCCTTTTTCTTCTCTTTCTTTTCTGTTTCTGTTTTCTCGTGCTACTGAATGCTTGTCCTAACAGCACTATTTCACTGATGCATGGAACACTTTTGATGCCTTAATTGTTGTTGGTAGCATCGTTGATATTGCTATAACAGAAGTTAATGTAAGTAACCACTGTTCACCCCACAACCAAGTAATCACTGTCCATCTAATATTAGATAGAAAAGAGTAGAGTTGACGAATCATGAACCCTGTCTCTTCTTTTTCATTTATTTATTTCTTGGGTGGGGGAGAAAATGAACTGTTTTTATACTCTGTTGAAGTCGTAGTCCTGTCTTTCATATAGTAATTTTCTGAATATGAGTGCACAAAAGCTAGAACAGATTAAATTAATTCACATAAGGCCATTTTGTTAAGAAGTTTTTTTGAAAAACAAATTCAGAAACTGAAACCAAGTCATACTTGTTTAGGTCAGACTTGAGCAACCTCTGGCTTCACAAACATAAGCCAACTGACCATCTGTGGATGAATGAGCTCCATTTTTTGCCTGTCCAAGAATAAAAAATAGTGATCTGATGGGCTAATTTTGATTTTTGGGTGGGTTACAGGTTGTGTAGGCCTAGTTTACTTTAACCTATTATCTGTGGGGAATGTCCTTTGGAAAGCTGACTTTATCATAAAAAACCCAAGGAAATCAAACCCAATAACAAAGGGTCAAATGCCAAGGCAGTATGTGTAGCAGCCAAAAAGGTTTTATTTTTTTAAAAAAAAATACACATGCCTTCTAAATTCATAATAACCATAAAGAGTAAAAACATATAGCTTAACAGAAGTTTTTGAACAAATAAACATAAAGTCCTTTATGCATGAGAAACACTGAAAGTCAGTTTGAATCACAATTACTTCAAATGGATAGTGAAATTACAGAGATCCCATTACACGTGTAATATATAGGGAAATTTACCCTGCATTGTTTGGGTTGATGTTTATGATTTTGCTTATGATCTAACTAAAACAAAACCTTGCCTACAATTCTTAAAAATTATTTCACACCAAGTTCCATGCAAAATGAAACAATACCAGCTCTGGAGCTGAGGTATTTATTTTTCCTCCAACCTCTCCCATTGCACACCATCTGCTGCCCTCCTGGTGTAAGCTTGAGAGGACTTATGATTTGTCCATTTCTTTTCCATGAATTCACCCTGTCCCCACTCTTTGGATTGCTCTTCCCATTTCCAGTATCTCTAAACTACTTTTCTGCCTTTTGTGGTTGGACCAATAAAGGTATAACTACTTGGGGTGTTGCTATATTTTGCTGTGTGGTCAACGTGGCTACTCTTGGATATGTCTTCTGCCACTGTTGTTCAGCCCTTAAGGCTGCCATTTGTTGTAGTCTGTATCCCAATTCCTTTCTGACTCCTTTTCTCCCAGAAAAAAAGACCCCAAACTTCAAAAATGTACCATATGGTTCTCATTTTTTGAGTTCATTGTATTTATTCAATTTGTATTTATTCAGTTTTCAACTTAGCTTATTTAGTTAGCTGCTCACATTTAGAAGTAAAGATGACCTAGTCTCTTCATCTTTCCTAAATGCAGTGTTCTAGAAACTTTGTTGAAGTTTTACATACTAGCACATTTCACATCAAATTAATATCACAGTATACCTGTGACACTTGATGAGAATACCACTTCCAGAAGTATGTCATTTAATGGATCCAAAGGTGGTTGTTCCTCTCTTCATTTCTTTTTCCTTTGCTTGCAGTGATGTCAGCAAATATGTCCCATATAAAATAGATATTAGTCGGTATCTATATGACGAAATAAGACCTCAGTGTGAATGATAGGCCATATTTTACAGTAGAAGAATAATTCTGAAAACTGTTTTTTTGCCTGAATAACTTGGCAGATGCTATGTGTGATACACCTTGTTTCCTTCCTTGCTAACTCCTTTTTCTTCTAGAGTGACAGTTCATAGGACATAAATTACATTGTTATGAACATTCTGTATTTTCATATTTATTATTCACCTGTGAAGACAGCATTTTTCATGTAAAAAGTCCCTTGATCAGAAGGATTCCTATTTTTGTTCCCCCAGATATTCATAGATAGGATGAGCTTATATTTCTAGCCAAAGCATTCTGCACAGAAAATTCAAGAATATATAGATGACAGACAAACCTAAAGGGCTATTCCTTTTTCCTCTTAGTTCCCTCTTTTTTATTGCTACATTCCACATGTAGAAGAAAGGTTATTCCAAGTACAAAACTCAGACCTGTTGGTGTGGGCGGAGAAGTTTATTTTGCATACACATTGTTTTTCACTCATTAGGCATATAGGGACTTGCTCACCCAGCAAAGCTTTTGCCAAAAGTGACAACAGCTAATTTTGGATAGTGGATATTTAATGGGTTTTTCAAGCACTATGGATTCAACATCGTGCAGAAAATGTTTTATTTGGCAATGTGCCTGCAAGAACCACTTATTGTTAAACAGAACTGCTAGCTTAATATTTTTGGTAATTTACACTCTGGCTTGCAGTGGCTTGTTACTAAGAGCATCAATAGTAACCTTTTTTTGACATGAGTGTCCTTTTAAAAATGGAGAAAATACAATGTCTGTCTGCTTATGATGTACCATTCTTGAGAAGGACTTCAGAGAATCCTTTCTGATTAAAGTTTAACTTTTTCAGTCCTAAGAATGTAGTTGGGGATGGTGGTAGTGGTGAGATAAGAGATTTCATCCCATAGGCCTGCTTGGAATGTTTTAGGTGTGGCGACTGATTTATTCAAGCTAACTGGAGCAATGGACAGGTCCAGGCTCTCTAGGAGAGTGTGATTTCTCCTTATGCATTACATTAGTTTGTGAGGAGGAGCCAATACAAGCATTTGTTCCTGAACTCAATAAGAAATAGAGTGAGCAAACCCATACCCTTGCCTCCTGAATGTAAAATATTGACTGACTGACTGATTGATTAATTGATTTATATATCTCACACTCTTCCAAGTAATTCCAAGTACTATAACAATCTGCCATTCTCTGTTTAATCCTCACACAACATTCCCACAGGATTGGTTAGTCTGAGAGATCATGACTCTCAAAGTTGGATGCTGAGCTTTATAACCAGGTGGGAATTTGAACCTGTTAGTTTTTCTGAATCTAGGTGTCCTGTGCTGACCATTACAGATTACTGGCTCTCAGAAAGCATTTCGTGATCCAGCTATACACTATGCTAATCAGTAACTGATCTCCCTGTATTTACTCAGAAAGGCTAAAGCACAGAACGAACTTAGGCTGGCCAGGAACATTAAAAACAATAAAAAGGGCTTTTTTAAATCTGTCCACAGCAAAGGGAAAAAGAAGGAAATGATAGGGTCACTGCGCAGGGAAGATGGTGAATTAATAACAGGAGGAAGAGAAAAGGCAGAACTCCTCAACACCTTCTTCGCCTCAGTTTTTTCCCAAAAGGATAAAAACACTCAGCCTGGCGGTTGGGGAGCAGGTGAGGAAGTGGGGGAAATGCAGCACAGAATAGGTAGAGAGGTAGTACAGGAATACCTGACTACTCTGGATGAATTCAAGTCTCCAGGGCCAGATGAATTGCATCCTAGGATTTTAAAAGAACTAGCAGAGGTCATTGCGGAACCTCTTGCTATAATCTTTCAAAACTCTTGGCGGACAGGAGAAGTTCCGGCAGACTGGAGGAGGGCAAATGTTGTCCCCATCTTCAAGAAGGGAAAAAAGGGGACCCAAATAATTATCGCCCAGTCAGCCTGACATCAGTACCTGGAAAGATCCTGGAGCAGATCATCAAACAGTCAGTTTCTAATTACTTAGAAAACAATGTCGTAATTGCGAAAAGTCAACGTGGATTTCTCAAAAATAGGTCATGCCAGACTAATCTTATCTCTTTTTACGATAGAGTTACTTGCTTGATAGATGAAGGGAATGCCGTGGACATAGTATATCTTGATTTCAGTAAGGCCTTTGACAAAGTTCCCCATGACATTCTTGCAAAGAAGCTAGTAAGATGTGGACTGGACAGGGCTACTGTCAGGTGGATTTGTAACTGGTTGACTGACGGTACCCAAAGGGTGGTCACCAATGGCAGATTCTCATCCTGGGGAGAAGTGACTAGCGGGGTGCCACAGGGTTCTGTCCTGGGCCCGGTGCTGTTCAATATCTTCATTAATGACTTGGATGAAGGAATAGAGGGCAAGCTGATCAAATTTGCAGATGACACCAAATTGGGAGGGGTTGCTAATACACCTGATGACAGGATCAAAATTCAAAAGGACCTGGACAGATTGGAGAGCTGGGCCAAGGCTAACAAAATGAACTTCAACAGAGAGAAATGTAAGGTCCTACACTTAGGCAGAAAAAATGGTATGCAGAAATATAGGATGGGGGACACGTGGCTGGCTAACAGTACGTGTGAAAGGGATCTAGGAGTCTTCATAGACCGCAAGCTGAACATGAGTCAGCAGTGTGATGCGGCAGCCAAGAAAGCCAACGCAATTCTTGGTTGCATCAATAGGAGTATGGTGTCTAGATCGAGGGAGGTATTGGTACCACTTTATTCTGCTTTGATTAGACCTCATCTGGAATACTGTGTCCAGTTCTGGGCACCCCAATTCAAGAAGGATATGGATAAGCTGGAGCAGGTCCAGAGGAGAGCAACCAAAATGGTGAGGGGCCTGGAAGCCATGCCCTATGAGGACAGACTTAGAGAGCTGGGTACGTTTAGTCTGCAGAAGAGAAGGTTGAGAGGGGACATGATAGCCATGTTTAAATATTTGAAGGGATGTCATGTCAAGGAGGGAGGGGGCTTGTTTTCTCCTGCTCTTGAGACCAGGACAAGGAGCAATGGATTCAAGCTGCAGGAGGGGAGATTCCACCTGAACCTCAGGAAGAATTTCCTGATGGTCAGAGCTGTCCAGCAGTGGAATGTGCTGCCTCGGAGTGTGGTGGAGTCTCCTTCTTTGGAGGTTTTTAAGTGGAGGCTGGATGGCCACTTGTCGGGAGTGCTTTGAGGGTTTTCCTGCATGGCAGGGGATTGGACTGGATGGCTCTTGTGGTCTCTTCCAACTCTACATTTCTATGATTCTATGATTCTATACTCTCTAGTCCTCTGTTGAAAGAGTAGGCTTGATGGTGGAATTAGAGATCCAAGTTACACATCAATGTGTATTTTGGTGAGTTTGGAATTACATTCTACCACAGCAGAGCTGGACAGGGCTACTGTTAGGTGGATTTATAATTGGTTGACCGACTGAACCCAAACGGTGCTCACCAATGGCTGCTTCTTCATCCT
Organism: Iguana delicatissima; assembly: GCA_948472985.1. Classification (NCBI taxonomy): domain Eukaryota; kingdom Metazoa; phylum Chordata; class Lepidosauria; order Squamata; family Iguanidae; genus Iguana; species Iguana delicatissima. Next base: position 1,152,529 of record CAOKZL010000156.1, on the reverse strand, counting down.
GGAGAGAAGTGACTAGTGAGGTGCCACAGGGTTCTGTCCTGGGCCCAGTGCTATTCAACATCTTCATCAGTGACTTGGATGAAGGAGTAGAGGGCATGCTGATCAAATTTGCAGATGATTCCAAATTGGGAGGGATTGCTTAAACCCCAGAGGACAGGATCACATTTCAAAATGACCTTGACAGATTGGAGAGCTGGGCCAAAGCTAACAAAATGAATTTCAACAGAGAGAAACGTAAGATCCTGCACTTAGGCAGAAAAAATGGAATGCACTAATATAGGATGGGGGACGCATGGCTGGATAGCAGTATGTGTGAGAGGGATCTAGGAGTCTTGGTGGATCATAGGCTGAACATGAGTCAGCAGTGTGATGCGGCAGCCAAGAAAGCCAATGTGATTCTTGGTTGCAACAATAGGAGTATGGTGTCTCGATCGAGGGAGGTACTGGTACCACTCTGTTCTGCATTGGTTAGGCCTCATTTGGAATACTGTGTCCAGTTCTGGGCACCTCAATTCAAGGAGGATATCAACAAGCTGGAATGTGTCCAGAGGAGGGTGACCAAAATGGTGAAGGGTCTGGAAGCCATGCCCTGTGAGGAATGGCTTAGGGAGCTGGGTATGTTTAGTCTGCAGAAGAGATGGTTAAGAGGGGACATGATAGCCATATTTAAATATTTGAAGGGATGTCATGTTGAGGAGGGAGCAGGCTTGTTCTCTACCACTCCAGAGACTAGGACAAGGAGCAATAGATTCAAGCTGCAGGAAAGGAGATTCCACCTGAACCTCAGGAAGAACTTCCTGACAGTCAGAGCTGTCCAGCAGTGGAATATGCTGTATCGAAGTGGGGTAGAGTCTCCTTCTTTGGATGTTTTTAAGCAGAGGCTGGATGGCCATCTGTTGGGAATACTTTGATGGGTGTTCCTGCATAGCAGGGGGTTGGACTCGATGGCCCTTGGGGTCTCTTCTAACTCATATGATACTATGATTCTATGATTCTATCTCAGTTTGTTGGTGGACGAGGGGAATTCCATTCTCTACCTGTGTGTAGAAGGAAGTGGACAATGCATAGGCAGCTGATACAGGCTTGAAATACACTATAACCTTCTTTTCTTTGAGAAGGACAGAACAAATGAATCAGGCTTATGAGAGAGTACTGAATTTGCTAACTACTATATATAAACAGTAATAGAGTCTCCTTCTTTGGATGTTTTTAAGCAGAGGCTGGATGGCTATCTGTTGGGAATGCTTTGATGGGTGTTCCTGCATAGCAGGGGGTTGGACTGGATGACCCCTATGGTCTCTTCCAACTTGATGAGTCTATGAAAAACAACAAAGAGTCATGTTGCACTTTAAAGATTAACAAACCATTTGACTTTCCTTTGAGCGTCTCTTGTATCAGTTGCCCTCTTGCATTCTTTTCCCCTAAAGACATATATGTTTTTTGAAATAAATGTAGTTTTGTGGTGCCCATTTGTAAGATAGGAAGATGGAACTCCAGAAGAATCCATACTTATTCTAAACGTGAACCTTAATAGTTAATCAGAGGACCATTTTTGGAACATTTATACAAGGGCTGACCTGGGTTATTCATCCACAGATATTACTTTATTATGATAATAGCATAGTAAACACATGTGCCACATGCTAGATTTTGTGAGGATTGGGGATAAGATAAATACATTTTGCAGTTGCATTTTTGGCATTCTCATGCCTACAAGACAGTTAATGCCTTCTGCTGTCCTTAAAATCTGTGCCTGGGATTCCCAGGGGTCTATCCAAAGCTACTATCCATGCACTGGGCTCTCTGGTTTCCCATTCCAGTGGTGGTTTGATGTGGTTTCTCTAGAGGATCATTAGCTTCCCTGAGAAACTTTGGGAAGGAGTAATGAGGAGATACTGTGAGAAGCACTTAATGCCCATGAAACAATTTGGAACTTTCACATGTATGGAAAGCCCTCAGTTAAGTGCTAATGTAATTGTTATCCAGATGCTCAGGGAGCTATTTCGGTCTTGCAGTAACAGTATGAGATAAATTAAGCTAAGGGACAGCAACTTGGCCAAGAGAAAAAGTAATTTGTCCACGGAATTCAAGTGCCAGTCACACATTTGAGACTAGCTTCCCCACATCTGAATACAATATTTTAGTCACTGGTTTATGCTCAACCAAAGCTTAGAGCCAGAGAAATATTGAGAGAATGCCTAATGCATTAGGGGAGCATTTCTTTTTTGGCAGCTGCTTATTTTATTTAATTGGTCATGCAACAGTGCTGAATATCATGCATTTCTGTTCTGTTAACTGGTTTTCATGTTCATTTTATTTTTAGAAATTTTTAAAGGCAAGTGAATATATACGGTATAAGAATTTACAGATCAAAAGGTCTGTTAAAGGCCATAACATCTCTTTGTGTTTCTGCTCACATTTTGTCTAAAAGAAATGTCACATCATGCACAAAACCCCTGGCTCTGGTCATCTAAATGGGTTCCTCTCAATTGTGCATTACAGTCATGGGGGTATGGGTTATTTGCAAGCATTATACTCTGAAAATTGAATTATATACAATGATAGGTAATCGTCACTATATAGCCATATCTCATACCACTTTTTCTGTAGTAGCCTAATGGCTTCAGTGGTGCCACATCCCTGTGAGTTTTTATTGCAATCATTGAACCTTCACTTCAGTTGAAGTAAATTATTCAGATATTCCTGAAATAAGATATGAACTTAATGTTCCATAAGTGTTGGCTTTATAAGAACTGACTGTAATGTTCAGCGCATCCTAGTTGAGAGGTAGTTTGGATGGCTTTTGCAGGGTGCTTCAAAAGCATGTTCACTTTGTGTTTACACTGCTTGTTTTGTTTTGTTATTTTTAAGCTTTAAAATTGTGGCAGTATAGAGAAGAGAGTGCGGGCTGATTTCTTTTAAAAAAATTTCCATTTACTTTGCCTCTGTGATGGACTGCTAACATTTCATAAAGCATTGGCGGGTTCACTTACTGTCAGACCTTGTTCTCATCAAGTCCAGACGAGATGAAGGATGTCTATAGCCAGCAAGCTGCCTACTTGCTCAGATCAGCAAGGAGACATGACTCAAAAGTCTTTGCTGAGTTCAGCAAATATCAACTGACTTTATCTATGGATATAAACAGACTTTATTCCAGCTATAGTTCAGTTTCTTCCTGTTCTTTCATCTGTCAGGATTGGCTGTACTGCTACCTGCAGTTCCTTAGGTCCTAATACCTACTTGGTATATTATATTTCATATTCAGTGAATTGAAGAATTAGTCACTTAGCAGAAAGTATGTCTGCAGTGACATAGGGCCTCAAGTAAACTGATATAATTTTCATGAAGGAAATCAAGACACCTTGACATAGTTCCCAGAATTTTGTGCCCAGGCCAGAGAATCTACCTTTCCTTTTCTGAACCCATATTCTCTCCCTCTCCATCCCTCTCTTCCTCCACCTCATATATCCAATCTCTGACTGGTGGTTTTGGAATGTCAGAAATCCACTCAGTACTCCTCCAACCCCTCCAGCCCACACATTCCTTGAGATTACTTAATTTTGTTAGCATTTCTCTGTTGAATCTCTGCTTGCAAAGTGGTAAGCAACAGAACAGTAAAATCTCTGCCTTTGTCAGTCCTTCGCTTGTTCCCAGGAATTTACAGTACATTAGATATTACAAGCCAGTAGAATATGGCTGACACGTTAAGACTTTGGAGCAGGGATTTTTGAATGAAATAGGGGTGGGATGGCATAGGTGGCCTGTGAGATCCCCCTCCAACTATTTGATTCTGTTAGCTCACTGCTAGATACATCCTGTGCAATCTGTATGTCAAGATATTCTTTTTTTCCCAGAAGGGAAAAGCGAACTGGCTTTGTCCACATCCTACACTAGAATGCTAAAGCAACAGTATTAGCTAGAGGATGTTTTTCCTTTGCAGCACCTAATTGACTTTGGCACTAAATAATGGTTCAATTATAGCAACACTAGATCTGAAGAAATGTGACTTTTCTTGTTTAAAATGTTTCCTGCCATTGCCTCTGTAGTATTTTTTAAGCTTAATTAGGATGCATAATTCATTGAAAGGATGGGATACAAGTTGCCTTATAAAAATGAACACATATTACCATAGGGGTTTGATTATTTCTTATTTGCTTAATTAGTAGTATACAACAGTATATACAGTTTTATCCCTTTTTTTGGCATGAGATGCGACTGATGTCCTACCACTGGGAGCAATCAAATTAAATGAAACAGGGGAATGAGCAAGAATCAATGGACAGAGAGCCTTTCTGAAGAAAGTGTAAAATCTGTACCAGTGTAGTAGCAAACTCTCATTTAATGATTAGTCAATAATATTTTTACCAAGCAAAACCAGAGATTACAAACATGTGCTTTCAAGATCTCCAGGTCTCATCATCTGGCAAGATGTTATTAAAAACAGATAGGAAAAATAATGTGAATAAGGAAGGAAAAAAGAGATTAACTTATCATTGATGTCTGTGTGGGAAGAGTCCTAAGAGGGCCTAAGTGTTTGTCCTCCAAGCTGTCTTTTTTTTTTAATTTGATATATCTAATTTTAATGTTTACTTTTATACTAAGGTCTCTTCCAAATTCTGGTTGTCACAACCTTCCATGCACCTGCCCCAACCTGTGCCCTCTTTGTTCATTTTTAAATTGGATATATGTAGTTTTAAAGTTACAAAGTTAGTCTCCAAGAATTTGAAGATGAACAGGGAGAAGATGGGTTTCTCAAAATAGGCTCTACCAGTTTGTTTATTTATTGGATCTATATCCTATATTTCTTCCAAAAATACGACTCAAGGCATCTCACTGTAATAGTAAAGAAATATGCAATTTAAAAGAAAACAAGATGTGACAGTTTCACTTTGCACCTTGAACTCCTCTAGATTGCTGGTAATAAACAATGGTTGATTCCTCCCCCCTCATGTTTGAAAATAATAAAACCAGCTTTTACTCAGAATTCTCCACCCTTGTGCCAAATACACAGGTGCCTTTGATCAATGGAAAACAGGAATAGGGGGATAATAGGCAGCTTTGTTTTTAATGCTGTCACAAAATTAATCATCAATGGATGTTTGATCCAGCAGGAAGCTGTATTGTACAGGAATTTTCTTTTTCAGATTGCGAAAACAAACTAACATGTATGGGCATCTGATACTTCCTTTCCAAAGCAAATTAATTGGAAGTTATTAAACTTGAGAATACTGGCATTGTGCCACAGATTAGGCCAATTGGAAACTTAGAAGCAAAATGGGGCACTCCAAAATGCTGGTCATCTCGATAAATACCTCCCCAAATATACACACACACACACACGACAACTGTTCCGGTTGAGGAATGGCGGCCATCCAAAACCTGGGCCCACTTACACGATACAAGACTACTTTGGGGATGGTGGAGGGATGGAGGCAAGTGTTTATCCTTTCTAAAACTTCCTACTTCCTGTTGCAAAAGACCAGAACAGTATTTTGAGTTTCTTCTTCCATTCTGGGCATACCCTCAACAGGGCAACTCCTTTGAGTAGATGAATACAACAATTTGTTGTGCATCCTGCTTTTTCCTTTATTTATCATCTTCCAAATCCACAAAATAGTGATGCCTTTTTTGGCCACCCAAAATGCACAAAATACGTTATACAACCTCGCAGAGTTTCACTGGCTTATACATCAGGCAAAAATGTTGAAAAACGTACAGAAGAAAAGTGACAATGTTAGGGTCACAGGCCTACTTTTTGTCTTAGACGTTATTTCTGTTGTCAGTTAAGATGGTCTCCAGGGATCTCAGTGCAGGCAGAGATCATTTCCCTTCTTGGCCCCATGGAGGCCAGGGCAATAAATGACAAGTAGTAAGATTTCAACTCCATTAGCAACAGAAAAGTGACTTCCCTTGAGATCCAGGCTGTCCCTGTCCTGTGTGAAGCTAACTGCCCCTATTGTAAGTAAATTTCTCAAGAAGTTCTTGAACTGTTACATCTGGAAAAACCTATAGGTGCTGTAAAAGGTTGCTGTAAGTTAGAAGGGACTTGAAAGCACACAGCAACAACAATAGATAAAACTTGCCAAGTGTCATTCTAAAGAAAGAGTTTTACCTTTGTTTGAGGCAAAACAATATCTCTACCTCCAACAAACATAAAACTTTTCTTCTTCTGCATGATTTTTAACATCTTTGTCTGGTAAAGAAGCCAGTGAAGCTTCAAATGCTTACATGACACATTTTGTCTGTTTTGGTTGGCCAATAAAAATATCGCTCTTTCATGGATTTTGGATTTTGTTGTATTTTGCTGCATGGCCAACATGGCTATCCCTGAACATGTTTCATCATCTCTCAGACTCACTTAAAACTTTCAAAATGATACAAGTGGTGTCCCTGATGCCTCTAGTAATGTGGCATGCCCCTCTTTCTCCACATGTATGTATTGTAAATTTAAAGCCTGGTGTAAGATCACATGGAGAACCCCCATAGATATAGAAAGTCACCAGGAAAGATGACTTTAGGAAAGATGGAAATATGTGTGGGAAGCAACAGTGCCTCCCCCATTCGTTTAGCCTGTGCCAGCAATGGGCAAAGTGACCCTCCAGGTGTTGTTGGACTTCAGCTCCCAGCCTTCTCAGCTTTGACTGTGCTGTCTAGGGATGCTAGGAGTTGCGTGGGGTGGGGGACACACTTTGCCTATCTCTGACCTATACACGTTACTAATTCCTGAATAACGCTTCTTGCATCATATAGATATGCACAGCAGGGGCAGATTGTCTCTTGCCTGTTATCAACAATGCACTTGGAGTCAAACTACATGCTTTATTAAACAAAAAGCCTGCAGCTAAAGATCGCATTTTGCTTTACTCTAAGTGTGTACAGCCCTAATCCAAGCTGAGGCCAACAGGGGGGCAAAGTTTAAACACCCCCCTTTTTTTGGCTAAATGTCTGCAAGCCTCTGAACAGGGACCTGAAAAGTAGAGAGGATAACCCACCAATGGCAGTTTTCTTCTGTTTCTAATTTGATTGTGATAGTGATGGGGAGATAAAAATGAAGTTTTTTTCCTCAGTTTTAACCTCTCTCACCTGCATATACTTAGACTAAAACATAAAGCCCCCTTTAGCTGCATGTTTAATATAGCGTGTAGTTTGATCCTGATACTGCCAAGTTTAAAGAGGAAGAAACAAATTATGAGAAGAAGAGAAAGAGGCAGAGAATGATTCATCCTTTGTGTAGGAAAATCAGTAAGATTTTATTCTTCTAAGCACTTTCCATGTTGTTTGCATAAATGTATAAGAAATTTGTAAGCTTATTTTCCCTTTAAGAGATGACTTCACATATTCTCCAAATGCGTACAAAATCTGCGTACAAAAAACTAAACAGATTATTTATCCACTGTATCAGCCTGGACGGTAGGCAAATTGAGCAGTTTTAATACTGAGAACTGTATAAACTACGCAAAATATTGAGAGAAGCAAACTAAGTGGTGAGAAATAAGGAGGAGGATTAGTGTGTGAAAAGTCTTTAGTTTAAGCTTTCAATGAATATGTATAGGTCTGTGATAGACCTGCCAACACTCCTCTGCTTCCCTTTCAACCCAGAACTATCACTGTTTTATATGAAGCTGCAATCCAATGCATTATCTGCAACTTCTTCTTCTTTTCTTTTTTTTGTAGTGAAGGTGTGACAAAATTATCTTGTAACATTAACACAAAATGTGTAAGGAGCCCCATTATTGGAAGTAGTTAAAACCTTATAGTTTTTCTAGCAGTAGTAGTAATAGTAACAACAGCAAAAATAGAGTATTTTATTTAAAAGATCATATATGGCACTGTGGGGCTATGATTAGAAGACAGTTCAGAACCAGAAGGAAAAATAAATGACATATCTTTGAAATGGTTTTCACTTATTTTTCCTCTAACAAAACAAGCACCCACCTTTTAGATTTTATCTTGCTTATTTTTAACTTGTAAAACTAACCTGATGAATGGGAACAGCATGAATAGTTGGATTTTTTTGGCAGTGGGATGCTGTTTGTTAATTGTTCAATTAACTTTAAAGGGAATATTTGGGCATTATAGAAGCATTTAGAACAGAATTTTTCAAGTTTTAAATATCCTTCTCATAACAATCCTGAAGTTGTTTCAAAGTGTCCCTGCACTGAACATGCAGATATATCTGAAAAGCTCTTCTAATAAGATACTAATTTAGTAGGCCTTTTGCTTAACCATCTTGGTGTTATTGAATAACTTCTCACAGTTTAACTGGTGCAGTTTCCTTTAAAAAAAAAAGAAGGAAGGAAAATAATAAATAAAACCAAATTTTTGATATTGTTGGTTGATAAAAGTAAGCTAGATTATCACCTCTGCATTCCATGAATCATTTAAAAGAGTCAAACACTGTCTGCAGATGGCTCACAGTCTTGAAATATTTTTCAGTCTTAGTGAGTGCTTTTTCTCTCTCATTCTTTCTCTCTTATATTATTTTTGAACCACCTGATCTGTGCATTCGTTTATCATTAAGCAATCTGAACACAAGATTTAATACTTGCTCTCTAGTCTTTATAATTTGACACAAATGTTCTCTAGCATTTATAAGCTGGTATAGCAACCATGAGCTCTCACAAGAACATATGAAGAGCTCTGCTAGATTAGACCAAAGGCCTAAGGCTGAGGATCCTGTTTCTTGACAGTAGCCAGACAGGTGCTTTCAGGATGCCCCATAAGCAAGGCATGAAAGCAATAGCCCTCTGTCATTGCTGCAACTGCACCTGGTGATAGTGTAAGGCTTTCACGACCAGTAGCTCTTGACAGCCTTATTCTTGATAAAGATAGTCATTTATATCACTGCCAATGATACCACACAGAGATGAACTGCCAACATTTCACACTGATTTCCCTGACTGGTGTTTCCACTCTTCTGCAACATATGCAAATAACTTTATGTAAATAATTTAGTTCTTCACCCATGCTTTTCCATTTGTAGTCTTTCACTTCCTTCCTCCCATTAAAAAAGAAAAGAAAAGAAAGAAAAGAAACACTTTACAGTACACCTATAAGCACTGAAGCTTTTTGTAAACAATCCAGATCCATTGTTAGGTCCCCACAAAATGAATGAAGAGGAGCCCATCTTCAAGTGATGGATAGTTATTCTCATGCTAAGTGCCCCCACCTTTAAGAGAGAGAAATTATTAACAGACTAATGAGTTGAATTTCCATCTGCCTTCCAAGATGAAGAAAAATTGTTATTTTTATCCTACTTTCTCTCAAAGGAGCACAGGGCATTGACTATACTTCTCTCTCTTCTTTTTAGCCTTGAGGAATAGTACAGGAGAGGAGAGACTGAGAAATGATAACTAGCCCAAGGGTATCATATTAGTTTCATGGTTAAAATGGGGAATTGAACCTGCGTCTCCACAAGCTTAGTCATATTACCTACTACAACATTAAACTGGCTCTCTTTGATCATTCGTAACATATAAAAAGTTCTATGTAACTTCTATAGGGTTATCAGGTTGGGTATTGTACAAGGCTCTTGTAACTGTAAGACTGAAAAGAGAAGCAGGATGAAGTACCATGCAACTCCATGAAGCCAGGCGACGGTGCCTATCTTCCCTTACCTTTCAGCTTAAAAGAGCCCCCATTAATCAGAATTCTATTAAACATTAGATCTTGAGCCACACAGCACCTGAATGTGAAAGTTTTCAAATAGATTCAGTGGAGCCCACTTTCCTCTAGCGTGCATACACATATAGCTCAGTGGTTGGTAAGGGGAGGTAAGCAGTGTTTATAAAGCTCTCGTGTCCAGCAGTTTATCTCTGCTTGGTGCAGGTTGTTTCACTGTGTGGTAGAAGCAGGTTAGATGTCAAAATGGATGGTACGCACAGACTGCAGATCAATGTGCAAATTGTACACATTGTTCAAATGTAGGCTGGAGGTGAGTGCTCTGTTGAACTCATGGATCTTTTGCACTGCACACATAGACTGTGCCCTTTTTTGTCGTCATGAGAAAGAGGATGTACTGCTTGTATTGTGAAAGCTGGACAGTGAAGAAAGCTGATAGGAAGAAAATTAATTCATTTGAAATGTGGTGCTAAAGAAGAGTTCTGTGGATACTGTGGACTGCTAAAAAACAATAATAAATGGGTTCTAGAGCAAATCAAGTCTGAACTCTCCCTAGAAGCCAAATTGACTAAGCTGAGTGTTATACATTTGGCGTCACAGATGCCAGCTGTCTGTGCCAGGCAACAGAGTGCAGGGTTAGCAGGAATCCATTCACAGTCAAACAGAGTAACTTACATTCAGTGCAACTTGCCTGTTCAGTGTGGAAAGAAAGATTGTCCAGAAACAGCCTAAAGGTCAGGAATCCAATGGGCAACATAAGACAGTCCAGGGTGAAAAAATCCAGGCAGGCAATGGACAAGAAATCCAGAGAGCACAAGACAAGGGCTGGCAACACAGCAGTTGTTTCTGATGTTGAGCTACTGCCCTGTGCCTTCTGAAGAAGCTGGAGCCAGCTTGATTAGTTCCTTCTGCATGTCCTCTTTCAAGGCTGCTGCTCGTCTGGGGAAGCCAAGTCCTGGCCCATGATGAAGAGGCGACTCACTGGAAAAGACAATAATGGCTGGCAAGATAGAAAGCAGCCAGAAGACTGCATTACAGATGGATAGACTCAATCAAGGAAGCCACAGCTCTGAGTCTGTGGGACTTGAGTAGGACTATTGATGATAGAGCAATTTGAAGGTCTCTCAATTCATAGGATCATCATAGGTTGAAGTCAACTTGGACTCCTTTCTCACTAAATGGAAGTGATTTGTAATCCACATGGTTAGATATTTCATTCAATTGTAGTTGAAATTGATACCATTCTGTAATAAATCATTCTTCACAGAGCAGTGGAACATCTCCTTCTCTATTATTCTCTTTAGAGAGGTCTGCTTTGTGGTACATTAGTAATAGAGACCTGAAATTCCTGCGTCAAGACCTTCATAAAGTATATATAGGTTAAAAAATTCTACAAAGGACTTTTCCTCAACCATTATTTCAGCTGTGGCTGGTCCATTCACTCAGAGCCTGGTTGCATACCTCTCTCTCATTCCTGGAGATGTTTCTCAAGGTGTTCACCTTTTTCAGTCTCAGCAAGTTTTTCAGTCTCAGCAAGTTTATGAATAAAGCCTTATCATTCATAGCTGCTGAGTACATTACACAGTCCAAGACTGACAGCTGGTCACCCCATCTGTAAACCTTCTTAGGACATTTTCAACTATATACTCTAGGCTTCTAGTTTGGGCTTGAAGTGGGAGCTCATAGTCTCCTTCCTTCCTTCCCTCTCTTCTTTTGTGGCTTCTACATTGAATGTTGTACTAGGTTTCTTGCATTAGCTTTAAGCCTTAATAGCTCCTGATCAACTGGAGGTTCTCTCACCACCTTCTACATGTCCTTAGACTTCTTCTGATATCCTGAAATTGCTGCCATAATTTCTGTATGCCTTCATAAAAATTATTGCTACCCATCTTGGGGTTGACACTTGGAGATTCCTTTCAGAAGTGTCATTAATTAATGAATCTTGGCCCACTTTCCAGTTCATAGTTTTTCCTTGAGGAGACAGTATCATACCATCTAACATTTCACAGGTAAAAACTGGGACGTGTGTGGCCAAGCAACATCAGAGTGTGATCAAGAAGGCAAAAGTTATTAATGAGGAAGAACACACAAGCTAGGAGAGGCTGCAGCAATTTGCTTTTGCTGAGTCTACAGGGAAAGCAAGATTTCTTCCCCCTCTTCTCTTCTCTTCTCTTCTCTTCTCTTCTCTTCTCTTCTCTTCTCTTCTCGGTTAATTGAGTGAAAACTATTTTTGCACTTGGAATTCCGTTTGCAGCAACTGAAGTAAGCTGAGTACAGAAAGTGCTAAAAGGGAAGCAGAGAAATTGGAACATTTTAAAAGCAGCTGAAAATGTGCGATAACAGATCATAAATGCAGATTGTTTTTTCAAATGAGCACAGTTGGGGTTATACAGTATCTTATGCCCAGTGGTGCATGCTCTCCGTTTCTATAAATTGCAAGAAAGTAGCAGATTTGCTGCTCAAGTCAGGTTTCCTGAAAGACCCTGTACCTTTTATTAACTCGCAGATCTCCATTTCTGACTTATTGGCAAAATTTGGTCGTAACAACATATTATATGTGTTAATCTTGGACTACTTCCTTCCCTCCCTTCCAATGTGGCCATAAGGGCTAGATAAGAAACTTTTTCTTCCATTTTCAACACTATATTATGGTTAATCTTTCCCAACCCATACTTTAAGGTTGATTTGTGACAGAAAGCCATAGATAAAATAAGGAAGTTTGTTCAAGTTAGTTTCCTTCTCTCTGGAGGAAGAAGAGGTAAGCATACAAGTCTGAGACCTGCATAACTGAATCAAGGTCAGTAGAAACAATTTATTGTTGTATCCAGATGCAGTCAGTGTCTTCAGAATTATCATTTATTATTTGTTACATTTGTATGCTGTCTTTCTCCTGGGGTGGGACCTAAGACAGCTTCCAGAACTGTCAATTAGAAAAACATTTACCATGAAATTTAAAAACAATTAAAATCAACCACATAAAAACAGTATAAAATCATTTTAGAAACATATAAAAGTTAAGTAAACATCCAGATAAAAATATAAAGCTTTCTTGCTTACACATTAAAAGCCCACTTAAACAAAAACGTCTTTGCCTGCTGGTGAAAGAAAAGCAGAAAGGGCACCAGCCTAGCTTCCTACAGGTAAGAGTTCCAGAGGGTCCTCGCCAAGTGAGCCTGGGATGGTGGTGGGACTGAGAGAAAGCCTTCCCCTGCAGATCTTAAAACTCTGTCAGGTTCATACAGGGAGATACAGTCTTTCAGATAGCGTGAAATAAGATGTATAGGGATTTATAGGTCATGACCAGCTCTTTGAACTGTGCCGAGGAACAAACTGGTAGTCAGTGAAGCTGTTTTAACACTATAACTGGCCCCAGCCAGCATTTTGAACTTGCTGAAGTTTCTGAGCAGTTTGCAAAAGCAGCCTCATGTAGAGTGCGTTACAGTAAAACCACTTGTTTCGAATACAATTTGCCAAGCAGGCATTTCAGGCCCTGCTCCTCTTTGCAAGTGAATTGCCCGTTCAGGGGACCTTCTGCAGCCACTGAGTTACTTTGACATCATTTCATCAAATGTTTTTCTGTAGTCAGGCATCCGTTTAAGTAGACCGTACTGACTGACATTCTTGGATAATCAGACATCAAATACAGAACAGATGTTTACTGTACTGGAAGCCCCCACCTTTTTGACACTCAATTATCTGGTTACTTGGCTCTTTTGAAGCTTCCGAATTAAGGACAAGTTCCATTAATTCCATGGGGGATGTGCTCTTTTATCAGTTTTCCTTGCCTGTGGAGGCTTGCTTGGAACTACTACGTATGAGTATGTGTGTGCTGCTTCCAGAGCAAACTGGGGAGGAGGTGTTAAGCTGACTGAGAGACTTTGTGAGCAGCGTGTGCATAGTCAGTAACAAGTGAGCCTGCATAAGTCCTTCATGCTCCCTGCACTATAGTACACAGGCTCTGCTTTTCAACTAATTTCATTTTCTTACAGTGCTCCAGTGCGTAACCACTCAGATAAATGGGGGAAGCCTATTCTGGCCTTTCTAAGCAATACACCCTTAATCCCAAGCTGTAATATGGGACCCATTCCTATTTTTTCTATATGTTATATATTATTTTCCATTTTACAATATATTTACATGTGTGTGTTCTCTTCTACTTGTCTTTTTCCTTTTCTCTCTTCTTTTCTTTTTTCAAAATATGCTTACAGTGTTACTACTTAGAAATTAGTGATGAGCCACACCTCACCAACTGAAAATCAATAGTTTAGAGAGAAACATGATTCACCATTTTGCTACATCGACATCATTCACTTGTGACAAATGTTGTCTAATTTTTTATAGCAGCATGTAATATTTGGAATAGATCAGCTGGAAATATAGCCTGCAGTGTTAAAGGGGAATATGTTAAGCAGAATTTCAGACATACTTGTAGAAGGGTTTGGACATTTGTAAAGCAATGCTTACAGTAATGGAAGAATATTCTTAAGTTCCCTTCCAACCAGCAACACATTCTCAAACTTTAATTTAAAGTCTTCTTTAAGTCATTTTACTTGCTTTATTTTATAGGTCTTTGATTTAATTTGATTTGGTTTTAATATATAATGTTATTCTTTTTCAAGAAAAGTTAAAGGCACCCTTGTTTTCCCTCGTCATTAAGTTGAATTATTTTTTCATGGTCTTTGATTTGATTTTAATATATAATGTTCTTAATTTTTTAAAGCCAAAGCCAACTGAAACTGTCACAACTGATGAGTCTGGGGTAAGATTAGTAAACTGACCCCAGTGATTGTACCTCTACTTGAGTTTATTCTTTTTACCATGTCTCTTTTCTCCACTGGTTTTTCTGTATTTTTCATAATTTGTCATACTTAGAAAGGCATATGCAGTGGTTTGGTTTTGTTGTCAGTGTGCCTACTTACTACAGACAAACCCAACGTGACCCTATTAACAAACTGGAAAACTTGGAAATGCATGTGGTGTGTGAAGCATTTCTACAGGTTCTGTGTGCTGGCATGTACTTTTTCCTGTCATATCATGCTTATAAAGTTGAAAAGACCCTGGAAATACATTTTCAAATCTTACCTTCTTCATCTTTGCATTTGTTGTTGCTTTTCTTTTCCTGAAATATTCTATGTTCTGCTATTCACTTGGTCTGCTTTCTCCATAACACCTTTTTAGAACAGCGAAGACAGTGCGAGAATTTCCATCACCTTCTTCCGTCTTTTCCGAGTGATGCGATTGGTGAAGTTGCTCAGCAGGGGTGAAGGGATCAGAACTTTGCTCTGGACATTTATTAAATCATTTCAAGTAAGTGTGGAAGCTAAAATTTTACCTTTTCTTCAGGATCAACCTGCAATATGGTACAAAATAAGCTGTAATCATAGCAAACTAGTCATACATACCAGTGTCTTTGTGTTTTCCTCTTCCCTCTTCCTCTTCCCTAGAAGATGGCTTTGCCTTAACCTGAGGCCATGTTACTGTGGACTTAACTTACTCCTTATGTCCCTGTCCAGTCAGTCATATGGTGGGGTGAGGCATGTTTAGTAGTGTCACATGGCACTGAGGTTTGCCTTATGACCAAAAAAGGGGTTTTAACATCTTAACACCTACCTTATGGAATTCACTCCATGTGAAGTCCATGTCAAATGACTGCAGTTTTGAGTTTAAGACTATTTATTTAAATGGGTGTTGTCAAAGAGGTTTTCTTTGCCTAGTAATAATGTAGCCTTATATCTTCTTGCTGACCAAGTTATGGTTTATTTTCATTTGCTGTTTTGCTTTTTGTGTTGTTTCTTGTTTCCATGGAAAGCAATATATAACTTTGTTTAATGAATCAAAACAATAAATAAGTAGGGGGATACCTCATATACACATGGGTACTTCTGTTCTTCTTCGTGGTCTCTGTGCCTCACACACTAGGAGCTTTCGCACATGTGCGGTACCGTACGGAAAATTCTAGAGCTTAGTAGCTTGGTGGGAACCCCTCCCCCATGCCTCTACTGGGCATGCTCAGCCCGCCGAGCAACGGTTTCCCTTCAGTTCTTTCTCGTCCAACATCGCGTACGGAGGTTCTGAGCTTGGTGCTGTTTTTTCTTGGCGTTTTTTTGGCAACCTCGACGATTGGCTGTTGGACGCGTTCTGCAAGAACAAGCTGTATTCGGACATCCACCAAACTTTGTCACTTTTGACCCGCCTGGGTCTTTGGGTCAATCCGAAGAAGTCCCACCTCGAGCCGGCGAGGGTGCTCGACTTCATCGGAGCGACCCTGGACTCAGTCTCAACCAGAACCTACCTGCCCCTGGAGCAAGCTCCTACCATCCGCCGGGCTGCGTCTGCTGCCTTTGACACCCCGATGACATCGGCAAGGAGGATCCAGCAGCTCCTTGGGTACATGGCTTCCACCACAGCCATCACGTACCTTTCAAGACTGTGAGTGCGCCCACTCTAACACTGGTTCGTCAGGGCCTTCAACCCGCTCCGGGACGACCAGGGGCTGTGACTCAGGCTTCCTCCACAAGTACACCACTCCCTGCTATGGTGGCTCTCCTACTGCCACCTCCTGTCGGGGATGCTTTTCTGGCAGCCGACTCCTCGACTCACAGTCACAACGGATGCCTCCCTCTTCGGGTGAGCAACGCATTGCGACGACCTCAGAGTCCAGGGACGTTGGGCTGGTGATGAGACCGAGCTACACATCAACGCCCTCAAGCTCCTTGCCATCGGGAAAGCTCTGAGGGCGTTCCACAACCTGGTCGCAGGGCAGATGGTCCTCATCCTGACGGACAACACAACAGCCATCTGTTATGTCAACAGACAGGGAGGGACCCGCTCCACCACACTTCTCACCATCACCCTCCAACTCTGGGAATGGTGCGTGTCGCTTCGGGTTCATCCAATTGCCGTCCACCTGGCTGGTCAGGAGAACACCATGGCGGATGCCCTGAGCAGGGACACCTCTTCCCACCACGAGTGGTCCCTCTCGGATGAGGCGTTCCATCTGATATGGCACCGCTGGGACGACCCCACGATCGACCTCTTCGCCACCGTATCAAACGCGAAGTGCTGCCGGTACTGCTCGAGAGCCGGCCGGGGACCGAGCTCTCTCGGCGATGCTTTCCAGTTCCGGTGGACTGACGGATTCCTCTACACCTTCCCACCGTTTCCTCTCCTGGGACGAGTGGTCGCCAAGATCTTGGCGGACCAAGCCGTCGTTGTCCTAGTCGCCCCGTACTGGCCGAGGCAGCATTGGTTCGCGCCCCTGCTCAAGGCTGCTCGAGGACGACTTCTCAGGCTACCGACAGCACCCGATCTGCTGTCTCACTTGGACAGTCGCATTCTCCACCCCGACCTGCCGCTCCTGGCCCTGCACGCGTGGAAGATAACACCCTAGATGACCCCGCAATACAGGACGTCTTGACCACGGCCAGGAAGGAATCGACTCGCCGCAACTATGCCTATAAGTGGCAGCAATTCGTGACCTTTGCTGAGGCGCGAGGTGAGCCGGTATCACCTGTCGGCCTTGGTACCGTGCTCCGCTTCCTGCTCCACCTCCGACAGCAGGGACTCGTGTTTCCTTCCTTGAAGGTCTACCTTTCCGCCATAGTGGCCTACCAACCCCGAGGCTCTCCATCGGCAGCGCTCTTCCGGAATGCCACCATGAAGCAATTCATGAAGGGGCTTCAACATCTATACCTGTCGGTATCACCGCCACTGCCGCCCTGGTTGCTGTCCCTGGTCCTCTCCCAGCTCATGCGACCACCCTTTGAGCCCATGGCCACTGCCGACGACAGGCTCCTCACCATCAAGACAGCCTTCCTGGTAGCTGTCACCTCTGCCAGGCGGGCCAGTGAGCTGACAGCCCTGCAAGCCGATGAGCCCTTTCTAGTGTTCCATCGGGACAAGGTAGTCCTTCGCCCGGACATTTCCTTCTTGCCTAAGGTGATGTCCCACTTCCACCTTTACCAAGACATCATTCTACCTACCTTTCACCCGAATCCAACGACGCCTCTGGAGCGATCCCTCCACTCCTTGGACGTCCGTAGAGCCTTGGCCTTTTACACCCAGTGGACTGCAACCTTCAGACAGACCCCACACCTGTTTGTCTGCTATGGTCAGCGTCGCAGAGACCACAAGGTGTCCACCCAGAGGTTCTCTAAGTGGGTGGCCCACACTATCTTGCTTGCCTACGAGATGGCCAAGCAGCCTCCACCAGACCTGCTTCGGCCCCACTCCATCAGAGCTGTGGCATCGTCAGCAGCCCTCCTGCGAGGTGTGGACCTGCAAGAACTTTGTTGAGTGGCGACCTGGTCCAGGCCATCGACCTTCGTGTGCCACTATTGACTGGACTGCTGGTCCCGGAGAGATGCTCGGTTTGGACGAGCGGTGTTGGCCTCCGTACTCTAGGACCTGACCCACCGTCCTTCTAGTAAGCTACAAAATCTCCTAGTGTGTGAGGCACAGAGACCACGAAGAAGAAGAACAGGTTGCTTACCTGTAACTGTGGTTCTTCGAGTGGTCATCTGTGCCCTCACACACACACACCCAGCCATCTCCTCTTTCTCAGGTCCCTTATCGGCAGACTTTAGAACTGAAGGGAGACCATTACTTGGCAAGCTGAGCATGCCCAGTAGAGGCATAGGGGAGGGGTTCCTGCCAAGCTAATAAGCTCTAGAATTTTCCGTACGGTACCGCGTATGCATGAAAGCTCCTAGTGTGTGAGGGCACAGATGACCACTCAAAGAAGCACAGTTACAGGTAAGCAACCTGTTCTTTGCACGAACAAGGCTTAGCTGTGTGTTGGAGATATTTATGTTCTGATTGCCAAAGCATGCAGAAACGTGGTTACCTGCATGGATCTGAATAGAATAATTAACTGTGAGACCCTTACATTGTGAATTTGCAGTATTTGCCATCCTTACTCATTTTTCCAGCAATCTGGTAAGATGACCTATTTGGTAGTTGAGTCATTTGATACAAATGGAAATACACCTTGTTTCCATTGTTACAAATTGACATGAGCCTAAAAAGTAGAGACCTGCTTAGGAAACTTCACACCCCTACCTCAAATGGGGGTTTGAGAAACATGCTTTCATGTTTCTTAAAATTGTTACAAAACGGGACAGAATTGGGAACTTTCTGTAGTAATTAAAGTGAATATATTTTAAAAGGTTGTTGAAACATTTCCACCTATACCATAATAGATATATTAATTAGCCATAAAACCTGATGTATCTGTTTATTCATTATAAGCTACCCTAGGATCAAAGGGGCTCATTCCCAAGCAAGTATTCAAAAGATCAGAGCCCTAGACTAATACATCACTGATGCTAAAACTAAAGTCTGCTCATGAAACATACATGAAATAATGGGTTCAAGAGCCAAGTTACACATTATACAAACTGCACGCCATATAGGAAAATTTTAATGTCTAAATTATAGTTTCACATACTGCCAGGGATGCAGCTTGTGCAGAGGAGAGGGTTATCATTGACTTCTCCATGATATAAACTAAAATAGCACCATCGCTATTAGAGATGTAAAGAGTATTCACAAAATTTCTCACTTGTAATGAGAGAGGCTGTCTTGATATTTCAAGATAGCCTGCTGAGAAATGACCACCTTCCATGATACTTCTCACCAGTGGAGGGCTTTTCTTTTCTTCAAGCTTTCCAAAGTCAAGCAAAAATCTCTTCACTTAAAACTACTAACTTTTGTGTTTAGGAAGCAAAGCATACATTCAGGCTGCAAGTACAAAATTACTGGCTTATTGATCAAAAGCATACAAACAAGCTTTCTGATGCTTCTAGTTGTTCAGAGTTCTTGCAACAGGAGAGTAGCTGTCATGCAGTTGAGACAATTTGCACAATGTACACTTTAACAAAAATTAATCCCTGACATGTGAAGTCTTGTTACCTCATAGGGAAAGAGACAAAATTTTGTAGTTCTGTTCTTTCTTTCTTTCTTTTTTTGTACATGAGCACAATATAAGAGAAGATCTTAATATATAACAAAGCTCAGTCTGCAGTTAAACCACTTAGGAAAAGCGTTTCCATTAATGCCAGAGGGATTGGTCTGTGCTTGCCATGCATGGATGTAGTGGTTATAGATGGGAGGGAAAGATTTATAGTTCTTATGGCACTGGTGAGGGAAGAGATAAGCCCCCCTTGCCTGCATTCTTCACAAAGATTTTTCCCCTCTTCATACCCCAATAATTGATATAAGTAAAATGGGATGCATAACTCCATGTTCTGCACAGAATGTTCAGGTTTGACCTCAGTCTTTCTCCACTTAACTCTAACTGAGAAATCTTGATGTGCAGAGAAACTTTAATCTGATGTGATATGTCATGTAATACTGCAGCTTCACCTATCTAACATTCCATGATATTGAACAGTGGTAAACTGAAGACATAAAGTGTGATTGCAATCTGCTACTAATGATACAAACATGGCTCTAAAAAGCCCACACTCCACTGATGTGATCTCTAGCAGATGTTGCACAACAGCCCCACAGGCTTTTAACTTACTCAGGAAGAGGAAGTGGTTGAAGCTTTCCCATTTGCTCTTCTCTTAAAAATACAGAATTAAAACTAGGTCATGCGTTCTCATTCTTTGAAATGCAGAACGCTGATAATGGTTTTTTAAAAAAGCAACTCGTAATTTAAACAGAACTGAAATGCATGAGAAAGCCTGACTCAGTGGTAGATATGGTGGTTAGATGGAAAAGCAGACTGGGGTCCTGCATCTTTAATAATTGTGCTAAAGAATAAATTTCATAAAGTTCTCTCTTCTGCACAGCTCATTAAAAAATGCAAACCTCCTGTCATCTTTTACCACCTCAGTGGTAGAATGTTTAATTGCAAATTAAGAAGTTCAGCATTTGTTACTACAGCACCCTGTGGTTCAATAGACCAGTCTCTTTGATTATTAACAAATAGGATACATAGATCAAGTCCACCTGCTATCAATTTGCTGAGTAAGGAAAAGATTGAGTTAGTGAACCTCTTGCATTATGCATGTATGGATTTGAATCCCCCCTTGCCAACCCTTTTAAGATAGAAAAGTTGTAATCCCATAGTACTACACAAGAACCTAAATTCTGTTGGTGGTTCCAGCGAGAGTGATTTCCACATATGTTGACCCATCATTCAACAATTCATGTAATAAGTCTAGTGAGCTTGGGTCTACTAATAGGATTGAGGCTCCCACAACCAGTTTCCAGCGTGTGAGGTGGAGACCTTATCTATAATAACAGTGGGGACAATCTCCGTCTGAGACTCTAGGCAGCTACTATCAAACAGAATAGATAGCACTTGGCTGAATGGCGAATGGCTTAATTTGGTCTAGGCCAGCTTTATGTCTTCATAGCATTTGAATTGTACATACATCTTTCAGTACTCAAGCGGATATATGAAAATAGTTTGAAAACTACAAGATATGTGTATTGGCAGAACACTAAGTTACCATTATTTAAATAATTTCTTTTTTTCTATTTTAGGCTCTGCCATATGTCGCTCTTTTGATAGCAATGTTGTTTTTCATCTATGCAGTTATTGGAATGCAGGTAATTAAGAACAGTATTTTTAAAAAAGGAAAGAGATTGTCATTGATAATTTTATAATGAATTGTAAATGCCTGTCTAAACATGATATTCATAGCTTAACAATTACATAACATGTAAAGGCCTTTTTTTTTTTTTGTCATTACACTTGGTTTTTTATGATGACACTTTGGTGGGATGGGAGAAAAATAACTGATTCATTATTCACATGCTGCCCAAGTATGACGTAATTGTTTGAAAATGTTATGAAAACCTTATTGATAGATGAATAGACCATAATTCCGTGGCTTTTCCTTCTAAGTTTAAACTCATAAAGAGAATTTTAGTGGTAAACTTGTCATGACTTAGGAGCCTGTTAGTGGTATGGACACAAGGCTTCAAGGCAAAGGCCTATCTCTTTAATTGTTCTCATGATGCAGAGCATAGGGGAGCAGTCTGGGATGAGAAGTACAAAAGGCCTTAGTAGAGTTTCAAGTCTTGTCAGAGCAATATGCTTACTGGAACCTCCTGAGGTACTGCACTGTACACGTTACCACTTTGGTCACTTCTGCCCCATGGATTCCTGCTACAGTCAGAAATACAGTAACACTCATTAGTAAAATCTGGCAATTACCAATTATAAGCTATGACTATTACCAAGCGGCATTACTAATAGCTTTTTTATTATTATTATTTCATTTGACCTCACAACAGACCTTTGGAATAGAGCATAGTTGATAATATTTTGCAGACGCAGTGAATCCAAGGTCCAAAAAAGGGACATGCCGTTAGTATGGCAAACAGGGACACTTAGCTGTTCACTCTTTTTTCTCATGCATCTTTAGATCCTAGCCTAAATGATGGTGATTTAGCCAAAGTTATACAAATTCCTGGCAAAGTTGGGAAGTGTATATGGATCTTCTAGGTCCAGGCTCTCTAACAACTGAACCATTCTGTGTCTATCATGGATAGAATCCAAGACGGTCAGAATAGAATTTTGTGAAAGTGGTTCCAAGATTACGGTAGTCTTCATCAACAATCATCACCATGAGTTAAATGTGGCAGATCTGAATTATTGTTGAGTGCCTTCAAGTTGTTACCGGCTTATGACAAACCTACAGTGAACCTATCACAGAATTTTCTTCACAAGATTTGTTCAGAAGAAGTTCATTCTTGCCTTCCTCTGAGGCTGAGAGTGTGACTTTCCCATGGTCACACAGTGGATTTCCATAGTGGGGCAGGGATTCAAACCCTGGTCATCAGAGTCGTAGTTCAGTGTTCAAACAACACCATAACACTGGCTCGCAAATTAAAAATCGTATAGCAGCTATTATTCCCTGCTGGTCTCCCATACAAGTGCTAAGAAGCCCTGACCCTTTTTAGCTTCCAAGATCAGATGAGATTGGGCATGTTCAGGATGGTATGTCCATAGACAAGGTGATTGAATAACCATGTTTTACTCAGAATTTTAAATTGTTCTGCTTCTTGTTTGAGATTTATGAGGAAACCTTGGGAATTATGTGGTTATTAAATGTCTGTCCTGGCCAACTTAGTGGAATGTATAATTAAAGTGACACTTACTGAACATATAGAAGACCTAGTGTTGCTGAGGAAAAACAGGCATGGCTTCTGGAAAGTGAGATCCTGTCTCACCAAATTTTTCAGGTTGTTTTAAGAGTGTAACAGGCGGATAGATTGTACAGTTTGGTACAAATTCTGTCACCAAAGGCTCCTGGATTGGTTATACATGCTATCACCAGTGACACATTCATTAGGATTAACCAAAACATGCTATACCTGCTACGGTTTGGATTTAGGGAAGCCTTTGGTGACAGAATCTGGTAAATTCATGAAATATGAAGACAAGAGCCAGAAGAACCTGTGAAAACCGAGGCATGAACCTCAGTATTCACAGTGGAGTGCAATAAGCTGTGAAGTTTTCATTCATTTCTAGTGGGACCTGTATTGTTTAATTGAGTCATAAATGACATTGGTTTGTGGTAAGCAGTGAGGTAGCCCTCTTTGTAAATAGTACAAAATTAATCTGTATGGCTCAAACATGGCAAAAAGTTCTAAAAACAATCTGGATAAACAGGCAACTAAATGGCAACTGGCATTCTGTGTAAGTAGATGTGAATTGATGCTCATTTCACATATGCACCAATGTAATTTCAAGTGACAGTAACTAAACCAGTGTGTGGCAGCACTGAACAGGGCATAATCTATGGTAGGGATTATTAGTAAAGGGACCAAAAATAAAAGTGTCTGTACTTTTATATAAATATATGGCGTGACCACACTAGAGGTAATTAGAGATTCAATGCAGAGAGAAAGAGAAAAAGGGAGAGATTGGGGGCCTTGGGGGTTGCACACACTCACAAGCTGCACTTTGGCTATCTCTGTTTTAGAAGGTTGCTGCCCTATATATTCACTGTTTGGGGTTGGAAGGCTTGCCACAGTCTAGGTCAGTCAGAAGTAATGTCCTGGATAAGTTTTTGTTCCATGCTCCTCCTCTTTCCCTCACAGTATTAGAATTCAGAGTCTTTCCTCTAAAACTGATAGACAGTAGATTGTGAATGGGGAAAAGAAAATACTGCTTGATTGGATATATAGGTTTGGACATATGTTGTTATATAGCAAGTAAGTGATTTATACTAACTTCTCCTCCATCTCTAGACCCATTTTCATATTGCACACTATTCCTACTTGTCCTACATTCCCCCAAGAATAAACTAGGCTACATAATTTTTGTTGTTGTTATTGTAGTTGTTGTTGTTGTTACCACCACCATTATCATCATCATTACCATTTCTATCCAACTTTTTCCCTATTTGGGATTTATATTTAATGTATGATTAAAAATCCAGAAGATACAAAAGTTGAAACTGTGACAAACCCTGGGGGAGGGAGGCATAGCAACAGAACTGCCCTAGCAACCAAGAGGATTTAAATAGATTTGTTGTTGACTATGGAACCCTGGCTAGCCAGGGGAAGAGGCTAGGTGGGAGATTGAGCCTAACAGAAAAATAACTAAAACAGAGTTTGAAGAGAGTTGAGAGAGAGAGAGAAAGAGAGAGAGATCAATCTGAGAGTGTAAAAGAGAGAGGAAAGAGAGTGTTCGCTGGGTTAAAGATACAAGTGTTGTGCTGTTTGCTAATCTTTAATTTTCCAACTACCTTTTCCCTTGTCAGTTTGTTCCATAAAGACTTTATTATATTTTTGTAAAGAACAGTCTCCATAAAGTGCCTCTTTGATCTGGACTGGTTATACACACTACCAACAGTGACACATTCACTGGGATTAACCAAAACACACTTTGCCCTGTATCTACTGGGGTCTGGATTTAGGGAAAGCAGTAGAGAGATATAAATGTGGAGAGGGAGCCAGTGGGTGGCAGAAATATAGAAGGGTGCTGCTTCTCTGGGAAGGGAGAGTTCAAAGCAGACCTGATTTATCGTAGCCCTGGCTCGGTCCAGATCTCCAAGTTTTGACAGAAACAAGATTAGACAATCAAAAAATTAGAACAAGATTAAAATATATATCATCAAACATGCATACATACATACACACACACACACACACACACACACACCAGCACAACAATTAGCAAGACTCAGGACATTATTTTGGTGAGACAGGCCTTATATAATCAATCATCAAACACTTGTCTTAAACAGAAAAGTCTTTGCTTGCCTGCAAGAAAAAAAAAACAATGCTGTGTAAACATTTCTCCCTTTTACAGGTATTTGGCAAAGTAGCTCTGAAGGATGGTACTCAAATTAATAGGAACAACAACTTTCAGACTTTCCCGCAAGCTGTGCTCCTTCTCTTCCGGTAGATTTTATTTGTTCTTTTATTGATGCTTTCTGATTGGCAGAGTGCAAAAATCCTAACATTCTGTGGTAATGCTTACATATAGCATAATGTGACAGTTACATTGTTCCTTTTTGTGTGCAGTTAATTCTTATTATGAGAGATCAGAAACATTTCTAAGAGGTGTACTTGGGGTGACAGCTCTGGTCTTCCTGCTGGAACCCCAGTTGAATCTCGAAGGCTCACAAAATGAAGAAAGAGGATCAGTAACTGCTTCCCCTAGACATGCCTATAAATGAGTTCAGATTAGCAGCATGGCCTAAATCCAGTGCAAAGTTAGTTTTGCTTAAGTCTGCTGATAGTAGCTGGTTTAAGTAAAGGCTATCTCTGCTGTAAACTTGAGCAGAAATTTGACAATAGTGGGAGTTTGCCTGTATGATATCCCGTCTTTTCCTGTCAGGCTGCTTGATCTTCTTTTAACTTCTCCTCTCTTCTAGTGAGTTAGCTTTCCAATTTGCCTTCCTCCAATAATGCTGCAAGAAAAAATCATTTAGTCTTCATTTTTAAACATACTAACCTCATTTGCGTTTCCTGAACTAATATAGTTATTGGGACATAGTTACACAGTTCTCTGAATGTCACGTTACAGGGTTCAGCTTTAAAATTTCTTCTTAGTATGCAAAAATGAATATTTTAGGTGAAGATTGCATACAATATGCATTTGTTAAGGAAGATTGCATAAGAAAACACATGCATATTTTTAGGCATTTTTTTTCCATTAAAAAACACAAGTGGATTCAGAATTGGATGGAATGAACCCAAAACTGAATATGTAGAGCTGTTCCAAACTGGAATTAAATTGATTGTTCCATCTCTAGACTATAGATACAACACAGATGGAGAAAGATAAACATATACAAAAATTAGTATAAGTTCCTACTTGGGTGAGCACTTCATAATCACACATACTTTTGGAGCACAGCCTCTGGCTAGTGTGGGCAAAACAAGAATCCCCATTAAATTCTTCTGAGTGGCATGACTGGCAAGCAAGAGAAGGGAGGAGACCAGACACAGGACCATGCAGTGGCTTCCAGCTAACATGCTTGCTGCCAAAGGTCATTGTGCAAGTGTATCACCAGCCCATTAGGATGAGCAGATGGAAGTGGAAGGGTGAGCTGGATTTCCCTACCCATCTTTTTCTTTCCTCATGTAGCCCACAAGCTGCATAGAACACTTCAGTGGATCCCTTGCTCCTCCACAAGCTCCCCAGATAAATTTTGTGGGCAAAAATGCCTTTTCAGGCCCCAAAACCTCTAGTTCATATGCCTTCCCACCCACCCACCCATCTGTAAACAGGAAAACAACAACATTCAGTATTGTAAATTACCTCCAGAAAATTGCTTTGTATCCTTCAAAATGGCAGCCATAGCAGCACATCAGGGCCTACATGTGAATCAGGGATGCTGAAAGTAACCCTCTGAAAATGTCTCAATTCAGCATACTGAAATAGTGAGTTGAGCTGCTTCGTAGTAATAATGCCATTGTACCTGAAATAGTAGCATCATGCTAATTCATCTTTGTTTTGACTCCTAATAAAGGTGTGCAACGGGAGAGGCTTGGCAAGAGATCATGTTGGCTTGTATGCCTGGGAAACGATGTGACCCAGAGTCTGATTATAACCCAGGAGAAGAATACACATGTGGAAGCAATTTTGCTATTATTTATTTCATCAGTTTCTATATGTTATGTGCTTTTTTGGTGAGTCCAGAAATGAGATTAAATTTAATGTTAAGCATAGTGAATGAATAGTCTATTAGCAGGAAGAGAACAATTCTATGAATCTATAAAATACATGTTACATTAAATAAAATAGCTCTGTATCTTGTTGGCACAATCATATACATTTTAATGCCCATAAATACTTGTGCTTGTGGTAAATTGTTTCACCAAAGAAATTTACTGGAGTTTTTTGCAATCCAAATAACGTGTGATTCTATATGCAATTAATTGAGAAAATCACATAGGCCATAATATGACACAACGATCTTCTGACTTACTGTTCCATCGCACCCTCTAATCATTTGTATTTTTAGTATTAAGTTAAATGTTATTAATTAATACCATCAATTTTTTTTTAAAGATCATCAACCTCTTTGTGGCTGTCATCATGGACAACTTTGATTATCTAACACGTGATTGGTCTATTCTTGGTCCACATCATCTTGATGAATTTAAGAGAATTTGGTCAGAATATGATCCTGAAGCAAAGTAAGTAATCACCTATCTAAGGAACCAAAGAATTAAAAACAGCAGGCAGTTTAATTAACACTGCATCTTTTGTAGGGGAAGAATAAAGCACCTTGATGTTGTTACCTTGTTGCGACGTATACAGCCTCCTCTTGGATTTGGTAAATTGTGCCCTCACAGAGTTGCCTGCAAGGTAGGGCTTTCTGACTTTGGGCAGTTGTTTCTTCATATGTTTGAAATTTATTATAGACTGTCTTTAAGGGTGAAAGTGTAACAAGATGGCATACATAATATGGGGAGAAATACAAAAGAAATCAGTAAAGACAATCAATCTGATTGATAAAACAACCAAAATCCAATCCACCAAAAAAAAAACCCTCAATCATGCAAATTCAAGAGAAGCCAGTGAAACAGATTGCCTAATGTTGTTTGCTAGTGATAAAATTCCTGTACATTCAAGTAACTTGATTCACCAGTGTTGTAACCACCTTTTCCCACAGGCTCATTTTGAAATCAGACACATAATGTCCTGCCGCCTTTTCTTGTCCCAGCTCAGTGATTTAGAACAATGTGGTAGTAACGGGGAGTTTCTGAAAAGTCCAAATTTAGCTTCCTCTCCAGCTATAAAGAGGAAATTTTAAAAGCCATGTTTATACCTTTCAGCTTGAACTGGTTATGGTCATGATACAATTATGCTTCTATAGAATGTTTGTCTTGTCATATAGAGATTCAATTGTAACAGGAAAAGAAAACCTCAAATGCTTTGATGGGAAACAAGTGAACTTGCTGACATTGGACTGCAAATCTCATTAGTCATAGCCAGTGGTGGGATTCTGAGAGCTGCAGTATGACAACATCTGTAAGGCCACACAATCTCCCAGCTCTGGTCTACATGAACAAGATTTACATTCTCACTCCACCCGCATATTCCAGTTAAGAGCCTTGATGGTGTAGTGGTTAAATGTTGGTACTGCAGCCACAATGTTGTGAGTTTGATCCTGCAAGGCTCCAGGTTGACTCAGCCTTCCATCCTTGCATAGATCAGTAAAATGAGTACCCAGCTTGTTGGGGGCAATTAGCTAAATATATTGTAAACCATTTAGGGAGTGCTTTGCACTGATAAGTGGTATAGAAATTTAAATGATATTGCTATTGTTATTCAATCGATTACTTTATTTGGGAAGGAAACCATAGATTGCAATCTATGGTTTTCTTTTATGCCAATTCAGTTGTAGTAGCAAACTTTTCCTTAGTTTGAATGCAAGGTTTCTCTTCCAAAGAGACGTTTCTCTTCTGTATGTGGAAGACTTCCAATCCAGCAGAATACTTCCACTGATGGTATGGAGAAGGAGGTAGTTTTTACCAATTTCTGTCCTCCCCCTGCAGTCCTATATCCATCCAGAAAATCTACTGGTGGAGTGATGAGGGCGATGGAAGTTACACTGGGAACTGTGAAGTGGGGTTAACTGGCAAAGATTTCCTTCCCGCTTTCTGCGGGTGGGAGAATTTTGAACAGAGCTCCATTTGGGAAATTAAATTAAATGTGATCCAGCCTTGTACTAGGTAAGAAGTTCAGAATATATGGAAGGAGGAGGGAGTATACAACACCAAAGCACATTCACATTGTGCCAAACCATGGTTTGATAGTAAGTCTGAATCATCCCTTTATATTTTTTAGAGCAAGATTTTCATGATTAGCTTTTGTTAATTGGAGCAAAGCTCACACAAAAAGGATGGCTTCCAGACTTAGCATTCTTCCAGTTCCACTATTGGGGCCACATTGATTGTCAGTGGGACAAATCCACCAAAAACTGCATGCTAACTTCCTGTTGACTTTATGGAATAGCTAAATATGAATGTAAGCTGAGTAAGTTGAAAGTGATCAGACTTTAAAAAGGTGTTCAAGGAAGAGAGAGAAAGAAGGAATGTATAGAGCTCTCTCCAGCTATTCTAAGGTTTCTGTGGCAATTATAAATCACATATTTTCTACAACAGATTTTGAACTTGTGTCAGGCAGAAGCTCTCTGTTCTACAGGCGTAGGATAATCCTCTGGTAGCTAGAGGGCCCATAAATCATTTGCCCAGTGTGGCCAGTAGATTATGATTTTCTGCATTGTGCATTTTATCTTATGTTCTTCAAATGTATTTTTTTTTCAATGCCTGGGAAACATAAACTGAGATTTCTTTGTCTTTGCTTATTTCTTAAACATCTGCAGCGGTTGGTAGCCATGAACATGCCCCTGAACAGTGACGGAACAGTTATGTTTAATGCTACTTTATTTGCTTTAGTAAGAACAGCCCTGAAGATCAAAACAGAAGGTAAGAGGATAAGATGCAGATTTTCCAAGCACTGTCTGTTTTTGCTTGTCAGAGATTATTACTCAGTACTATGGAGTTGATGCACCTTAGGGCCACCCCTCTAGACTTTCCAGGTGTAAAAGGTTGCACACACAGTTCTTTTTAAATATTCCCAACTGAGTTACTTGGCCCAAATCCCAGCTTCTGGGAAAATCTTTTCCTGTTCTGTCAAACACATTATGTGGCAAAATCATTTGTCCTGTCAACCTTAGTATACAGAGTTGTCTTGTTGCCTCTCCTCCAATGGAGAAGAGTCAGAATTAGCCCCAAGCAACCCAGTACTGCTGACTGGAATCTTGTACCATCCATCTTGTCAGAGAATTAGCCCGTGCTTTTTCTGTTTTGTGCAAATGTAAACTTTCTTTGCCAAAGTCAGCTTTCTGGCATTCTTGAACTTTAACCACTGCTTTTTCAATAATTTAGGAGCAAACTGCACCT
Source organism: Iguana delicatissima (assembly GCA_948472985.1). Lineage (NCBI taxonomy): Eukaryota > Metazoa > Chordata > Lepidosauria > Squamata > Iguanidae > Iguana > Iguana delicatissima. Next base: position 1,122,514 of record CAOKZL010000156.1, on the reverse strand, counting down.
AAAGCTGTACTGAAGCGAGGTCATCTTCTCATGTGTAACTGTAATTATGACATGATAGCCTCCCTCAAGGTCACAATCACTTGAGGGTATCCAGAGAACATGCCTCATTGGGGTTCCCATCTCAGAACCTCTCAAACACAATGCTAGAGAACTAACGAATGTCAACAGCATTTTCCATTGTGTCTAGACAAGGGTTATATTTGGTCCATGATATATCATATTTGTAAGATGCTGCACATAGAAGACATGGCCAGCGTTAGCATCACACAGAGTGAGGGAACCATCATAGACAGCAAATGCTGGGGTAGGTTGTGCCCAGAGACTCCTAACCTTCTACAGGAGGAACAGCCAGCAAGGAAGTAACATTCTGCTTCCAATTTGATTTGCTTTAGTACAAGGAGTAGTGAGAGAGGTACTTATCTTTTCCTTCAGCTCAGGCATCAAAATATCTTGGACCAGTACTTGGTGGAAAAGACTGCTTTACCCTGTCCCATTGCATTAATGGATTTCATATATTTATATCATTTCTACATCTACTTAATGTATATCCCACTTTTCTACCAACATGGGACATGCCTTCTGTTCACTGTAAGACCTGCTGGGATCTAAGGCAATGAATGTTTGTATTAATTGTTGGATTTTACAGCAGATTTTATTGGCAGTGAAATAAAATGTGTATTTAGATATTGGTTTTTCATGAAAATAAATATTACACTCATTTCAGTATTCCTTCTGTATTGGAACTCACTCAAATGCCACATGTGTATGATCCCCTCATATTAGAGGACCATCCTTCCATCACATGGGCTTACTTTTTGATGGTTGCTTCAACTTTTGTAGTAGATAAAGATACTGAAAAAGTTCCTTCTGGACTACAACAGGTTGCCCCAACTAATGTGGCCACTAACTTCCCAAACTTGCTTGCTGAATTTGACCACTGGCCGTTCTTTCTGGGAAATTCCAGCAGCTAGAGTCCATATAAATATTGTTTCCAGGTATTATAACTGATGGAAATTTTGCGTGGGCTGAGATACAGACAGTTCAGTGGTGTATATTCTTAATCTACTTTTCCTAAGAAATCTATCATCATTACAGTGGTGGCAAATTTTCACCAATAGAGATATATGAGATAAAAGATCATTTTGTATATAGAATAGGATTTAGCTGCAAGAAAGGTAAAGCAATCCCACTCCTCTTTACCTGTCTTACATAATATTTACTTCCTTCACAATTATTGCTTTGCCTGATCTATAGCATCTATTATCTGTCATGTAGTGACCATTTTAAAAAATGGGGTTTATTTCTAAAGCAGTTCCAGCCCACAGTTAATCACAGAACCAAATTAATTTAGCTTTTTAACCACATGACAAAGTCAAATGAGTGAAAGTATGAAACATGGTTTTCAATTTGAGTAAAATTTTTGATGATGCAAACTTTCCAACAGATTTGTCTGCATCAGAAGTGGGCCCTCTAGATGTTGTTGCACTGTGGCTCAAATTCTCTTATATTGCTGGCTGCACTAGCTAATGCTGATGACAGATGCAATTTCATATCTGGGGGGCACCAGTTCGCCCACCTTGGTTTATAGGTTGGCATCACAACACCAAATCCAAGCAAAGGCAATGCTTCATTCCCTCATTCAGATTGAGCAGATACCTTCACCCGAGAGCATGTTTTTCATGAACCTTTAGGGAATCGTACCGATCTGTTTTGGCTCAGCCCTAGTCTATGTAACAATGTGAAGTGAAATTGCCTTTTTAATGCCTATTCGTTCAGCATCAAAAATAAAATATAACCGTATCGATTTTGTCCTACTCCCTACTTTTTTACCCTCCTCTTCTCTCTCCTTCTCTCCCTAGGAAATCTAGAGCAAGCAAACGAAGAACTCCGGGCGGTTATAAAGAAAATATGGAAGAAAACTAGCATGAAGCTCCTGGATCAGGTTGTTCCCCCTGCTGGCGGTTAGTGAGATCATACTATTTGTTTTCAGTATTTTGATACTTACATATTAGTAAGGTTTCAAAAATACCATGATACTTGACAAAGTACATGAGGATGTTTTTAGATACTCATTTGCATTAAGGACTGCTTTAGAGGAAAGAATATATTTCTTTGTAAGGCAAAAATGTTAATTTTAGGGAGATATAATTCTGGAGAAATCCAAAACATCATGGTTCTAAATTACCAGTTTATCTGTAAACATTTTAGTTGCCAGATTTTACAATAATGCTTTGCTAAACAAGAAAAAGCTTGTGTTTACCTCTTTTCTTAAAATTGCTTCACTAGAACCACCTAACTAGGCAAGTTACGATTGAGCAAGATGTGGCATAGCTAATATTTTATAACATTCATGGGCAAATATGTGTATTAAATACACACGCACACATACACATTTCTCTTTAGTATAAAACAGTGATAACCTGTTGATTGTAAGTGATGTTCTGACTTGCTTTTCATGTTTTAAAAGTGCAGGATCTGTTTCATAGCATCGAATTCATCTCAGTCCCATCCCAGACATCCAAATGATCAATCCATTTCAGTTCATTATCCAATTATCTTCTATAGCTTACTGTACTTTTATAGTGTTACCACAGCTTTCGAGACGGCTCAGAGTGCTCAGGTTTGGAAGTAACTGCCAAGATCTCATTCCTGATGGTGGTGGTGACTGACTCTTTCTAAAGGTGACATTCTGGGTCTCCAGGGGAGAGACCACGCATGCTAGCTGCCCTGCTCTTCCGCATGGCCCAAGAAGAAGCATTGGCTTAGTTGTTGGAGAGGGCCACTTGCAGTTAAGCAGCTCTGATTGGGAATGGGATGGTGCCAAACCATATTTAAGAAAACGCAGTTGTCAAGCAAGAACGGATACTGCACATTTAAAACAACATCTCTGTGTTCTACTCTGCTGTTTCTAGTCTTCTACCTAAGTGCTTGCATGGCCTAGATGAATTGCTTTTGTTATTGTTATAACTATGTGCTTGAGCTTTTTCTGCAGCCTCTATTCCTTTCAACTATCAGTCTTTTCAGAATATTCTGAAGCAATTCTGTTTTAGGGTGGTGGCATGGAATAAGTGTTGCCTCTGGCCAACTTGATTCCCCTTCTTTTTATTGAAATACAGACACATGCTTCAGAATAGCAAGCCGTGCCTGCCTAAATTAAGCACATGGAGGGGCTCTCCTGAGTATACATTTAGACATAATCATATACATTTCCTCTTCAGACTGCGATTAAAAGTTCACGTTCATTTCTTTGCTGCTTACAAAGGAAATACTGATTTTCAGCTGGGCTAATCTCCCTTTTAATAGACAAATTTTTGAGAATGACATGCAGTAAAACTGTTTAGACCAAAGTAAAAGGAAACGCTATTAAAATTCAGGGAACAGAACACTGCCAAATTGCACTAACACAATGCAGAAAGCATTTCTTAACTGTAACCAAATCCTTGCAAGGCACACACTTCAGTGAAAAAAGGAATGGACAATAACTATTCATTTCGAAATGTTGAGAGGTTGGCTGAAATGCTGAAAAGGATACGTGCTGACTCTTACACAAATCTTAACACTCTAATAAATGCCATAACACAGGAAAACTTTTAAGTATCACCATTACTGAGAAAGATAGAATAGATATACACATACATACATACATACATACATATGTCTCCTTGCTGCAGATATTATGTGGTATTATAGGTCAGATTCTTTCATGCATTGGATTAGGTATCACATTTCTCAAACAGGTGCTCCACAAATTGAATGTCATGGCTCAGAAAAAAAAGCCAGGCTATTGTTTCTCACTGATAGGTACACTTAATTGAGAAAAGAAAATAGATACTAACATACTAAATCATTGCTATCAGTAAAATATATTTACTTCATTTACTAAAAGTAGGAAAAAGATGTCAGTTTAAAATGTCAAATTATTTTCTAAAAACTGCAACTCAACATAAGTTAATGCTGCTAATATATGACAAAAAGAGTACAGGAAGGCCACTGAAGTCCATTTTTCTTTTTTTATTCCAAGGTTGCCTCTAGATTCCCATCCTTAACCTTTGAGAGCACACTTAGCTCATCTGATACCCTTTGTCTTCCAGAATCTATTTTACTGACATTCATTCCCTTGAATCTCCCTTTCATGTTGATTTTATTTCTGTGGAATGTATGATCACTTCTGCTTAGCTGCTTTCTTATATGTGTCCATCTATGTCTGTCGTGCCTAAAGTAAGAAGCTAAAAATGGTTCAGACAGATTTTGTTATCCATGTTTGTCTCTGAAATATCTTGTATGTCCTTTTGACACACAGAAATTTAACTATAGTTAGGAAGGCACAAGCCAAAGTAGCTGATTTGCAGATCTGATTTGTATGTCTGTCCACTTTTACACATGCCATTGCTGTACAAAAAAATGTTTGTACAGTATGAAGGGCTAATGTGGGATGTGCTGTGTGTCCATCAGTAGAATAGAAAGTGTTTAACCACTTGTTTGTTTGTTCTCCAAAAACTATATCTTAGATATTATTTCCTTATTGCTACTGGTCATGTATTTCATAGGAAATAATAACAAGGATGGGAAGAACTTTTTGAGGAGGAGTTTGATGATGCAACAATTGCAACAATTGTCTGAACAGAAAATGTACTCTTAATCTAAAAAGAAATTAATGCATATCCCCTCTATGTCCACAAATGTCAGACTTCATGCACAGAAAAGGAGTTTTCTTTAGTTTTACTACAGCTCCAGGCAACAAATGCCTTCATATTCTTCATATTCAAGAAAGTATGGGTATGCTCATACTGTGGTGCACACACTATTGTATTTTTGATCTGTTATGTGAATATAAACTGACTGAACTGGTACACATAGGCAATTGTCCCCATCTTGGGATGCATTATGATTTCAGGCTCTCCTGTGTATACAAGGATTTCTCAACAGATCTTATGCATGCATCCCTGTTGCATGGACAACTTCTCTGTAACATTGAAAATCTGAAGAATTCAGTTTTCGTAGGACTTTCTTGTGCATTGTGGAGCATACATGGCATTTTCAACTGTGTTAAGTAGGTAGATATACAAATGAGTAATTAATTCCATTATAATCTTTTTAAAGAGGAGGGAAACATTTCCAAGACAGATTATTCATACTGTATCCAAAGAATGCCTTGCCAAAGATATTGCTGAATTTTTATGGTTGTAATACCCAAACCAAATAAGCAGGCTTTTCCTTTTTGGACTTGATCACAAGGTGCTGGACCTCTTAAACTTTCATTGATAACCAGTGGAGGTTTATGGATCTGAGTACTTTTTGAGAAAGCATCTGTCACATGTTGAGAGTAGGCTCAACGATGCTATTTAAGAAATGGAACAGACCGGGCTCCCAACCAAGCTACTTTAAACCTTTGTTTGTTTTATAAACAATCCAATATCTATGCCAATGATCTCTATCCCTTCCCACTCCATTTGCCTGAAACCAGAACAGGAAAGGAGTGCTGTATGGTCCCGTGAACATATCAGTAGAAGAGGACTTCAAAAAGAGAGCTACATAACCTGTCAGTTAGAACAGATATTATGAAAGAATTAACAATATGCAATCATTCTATGATATTTTTATAAAAACAAAAATGTAATAGTAAAAATTAACCCATATAGTGAAGGTATCTTACACATTATTAGGATTACTGATCATGATGGATATGTTTCCTGCTATTGCAGAGACAATTCGTCTCTTTGTATTAGGTGCTGAGCTGAATGAGCAGAGCACAAGAGTACTGTTGCCCTCCTGTCCCACTGATGGACTTCCTACAGGGAAGTCATTGGCTGCCCTGTGTGAGCAGATCCAAAAATCCACACAGCCCTCTTGTTAATGTTGTTGTTGTGACACTCTGGTTCAAAGTGATCCAAATTGTCATTTCAGATCCATTTAGATAACTGGGATTCCAAATCATATTCCTGTCTATTTGAATTTCAATAAAACAATATTTTTTCTTTAAGCTGTAGTTTGCCCATCCGCTCCTGAAATTTAGCCTAGTTTGCCTGCTAAAAACTGCTTTATGCTAGATTTTAGGCTGCGCTATTATAAGCAAACTGTTGTGTCCATAGCACACAACGTTTCATTTTCCTGAATTGGAATAAGAGTATTTACTGGCTATTAATGAAATGTGCTGACTTGGGAGAGATCTGTCTGGTCTGTTCATTTAGATGATGAGGTAACCGTGGGGAAGTTCTATGCCACCTTCCTGATACAGGACTACTTTAGGAAATTCAAGAAACGGAAAGAACAAGGACTGGTGGGGAAATATCCTGCAAAGAACACCACAATTGCACTACAGGTGACTTTGTTTTCTACCCTTCCACTAACCATGTTGCAAGTTTATTGATAACAACAGGTAAATGGCTATAGGTGAAATAAGCACTGCCACGAGGACTGTATTTTATTGAGACATTTTGGGGTCTTCCATCATTAAGAGAAGTAACCATATGTTTCTGTATATGATAAGGTAAGTGAAAAATGCCTTTCTTGTCAAGGAGAGTGCTAATGGTAGCAAAATCTCTGTCAAGTGTTCTTGTAGAAATGACAGGCTATGTTTTATGAAGGCCTGCTGCTAGTCTGGAAAGTCACACAAGACAATACTGAGAGTCAGGCTCCCTGAGAATTCAAGTGACATGTCACTTTTCTCTGATTATCTAATTTCAAAGTAATGCCTTCTCTTTCTTTCTTTGTGTATCTAAAGATGTCAGAAGTAGAGTCAGAGACATAGCACTGTAGTAGTGATCTGAACGTGCATTCTCTACCCTTGGAGGTGGGAGGAAAGAAAATGCTGAATATAGTGAATGTATTTCAAACCATCTCCACCACATTTTAGAATTCAGACAGTTCCAGACAGCAATGACTAGTGTAGAGCAAAAATATTTAGGGGAAAACCCTTTTCATTCATACCCTATGAGCATGAGAATTCCACCACCTGTACAGTATGGTTTGATGACTGCCCAGAAGCATAATGTGACTGAGCAGGGATTGTCGTCTGTATGTATGTGTGTCTGTGTGACCGTGCATGCACTAGGAGCATACCGCTTTCTCTAAAGGTAGTTGGCATGTGAACATAAAGTGCTTATTGAGGTCTACCTTGGGATGAGGAAGCAAGTTAGAGCTTTATCTGGATCATCTCTCTGCATAAAGAGATGCCTCTAACTGGGATCCTGTTTGTAGAGGTGTTGCGATATAGTAAGGAGAGATCTATAGAGAGTCTATAGGAATAGAAGGAAGAAGAGAGAACACAGCTCTTATTCTGGATGTGCCACAAATGTAGAAATCCACTCAGCTCTACCATTAGTGAAAGACATAGCTCCAACTATTTTAGTACAAAGTTTAAGGATTTTTTTTGAAAGGTCAGATAACGTTCTGTAATTGCTCAAACATTCTGTAACTGTGGCAGTACTGCTTTATTGTATAAAAAAGGTGAGGTATCAGAGCCTAAAAGGTGAAATATCAGAGCCTAAAAATTATAGACCAATAAGCCTCCTGTACACATAATGTACATATATGTAGGTTCCTACTGAATGAGCCCTAAATCTGGGCAGAGGAAAATTACATCCTAACAGGAGAGCAGGCTGGATTTTGGCATGGTAGGAGCACCATTGATCAATGTTCTGTGCTCTCCCATCTGATTCACAGAAGTCTGATGCAGCCAATGGGAAACCTGCATGTGGCCTATGTGGATTTTACATTAGCATTTGATTTAATAGATAGACATTACCTTTGGGAAGAATTGTCACACACTAACATAGAGCTGTTTTGTTGTCACAGTTCTATTCCCACATAGATTTAATAGTGTGGGTTGGTCTAACAGGTTCTCTCTCTGGCAAAGCCAACAACAGAAGAGGTGTCAGGCAGAGTTGCATATCAGCCCATTTTCTGTTTAATTTTTTGTGAACAATCTAGTCTCTGGCATAAGTCCTGTAATGTCCGCTGTTGCAAAGATAAACTCACAAGCTAATGAGGTTCCAGAACAGATAGGATAAGCTTTATTTCCTCCAAAGAGTCTGTGCAAGGTCTAACAAACACAGAAGCATCAAGCAATTAAATACCATACAGCTGGAGTAAGAACACAGTTAATTTAAAGAGACATTGCACCACATCTCCCTTTCATACAACAAAGAAAAAACAATGAATCAATAAACACATCATATCATAACACATTTCTAAATGATATACATATTGTTCTGCACCTTCTGTTGGAAACAAAGTTCCAAGTGGTGTTGTATTGTTGTGGCCAGAAAGAGACGAAGACCAGGTTTCCAGGGAAAAATCAAAAAGCCTTTTATTGTTAACAATTTACTTGCGCAACGACGACAGCTATTTCCAGGACTGTCGCCCAGATTAATTAAAACACCTAGACTTTATACCTTTGGTCAACAACGTCAGCAATCAATCACATCTAGAGCTTAGCCCAACCCAGAACAGGAGAACAAAGACTTCAGTTACTAATTGACACAAAATGATGCATATGGCCAAAACGAGGTAGCAGGGAGTATGCCTGACTCCCTCTTAGTTCTCAGACGCCTGAGTGAGTGTTGCAAGGCCATTCCTAAAATTGAGATAAGACAAAGACATCTGCTGTTTCACTCAGAAACTCAATTCAATTCGCTTATTTTACTATTCAAGTAGCAATTCCCTGGATTTAACCCCTTCAGTATGTTGATTATGTGGCCCTTTTATCTACCACTCCGATAGGATTGAGGAGACTTCTAAGCAAAACTAAGTAGGATTTGCAGTCAGGAGAACTGGGTTATTAATTATTCCAAAAGAAATGTAATGGTCTTCTCAAAAAGGAAGCACTTTCATAAATGGCACTTAGATGATCATTTGATTGAGCAATGCCACAATTTTAAATGTCCATGGGCAGATTTTTCTTATAATGGCAACTTCACTTAGAGACAGCAAAACTTCTACTAGTAGAGTAACTACTACATAATAGTTCTTTGTTAGAATTACTGACAGAAGCATAATCGTTTACAGTGCAGTCCTATATGTTTGGGTTGGCAAAGGGCAACCCAAGGGCTACATTCTGTGTCCAGGCTGTTTTGGCATGCTCCCTTATTGGTGCCTCCCCTTGAAATTTTTAAAAATTTTTTTTATTAATTTGGTTTTGTGTTACAATACGGTGCAGACTCTGTCCCGAGGCATCTCCCCACAAAATAAAATAAATTAAACCAAACATGGACTTCTAGCCACATCTGTACTTTAGTTTATTTTTAAAATATCTGGGCCTTGTATTGAGGATCCTGGACACAAATAAAGTTGACCCCTGGATTCTTTAAAATTGGCTGCCCTGTTATACAAGTCAATTCAGAAGTAAGCTCTGTTTATTCAACAAGATTTACTCCTAGGTGACTGTATGTACCCTTTGCAACCTTTAGTTTAGAGGCTAAACTAAATCGTTTCAGGGGCTCTTATCTATAAATGTGGCATGCAAACACACAGGTTTTTCTGGTTTTCTCCATCTTGTAAGATGGAGAAAATAGCAGAAGTGTGTTAGATTAATTGGCCTTTAACTATAATGGGTTTTGGTACTTTAAAAAGTTGTGACTGTCACAGGGACTTGGATCCATGACCACACTCATTGGAGCATTCTGGATTTATAGAGATAAGATTTCCAAGCCCTGTAAGACCCTAAGTTTAATTCCTTTTCTTGTACATCTTAAGGACCCTAAGTATCATCTCTTTCCTTGCTCTCAATCTACTTTTGCTTTTTTGAATGGAAATAGAGCCACCAAAGCGATCAGCAATATTGATAAAGCACAACACTGCTACTTCTACTTAAACTCAAGCAAATGCAAGTAGACCTCAGCCACCTCCACCCTTCTACTCAATGCAATAAGATGAAGAGCAGTAAGGAGGGAGCCAGTGCATGTAGGATCAGTTGTGGTAGACCAGGACACATTTGCCCTAAGCCCCCTACATGGGTTGATAGTTCCGGTTCAGGCATAATACGCGTACAGGGATATTTTTTGTTATTACAATTTATTTTCCAGATTTCATCTATCCTTTCTGTGATATATCCAGCTCACACTCTCCAGTCAGTGCAGTGTATTTTGGAACTATTCCTTCCTTGCATCAAATGCTTTACTTGCTTACTTTACTTACCTCTGTCCTTTTTCTATCTAAGAGTAACCACCACTTGGTGCATCAGGGAATACAACCTGGGTTTTGGATAGCTTTAAAGGAGCTTTAAAGAAGCTATCTGATGTGTTGAACCTGTTTGGGAGATAGGCCCTCAGGTAACTCCTATAAAGCCTAGAGTAAAACCTAGGGTTGATTCACTACCACTTCTCACGTGGGATCCACCAGTCACCACAGATATAGCTGCCAGCAGAACAGTTTGTTTTACCATCGCTGCCAGAAACACAGTTTGCTTAATCATAGCTGATAGCTAAACAATTTGTTGTGTCATATTCATGATAAATTGTGGGAACTTTATTTTGCTTAATTTTTGAAAGTTCAACATAAAAGAGTTTAAGAATCGCTACAATGGGGCAAACAAGTTTAAATACCTTCTCTCCTACACCTGGCCACATTATGCTTTGATACAATTGGGCTGTTAATGATTCTGCAAGCCCATGTGGATGTTACACCATTATTTTGATACAAATACCTTGAGCTATGCTCCTTCATCTCAACATTCACTATACCACTCCATCCCCATCTCTGTGGCTGATAGCTCAACTAAGAAGCCTGACTTATGTTTATTCCTCATAGAATCATAGAATCATAGAGTTGGAAGAGACCCCAGGGGCCATCCAGTCCAACCCCCTGTTATGCAGGAATACCCATCAAAGCATTCCCAGCAGATGGCTATCCAGCCTCTGCTTAAAACCTCCAAAGAAGGAGACTCCACCATACTCTGAGGCAGCATATTCCACTGCTGGACAGGTCTGACCATCAGGAAGTTTTTCCTGAGGTTCAAGTGGAATCTCCTTTCTTGCAGCTTGAATCCACTGCTCCTTGTCCTAGTCTCTAGAGCGGTAGAGAACAAGCCTGCTCCCTCCTCAACATACCATCCCTTCAAATATTTAAACATGGCTATCATGTCCCCTCTTAACCTCCTCTTCTGCAGACTAAACATACCCAGCTCCCTAAGGCGTTCTTCATAGAGCGTGGCTTCCAGACCCTTCACCATTTTGGTTGCCCTCCTCCGGACATGTTCCAGCTTGTCGACATCCTTCTTGAATTGAGGTGCCCAGAACTGGACACAGTATTCCAAATGAGCCTAACCAATGCAGAACAGAGTGGTACCATTACCTCCCTCGATCTAGACACCATACTCCTATTGATGCAACCAAGAATCGCATTGGCTTTCTTGGCTGCCGCGTCGCACTGCTGACTCATGTTCAGCTTGTGATCTACCAAGACTCCTAGATCCTTTTCCCACGTACTGCTATCCAGCCGCATGTCCCCCATCATATACTTGTGACTTTCATTTTTTCTGCCCAAGTGCGGGACCCTACATTTCTCTCTGTTGAAATTCATTTTGTTAACTTTGGCCCAGATCTACAATCTGTCCAAGTCGTATTGAAATTTGATCCTGTCCTCTGGTGTATTAGCAACCCCTCCCAGTTTGGTATCATCTGCAAATTTGATCAGCATGCCCTCCACTCCCTCATCCAAGTCATTGATGAAGATGGTGAATAGCACTGGTCCCAGGACAGAACCCTGTGGCACCCCACTAGTCACTTCTCTCCAGGATGAAAAGCAGCCATTGGTGATCAGCCTTTGGGTGCGGTCGGTCAACCAATTACAAATCCAACTAACAGTAGCCCTGTCCAGCCGGCATTTTACTAGCTTCTTTGCAAGAATGTCATGGGGAGCTTTGTCAAAGGCCTTACTGAGGTCACGATATGCTACATCTACAGTGTTCCCTTCATCTGTCAAGCTTGTAACCCTGTCATAAAAAGAGATAAGATTAGTCTGGCATGACTTATTTCTGAGAAATCCATGTTGACTTTTAGTGATTATGGCATTGCTTTCTAAGTAATTACAAACTGACTGTTTAATGATTTGCTCTAGGATCTTTCCTGGAATTGATGTCAGGTTTACCAGTTGATAATTATTACAGTCCTCTTTTTTCCCCTTCTTGAAGATGGGGATGACATTTGCCGTCCTCCAGTCTGCTGGGACTTCCCCTGTTCTCCAAGATTATTGCAAGTGGTTCAGAAATGACTTCTGCCAGTTCTTTTAATATCCTTGGATGTAATTCATCTGGCCCTGGGGAGTTGAATTCATCTAGTTTAGCCAAATATTCCTGTACTACTTCTCTACTTATTCTACGCTGCATTTCTCTTGCTTCCTCACCTGCTCCCCATGCCCCAGATTGGGTACTTCTATCCTTTTGGGAGAAAACTGAGGCAAAGAAGGTATTAAGTAGTTCTACCTTCTCACTCCCCCCATTATTAATTGGTCACCTTCTCCATGTAGTGATCCTATCATTTCCTTGTTTTTCCTTTTGCTGCGGACATATCTAACAAAGCCCTATTTTATTGTTTTTGATGTCTCTGGCAAGTCTGAGTTCATTCTGTGCTTTAGCTTCTCTGACCTTCTCCCTACATCTCCTGGCTATTTGCTTGAATTCCTCTTTGGTGGTTTCACCATTTTTCCATTTCCTGTACATGTTTCTTTTAACACTTAGCTCAGCTGAGAGTTCTTCAGTCAACCATTCCGGTTTCTTTAGACACCTGCCATTTTCCCTCCTTATTGGCACGGTTTTCAATTGTGCCTTCAGTATCTCACTGTTAAGAAACTCCCACCTATCATGAACTATTTCTCTTTTAGTATTCTTGACCACGGGATTTCAGCAAGTAACTCCCTAAGTTTAGAGAAATCAGCTTTCTTAAAGTTTAGGATGCGTATCTGGCTACACTCGGCTTTTCCTTCCCACTGGATGACAAACTCCAAAAGAGTATGGTCACTCCCTCCTAAGGATCCCACCACCTCCACCTCATCAACTAGGTCATCCCTGTTGGTCAGGATCAGATCTAAAATAGCCAATCCCCTTATTGCCTCTTCTACCTTCTGGACCATGAAATTGTCTGCAAGGCAAGCAAAGAACCTGTTGGACCTTGCAGTCTTTGCAAAATTTGACTGCCAACAAATATCAGGATAATTGAAATCTCCCATTAACACGGCATATCTCCCTTTTTAATGTGTGGTCATCCGCTCCAGGAAGGCCTCGTCCAAGTCCTCAGGCTGGCCCGGAGGCCTGTAGCAAACCGCCACAATCACATCCCTATTGTTTCTTGCTCCCTTAATTCTTACCCAGATGCTCTCAACTTGGTTTCCCAGATTTTAAGTCCTGGATTTCTTCACAGCTGAAAACATCCTTGACATATAAGGCTACTCCTCCTCCTTTCTTGTTTGGTCTATTTCTGTGAAATAAGTTATACCCCCTTATTCCTACATTCCAATCATGAGATTCATCAGATTCCTATTTCATAAATACCAGTGGCTCTGGTAAGAGATAAAATCTGAAAATTCTATTGTACTATATAGAAGTCTACTGCTGGGGGTTGCGCTGTTTTTTGCTACTGTGAAAAAATGGACTTAACCAGTCCCTGTAGTAATTGGAACTGCTGTGGTGCATGGAAGAGGATCTCCATGGCCAATATTACTCAAGTCCTGTATAACATTTAGTTCTAAGTGTTTTAAACAACCCACTGGGCTAAATTAGCTTTGATGGAATTAATCCCTATGACTGCAATTTAGTTATAATTATTTGTAGAAGAGAAAGTAGCAATTAAGAAAAAACGCCAATAGCAAAAATGCCAGAAGCAATGTGCAAGGGATATTTGAACAGGTATATGTGCCAAAACCCAGTTCTGGCTTCATGGAGGCACTTATTAGCTTACAGACGAAAGTCTTCATTTAAGAGAAGCCACTGCTTATACAGCTTACACTGTGAGGTTGTAGAGAATCCTTTTATCAATCTAGTTGGTTTAGCCTTTGACTCATAACAGCTTAACTGAGCATGGCCAATTGTAAGGAATTGTGAGTTGTAATCCAAAACATCTATAGGGCCAAATGTTCCCCACCCCACTATTGGTCACAGTTTGAACTGAATTAGATTGGTGTATATTTTTATAAATTTCTCAACTGGCATGAAAATATGCTTCCTCAAATGAATTAGTAATAGCTGGAAATGTTTGACAAATGACACATTCTAATAAAGAACTAATGTGCATCTTCGGGGAATGCATTGGTTGAAAAAGGGCTTCAGCTATATAATATAGCAGTAGCTTCTATGAATTCATGGTGGTTCAGAGCTGCAAAATGTTTAACTTATATTTTTAAATTCTAGATTTGTGGCTGAATTTTACTTTTCACCATCAAGATATTAGTACTGACACTGATTCCTCCCTCTTTCATAAGTGCACAAATGCAAGTTTTAACCTGGAATGCATTTATTCAAAACTTGGTACATTCTAGTTGGATCTTCTGCACTCGTAGATGCAGAAGATCATTTATTGTAGCAAATTTATCACAGTATGCATATTTGATGGGGTCTAGAATGTATCAGGGTACAATATCTGTTCTGGCCTGGCTGCTCTGGCCACTGATATATTTATGATATATTTATTCAAATGTATAAGGCTTATATGGCTAAGTACCCCCATGTTTGACAAGACATTTCTCTCACACTCAACCTGCCCATAGCTTGAGGTCAGCTTCTCAGATCTTCCTCTGGATATGTCCTCCAAGAATTGTTTGGAAGGTAGTAATAAGGGAGGGGTTCTTTTAAGTTGTGGTCCCTGGCTATGGAATGGACTTTCTACCCAGATTGACATGACTCCAGTGTTGTTATGCTTCCATTGCCCAGTTAAAACATAACATTAGTATAGTCATAAACATTTGATGGGATATAATTGGCTTGTTTTTGTTTTTAAAAAAGTTCATCATTATGCCAGCTGGTCATGGTTATGATGTATGGAGGGGAAAGAATTATAGCTCTGTGTAACAAATGTATTGTTAGTATCATTTTTAAAAAACTTTTGTCTATCTTAATATTGTAAGATACTTTCAAGCCTTTTTTAAAAAAGATGGCTCACAAAGTGAAATACACCACCACCACCACCACATTCCCCATATGTGACTGCTTATACCAATTGCCTGTCTCTTTGACAAGGAAAATTTCACTACATCACCTACCACCGTGTTTCCATTATTTGTTGTGATGTCCTCAAGTTGACTCCTGCCTATAGCAACCCTGTTACAGGGTTTTCTTGGAAACATTTGTCAGGTGTTTCCCCTTTGCCTTCCTCTGAGGCTGAGAGGGTGTGAATTTGCCCAAAGTCACCTAGCAGGTTTCTGTGGCTGAATGGAGATTTAAATCTTGGTCTCCTAGAGTCCTAGTTCCACGCTCTAACCACTATCCCACACTGGCTCTCTCACACCTTTTCCCATTCAAATTTATGGGACTACTTTCTTTAAGAGAAATTGTTGTCTGTTATATCTATTGTATGGCACTACTTTCTTTAGGAGAAATTGTTGTCCATCATATCTGTTGTTATATGTAAATAACCATTGTTATATGTGATGACACTCCAAGACCTTTGTAAACATAAACTTTGTACCAGGCTTGTGGACAGGTGAGCTTGTGGACAGGCTTGTAGACAAGTGAGCCATGTGCTATATGCATCCCTGTACTTTTTTAGGTCCCTCAGGCCTCCTATTACTGTACTTAATTTGTTATTGTTGTTGTTGTTTTGGTCTAAATGTAGAGAATGTAGAGACTAACACTACTGGAAGACTCAGAGCTGTAGTTTTATTTTCTAAAATGAGATACATTACACTGCTGTATTAAAAATGTCATTTGAAAGTGTAGGTTTTTTTAAAAAAAAAACAAGCAAAAATAGTGCTATAGTATTATGATTCCATTTAAACTGCCCTGGCTCCATCCCATGAAATTCTGGAGCTTCTTAAAAGAGCTCTCTGGCTGAGAAGTCAAAACACTCCTCCCTAAAATGCCAAACCCACAATTCCATAGAATGTTATTATGGCAGTCAAAATGGAATTATAGAGCTATAATTGTGTAGTTTGAAAGGACCCCAGGTCACTTCCAGTTTTGAAAGAAACTCCAGAAAAAACTCTTCCCTCCCCCCAAAATGTGGCCCTGAATTAGGTGACTAAAAATGTTCCCCAGACCAGCCAAAGTTGCCCACCTGTACTTTAGCCACATGGAAACTGCTTTTCTGTAAGCTAGGATAAAGTTTAAAAGGCCAAACAATGTAAGACTGTTAAATCGAGGCTTGTGTTGGGTGATGAAGGGCCACAGTATGATTCTGTTTTAACTTCCATAGCTGCAGCTTGCAGAATCCTGAGGTTTATAGTTTGGGGAGGCACTATGGAGCGCTGACTAAGAATTCTAAATGCACCTCTCTGAGCTGTAAACCTAAGGATTCAATAGAATGGAACCAGGGTAGTTAAAGTAGAATCATAGTGTAATGTCTGTGTAGTGACCTCAGGTCAATGGAGGCAAGCAGAATCTTATATCATACCCTCCAAGATTTCACAGAAGAAACTAGGACACATGTGGCCAAGCAACATCAGAGTGTGATCAAGATGGCAGAAGTTATTAATACGAACATACTGGGAAGGGCAGTACTCTGTCTCTTCCTCGCTGAGTTGAGTGCAAACTTCTTTTGCACTTTGAACTCAATCTGCATTAGTTGAAGTAAGCTGAGGACAAAGAGAGAAAGTAGAAGGAGAAGAACGAAACTGGGTCATTATTAAAAGATGTTAGAAAAAAGTACGATGGCAGAGGATTAATTGGGACTGTCTCTGCAAAATGGGGACAGCTAGAGAGTATGTCATAGCTAGATAGCTAAACAGGGCTACATAGACCAAACATATAAATTTTTATTTATATGTATTTGGTAGCAGTTTAAAAAGAAGTTACTAGTACAGAAGTTACTAGTTGAAAAACTCTGATCCATGTGTCTTTGCACATACAGACTGTATTTGCTGGCATATAAGATGCACCCTATTTATATGCTGGCAAATATTGCTTGCTGGCGTATAAGAAGCACTGGCATATAAGATGCATCCCATTTTCAAACAGTATTTTTCAGGGGGAAAAAAGAGTCTTATACATCAGCAAATAGGGTATTTACTCTGATGGCCAGCTAGAGTAGTAGTGGACTGTAGGTGGAGATCTGTTTGCTTGTTACAAGCCATTCTGTTGATCTGTGACCTATTCTGGCATTCCTATCTTAGACATTTTTGCACAAGGCACAATGAGTGGCTTCACTTGTTAAGAGCAGTGTAAGGACAGGTACTGATCTGGACCTCCTTAACATCAGTGCCTCTGAGTGGTCAGTTTTTCAGCAGCACACAGCCAATGTCTATAAGGCATAGAAACATAGGCAGCTGCATTATTCTGAGACAGACCCTTGGTCCATCTAACCCGGATTTTCAACTCTGACTTGCAGTGTTTCAAGCATAATGTTTTTCTAGCACCAGCTGGAAACCCCAGTGGTATCCCATCCAAGCACTTGCTGACCTTGTTTAGTTTCTGAAATCAGTGATAATCAAGCCTGTTCAGAGTGTTATGATTTATTATAATTTTAAGCATGCTGATAAGAGGGGAGCCAACATGATGTGGTTCCTGTTGTTTGAGGGACTCTAGGAGAACAGGGTTTGGATCTCCACTCAGCCATGGAAACCCACTGGGTGACCTTGGACAAGCCACACTCTCTCATCCTAAATAGAAGGCAATGGCAAACCTCCCCTGGATAAATCTTGCCAAGAAGACCCTGTGATGGAATTGATTTGAAGGCACATAACAACAGTATTGATAAGAGTATAAGTGCAATTCACACTTCCAGTGTATCTCTAATATGGAGGGTGAGCCAGGTCAAGCAGATCCGTCTCCTACATGTTGAGGGGATCTTCTTGACAGAGTTAATAGTCCTCATCTTTTGTTTATTGCTCAGTCTCTGGTTCTTACCAAGACATCCTACAGCCACTGAGTCTCTTAACAACTTCAGTGGCTTCTTGGTACTTAGGAATCTCCAACCAAAATGTCCCATGGATGTTGGAAGCCCACTCACAATGCCTAGTTCTGAAGAGAGATTCTTCAGAGAAAAACAGGGATCAGACAGTGGCAGTAGTGGTAACACAACAGGGTGGTGGTGGCAACCCTTTCCTTCAGGTACAACATGTGCCGCAGACCTTGGGCCACAACCAGTTTTATTCAGTTCAGCTATGACATTCCTACAGGTAGCATGCTCTGTTATTTTTTTAATGCACACTGTGTATGATTGCTGGAATTATTAGTATAAAGCAAACGTGCCCTGTAAACTTCCCTGAGTTCATGTAGTGGATGCAGTGATGAGAGAATTCATGTCAATATACCCATGTCAAGTGAACCTCCATGGAAACTCCTGTTAATATATATTAGCCATGCTAGCTATGAATATCAGTTAAGACAAATCAGAAATAGGAAGGATTTGTTGCCCTTGTATCTTACTTTTGGATTTCCCTTACGTGTCAACAACTGAGTTACAGAATAGATCAGCATTTCGTCTAAACCCTCATGGCTCTTCTTTTATTCTTAATCAGAATGTCCTCTCCTGCCACTGCTGAATAGAACAAAACAAAATGCTTAAATGGAGTTTAAATCTTACAAGACATCTTCATACTCCAAAGAAATAATTCCTAGGACAAAAGCTAGGCCATCATCAAAGCTGAACTTGAGTGTAACTGACGTAATGGTAGACTCTTGCTTTAAGGAGAGTTCATGTGCTGGCATGCCTTCAAACAAAGAAGAAGAAGATGAGACATTTCTCTAAATCAGAAGTGGTGAATATTTGGCCTTCCAGATATTTTTCATTCCAGCTCCCACAATCCTTTATCATTGGGCATACTGAGTGAAACTGATCTTTCCCTTGACTCAGATTTAATAAGTATATGATCTTTGATATTCTTATTGCCAGCCATTCTTCACATCTGAATTTACTCCCTTTTATTCTACTAAAACCATTCAAGATGCAGTTCCTAATATGTAAAATCTTCCAAAACTTAGGTTTATGTTCCTAAAAATTATTTGTCCCTGAATTTCTATATGACAGACTGCCCTGATAGGGTCCTGCCACTACCACCAAAAGTTCATTAGCCATCTTTATATACTGGCCTTTGCTTCTCTATTGAACTATCTTACACCAATATGCTATTACAAGTGTACTGTTGCCCCTAACCCTGCCTTCGGTAGGTGTGCCTAGACGTAGGACAAAACAGAGAAAAATTTAAGGACAAAAAAAAAGTTGTTTTAAAACAAATATTACAATATTAATTTAAGTATACACTCAAGTTGACCATTTTTGTGGGTTCAGTGTTCACAGATTTTGTTATTTGCAGGAGTTTTCAAAATTTCGTTCATTTATTTATTTTTAAAAATTTCTTACTATATTTTCCTCTGCCTTGGAAAAAGTATGTTCTTTCTAGGAATCTCTAGGTCCTCCAGCACAATTCTGTAGTCCACTTCTGCCAGAAGTGGTTCATAGAGTCACACTGGATATCCTAGAGATTTCTAAAGAGAACACTTCTCTAGGCATTACTAGGTCCTTCAGCATGATTCTGTGGCTGACTTCCATTGGAAGCTGACCATCAAATCACACTGGAGGACCTAGTAATGCCTAGGGAAGTGTTCTCGGGGCAAAAAAAAACAGCATTCGCGTTTTATTTTTATTCATAGTTCTTCCACTTTTGCAGCGGTCTTGTGCCCCTAACCTCCATGAATGTGGAGGGCTCAGTGTATACTAATTATATTAACTTAAGTTTATATACTGTTATATATATTTTTGATATTTGGAAATACTAATAATTGCTGATTCTAGTGTTTAATTGTTACTTTAAAAGATATGTAACTGAAGTTCTGCTAGACTCTCCCAGTTATAGCAGTCTACATTTGTTTGGCCTTGAATGTGTCTAGGACTCCATAACTCACCTCTTCTCAGAATTCTTTCAGTTGGATCCCTCAGCCTACAATCTGGATCCTGCTCTTCTCTCACTTGTCAGACTTTCAACTTTCTAGAAGACCACTGCCAATGGAGTCTTCCTGTATGTCCCTCTGGTGCAAACCCTCCTCAACTTTGCCTTCTCCACTGATTTCAGCTGTGGTCTCACCGCTGATCATTTACTACCTAACACTATCCTCAATACTGTTCTTTCTATTGTTTGGCTTTCTCCTCCAGCTCCTCAAATGCCGAATGTCACCTATTTGTGCCTTTCAATGCTTGCCTTTTATGTGTCCTGGGAATCTTCTTTTCCTCCAGTCAGATTTGAAGGACCCAATATTCCAAGTTACTTTTGCTTCAGTTATCCATTCCCTACCATCAGTTGTCCAATCAGTAATGCATAATTTGAATTCCCTCTAAGCCATATAAATACTCAGTCTAGAACTAACTGAATAACTACTGACAATTAAAACCTACCTTTATACAGTGCATCTCTCAACACAAGTCTCATTTCAAAATACCCCCATTTTTCATAGTAGTATCCATTGTCTATCAGTTAACATAAATATACATGTACATCATAATACATTCTGCTAAGATCAGAGAGGTTTCTCCACTCCTTTCTCAGACAAACTAAAACCATCCTTTAAGATATGTGCATATTTCATTTTATTAATTTATATTATTACTATTGTGTACCTCATTTAAATGCAACATCTTCTGTATGCCTTTAAATTAGAAAACAGTCTAAATGCAAAGGAAAACAATACTGTAAGTTCAAAAGCAACACGAAACAGGACAAAAAGGACATTGGAGTGAAACAATGAATGTAGAATCTCTGTGTGTGGTGTGTGAGTGGGTGTGAATCTTCGCTCTTTGCAAACTTTATTTCATCCTGTGCTAGTATTTTCCTTCCACACGTTCAGCAATGTCAGTGGTGTTTTCAGTGAATATTTTGTGGGTGTTTTCTGAGCAATCCAGCAGCATTTGTAGTGCCTTCTAGTAGGGTTGAATGACAGTGTTTCAGTGTTGTGATGTTGACTGCAAGACATATATCAATTTGAAGTTGTTTCTTTATCAGTAGCATGGGAAGTTGCTTCTTTATCAGTACTGAAGATCAGCTTCTGTCTACAGCAGCAGACAGATCAAGATCAGAGATTCATGAGTGAATTAAAACGTTTGGTGTCCTTCATGTTGTGGAAACACTGAGCCTGCGAATTTCAGAGGAAATCCCCAGAGTTTAAGGCAGTGAGCCACATAATGCTGTGAGCCAACAGGCATACCATCAAAAGCTTTTTTTGGCTGTATAACTCACAAAATATCCACAGTCCTTTGAATGTTGGAATAACATTTCAGATAACAAAGACTTACAGAACAAACTTGTACTTCTGACCAATGAAATACCACTACCACAATATAAAAGCAAGGCATAGATCAACTTCAGGAAATTTAATCTAATATATAAAAGTCAATGTTTGTGAGTTTGTCTGTGTCAGGCGAAGTCCTCATATGAGTGGTTGCCTGTGAATATTCTGTGGAATCCTGGGGTTTACAGTTTAGGGAGGGGCCTTTAGAATTCTCAGCCAGACTGCTCTTGGGCCTAGTCAGTTGCTATGGAGACAAGACCCTAGCAGCAAGAAGGAGGAGGACAGTGTATTCCTTCAGAAACTGAACCTCTGTGTGTTAACAATTCTGAATACAAATTGGATTGGGGAATATGGGGAAAAGTTACAGGTACTGCGCAACGCAGTTTGGGGAATTAAAGACACAGGATATCAAATCTGTGTATTTCAACCACATCTAATTCCTAAAGTAAGGTAAGGTAATTCCTAAGGTATTTATAACAAAAGTTAAGTAATATTCAGCTCATAGGATATGGTGCTAGGATCTTAGTAGTCAGGTCACTGGAAACCAGACTCCAGTCTATTGAATGTTTGCATATTATGTTAAGAAGTAAGGTGGAGAAAGTGTGGTTTCTGGATCAGATGTGGTCCCATGAGCATTTTGTAGGTCCTCAGCAGCCCCTCAGCTTTCCCCACTTGGAAGAAAGAGAAAACAACTGCTAAAAATGCTGGTCATGGGAACAATTTTGCTGCCACCACCCTCAGTCATTTTAGAGCCCATATGGGACTTTTTCTAACCAGAGGGTAAACTAGAATTCAAGCAAGTCAATTTCTGGCTTATATCTTGGTTAGAACAAACAACCTCTTTTGCGCCTAAAACTACTGGAGGAAAATATAGAATAATTATCTCACCCTCCTCTTTTTTTTTTTTTTTTAACAAATCTCCTGCCTTAAAAAAAAAAAGGTGGGGCAGGGCAGGGTTGTAATCCTTCAAGATTCCATGGAAATGATGCAACTCCTCAACCCCTGACAATTACTTCCCTTTGCTGTATATTTAAGAATATCATCATTCTTAAATCCAGCTGCGTGCTCACCTAAAACCTACAAGTTTTGCATGCTCCTATCTCTTTACCCTCAGTCATGATACAGAGTCTGGACTCTTCATATGATCTTTCCTGCTCAAAACAAAAACATAATGGTTGTAAATTAGGACCCTTTCACACTGCAAAAATACAGCACTATGATTCTGCTTTAACTGCCAAATTTCCATCCTGTGGAATCCTGGGGTTTGCAGTTCAGGGAGGAATATTTAGATCTCTTGACTAGAAGGTTCTGCTGCCTCACCAGGATACAAATCACTGGATTCCATGGGCTATTACCATTGCAGGTACTGTGAAATCATGGTGCTATATTTATGTAGTGTGAAAGGGCCTTGCTTCTTACTAATTATATAAAGTTGACCGTGTCCTCATATTTTTCTTCCCAATCACAATTGGTAAACCACAACAACAACATAATCATTTATTACTGTAGGAGAGGGATGCTGTTCACAGTTTTTGTAAGTAATGGAAACTTAAATTGATACCCAGTGCTTATAACATTGTTTGCAAAATAAGTGTTTGGCCAAGCATGAATGACTTTAATTATTAATGTCTAATGCTTGATATAGACAGAGGTTGGTCATTTGTAACATTTCCCCTGCAGAAAATACATATGGATTACCTATACATGTATGATTAACGCGTATAGCATAATGGGGAGAGAGAGGGGAAAAAAAAGAGATACTGCTCTTTGTTTTTTCCTCTCCAAAATGCAGTTATGTTTAACAAAGCTGTACTGCATTTTTGGTGAGATGTCTATAACCTGCAATTAGCTACCATAACAATTAGCAAACATGCGTATATAAATTTAGAAGAGAATTTCAGGAGACATCATATGCAAGCAAGGTTGGTACGTCACCCTGTTTCAACTTCATTGGCCTGCCATAGTCACACTGGGATCGCTCCAGAGCTAAACAGAGCCTGGATTCAACAGCAGAGAACAGAACCCTTTGTATAGGGAGGGTGAAGAGAACAACAGCTTCAGGGCTCTGGAATAGGATGAGTTCTGTGAAGATAAATGGCACAGAGGATTCCAGGATTGCCTTCTACGTTTCTTACATTCACTGCTACAGTGTAGGTGCCCTGTGTTTTAATTTTGTCGTTGTTGCTGCATGTTTCCAATTGTCAGCATTTTTTCAATCCATTTATCATTTTATTTTATTAGGTACTGAATGGTTACCAAATAAAATTAGCAAAATAAGCATGCCTTTCCCTTACCTTGCTATAAACCAGTGTGGGTCAATGATGCAAGAAAGTAAATGGGAAAGTTCAATCCTTTATTTTTTTTAAAGTAATGTTTATTTTAAAAAGTAGTAATATTTGCAAGCTTTTTACATTTTGGGCTACTTTGATCTTGCAGTTTGTTTCTAAAGAATTTCTTAAAGAGTTGTATAAAAAGAAAATGACACAGTATTATTTTTTCTGAAACTAACAGGATTTTAGTAACAGGACTATTATATTCTGTGCATATTTCCAGATGTAAGTAAATATTAATATTTAGATGGCTTTATGAATCTACAATTTTATTTTTTAAAGTGTACTTTTGTAATAGTTATTGTACAAATGCAGATACATAATCTGCAACCTCAATAAAAAATGTTTTTCATTTTTCTTTATAAAGCAGAATTCCTGCAGATATGCAACCAATTTCACTTAAAAGCGGAGCAGTGTGTAAACATAATAGAAGGCACTTACACAGATATGGGAGAAAGTTCTACAGTTTATGTTTGACTATAAGGAATACATACATGTTTAACATCTTGTATTACAAACACAATCACAGATATTACTCTCTTAAATAAAAATGGTTGGCTGCAAACTAAAGGGGAAAGAAATACATTGGTGCTAATTAAACCTATCCTAACTCAAGGACCATAGTGAGGATTTTTTATGATTATGATAAGCATACTGCTTGTATTTGGGTTTGGGTTTTTAAAAATATGTATGTATTTGTCTGTGACCTGTACTGACAAGTATTTGTGTTATCATGTGACATGTTTCATTTATTGAAGAACTCCTAGATAGAAAATGAATTTGAAGAGAACAGATGTTTGTCTCCATTTCCTGGCTTTTTTCCCAAAAGGAAGGCTGTTGTGACTATGTGTGTTTTCAGATACTTTGTGTGTGCCATGTACTCTGGTTGTATCAATGGTGCCTTGGGGGGGAGAATTAAGTACCATTATGCCTCCTCAACGCAGCCACACTGAATCATCAGGTCAATTTGAAATTACAGTTTTGTGTGTTATGGAATAATCTACTGAAAAAGCAGCCCTGATCTGATTAAGCAATTGTGGCCACCAAGTTCAGAAGAAGTCCTTAGAAATCAACCTCAGTTTAGTTTCACTGAACTCATGGAAACTTTTTCTTGGTTTTCTTTTCTTATGACTGAACCTTAAACTGCTTCCTACTAATCACTGTTTTTTAAATTACTGCAAGTCCCAGGAGTCACAGGCAACATGGCTACTGGCTGGGGAAATGTGGGGAGTTATAGTCCTGAAAGTAACATTTCTGAGCTCTGAAAAAACTCCACAATGTAGTTTCTTTAATATTTGGTCAAGGAAACCTATCTCAAAAATTAAATCCCTGTTCTTCCTCATACCTAACAGGGCAGGGTAATAGCCCTATCGAAATCTGCTGGTGAGCTGGTACTGAGGTTGGGGACACAATCTGATATATAATGTTTAAACTTGGATACTAGCAACTTGAAATGGTGCTGGTAGTTGTAAAGTGACTCCAATCAAATGTGAAAGAGAAACAAGGTCCAGGGAGTCCAAAATACTTTCCTTAATACTCAGAAAGTGTTGTTGTTGTACACATTGCTTTCACAATACTGATCTGAGCACATAGCAGAGGTTGCAAACTACTACACTAAACTGTTTTCTATGCAAATATTTTTGAAACAATCCATTACATTGTGGCTGTTTATTCTTTTTTCACACTGTAACCATTGTATTGACCAGCCCAGCAGGTCTTATTCATAGCTGACAGAATGAGGGATAGGTTTCTAGACTAAATTGGCATTCAAAATAATAAAAAGGAACTAACTTTTTCTCATGGTGACTACTGCTTCTACATGTTAGAATGCTAGTATATTTGCTATAAAATAAGAATTTGAAAAAAAAATTGCCAGTGAGACTAAAACAAGTTCAAGCTTTATCCATTAGGGAAAAAGCTCTAAGGAAATAATCATGCATTTTGTCTTGCCAACATCATGCATAATTGAGAGAAATGCCCTTTATTCAATTATAATATCCAGTGATCTGCACAGATGCTTGGGAGGTTTTGTGACAAAATTACTTTATTCCATTTAGTGTATCATGGAAAGAGCACTAAACATAGTAAACATCTATGTTGGAAATTCTGTGTGCAAACTGGGCATAAATACAATTGAAATTAATGGATTGTGCATATAGTACAATCTCTTCCCTATTCAACTGTAATAAAGCACAATGTCAATGTCACTCAAACAGCTATGCTGTAATCCTCCCCAGCTCTGTGCAGAGCCAGCTATTTCTGCAATACTTTTTTCCAAACCACTATGGAAAGAGTAGCTTAGTAAATCTCTGAAGAACTCTTAAAGGAAAGCCATTTCCGCACTACACTGTTATAGTGCTATTATTTCACTTTCAACATCCTATGGAATTCTGGGATTTGCAGTGGGGGGGGGCTTTAGAATTCTCAGCCAAAGAGCTCTTTGGCCTCAGGAAACTATGAACCACTGTGCCACAGGATGTTAAACGTGGAATTACAGCACTATAACAGTATAGTGCGGAAATGGTCCTAGTCGTTAAATAAATAATTGGCTTACGAGAGAGTTGGTCTTTAGCAGGAGGCTTTGTCCCTGAGATGTTTCCTTCTCTGATGGCGGCCGTAGTCACCTGCCATCAATCACACTTCTGCTTGAGCAGGAAAGTCTGGGATATCTCCCTGCAGAAGGATCAGAACTGCCAAACTACTATAGCTAGTAGCTGCTATTGTCCGTTGTGCAAATAGTTTGACTATGTACAGTCAACTTAATGCCGGGTAAGACAGAATAGCATAACCACGTTAGAGGGTTCTTGTTGGTCCTGAATTAGGGATTTGTACACACAATATGTACACACAAAATTCTGGACATCTTATAATAATAAATGATAGTCACACCTTTCCAGGATGAAAAGCAGCCATTGGTCAGCACCCTTTGGGAATGGTCAGTCAACCAGTTACAGATCCACCTGACAGTAGCCCTGTCCAGCCCACATTTTACTGCAAAGAAGCTAGTAAAATGTGGGCTGGACAGGGCTACTGTCAGGTGGATCTGTAACTGGTTGACTGACCGTTCCCAAAGGGTGATCACCAATGGCAGATTTTCATCCTGGAGAGAAGTGACTAGCGGAGTGCCACAGGGTTCTGTCCTGGGCCCAGTGCTGTTCAATATCTTCATCAATGACTTGGATGAAGGAATAGAGGGCATGCTGATCAAATTTGCAGATGACACCAAATTGGGAGGGGTTGCTAATATGCCAGAGGACAGGATCAAAATTCAAAATGACCTGGACAGATTAGAGAGCTGGGCCAAGGCTAACAAAATGAAATTTAACAGAGAGAAGTGCAAGGTCCTACACTTAGGTAGAAAAAATGGAATACAGTAATATAGGATGGGGGACACGTGGCTGGATAGCAGTATGTGTGAAAGGGATCTAGGAGTCTTAATAGGCTACAAGCTGAACATGAGTCAGCAGTGTGATGCGACAGCCAAGAAAGCCAATGCAATTCTCAGTTGCATCAATAGGAGTATGGTGTCTAGATCGAGGGAGGTACTGGTACCACTCTACTCTGCTTTGGTTAGACCTCATCTTGAATACTGTGTCTAGTTCCCCAGTTCTAGCACCCCAATTCAAGAAGGACATGGTCAAGCTGGAGCAAGTCCAGAGGAGGGCGACCAAAATGGTGAGAGGCCTGGAAGCCATGCCCTACGAAGATAGACTTAGAGAGCTGGGGATGTTTAGTCTGCAGAAGAGAAGGCTAAGATTGGATATGATAGCCATGTTTAAATATCTGAAGGGGTGCCATATAGAGGAGGGAGAGGGCTTGTTTTCTGCTGCTCCAGAGATCAGGACAAGGAGCAATGGATTCAAGCTGCAGGAAAGGAGATTCCACCTGAACCTCAGGAAGAACTTCCCAATGGTCAGGGCTGTCCAGCAGTGGAATATGCTGCCTCGGAGTGTAGTGGGGTCTCCTTCTTTGGAGGTTTTTAAGCAGAGGCTGGATGGCCATCTGTCAGGAGTGCTTTGAGGATGTTCCAGCATGGCAGGGGGTTGGACTGGATGGCCTGTGTGGTCTCTTCCAGCTCTACATTTCTATGATTCTATGATAAAATAATAATTGAAAACACAATATCAAAATGAGAATTGGCAACACAAAATTTTCAGATGAATGATGAAGGTAGTCTTTCAAAACTCTGAAAACACTGATTTCACAAAGGCCTGGGAAAATTAAGGAAATAATAATCATCACAATTTACCAAAATTATTACAAATAAGCTGATGGACACTTCCTATTTATTTATTTAGTCATTTAACTTATGCATCCTCCATAGCCCAATCTCAAAAGGAGACACACATAAATTAAGCAAACTTGGCACTTCCGTTTGCCACAGCCAAGCAACCCTGACCATACATTTGGTCTACAAGTGTTAAAATCTGATCCAGTCATGCTGTCAGTAGCACCACAGACTGAATTGCATAAAAAGTAGAATCCAAAGCATGATGGGTGCCAGTGATTTTTTCTTCAAATTGTCTAATTAACAAGTCACAGTTTTGTGTTGCCGAGAGTTATGCCAAACCCCTTGAAAGGGCACAATGTGAAAGGTCAGAGTTCAGCAGGTCATGGAACACTCAGAACAACTTTTCTGGTTGACGTTATGATAATGCAGTGCTACAGAGGGGAACTCTTTTCATCTCTCCAAGTGATGTAACAGTGGCAAGTCATGACCTTGAAGGTCCTTTCTTTGGTAGCTTTTCATTTCACTTCACTGAATGGGAGTTAGGTGAATGGGAGTGAGCCAGAATGGGGGTGAGCCAGAGCTAGGTGTCTCAAAGTTTGAGAAAGTACTTGTGAGAGGAGGTGATTTTTCAGGTTTCCAGTAGCTGAATCCATTTGGTTTGATGCATTAGGAAAATTAATAATGCTTGGTAAGGTAAAGTAAGGTAGTAGGAAAAGAAGAAAACCACTTTACAAGTGGATAGGCCCAATCAAAGAAACCACAGCCCTGAGTTTCCAAGAGCTGAGCAAGATTGTTGATAACAGGATGACGTGGAAGTCTCTCATTCAGAGGGTCGCCATAGGTTTAAGTCGACCTGATGGTCATTAACAACAACAAAAACTTAATTGGGCAATGAAGAAAGATCCAGCCTGAGTACCACTGTGCAGCCCTTACCAACGGTCAGAACATGGGAGGAGGGTCTGTAAGACCAGCAAGGTTACTTGTGGCTATTTGGAGGACCCAAAGAGAGGAATAGGAATTTCTTAAATACATAACTATGAATCACCTCAGTGGGTAACTTCAGTAGCTCTTCAGGCTATTTTACAACCCCCCAGGACCCACAGTGTGTGGCACCATCGCTGAATTGGTTTTAAAATTAAAATCGTTTTGATGAAGCAAGGCCTTGTGCTTTGAGAATCACTGCTTGGAGGTTTCCAGGGTGTGATTTTCCTTGTTTAGAGAGCAACTGAAACCAAAATCAAAACAAGAAATATCCAACAGTGGCAGATGAGGCTGGTCAGGGAGTATAAAATGAGCAAGTGGGCTACATTTGCAGACCTATGCTATAAAGCCTTCTAAGCTAAGCTTGCTATCTGATCTGCAAAGCTCAAGGACCACTTTCAGACTACACAGTTCTAGCACTATGATTCTACTGTAGCTGCTGTGGCAACATCCTAGGCAAAGCCTCAGACTTTCGATTTAGAGAGGGACATTTAGGATTTCTCAGAGAACTTCTCTAGTGCCTCACCAAACTGCAAACTACAGGACTGTATGGAATATTGGCCTGGGAATTAAACTGGAAACATAGCACTATAACTGTGCAGTTTGAAAGGGGCCAAGGACTCTCTGTTGATAGCTAAATACACTTTCTCTGCTGGAGTAACTAGCTTCATTTATTTTAACACTAGTGTATTTACGCAGCATTGTCCCGGATTTTATTTTCTTTTTTTATATATATAATAATTTTATTAAATTTCACAAATAAAAAAAAGATTCTTTATCCTGTAGTTTTACATGAATTGTTTCTGATCTTCCGCTCTGATCTGGTCTTCATTTCTCGAAATTCACCCCACTTGTTACATTTATGTATCACAATACAATGTTTATCTCAACTGTTTGAACATGCATTTCCCTCTCCCACACAATCATAATACAGTCATTCTCACTTATCAGTTCCAAGCTGTCACTCCATTCTGCTTTTCTCTAATTGTCAAATTCCAGTGTGTTCTCATTTCTCTACTTATCTCTTTTAAACTTCTGGTGTCCTCTCATATATTTTTTAAGACCTCCATCACTTATAACCTAAAATATTACAATTTCTAGAATATGTCTGTCAATGTATATCTGGCAGTCTGAGCTATTATTACTGCAACAGTCACTCATCTTCTTGCCCTGGATTCCATTATATTAAAATGTCTTGTTTCCCACTTCTATACTTAAGTCCTATTAGGCCCCCTTCAACCCTTCAACAATATCACAATGTTTATTTAAATGACAGTATATCAATATATCAATCAAATACGTACGTTTAATTGACATTGCCAAGGTACAAATTCAATTATGTAATTCAGAGCCCTGTGCCTAAATCCACCTCCCATTCCCCGCTCCCATCTGGCACTTTGCATGCTGGAAATTCATTTCTGAAAATTCTCTGTATTCTCTTAGCTGCTTAAATTCCAAGCTGCTCCATCCCTGGGAGTGAGGGTATTTTGCTTGAATGATTTCCATCACAGGCTCACCAATCTCAATACCCCCATCAACCCTTTAACAATATCACAATGTTTATATTAATGAGAATATATCATTCAAATACGTAAGCTTAATTGACATTGCTGAAGTACATTACCACTTGTCAAATTCAGAGCCCTGTGCCTGAGTCCACCTCCTATTCCCCCCTCCCATCTTGGAGTTTGCTGCCTGGAGATCATTTCTGAAGATTCTCTGTATTCTCATAGTCGCTTAAATTCCAAGCTGCTCTGTCCATGGGAGTGAGGATGTTTTGCTTAAATGACTTTCCAGCACAGACTCGCCAGTCTCAACAATCCAGAGTCAAGGGGAAAAAAAAGTCAGGAAACAAGTCTCACACAGCAAGAGCTAAAAAAAGAAAAGCGCTGCTCAATAACTGTTGCCTCCCAGAGTATTCTTCTAAGGTCAGAAATCCAGAGTCAAAAAGCCAAAACACCGATCATCTCAGATCAACCAAAATAGTAAAATGTAGAAATAAGAAGAGTTCAATGTCCAAATGGAGATTATTAAATCTTGTAAAGTCCAATCTTATTCCTTGATCCAATACCAGCCATTTAATTATTTGGCATTTTCAATTCTAAATCCAAGTTGCAAATCAGAAATCTTTTTACCATTGATAGCTTCAGTCCTCGAGAGAAAAGCAGAAAAGCCTCTTAGCCATTTCTTTAAAATCAGCCACCCCTTTAAGACGAACTCTCAGCCATGACACACTCATATTTCCTCTGGGTCCCTCCATTCCATCGCTCTTGTGCACCGTTGCAAGCCAAATTCCGCTGTGATATTTCCAAAATTAAAGTCCAGAACAGGTTACATGCTTTCTTACTTGTTTCTTACTTGTTTCTTGGTTAAAAGGTGACAGCGGCGCTTGTGCCGCTCTGGCGATGATCCGGCTGGCTCCGTCATGGTCCTTCGACCCTCTGGCGCTTTCCACTCCCCCAGCCAGATGCCAGTTGTGGGGTCTGCTTCGGACCTCTTCCATGCCCCTTGCACCAGAGGGGTGTTTAGCCACTTCTGAGATAACAAAAGAAGCAGCTGAAATCCAGCGGGTGGTTGCTCAGGGCTGCGCCATTGCACAACTTCTTTCCGAGCTACCACTCACGCCTGCCGTGTGACCGGAAGCCTGGATGTTATTTTCTCATAGGTAATTCTTGTTAGAAGTACCTTAGGAATTAGGGACTTCTGGTGGAGGTGACGCGGCGACTGGACGGAATTCACGGAGCTAGGGAATTCCAAAATCCCAATGAGGTCGGTATCTCCTTGTTAAATTTGTAAACGGAGGAGAAATGGCCCCTCGGTAAAGGGGTACACGGAGGAGACTTGAAGGGGATCTGTCATTGGCTTCAAGCGTGCAGGAGTTGGGGAGAAGGGAGGACCTATGCATGGAAAAGACCGAAAGGATCGCAGAGTCACCATTACCACACTGGGTTGCCTGGCTAGGCTCAGCCGCATCACCATCACTCTGTTATTTATTCATTTTGGAGTGCAGTAAGACCTAGATATCAAATCATCTGCTGGGGTAAGTTAAACCCGATCAGGTACTTGCTGAGGAGTGGGAATAAATTAAATACTCTAATCCACTGAAAGCAATAAACCCGGGGAAATTGGACCCCAGAGGAAGTTTGGAGGAGAGTACGAATGAATAAGCGAAGGTTCACAACTCCTGAACTCACATACAAATTAACTATCTGAACTTCATATTTTTGAGACATTGAAAGGTTGGAAAAGAGGAAATTTGATACTATCTGTCTAAAAAGGAAGAGAAGAAGAAGAACATTGGGATAGACACTCAGAACTGACCGGACAAAGCGTCCCCCACAGGGAAGAACGTTAAAAGCTTAAACATTGACCAGATTGATTGGACTAAGATATTACTCTTACACTTTACAGTTTGATAACTGTGTGAATTCATTAAGCAATACTTTAATATGAGGACAACAAAGATGCTGGACATTGGACTCTGGAGTTTGGAGTTAGGACAGTGAGTTGGTGGGGATTAAGCGGAAGGACTGGATACATATGGCGGAAATAGGAGATGGGCGCTGTTGAGAGACTGTCATGCCTACCTGTTAAGGAGGAGCTTTAATTAAAACTTAAATATTATAAACAAAGCAGACAAAGAAAGAAGAAGATAGACGGATAGAAGGATAGATTGAATGACAGAATTTGTTAAATTGGATATAAATACACAGCGACCGAACGGAGAGAGAAGGAAAGAGGGACCCTGCCTGGAAAGAATTTCGGAGGACCGCTGTAAAGATCGTTGCAGAGAAAGGGAGGGGGAGTGGATAAGGGAGGCGGAGCGGAATGAAAGTAGAGTTCGGAAGGAAGTGTTGATATTATTGTGTAATCTGTGTAACTAAAACATCTAACCTTGTTGACAGATATTTTAATTTCATAAGGTTGCATATTGAATTGCTGGTTTAAGACATATTGGAAATTTGATCTGATTTAATTATATTAAAGGGGAGTTATTTGTATAACTACTGTTTGATAAATTGGGTCTGAGAAACTGTAGCAGTTGGTTAAGAGAAATAGAGAAGTGGAGCGACTGAGTTTGAAAGGAACAGCTGCCGGGAAATACACTCAAGGCTGTATCCAAGGAAACAGCCTTAGTGTTATACAAAAGAGATAGAATGGCTGAGAAGAACATAACAGGGGAGGAAAAAAACCCCAAATCAATTTTGGAAACCACTTGAAAGAAAGTAGTTAAGTGTAATTAAAAGTAATTAATTAAAAAGCTAGATAAATTATAATACAAAATAAATATAAAACAAGAAGGAAGGAGGAAAGAGATTGAACTAAAATAATATAATCAATAAAACAATATAATTAATAAGGTTATAACAAAGGAAAATAGGCAAAATGATGGTGGCAGGGAAAAGGAGAGCAGGAGCTGGAGGACAAACACAAATACAAACATCCCTTCAGAGAAGAGCCTCTACAGAAATCAAGATACCAGTTACGAAACAAAAATGACAACAGTGGAAAGCCAGAGTATGGCACAAGGCGTTGGACTGGCCATAACTGAAGAAATAAGGAAATTAACAATGACATTAAAAAACGAGATGAAAGAAAAAAGTACAGAAATGAAACATATGAGAACAGAAATAAAAACAGACCTGAAGAAGGAATTAGAAACTTTCAGCACTAAGCTAGATAATATATCTAAAGAATTAACATATGTAAATGAAAAGGTAAAAGAAGTAGAAGAAAGAACAACAAGGATGGAGGCACAGACATCTAAAATGGAGGAAAAGACAGAACAATTGGAAAGGACAACTCTATAATAGACATAAAGAACAGAAACAAATCGATTAATATAAGAGGTCTGAAGGAATCACCACAGGAAGATTGTATGAGAGATTGACTAAACCCCCTGGCGAAATTTATAGGATGGACACTGGAACAGTTGGACCTTGAGCTGGATAAGATCTTCAGAGTGAACTCAGCTGTCACGAAGAAAAGAAATAAACTACAAGACATTGTGATATATTTTCTGAGGGAGAGAGTAAGGAAGTGGGTTTACAACATAGCTATACAAAGAAACTGGTGGTGGAAGGGAACAAACTGAAAATATACAAAGATGTACACCCTGCCTTGTTGAAAAGAAGGAGAGACTATAGCTTTCTAACACAGATATTGAGGAACATGGTATAAGATATACATGGGAGAAGACAGGGGGGATATCATTCACGTGGAAACAGAAAAGGTTTGTATTAAACTCGATCATGAAAGCCACAGAATTTTGGAAGAAATATAAAGAAGAATTGAAAAAACAGATAATATCCCACAAGAGCAAGAAGAGGTGAAAAGGAGAAGAAAGAAGAGGGAAAGTAAAGAGACTACAAGATCATCACAAGATACAAAAAAAGAACAAAGAAGCAAGGGAAGAAAGAGACAACTTACAGAAGCAGATAAGGAAGAAAAACTAGAAACAGAACTGGAGGAAGAAATAGAATGGGATAAATAAGAGGAAGAAGGGAGGAGGAGGGGAAGAATCAATTTCGATACAGGACCTAGAATTGGAAGAACTAGAAGAGGAAATTGTAGAGACAGAATAAAATAAAATAACTAAGTAAAATAAAATGAAATTGAGATTACTTTCCTGGAATGTTCGGGGTATGAACTCCCCTCATAAAAGAAGATGTATATTTCATCAATTAGAGAAATTAAATTTGGATATTATTGCAATACAAGAAACCCACATCAAAAATAAAAACCTAAACTACATCAAGAATCCCAAATTAGGCCAAACGTTCTCATCATCAGTCAATAAGAAGAAAAAAGCAGTAACTATCTATGTAAATAACAGGTATGAAGCAAAAGAAATTTATAATGAGAACTTAGGACACTGTTTAGCGGTGGAGGTAACAATTAGGGATTTAAAACTACTAATTATAGCAGTTTATGGTCCTTTAGAACATAAAAGCAAGTTCTATCAAAAACTATTAGAAAAATTATTGGATTTAAAAAATTATAAAATGACTCTTTTGGGAGACTGGAGCGGGGTTTTGAATCCAAAAGTGGATAGATCCAGTAGGGAGGAATATAAGGTTAGTAAAAATAGTCAAGGGAAACTCCCCAAGTCCTTTTTTGATTTATTGGAATGCATGTTGTTAGCGGAAGTTTAGAGAAGCATAAAAGGAGAAAAAAAGAATAACATTCTACTCTGAACGCCATAAGACCTGGTCCAAAATAGACATGTTTTTTATTTCATTGGATATGATCAAAAATATTGAAAAAATCGAAACCCCCCCGAGAACATTATCTGACCACTGTCCCATACTATTGACAGTTAGGCATGGAAAAAAAATCTTTAATTGGAGATTGAAAAAATAGTCTATTAAAAAATGAATTAATAATAAGAAAGGCAAAGGAGGAAATAAAAAATTTCTTAGAAATCAATTTAGGCAAAGGACAAACAGCACAAACAATATGGGAGACAAGGCAGTGATAAGAGGATTCTTTATTTATCAACAGACTTGGGTAACAAAATGTAGGAAAGAAAAAGAAGAAAAAATACAAAAGCAACTTCAGGAAAAAGAATATGAATTAAAAAGGAATCCACAAGACTCTAAAATACAAAATAAAGCAAAAATATTAAGAAATCAGTTATCATAATCAATGACTAATGAGATGGACAAGAAAATGAAATTTATAAAACAAAGACAGTTTGAACAGGCCAATAAACCAGGGAGGTGGCTATCGTATAAATTAAAAAAGGAAAGGGGAAAACGTAATATTAAAGGTATTAGAGAAGGTCAGAGTATATATTATCAACAAACAAAGATCAAAAACATTTGTGTAAATTATTTTGTAGAGTTATTCAAAAAAGAGAACAAACACAGGAACAAAAAAATAAAATGATAAAATATTTGCAACAAACAGTAATTACAGGATTAACAGATATGCAAAGAGAAGACTTAGATAAACCAATCGCTGAACAAGAAATCATGGATGCAATTAAGAAATTAAAAACGGACAAAGCCCCCAGCCCAGATGGGTTCACAGTCTTATATTATTCTTATATTATAACACATTTCAAGAAGTCCTAACCTTCCTGCTGCTGCAAGTATTAAATTCCCATTAAATATCAAGAATTTCCAAATTCGTGGAAAGAATCCAGTATCATCCTGATAGCTAAAGAGGGGAAAGATATTTGGGACAAAAGAAATTACAGACTGATCTCTCTGTTAAACGTTATTATAAAATCTTTGCCCTAATTTTAGCAGAAAGACTTAAGAGAATACTGGTGAACTGGGTTCATGAAGATCAGAACGGCTTCCTTCCCGGAAGATATTTAAAGAATAACATACAGATAATTTTAGGCATAATAGAATACTACCAGAAAACTAATCAGAAAAAATTAGCACTACTCTTTTTGGACGCAGAGAAAGCCTTTGATAATGTAAGCTGGTCTTTCATGTTTGAAACAATGAAAAGGATGGGAATAGGTGATAGATACAAGGATTGGATTAAAGCAATCTATAATGATCAAAAGCGTGTTTAATAGTAAATGCAGAGAAAACAAAACAATTTGAGATTAACAGAGGTACAGGCAGGGATGCCCTCTTTCCCCTTTAGTTTTTATAATGTGTATGGAAATTTTAAATAATAATATAAGGAATAATAAAGAAATCAAAGGAACAAGAATAAGAGAACATGAATTTAAAAAGCAAGCATATGCTGATGATTTGGCAATAATCTTGGAGGACCCATTAGATAGTATTAAGACGCTTATGGAAATATTAAAACAATTTGGAGAGGTGGCAGGGTATAAAATTAACAAAGAAAAATCGTTGATGATTATTAAAAATATAACACAAGCAGAAGAAGCAGAATTAATGAGGAATTCAGGATTTAAAATATCAAAAAAAGTTCGATGCTTAGGTATAATAATCACAAAAAACAATTCAGAATTATTCGATAATAATTATACGGAAATATGGAAGGATATAATAAAGGAAGATGGAATAAAATTTCAGCTATCATTATTAGGGAGAATATCTGCCATAAAAATGAATGTTTTACCGAAAATGATGTTCCTCTTCTAAAACCTACCCATAATAATGAATGAGAAACTGTTTAAAAAATGGGAACAGGAATTAATTTAAAATTTATCTGGAATGGGAAAGGGAAACAATGAAATTAAGATATTTAAAAGAGACAAAGAGAGAGAAGGATTAGGACTGCCAGATTTGAAATTGTATTACGAAGCATCAGGGTTAATTTGGTTAAAAGAATGGATTGCACTTAAGAATTCAAAACTGTTAAACCTAGAAGGTTTCAATCTATATTACAGATGACACGCTTATATACGGTACGATAAATATAAAAACAATAGGACTTTATAGACCATTATCT
Organism: Iguana delicatissima; assembly: GCA_948472985.1. Taxonomy (NCBI): domain Eukaryota; kingdom Metazoa; phylum Chordata; class Lepidosauria; order Squamata; family Iguanidae; genus Iguana; species Iguana delicatissima. Next base: position 1,085,223 of record CAOKZL010000156.1, on the reverse strand, counting down.
TAGGAAAGCAATTTTGAGGATTTGGCTAAAAGTAGGAAAGAAGCTGGATTTAAAATTACCTTATTGGATCTCCCCACATGAGGCTTTTTACTGACTGGAAAAAATAAAAGCAAAAGATTGGGTAACATATAAAGATATACTTAAAAAAAAGAGAGAAACATAGAATTAAAAAACAAAAGGAATTAATTAGTGAAGGTTATATATCGCACTGGCTTCTCCACAGACAATTAGTAGAAAGATATAAGCTAGATAAATTACAGAGCGGAATATCACTGGAGGAAACAGAATTTGACAGGATAATGAAACCCGGAGTTAACGACCACTGGGAAAATCTATAAAATGCTCTTAAACTTAGATTTAGAAAAAGACACGATTAAAGATAATATGATAAAATGGTCCCAAGATAAAAGGACAACAATAACTATAAAGCAATGGGAGAACGCTTGGAAAATAAATCAAGAGTTCACGAGATGTTATAATTTGAAAGAAATTTTTTTCAAGATATATTACAGATGGTATCTAACACTGCTACAAATTTCTAAGATCTACAAAACTAAGAAATCCTCTAAATGTTGGAAGTGTCCAAAGGTAGGATCCCTTTATCATATTTGGTGGGGATGTAAGAAGGCAAAAGAATACTGGTCACAAGTACATGAACAAATACTAAAATACCTAAAGGTTAGATTTCCAATATCACCAGAAATATACTTATTGAATATATTTGATGAGATAGAATTGAACATAAGGAAACAACATTCAAGAGTACTATGTTATATGATATACACGGCGAGAATTATCTTTGCAAAAATTGGAAGGATGTGAATATACCAACTTTAGAGGAATGGACAATCAAATCATGGGAATTGGCGGAAATGGATAAACTGACTTTAATGCTAGAAAAAAAATAATGGTGTCTTTCGACATGAATGGGGAAAACCCGGATCCTATGTGGAAAGAGAAATGGGGAGAGCATGTACTGACAGGATTGTATGATTAATTTCATTAAGGTTGGGAATTTAGGTAGGAAAATATGGCTATTGAGATTTAATAAATTTAATACTGTTATTAATAATAAACACCAGATAGTTTAATAATAATTCATTAATATAGAATATAAGTAATGTAAAATACAGAATAAGAATATAGAATATAGAGTTGGATATAAGAGATATAATGATTAGGAAAAAATAAAATAAAATAAAATTTATTAATATGAAGTGGTTAGAAGAAACAGGAGTGGAATATAGGTGGAAAATAGTAATGATAGATCTATGGGTAATCGGACAAGAAGATGATATTTGAGGAGAATAGAGTATGTATACTGCAGTTAAGATTGAGAGGAATTAAAATCATATAGCAGGATTCAAAGAAGAAGAAGAATATACCTCAGCGGCGAGGATAAAAGAAGTCACAAGTATGCTAGGAGTATATAAGTGATGTTTTAAGGTTTGTATTTCCGGATGGTTGTATATGGTTGAATGTAATGTATTGTTTGTATTTTTTATATATATTTTTTTCTTTTTATATATATATATTATTTGTTAATATGTTGAGGCAACCTTTAATATTGGTCTGCTAAGTTTGCTTGGTTGTGTTATGAAGTTGTTTAAGGATATGTATGCCAGCAGAGGAAATTTTACTATACTGTAAGTTCAGGTGGGGATAATATTATAGAATATATATAAGAGGAATAAATGAGAAGAACAACTAGTACAAGTATAGCGATATATAAGTATGTAGGTGAACACAAAAGTGGCATATAAGGGATTAGCGATTTATGTATAAAAAACACAATGGGAACTCATATCATGTATCATGAATACTGGGTAGAATGTGTGGGAAGCAGGTTGTATTAGGTAATGTATAAGTGAAGTTGATGTCTGTTTGTGTTATTATTTGTGTTTTTTTTGTTATTATCTATTTGTAATATAATAAATATTATTTTTAATATTAAAGAAATACCTTAGGAATTGCATTACCTTACCTTAGAAGTTAGATATGGTTGAAATACACAGATTTGTGATCCTGTGCTTCTAATTCCCCAAGCTGTGTTATTCAGTACCTGTAACTTTTGCCCATATTCCCCAATCCAGTCTGTATTTGGAGTTGTTAACATACAGAGGTTGGGTTCATGAGAGGACTTGCTGGTTGGCCTCATCTCTTTAGCAACTGGCCTATTCAGGGTTCTCTGGCTGAGAATTCTAAAGGCCCCTCCCTGAACTGCCAATCCCAGGATTCCATAGAATCTTCACAGCCAGCCAATCATATGAGGTCTTCACCTGTCTGATGCAGACAAACAGGCAAGATCACTCACAAACTTTAACTTTTATATAGTAGATGGAGATTAATGAATTTCCATTTTATATTTTTTGAATTTTTTAAAAAATTATTAAATAAATAAAAAACTCCACCATTATCCACACATACAAAACAACAATAAATACATCCATACAAACATATAGATATGCACACAGAACTATTACAAATAGTAACAAAACATAACTAAGATTGGTTCCTACCCTTGTTGCAAGCAGTTCATATTACTTTAACACTCACTCCTGACTATTAAGTCATACATTTTATTCCATAATTATTACTTATTGCTTATCACTGATTATTTTAATTACTTATTTAATTTCTCAAGTTTATAATTATTAACCTATTCTAGATTACTTTATACTAATGATCATTCATCTAAAAATAATAATCATCTATATAAAAACAACATTCTGAAACAACAAACAGAATACATCTTCTAAATCTACTTTCACGCTTCCCAATTAGTAATATTGATTTTAATTATCAGAATCTATTGTCATCAGATTGCATTCATTTGTTTTTAAGAAATCAATCAACCACTTCCATTCAGACAAAAATTCATTTTATGTTCTGTTCTTTAGCCTGTGCATAACCTTATCCATTTCGACAATTCCCATCAATCTGCTTAGCTATTCACCCACTGTTGGTAACTCCATTTTTTCCCCAGTACTTTTGCTGCTTACAACATACATTGTACCAGTTTATGTTGCTTCTTATCCACTGTTATATTTTCATCCCAAATTCCTAGCAGATATAATTCAGGCTTTCTCAGTAACTGAGACTTTAAAATCTTTTCTATCAGTTTTTGTGTCTTCATCCAGAACTATTTAGATTTAGTGCATGTCCACCACATATGATACAAGGTGCCAGCATAATCCTGACATTTCCAACATTGTCCTTCATCTTTTAATACATCTTTGGTAGTCCCTCCAGTGTAAGGTACCAATGCTACATCATCTTATAATAATTTTCTTTGAGATCATAACATACATTTTTATATCCTTTGTCCATAACATTTCCCACTGATTCATGTGTGTATTGTATCCAAGATTCTATGCACAGTTAGTTATATATTCCTTTATTTGTTCATCTTCCTTGATTTTCATTTAATCTTGAATGTGCTGCAAGGTTCCTCCCTCCACCTTTCCTTTTATGTTGAAACAGACTAATATAGCTTTCTCTTTGAAAATTGTGTTTGTTTTTGGATTGTTTTGGAAGATTTTTAAAGGACTTTTTGTCTTCTGAACATGAAGATGATTCAGTCTCTGGATTTATGAGCTTTTCCACTGTTAATGAAACAACCTTCGTTTTGGAAATACAAATAATCCAATCTTTATTCCTTTCATTCTGCTTATTTATTTAGATGGTAGATATAATTTAGAAACTGGCCTTTGTCACAAGCAGCTTCATAGAGCTCATAAAATAATAAATACAGTGAAAATCAATTTAAAATTAAGTATCTGGCAGCAATATTTTAAAATAAAGATACCTTTAGGATGCAGGCAATAAATACATTGAAGCAAATATGCTTCACCAGGTTTCATTTCAATGCTTTAGCATTATATTGGAGGTCCAGAATTAATTATGTGAAAAATTATGGTGCTACATGACATAGGACAGCTTTCCACAACTATATTTCATTTGAACATATACGGTAGATCCCCCATATCTACAGAGGATATGTGCCTGGATTTACAACAGATGGCGAAAAATGTGGATAATACCAAACGCTATGTTTTGACCTTCAGGCTGGGAAGGTGGTGAGGGAGGGATGCAGCTCCATTGCCCAGCTGCTCCTCCCTGCCTGCCTGCCTTCCCTCCCAGTGGGGCTTGGCAAACAGCCCCCTCCCTGAGCGCCAAATCTGGGAGAAGTCCTGTTTGCTTGAGCAGTGTGCCTCTCTCACTCAAGGAAAGTGTGGCCATCTTCTTCCTTGGATGAGAAGGATGTGCAGCACCACACAGCGGGCTTTCTTGTGCCTCTCTTGGCCACAGAAGGAATCTCTCACCCCCCATGGCTGAGAGACATGCACCTCTCTTGGCCAAGGAAGGAGATGGACACTCTTTCCTTGACCAATAGAAATGCCAGAACAAGCACCCTAGTTGGTGGCAACAGCCATGGGCCCTGGAGCAGATAGTGGGTAAGTGAAAGCATAGATAATGGTCTAGTGGATACTGGGAACCTATCTCATACCCTTTAGCTGTGCTGGGTTGGCACAAATGATTCCAGTTAATCCTCTATTGTCCCAGTTTCTCAGCTGTTTTTAAAATGTCTTAATTTCTCTTTCTTTCCCCCATTTTCCTCCTCTGTCCTCAGTTTACTTCCAGTGGTGCAAACCAAGTTCAAAGTGCACAAGTGGTTTGCACTCAACTCTAACAAGAGGGGAATGAGAGGAGTGGTGGAGTCTTGCCTTCCCAGTAGACTTTTTTAAAAAACTTTTTTTTTATTTTCTTAAATTTATACATAACTTCCAGGGTTCCTCTGCTGAAAATAGTATGTGTGTGTCTTCTTCCTGATTAAGAACTGTTGCTCTCTTGTTGCTTGGTTGCACCTCTTTGATCACACTCTGATGTGGCTCAGCCACATGTGTCCCAGTTTTCACCTGTGGACTTTTGAAGGCTGTGCTCTCTATGCTAATCCTCCTGCATCTCTGTCTGTAATGCCATCCATTAGGAACAACTAAAGACATGCATGATTGTAGACTGTGTAGATCAGCTAACTTGAACGATTAAAGTCCATTTCAGATGAAATGGGGATATGAAGATGGTAGAATGGAGTGGGTGTGGGGACACTGCTTGCTAACCTCATCTTAAAAACTTCAGTTATGCTTGAACAAAATGGGTCTTCTACTCTGACCACCATTTAATCCAGTTGTTGTGTGCCTTCAAGTCATTTCTGACTTACAGCAACCCTATGGCAAACCTATCATGGTTTTTTTCTTGGCAGGATTTAGTCAGAGAGGGTTTGTCTTTGCTTTCCAATGAGGCTGAGAGAGTGTAACTTGCCCATGGGCACTCGTTGGATTCCCATGGCTGAGCACAAATTGATCCTAGTCTTCACAGTCCTACTCAAACACTCAACCTCTACCCCATACTGGCTTACCAATAGGGTAGCTCTTATAATATTAATCCAACAAGGTAGCTGTTCTAATATTTACAGCTAAATGTATGCAGAGTGTTTGTACTTATTATTTATTTATTTAAAATATTTCTGTATCACCTCCCAGCCCACAAGGACTTCCAAAGCAATGACCAAATAAAAACCAGTTAAAATGATACAGAGATAAAACATTTTAAAAACAGGTTAAAATACTGTCTAAAAGCTTCTAAAAGAAGTATAAAAACAATCCTGGAATACAGTTTTAAAACTGTTAAAACAGCAGTTTCAAACACTGAAAGCTATGTGGAACAGCACTGTTTTGGCTGTGCTCTGGAAACTTAAAAGAGATGGGGCCAGCACAACTCCCTTAGTTGAGCCATCATGGTGTAGTGGTTCAAGAGCTGGACTACGACCCTGGAGACCACTCCCCAAACAGAGTTTGATTCCTTGCTTGGGGAGTGACCATGGGCATGTTATGCTTAGCCCCAGAAAACCCTGTGATAGGTTTGCCATAAGTTGGAAACAACTTGAAGGCACAAAACAATTTTCTTTGTTGGGGAGTCCCACAGTCAAGACACTGCTATAGAAAAAGCCCTGATATATGTATCCACCAACCTAACATCGTGAAGTGTTGGGATATGCCACGGGGCCTCTTCTATAGGTCTCAAATTTCTGGCAGGCACATATGGGAGGAGGCAGTCTTTCAGATATCTTGGCCCCAGGTTGTTTAGAGCTTTGTAGGTCAATGCCAGCACCTAGAATTGAGCTTTGAAACAAATCGAAAGCCAGTGTAGTTCTCACAGGACAGATGTTACATGGTCTCAAAAATGCATATCTGACACATGTCTGGCTGCTGCATTTTGCATTAGCTGCAGCTTCCAGACACTTTCCAAGAGTAGCCTCATGCAAAGGGGCTTACATGAAGATTACATTAGTTTGAGAAATAAAGGATGAACCACTGTGGCCAGATCTGCCTTCCCCAAGAAAGGGCACAGCTGGCACACAAACCAAAGCTGGGCAAAGGCACTCCTGGCCACTGCAGTGACTTGGCTTTCCAAGAGCAGTACTGCCTCCAAGAGCACCCCCAAGCTACAAACCTGATCTTTCAGAGGGAGAGCAATCCTATCCAGAAAAGACTGCACTCCCAGTCCCAAGTTGGTTTTCCTACTGACTTGCAGCATTTCCGTTATTTCTGGGTTGAGCCTTGGTCTGTTTGTCATGGACCGAGATTTTTGGTACGTTTGACCCAGAGAGAAATTCAGCTACCTTGGACTATAGGATTCCCAACAGAAGACACACAGGAAACTAGATCTGGGTTTAAACACTATGCATATAACATTTATTAAGACATAAAATACATAAATCACATTTTAGTATCAAGAGCTCATTTCACTCACTCAATCAATCACACAGCATACTCACGAAAAACGGTCCTTCGCCAAACATTGATCAGGTGTCCTCAAAGGTATGGATGGCCCCCTGCTGCAGTCAAGGGTCATGAAAAATGGGCTGAAAATCTTCCCCTCTTTATACTCATATTCCCCACTTCTTGAGGAAAAGACATGTTTTGCTGGTTGCCAGGGTTCCAGGACTTCCATTGTGTAAAAGCAATCAAGCAATTAAAAGAATAGTTCATATCATTATGTGCCTTACTACTAAAAGGTTGCTTGCAGAAGAATTGGTCATATATCATGTTGTCAGGAAATGTACTATACATCACATCCAGATATCAAACCCCTCAATAGTCTTCAATCAGGCAGGGTAGGGTCAGAAAAACAGTCTGGAAGTGTGCCAAGTCAGACTTTTACAACACTTACAAGTCTTTCTGACTTTACACATATGGACTTGACTGTCTTCTTAATAAAGGTATTGATTACCGTTGAATATCGTGAATTCGTGAAGGTGGATGAAACATAAAGGCAATCAAAGAGGGTATGCATTGTAGGCAACATCAAATGGCAATCCTGACACTTCTGGGTCTGGGCAGCTCAGGGGTACATTCTGTTTGTGCCAAGTCCTTATTAAGTCCTTATTGTTTTGCAAACTTTCTTCTCAAGCCAAATCAGCATTCCGTGAGTTCTCAATTTCACAGTTCAAAGAATCCTTGCCTCACAATCCAAATCCCTCCTTACCACAATGCACTACACGCGGCCATTTTTTCCTTTAGTTCAGGACCGTTCCTCTTCATCCGGAACCCATTCGTTCATCACATACACTCCCTCTTGATACTTAATTAATTCATAATTGAGTATCACAAATATAAATGTTTATAATAGAAAAGAATAATAGAATGATTATATAAAGATTAGATATGATTAAAATAAGATTATATGAACAGATTATTTAGAGACTAATACAAATCTAAAGCAGCAAATTAATGTACCAATCACGATCCATTCCAATGAACAAAGGTCAATCAACCATAAGTCATTTTATTATTTTAATTCTCAAAGTTTTGACACCTCATCTCTTAATTTCTCAAAGTCCCTTTGAAATCTTTTCACTCGCCTAATTAAGTATAATAGCCATATGATTATACATATCGTGATCAAGATTAACCATACAATAGGGTGAATCATTACATGTAAAAATGCAGTTGCTTTTGGAGAATACCCTTTAGATATATCATACCAATGGTGTTCAGTCAATTTACTTTCTTCATCTGCAGTCCTTTGAAACTCTCCGTTCTCATATTGTATCCTTACAAACTCTTTTTTGGAGTTCCATGCATGTGCTTGTAAATGCTTCCTAATTTGTTCATTATATTTTAACGATTGGTCTAACTTTTCCCAATCTATCCCTATGTGCACTCTATATTTAATATCATTCATATCTAAAGTAACTTCAGTATTTCTAGTTTCCATAGCATATACTAATTTTCCCGTAGTCACACTTTGTACATAAGTCACATTACACTTGCATCTCATTTCCCCATCTTCTTGATACTCCCCAGCTGACCAAAACAGAGGTGTAGGAGATATCCCACAGAGGCACCCCAACCTGTTATCAAAAATCAATGTCTTCTTAGGCATTCTCTGTAATCTACATATTCCTTCTGATAGTTCAAAAGCACAGGGTTCGATTTGTTTTATTTCTTGTGGGCATACATATCCAGTTTCCCACTTTTCACATAGGTCTAGATCTACAGTTTCATTTACTCTTATTATATTTGAATTCATACAGATTGCATGGCTTGACTGCAAATAGGGTTTCCAATTATTTTCTCCCATATTAAATGGCAAGGATTGAATATCACAAATCCAATTTTTCTCAATCTTTTGAGCTTTTTCTAGTGTCATCAATTTTATCCGCCACATTGATTCTTCTATTTTGTAGTCCAGAATTTTATACCATGACTTAAAATCTGTATGAATCCATGGTTCTAGTTTTCCTATTTTTACGAACATTTCTCCATGATTCCCATATAGAGCTGATGGCATTTGATCCCTCCAACCTGACAAAGTGGTCTGTATTATTAAACATGACAAAACATCGGAGACAGCTTCCAAAGTTTGACTACCGCTTCCCCTAAGGGTGTATGGTCCAATTACAACAGGAGTGGATGTATGCCATTGTTTCATTACAGTGGTTAAGTGTTCTTTTACAGTTTCACTAGTGACATTTGATATCTGAAAAGTTACATACCCCAAAGATCTAGTTCTATTTGTCTCTGGATTTTGACAGTTTCCTTCGGTCGTGTTCTTCAAAAAGCCTTGTACTATTATTACTTGTACTTTAGAAAAATTAAATTCAACATCACATTCGTGGGTACAGCTTTGATTATCGACCTCAACCACTGCTTCCACTGTTCTGGCTGGGTATCTTCAAAATGACCAAGACACTTAGTTACATATATTAAGTTTCTAATTTCCCCAGTCCTACTTATCCAATAGGTTCCTTTATATATTTCAAAAGGTTTATTCCACAAAACTGACAATCTGACATGTCCTATCCGGTGTCCCCCATAATACCATAACATGCTTTTTTCTATAATGGTACTATTTGTACACTTAGTCATACTGTAAAAACCCGTTATTGCATATTTCTTTTTCTCCCTCTGTGGAAAAGAATAATTTCTTTGTTCTATTCCTTTCCGCTCATCACATGTTCATCCATATCCAATCCTTTACTGCATCCATAGCCTCCTTGGCATCAGTTCTAAAAGAGAAATAGAAACAGCATACCGATGACATGCAACTGCAAAGCTCCAGATGACCTATCCCAGCAGCTTCATGTAGATGCCAAAAAGCATAGGGAACATTATTGACCCCTGTGTAAAGGCTAAACAAGAGTCCCCCAGCACACCACCATCTGGGAACATTCAGCCAAGAAAGACCAAAACCACTGCAAAGCAATTCTTCAAGTCTCATATCAGCTAGATATGGTTGATGGTACCAAATGCTGCTGAAAGATCCAGGAGGACCAATGGGGACTCATTCTCCCTGTCTAATTCATAGTGTAGGTCATCCACCAAGGTGACCAAGGCTGTTTCTGTACCATAACCAGGCCTGCCCCTAGGTTGGAATGGATCCAGGTAATCCGTTTCATCCAAGAAAACCTGGAGTTGTGTTGTCACCACTCACTCTAGGACTTTATTTAGAAAAGGAAAATTAGAGACTAGCCGATAGTTACCTAGGGAGGTGAGGTCCAGTGAAAAGTTTTTCAACAAAGGTCTTACAATGGCTTCTTCTACAGAGATTTACAGTGTTTGTGCTTCTGTTGAGGGATTTAATTAAGGATGCTGAAAGCTTGATCCTATAAATTGAGAATAAAAGTGAAACTGAAGTAGCAATGGATCAGTTTGAAGTACTTCTACACCTCCCCTCCTGCAATTTAATTCCTTTGGCCAAGCCACTCACATCTTGTTTTTTCCCCTCCTTTTGCTCTATTCAGTCTTGTATTTCTTGTTAATGGGATTACACATCTTAAATCTTGAAAGGTGCTATATTTCTATTTATGCATCACTATTTAGAGATTGTGACAGCCAGTATGGTGTTGTGGTGTGAGTGTTAGACTGGGACTCTGGGAGATTAGGGTTCAAATCCTCACTCAGCCATCAAAACCCACCATGTGCAAGTCATACTTTTTCACCTCAGAAGAAGACAATGGCAAATCCCCTCTGAACTCATCTTACCAAGAATACCCCAGGACAGGGCAACCATAAGATGGAGTCAACTTGAAGGCATGTAACAACAATAATTTAAAGCTCTGTTTAGAAAGGTTCCATTCTATGCATATTAGGAGAAAGCTGAAACTTTGGAGGAGGAGGAGGAGGAGGAAAAATGAAAGTGTAGTTAATGCTGAAACTGCTCACTTGCCTGGTGCTGAATGTGGTTTAATTCCTGTATGGTGTGTTTGATCCCCTTTAACTGTACAGTCATCAGAGGTTATGCTAATGTTTAGTCATCACCATTACCTTCTACTCTTCTTAAACTCATTAGAGTTCTGTATTGAGACTTCTTATTGAACAAGGGAGAGAAAGGGATTACTTGAGAGACACAAAAGCTGCAGAGTCTGTGAAACTTGATCATGCACATGAAACTGTTCAGTAACTCACAAAAATTGCTCATTTTCCATAGAGTGAACATTTCCATTTATGAATTCTGTCTCATATTCTAATGCCTGATATCTGAGAAGGCATAGAAACACTGTCTTCTGTGAATAGGATACCAAATTAAGAATGAGGAGGATGCTATTTTTCAACAACAAAACCCTAAAAAATCCAATTGCTAGTCTTCCACTAGAGTAACCTAGATGTTTACTTGACAAGTTTCCATTGATTAGATGGGCATACTCTGGTTAGGACTAACAGTTGGATTTAGGCCATTGAGATTCCATATGGCTTTGAACTAGGTCAAGATTAACCTGATTAAAGTTTGTGATATCATACTCCATGTTAGTGTTACAGTGCAGTCTTTGTGGCTGCTCCCTTGTAAACCTGATGTGCAACAAAGTTTTTTTTCCGATGCTATTTAGTATGCTAGTATGTTTATATGCAGGAATGTTTAGTCCTTTGGAAAGGACACTACTAGTAATATGTAATACTAATTACACAGTATTAATACTGTGTACTATAATACTAATACACTAAGAAGCAGAACCATATAGATGAAAATCTTGACACTGAGGATGACAGAAGTGTGGCTCACACACCATGTGTGGCCCTCAACTTTTTTTTTTTTTTTTTTGCAGCCACAAACTGCTCCAAATTTAATTCTTGTGCCAAACATTGGTCCCTCATATCCTCAAAAATTCACCTAAAGTGGAAGTAACATTTAAAACATGCCTACCCTGATTCCTCAAACCCATCAGAACCCTGTTTTTCAAATGAAAATCTACCAGAAAAAAAAATGCAAGTATAAACCAAAAGTCATCACTCAGTCAGCTGCAGTGCTGATTTTTTTTTTTTTTTCATTTAGTGCCAAAAAACAGAAGGCGCAACCTTCTGTGAGGGCACAACTTGACCCCTGCTGCTGTTGCCCATCCTTGCCTTGCACTGAGGTGGAGAAAATGTGCCCCCCGCAGTCATTTTGAAACGCTGGGGTTTTGCCTTCCATCTCCCTCAAAAGTAATGGAAGTGTTTAGGGGCAATTTTCTTACTAAAAATGTTTTTGGCATTGGGAGGCAGCAGGATTTGTGCAATCCAAGTTTCCTTAGCAGAGCAGCACAGCTCTCCTAGCTCTGATGAAGCCTGCCTCTGTTTTACATGTATCTGGCCTGAGAGGGGAGGAACGTCAGAACCAATGTCAAATTACGTGTAAAGTGGACTTTGCACTCAATCTTCTGACATCAATATATACAATTATAGTGTTACTGTGAGAATATAGAACACCTTCTTAACATCAGTCCCTTAATTGTGCTGAACATAAAAGAAGAAAGCTAGCTATCTTTAATGCATTGTGATTGTGTTTTACTCATTTAGGCTGGACTAAGGACACTTCATGATATTGGACCTGAAATTCGGCGAGCTATATCCTGTGATTTGCAAGAAGATGAACCAGAGCAAAATCACCATGAAGAAGAGGAAGTATATAAAGTAAACAGTTGTATAACAGATTGATTGGCTCCATCTTATAAAGTTTGCAAAATTCTCTTAGTAAATCTGTTTGATCAGCGTGTGAAAATTTTTTTACCAAGAATCTCGATGTTTTTGATTTATATCTCAGTTGTATATGATAGACTGTGCCTTAGATATGAATCAAAAAATTGAAAATTCAGAGTTAATCATAATAGTCTGTTTTCAGATGTTCCATTGAAGATCAGTTTTCTACTTTTGGGAAATGACCTACTCTGGTAACCAAATAGCATTTGGCAGGAAATGATGCAATTGGGGGAGGAACTTCCTTTCCAATCTAGCCAGGGTTCAGACTCCAGAAGCATTAAACTTTATGGTAACACAAATCACTAGTGATTAATAGGCTAGCAATAAATTGAGAGCAAAGTACTACTGCTCTATGTACAGACTCACACTTTAGCAAGTCTTAAGGTATATAATAGAAAAGGACATACCATGGGTCTTAAACTGACCACCCAGTTCAATCCTCTGAGTCCTTCCTTATGAGGCTCCCTTAGTCTGAAGAGCAGGGAGACTGCTCCATGTAAGAACCTCCAAGAGCTGAAATTTATGGTAAATCTATGAAAGTTCTGGATTGAGGGTGGTATTCTTATTTTGGTGATGTAAAAGAGCAAGCCAACCTATTGCGTGGGAAACATATTTGCTGAGTTGCACAGCCTTTTGCCAGATGTGTTTGCCAAAAGTCATGTCCACTAACGAATATGCATCATCTCAATGGTGCACGCATGACCAGACTGACTCATGGCCACTGCAGGCCAGATTGATGAAGCAGCAGGGATCCGTTAGTAATGTCTTGAGGAAAGGGACTGTGATACTCAACGCCAGATTCTTTACCCCTCCCACAACCTTATACACAGTTCCTTAACCATGAGCCAATGGCTGAGTTAGACACCAAAGAGAAAGAGAGAGAAAATAAATGCCCTTTCTACATGGTTCTAATCAAGTACTGGACAACATCCTGGGATAACCTTGCGAAATGGACATCCAAGAAAGCACTATAGCAGAGCACAACCTTATTGAGCAAATACATCTAACCTAAAGTTAGATTTTTTTTGTCCTTCTTTTCAATTAATAGAGGTACAGAAGCTCAGAGTGCTATAGCCCAAGCCTGAGCTTGGTTTAGAAGTACCTCTGTGCACTTCTTGTACTGTTCTCTGGGGAAAACATCAGAGTCTAGAACTGCCACTGATGAATCTATCAGTGAGATGTTGAATTATTCTATACCTGTGTTCTTACAGTTAGTATGTAAAATTCTGAAGCGTAGGTGTGAATCCAAAGTACAGATGGATAGATTATGTTTTAGTTCTCTACAACAATTCTGTCTAAAAGTTTCTGAAAACATCTTGAAGGAAAGCAACCTTATGTCTCTTAAGTTGACACCAGGAGTATCTCTCACTTTCCTTCCATGCCTCCAGTAGCTCTGAGGGGGTGCCAAACTCTGCTCTAAGAAAACAGATGTTTTGCTTTCTCTATCTGTCTGTGTGACCTCCTCTTTACATGTCCTTCTTTTTGGTCCAAGCGGGGATGGGATGCTCTCTTTCAGTCTGTAGGATCCTCAGACTGATTGAAGGGTTCTGTGTACCTAGGAGAAAAGAGGAGGACAGTTTACTCAGTAGATTTTTAAACTTTCCAGTGGATCAGCTTGCTAATCCCCCGGCCAGGTGCAACACTGAAGGATCTAGCACCTTTCTTTGCTGAGGAGCTTTAAATTATTACCATTTTGCCACTGCCCACTGTGTGGCAAAATTTGTCTCCAGTTCTTTCTCCCCTGCCCATTCCTTGAGTTTTGGTATATTCCAAGATCTCTTTTCTTCTCTGCAGAAATGTATCTGAAAATCTGAAAAGCCTGATTCTTCAGATGAGGTATCCCCACTTTTCTCACTGTGGTCCCTGATGCAGGAGTCGTGTTTCCCTTCAATTGCCTCTTTCTCTTGGTCGTGTTTGACAAAGCTTGTGTGAAGAAAAGTCAGTGAATAGGAGGGCCACTCCTCCAGGCAGGCCCATGCTTCTCTGTGCTCACCATACATCTAGTCTGTGTGTTGGTGAGAAGGAGAACCAGTGCTGCAGCTGCGGTACAGTCTGTGGGCAGGTGTTTTCCTTCAGCTGGTTCTGTGCCTTCCCTAATAGATCTGGGCTCTAAGAAAACAGAACCTTTATGCACAGAAAGTGTCCGTTGTTTTTGATGTTTTCTCCTCTTTTTGCCCTTATTCTCTGTATATGGATGAGAAAGAATGGTGCACATCTTTGAGATCAGAAGGTCTCTGGCTGCTGTGGCAGTCACTTAGGTCATTTTGGGAAGTGTTGTGCTGGTTACATCAGAAGGAGTCAGAAATCTTCTCTTTATAGTCCGCTGCCCAACAGGCAAAGTGTATCTAGAAAGGAAAGAAGAAGTGATCTAAAAGATTTGTGTGTATGTGTGTAGCACCAAGAAAACTCAGAAATGCCACTGTTGAAGAATGTAAGAGATAACTATGTATCTCACAAGCAATTAGTATTCACAAGCAGAAAGTAAGCAACCACCTGTCCTACAGCACAATTACCACCACCTCACACAAAGGATGAGTGGAGAAGCAGGCTTAGTATTCTTTGTAAAAACTTGTAAAATAGTTTTACTTACACATACCAAATACTTACAAATTCTTACACCTGTCAGGTGCTCAATTCAGTTGCTGGAGATTCCACATACAGAGGCTCTGTAACATGCTCTTCAAATAAGAAAGAGAGAAATGCAGACTACAAAACTGAGGAACAAACTCAAACTAACTAAAGTCTAACTGATGCAGGAAGAAAAAGGATGTGGCTAAGACCAACAAACAGGAAATGAAATGAATACAGTCTGTATTAAACACATAGAGAAGAGGACATACCAGCATCTACTGGGTGTAGGCATGCAAGTATATTGCCTCTCTAATAGACACAGACCTTGTTTTTGCTAACTTTATAGACCCTTTTGGAAAGAGAAAGGATGAGAACCAGGCAAAGGTAGAAGGGAAATTCTTCGGCTCCTGCCAGCAGCCATGCCTAGTGACCAGAGGGTATCCTTTTCCAAAATAGAAAACTGTTCCACTCCAAAATCTCCAGAGAAGAAACCCTATTACATTATATATATTCCTTTTCATGAGGACTGTAGTGCCTACCCAGCCATAATCTCAATTGAAAATACTCAGAAGTACTGGTGTTTGTTTCACGGAGGAGAATTCCTCTCATTAACTGTTTTTTTCCCTAAAGGTAACAGAAGTACATAATCATGGCTGGACAAGGGAGGATTAAATCTCTGTTCCCTACACTCTGCAATCCTAATGAAAAGCGGTGGTGGTGGTGGTCGTCTCATATTTAGCTACCAACATAATTCTAGAGGAATTCAACTGAATTCAGTCACTGGAACCTCTGTATAGAGAAACAGTACTTTTTTTTAATACCATGCTAGAGCCAAACAATAGGAGATTACTGTCATCTTCATGCTTAGACTGTGAGGCATCTGCCTTACAATTGGGAAATTAAAAAATCAATCTGACAAGAGAATAAACAAAAGTTTTTCCTGAAGCAAAGCAGAAATTATCCAGGGGCAGCAAGTGTCTTGCATATTGTTTGCAGTGAATCCACTCCAAGTCTTAGTCCAAATTTTCAAGGAGCTTCCAAGATGCTGGATCTGTTTTAAGGGTAGAGTTCAGCACCTTGACAGCTTCCTCAAGTCTGGAATAAAGCCCTTCCCTGCAACTCTGAAGTGAAAGCTTTTAGTCACTACTAATTAGAGCCAGCATGAACAGTAAGCATGGGGGATGTAAGATTTGGGAAGCAGACTTCGTCAGACATTTCCTTCTTCCAATTGTCATTGCTTCTGTCTTCTCTAGATTGAGCTCCAAGAGATACTTCTCCTATCTCCATCTTAGTCCTGGATAGACTGCAGCATCTGGGTTAGGTGTAAAAGAATTGTAGAGTTGCATGGTATTCACCTTTTTAAATAAGAAACTCCAAGCACTTCACTGTATGAACTCCCATCCATCCATAAAGGTTCAGCTGCATGATGGATGGTCAACAAGGGCCATAAAGTTGGCAAAAGCAGTGGGGCCCAACATGGACTTCTGCCTGTACAGGAACAAAATCACAGACCTCTAATACTGTCTGCAACACCATCATAATTGTGGCATGGCTTTAAGTCAGTCATAGCAAGTAGATATTACAAGTTTTATGCTGCTTATAGTATGGTTTTTAGTTGCCATAGATACATTTACAGGTGAGTTTATTTTGCTTGGCTATCACCTGCAATGTAATGTGTAATGTGGGTATCTATGGTATAATGCTTGATAAAAGGTTAAGAAAACAATTGCTTCTTGGCATTGCTAGCAGATTCTGAATTGGGCTTTATGATATAGCTGCCATGTTCATGGGCACCTTCCATATCACTCCAAATCCTTGTTTATAAATAGAGCATTATGACTGTACAACAGCCTGACTCCAGGATCCTGGGATGCACCACATAGAATATGCACAACTCTGATGCAAGCTTGGTTTCTTAGCAAAGTTTCATATTAATTGACAAATTGTTATTATTTTATTTCAGAGAAATGGTACCCTGTTTGGAAACCATGTAAACCATGTTAGCAGTGAGACAAGAGATTCATTTCAGCAGATCAATACCACCCACCGTCCCCTGCATGTCCAAAGGCCTTCTATTCCATCTGCAGGTGAAACTACAGAGAAAAATGTGCATTCTCCAACAGGAAACTCTTTCTACCATAACCATCATAGCCATCATAACCATCATAACCACAACTCAGTAGGGAGGCAAGTTCCAAACTCTACAAATGTTAACCTCAATAATGCCAATATGTCAAAAGTGGCTAATGGAAAACACACAAGCTCTGGAAGTCGTGAGCGTGTATCTGAAACTGGGCGCCATTCACACTCTAGAAGTGATCGTCATGAAAAGCGCAGAAGATCAGCCAATAGGAGGTAAATCCCAATATGTCTCTGAATTCAATTTATTATCGCCAAATCATGTTGTTGTATATATTGCTAATATTAAGAGATTTGGACTGCAGTTTTTTGTTCTTTATTGCAAAGCTAAGGTGGTCAATTCTTTGATTAATCTTTGGATTAATTTTTGCTCCTGTGGCCAAACCCCTGATTGTCTCACTTCTCTTGCCACTCATTCAGTTGGAACCAGTTAGATCCAGTTGGTATTTTAGTGCATGAGCCAAAGGCTAATTGAACTCCATCAGAACTGAAAGGCCTATCAGCGTAGTGACACACTGCTTGCCATTGCACACGTCAGTTGCCTTTGACCTCTTATTGCTTGCGCAGTGAGGTCCTAGAAGCCTTGGTGCCTGAGCAATGAAAATGTCAAATCACTTGTGCTATGCTCTGTTACATAAGTCTTTTAATATAATAGGATCCTGACCACAGTTCGCATGTGGCATTTCATTCAGCTGTCTATTCTGGTGTTTGGCCATCTGATTCAATAAATGCTCACAAGAACATTACAGTGAAGAAATGTGACATCAAAGAAATCTTTATGACCAGATTTTGCTCAGATACATTTAACAGATAAGCATGTGAACAGCATACTGTGATGTAGTCAAACAAAGAAAGAAAGAGTTTCTATTTCATAAATCTCTGCTGCCCTAGGCAACATTGCTAATGGTAAGGGATGCTAATGGTGAGTTGCAGTCTAATAGCTGAAAGGTTGTGTGATTCACACCCCAAGTTTAAAATACAGTGTACCCTCTGTATATGCAGGAGTTCCATTCCAGGAACCCCCAAGTAAAACAAAACAAAAAAAGTATTGCATCCCATTTTAGCCAACGGACATGACATGTGCATCCTCAGGCACACACCCACTGTGTCCATTAACTATAACAGGGCGTGACATTTTGCACGACCTCACATTCATGCATGCGGAGGTTGCAGTAAGGGAGAGGGTCACTGTATTTCATAATGGGGTTTTTAAAAAGATGAATTCAGTGAACAAATGTCCTATAGAACTTAATTTGTCATTAATTAGTTCATGAACAGTAATTATATTGTTTCTCCCACCTTCACTAATTATCCCTTTTTCCTTTCTTCAATAGATCTCGCTATTATGAAGCTTATATTAAGTAAGTACTTACAATATGAAACACAAGCAAGGTTATGCAGTGGGAAATGCTGTTAACATGACCAGATAAAACTGAGTTTGCTTTTAAAATAATGTTACCAAGTTATTAGTTACTGTGATGTCCCTAGGAATTGGCAGGAATAATAAGGCTGTTCTGTGATGAAATAAAATTGGTAAGGTTGCAGGAAGCTTAGGGCTATCGCTAGGGTACATCTCCCTTAGACGTTTACCTAATAATGTCTACTGAAAACAAACCATGATATGGAATCACTTACTTGTTTTTTACAATATTTATACCTCACTCTTCAGCTACAAAGGCACTCAGAGCGCCTTATAAATTGTTAACTTGACAGTTCCCAGCCCTTGGGCTTACAACCCAAATAAGACACAATGGGACAGATAGAGCCCAATGCCAGAGCAGTAGCAGTTGGGATGTAGGGAAAGCCTTTGGCACAATAAAGGAAAGAGATAACAGAATCATTGTTTTCAGATCATTGTATTCAGTCTTGTTGTACTCCCACCAAGTAGTATGCCAGCTAGCTGAGCCAGAAAATGCAAATTGAAACCTGTGTTTCTTTTTCTAGACAATACTGTAAAGATATGTGAGAGTAGTTGGAATATTTAGTTGGATCCTAAAAGATTTTGGAGACAGAGAAGGAGAAAAGTGGGGGAAGGACAAAGACAGGAAGAAAATGTAAGGGCAGCCCAAAAGTCTAGGAATCTCTCAGTGATGGTGAATAAGTCATAACTGAAGAGATGAAAATGGTGAGCTCAAGTATCTTACAGCCCAACCTAACCCCAATCATGAGCCATTGTACAAATCCTCTGGCAGTCTTGACCTGTCTTGTAATAAGCCTGCTCTGTCTCCAGCATTCCCTACTGCCAGTTCTTTTCTTTTTTTTCCTCTGCTGTTCCCCAACACTTTCCAAATCCTTGCATATGGCTGGGAAGTCCTTACAGTAATGGAGGAAACCTCTGGAGGGAGTGTTGATGAGTCTCTTCTGAAACAAAAGCACACTAAGCATGAGACAAGCTAAAGGAAATGCATGTCTGCATTTATAGTTTGTTGTTGTGCACCTTCAAGTCATTTCTGATTTATGGTGACCCTAAAGCCACTCTGATGTGGTTTTCTTGACAAGATTTGTTCAGAGGGGTTTTTCCATTGCTCTGAGGATGAGACAGTGTGACTTGCCTAAGGTCACCCAGTGAATTTCCATGGACAAATGGAGATTTGAACTCTGGGACTTGAGCACATGAGGTGGGTAAATCACAATTACAGCAGGATAATAGCATCTTTGGCTAGGAATTATCACATGATGTGATTCCTCTTCTGTTGTTCTCTGGGTGGGAGACCTGGAGACTGTTTGGAAAGAATTTCTTTTATTAACAAAAAAAAAAAATCTGTTAATGACCTCCATTGTAAGATAAGCACTATCCAAATGGTCTCCCATCAGGAGAACAACAGAAGAGGAACAACTTCACGTGATAAGTCACAGCCAAAGACACTATTATCCTGCTGTAATTGCAATTTACCTGCCCCATGTGATAAGCTCCGTGGCCCGCAGAGTTATGTTCAAATAGCTCAAGCCACTTACACCATGCTAGCTAACATTTTTATATTAGTGACAACTAGTTTCTCCATCTTACCTCATAACCACATGCCATGCTGCAGGTTGGGATTCACTTAGGTTCCAGCCCAGAATGACAGAAAGCCAGGGCTCTGAAGTCCTTTCTTAAAGTTTCATGGGTGGCCCTGAGACTGCTTCAACAGTTGGGGTTGCAGCTGTGATCTGCTGTTGTGATTTACTGCCTTGAGATCTGTTTGCCGTAGCATATTTTGTTACATTTCCTTATTACTCTGGCTTTATACTGCTCTGTGTCCTAAGCTATTCTGTGTGCATTTCTTGTACTTTAACAGGACTGTAGTCAGGGTTTATGGCTTATTCTGAATGATAACAAATTACAAAAGTATTTTCAGGCAGAATCTTAAATGTTTTATACTGCAGAAATAGGATCATTAGGAGCCACTGGCACAATCCTACTTGCTTTATCCTCAGAATAGGTTTCTTCCAATGATTGCTATTTTATATATTCTTTCAATGAAAAAAATTAAAAGTTTCAAATTCAAATATGTTATGTTTTTACAAGTAAAAATAAATCAGCAACTAAAGAAGCAAAAGATGTCATCATATTTTTAATACACCCTGCACTTTTAGAAGAAATAAAGCAAATGTTTAAAAAATGAAAATAGAGACAATTTGAAAAAAATATTATATTTTATTCCCCATACAGTAATATTTGCATAAGTGCAGATTCATGATAATATGAGTATGGTAGTCCACAAACAGTGCTGTAACACAAATATGGCCTCCCTGACCATGTTCAGCCATTGCTGCCTGGAGGGGAGGAGTTTGATGCCCTCCCTGGATGAGGCCACCAATAGGCAGATGGTACAGACGGCGCCAGACTGTACCACGTGAATGGATGGACAAAGACCTATTTAATCCTGGCCCACCCTACACATGGTCTGTTTGGATCTTCAGCACAACCCATCCCTCCTGCCGTCTTTGCAGTGTGCATTAACAAGTTGCTTCAAGGACAGGTAGGAATTTTTTCCCCTGTTGGCAGAGAGGTTTTCACCTAACCTACACTGCTTCGACTGGAACTGGGAAAATTGGCTAGGATATGGTCGTTAATTAGGTGTTCATCCAGCAGGTAAGGGGCAAACTACCAGCTCCAGTGGCCATCTTGGGTACCCACTGTAGGCATAGGGGAAGTCTCCGAATCTGGTTCTTGAGTTGTGTGACCTAGAGGGGGGTGAAGGTGGCACCGCCTTGAGACTGACACAAGGATTTAACTCCTGCCTGAAGGGTCCTGCGACTCCGGCAAGAGTCACCACTGGGTATGCCTCCCCCTCCAGATCAGCCGGCAAGAAACCTAAAACAACTGGGTTGCTCTATGGGTTCAGGAGGTTTGCCCGAGGGAAGGTTGAGGAGGTTGACAGCAGTTTGTCACCTGACCTTGGCTGGGCCCATGTTCCTCCTCTTGCTGCTTCCTCCAGGCCGATAATGAATAAATAATTAAATTAATAAATATATTCCATAAAGATGGCCCTTAGTTAACCCAAGCTCATGTGTCTGGACTTTTTATTCCAGGGTTGGGACATCAAATAGTTACCAAAGATGTATGCCTTTCAAGAAATTGGGTTAAATATAAACTGAATAAAATGGCCTTCTCACATCTTTGTCCTAAATATAGATCAGAGTCAGGTGATCGGCATCTACCCACGATTTGTCGAGAAGATCATGAAATTCGAGATTATTATAATGATGATTGTTATTTGGATGATCAAGAGTATTATAGTGGTGAAGAGTATTACGAAGAAGATAGTATGTTGTCAGGAAGCAGGTAAGGTTACTGGTTTCCACTAAGAAAACAGTTTAGTAAATTGTATGTGCCCAGCATTGTACTGTGTCTTCTTACGAGTGTGTTC
The DNA here is from genome assembly GCA_948472985.1 of Iguana delicatissima. Classification (NCBI taxonomy): domain Eukaryota; kingdom Metazoa; phylum Chordata; class Lepidosauria; order Squamata; family Iguanidae; genus Iguana; species Iguana delicatissima. Next base: position 1,063,142 of record CAOKZL010000156.1, on the reverse strand, counting down.
CACTGAGTTCCATGGGTTTTGCTTTTAGGTGAGTATAGGATTATTGCCTACATATATTATGAAGTCAGTTAGGGAACTGAGGAAGGAGAAAGAGAAGAAAGCATACATATATACAAGCACTTCTAATCACTATTCAGCAGAGAATGATAGAGGGCAGAATGTAAATTCAGTTTGATGGTTTGTTATTAAGTAGTAATCCTGAATATGGAACAGTTACCTGCCTGTACCCTCAGTAACAGTACCATATTCAAGAAAACTACTTGGTTGCCACAATCCTGACTGACTCCCCCACGTATTTTACCGGGCATCATCTTCTTGGGCAGAAGGTCCATTCTGTCAGTGATTGGAGCACAAATTAATGACATTTCCATCAAGTTTGTGGGGAGGTTGGGCCAGGAGCAGTTAGTTAATTATACTTTACTAAGTAGCTGATGTAGAACACTAGCCCAGGTTGATAAGCTACTTCCTGTAAGCAAAGGAGTATTAGCTGTTCTGTGATTGCTGAGACTCCCTTGTGTTGATACTAATTTTAAATGTTGGATTAGCCTGTACATTTTAGAACAAATCAGCAAGATACATATCTGTATTAGAATTTAGGAGCCACTCAGCAAAAGGCTAATTGCCAGTGTCATTGTCATTAACTATCTGTTTCTTTACTACAGGCACAGACGTGATTATCACAACAGATATCACTGTAATGACTTGGATTTTGAACGACCAAAAGGTTATCATCACCCCCATGGTTTTTATGAGGAAGATGAGTCACAAATGTGTTACGATTCAAAAAGATCTCCCAGGAGACGGCTGCTACCTCCAACACCTCCACGTGAGTACACAAGAAAATCTGGTGTTATTATACAGACACATGTTTGGTTTACCATTGTACCTATTCTACCAAATATATCCTGTGCATTATATGCAGTCATACTTGCAGAGACAACTCATTCAAATAAGAACGCTAGGATGATGTTTAACAAACAACAACAAGCAAAGAACTGGAGTTTCTTAGAGTAGCTGCCCATCACATGATACCTTGAGCTTCTGCAATTCTGCCCTGTCCTTCCCTTTTCTTCCTCCATAGCAGTCACTAAGAGAAGAGTAGCACATTTTGCAGCTCTTTTCACCTAACTGGGTTTAATGCTGATTGAATTAATTTTAACTTTTGTGTGTTTTCATTTTATCTGTTTTAAATTTTAACCTCTTTAATCCCAGGGTTGGGGAAAATGCAGTAAATGAATTAATGTAATTAACTGTTATTAATGCTGACTATAGCTTATCCAAAGAAACTGCAATTTATTAACCATCATCAGATACTGGCCTGTTCAGACAAATAGTTAAATCTAACTACTGCTTGTCTTGGGTTCCCACATCACAAGAAACCATGGGTTGCTGAGTCAAGGCCATGCCAGACAATGAGGTGGGAAGAGGGCCTGCACAAACCTAAGGCTTGTTTTCTTTAACACTAACCTTTGGTTTTTGATATGATGTTATGTCCAATTGTAGGCTGTTTATTATTTTAATTATTAGTAATTATTATTGTTATATCTTGCCTTTTTTCCCAGTCTAGGACTTAGGGCAGCTTACAACCATTAAAAGAAACAGCACTGAAAAGTATACCAAATAAAAAAATTAAAAATGTCATTAAATCATATGTAAAATTAAAACTAACTAAAAACAGCAAATAAAATACAGACAAACAGTACAGTTCTGCAAGTCCCAGTCCTCTTGAACAGTCAGTCTTCATAGTGTGGCCAAAATAATAAGAAGAAGAAGAAGAAGGGAGGAGAAGGAGGAGGAGGAGGAGATCTTCCTGCAGAACGATGTCAAAGAGGATGCCACTCTAAATCTCTCTGGAAAGGGGGTAGGGAGCAGCTACCAAGAAACCCCTCTCCTATATTCCTACCAGATGTACCTGTGAGGGTGGTGAGACAGAGAGAAAGTTATCTGCAGAGGATCTCAAAATATGGCCAGCCGGATAAGGGAGAATACAGTCTTTCAGATAACTTGGACCTAAGCCATATAGGACTTTATAGGTTATCACCATCACTTGGAATTCCGATCAGAAATGGACAGACAGCCAGTGGAGCTGTTGCAACAAGGGAGATATATGCTCTCTGTAGCCAGCCCCAGTTAACAATCTGGCTGCAGCTGTTTGAACCAGCTGGAGTTTCTGAACACTCTTTAAAGATAACCCCATGTAGAATGCATTACAGTAATCCAAATAGGATGTAACAAAGGCATGTGTCACCATGGCCAAGTTAGATATCCCATCGTTTCCCAAATTTGGATGTAAAGAGTTGTGTGATTTATTTTAAAAAAACCAAATGCTTTTAATTCCCCCGCACATTATGGAAAAGGAGAGAGGAGGAAAATCTCATATTGTTAGATGTGAGCCCTCAACTTTCACAGGTGTTGGGAGCACAGATCCCCACAAAAGTGGAAAAACTGTGAATGTCTGTACCCCCTCTCCAAAAACATGCATACTACAGACTCTGCTGCTGCAAAAATCTCCTTCAGTGTCTTCATCCTTCTGAGAAGAACAAAGAAAAGGAACAGGACACTGAAGAAGATTTTTGCAGGAGCTGCCAGCAGCTCCATCTTCTACTGCCTTTGCCGCTTTGGCCTATGCAAATTTCCAAGCCTTCTCCTAGAAAAGGCTTGATTTCCTCGCAGTGCTTGACTTCCTTATGGCAATTCCCTTTTTGGACAGCCCTTTGTGATTCCCCCTTTCTGGGGTGGAGAGTTGTTGGCTTTTATAAGTCCAAGTCCCTTTTTGGACAGTGCTTCATGATCCACCGTCACTTCACCACCACTGATTCTGGTGGTGCCAGGTGGGGAAGATCAGCAGCAGCAATCCTGCTGAACAGCAGCAGCATAAGGAAAAGGTGAAGGAGGAAGGAAGGAAGGCCAGGGAGCTGTACCGTGTCACTGAAGTAGTATCACCACCTACACCTATAGCTACATTGCTAGTTAAGCTGCAGCTACAAACACATGAATAATCAAAATCACAGAAGTCAAATATACAAAAGTTGAGGGCCAACTGTATCATGTAATTCATGGATGTGGACAATATGTTAATTTTACAGAGAAATGTGTAGCTAAGATAACTGAAAAAACCAAATGCTTTCATTTGTTATTTAAGTAGAACACAAGCTTGTTAATAGCTACTGCCTGACTATCCCTTATTATTGCTGTTTTGAAAACCTGGGACACGAGTCACAAAGCAAATACAAATCTCCTAAATCTGCATATATCCATACATGTACTCACAATTGTGAGGTCTGCCAGGGTCAAAGAAAAGGCTTAGCCCCCTACTCTTATCAAAGAAGAATAATGGAAAAACAGCAACAAAGAACCTTATTTTTGTTCCATAATAATTTTGTTAGTCTTTAAGGTGGCACAGTATTCTTTGTCCTTTTTGTTGCGAGAGATTAACATGGTTACCTTTCTGATTAATGTACAGAATAATATATATTTACATTTGTAGCTGACTTAAGATAACATCCCAAAGCTCTTTAACAGCTGTGGTTTTTCATACACATAGACAAGATGTGCATCTTTATTCTTATTCTTGGCACTGATATGATCTCAGGTTCAGTGTTGAAAGAGTTACAGGTACTATGTGCTGCAAAGAAGATTGCTGTTCCCTTTGTTCCAGAAGAAATGTTTTTCAATCATGTACACAGGAACAATATTGATACAAAATTCAATAAATAGGACTGTAATTGAAATGACTCACTTGCTGGCACCTTCTTGTCCTTTTCAGTACAGACACGCCATCTGCTAACACAGTCACAGCTTGCAAGCAATGGTTATTTGTCCAAAAAAGACAAATTTGCACCCTCACCCATACTAAGAAATATTTACATTTCTCAGAAAACACATAATAAGAATCAGTAATATATGAACATTCTCTTGAATACAGTTGAAGTCCAGACTGTTTTTATAAACAGAAGAAAGGGGATAATGATTCAGTTAAGCTATACTTTTTTTTTCTTTTTTTAATGTGAATACTGGGAAAAGAAAATGATTAAACTCAGGAAAAAAATCAACTGTACAGAGCAAAGTTTCCCAAGGTTACTTAAGCCGCAGCATTACAAACTAATTGTTCTTGTTTTAATATTGGTTAATTTATCAGCAAAAGCCAATTGAGTGTGTTGGTATTTTGCCTGAATTTTAGACATAATTGCACTGTCAAATCTTGCACTTACAAGCATATCAAATACTGTGCAAATATTCTCTTCAATATTTGCACATTATTTGATATGCTTGTAAGCCACCCCACCCTGCCAAAAGGCTTTAGGTGGTACTGGGTTTTGTTTTTGTTTTGCATTAGTAATTAAGGCTAATATAATTTAGTATCATTTTGGGATCCTTCTTTGAACCAGGCAGCCTGATTAGGAGCACAAAGAAAATTTTGTACACTTCAATGTTACATGCATTAGCCTGTACAATGCTGACTTCCAACAGTGCAAGTAGAGGCAGGACCTCATTGTAATATGCTTTAAAATAACCTAGTTGTGAGTAGGGTTTTACTGATGCAAAAGAAGTCATATGTTATGAGTGGCCGGATGAATACCACCCCCGCCGGCCCCCCCCACATTTCACAGATGAAAATTGGGACACCTGTGACCAAGCAACATCAGAGTATGGTCAAGAGATCAAAGGTTATAAATTAGAAAGAACCAAAGGTCTAGAAGAGGCTGCTGCTTTTTGTTTTTGCCTGAGTCTACTGGAAAGGGCAAGATTCTGCCCATCCTAGCTTCTCCCTATAGTTAATGGAGTGCAAACTACTTGGACCTCAGTTTGCAGCAAGTGAAGTAATCCAGGACTAAGGGGAAAGTAAGAGGAGGAGAGAGAAACTTGGATATATTAGAAGCAGCTAACAAAGTGGGACAACAGAGGATTAATTCAAATTCTGACAAACCAGGATAGTTGAAGAGTTTACACAGTGGCCAGTCACAACTGACTGGTTTTCACGGATGTTTGCCACATGTACCCTGCCTTTGCTTCTGTTGCGTGTTAAAGGTAAAAGTTACTGATAAAAAGTAGCACTGATAAAGGTGTAGGCTCTTTCTCATACAGTCAGTGGCCCTTCACTACCAGCTTTTCCACTTTAACATTTGCCACTATATCATGGGTGGACTCCAGGTGTTGGACTGGATGGCCCTTGTGGTCTCTTCCAACTCTACATTTCTATTTCTATAATTCTATAGTTCCCATCAGCCTCAGCATAGTATAGTAAGAGATGATGGGAGCTGTGGTGTAAGAACACAAGTTGCCCGTCCTCATACTATCTGACACTTTTTATTGCATCAGCTTGTTTAAAGGTTTTGTCAGCATCAGAAAGTCCATCATAAATCGCCTCTTTGTAATCTCTTAGTAGGAAATGTCATGTAAAAGCCATTTTCTTAGATATAAGCACATCAATAAAGATCAGGGTTAAACATTCCACTCTTTAAGGGAAAATAAAAGCCACAGATTTTAACAGGATGATTGATATCTATAAGAATGCTGAACACTAGTCTGTTCTATTTTTATATATACATGTGGTGCGGGGCTTAGTCCTTTTTGCAAGGTAGGTTTAAAACATAAGATCAGTGCAACCTAATACAAGTGTGCTAGGTTAGGAAAATGAGGGGCTCAATAGAAACAACAAGAACAACAACAAAATCTTTTAGCAGTTCTTAAATGTGAGTAATTAGTTTTACAGACACAAAGTTACTTCTCATCTTTCCTGCAACAGACTAGCACACTATGTATCTAGAATCTGTCACCAGAAAATAGTAACCCCTAAATTTTTTCATGTTTCAGCAAATCGCCGTTCTTCCTTTAATTTTGAATGCCTCCGGAGACAGAGCAGTCAAGATGAAATACCACTATCTCCTACCTTTCCTCACCGCACTGCTTTACCCCTGCATTTAATGCAACAGCAGGTAAGTTAAAGAAAAATGCACACCTTGTTTCAGATGCAAAATTACATCTTTTAATCGCTTGAGATCATGCAAATGCAAATGCACTTAGAATGTTAAGCATTAAAAATTCACACCATTAATTGCTGGTAAGCTCAGAAACCAAATTTATTATTGTAAGCAGACATAAAATTTAATTAATTGTGCTAAACATTGCATTAATCATAATTGTTATTTGTTATTCTCTAAAGGAACTGATTTAGGAACAAACTATGCCTTCAGTCTGTGCTCTGCACATAACTCAAACTTAAATGTGGAATCCCCTCTTCACTCACCTGGAAGTAAACCTGTTGAGCTCAGTGGCACTGGCTTCTAAGTAGACAAGCTCAGGATTGCATTGAGAAGTGACAGACCTTTTTTCTGAATGAAAGAACTTCATTCCCACATGCACACACAGCTAAGAATATTCCTGGACACAGAAGACTAGCATGCCAAATAAGAGTTCAGCCTAGATTTCATCCTGAAATGGCGTAGTCAAAATGCTGTAGAAGAGCCATTCGTGAATGGATTAACTCTTGTCACCACCCAGGTGAAGCAAGGGATCACATGTTTTGGATCTCTGGCTTCTCCTCAGTTCTTTCTCCTTTTGTTGCCCAGGAAAGATCATGTACTTCACTCCTCTGTCTTTCTCTCAGTGACTTTTGTTTTCCTTTTCCCCTCTCCGCTTCTTTAAAAAAAAAAAGTGTTCTCACATTATTAGCTCTGTTTTTTACTCCCTGCTCGCTCATGTCCCTCCTTTCTGCTGCATGCTCTTCTTGGGTGAGGATGAGGATGGACACAGGTTATCTTTTAACAGTTCATTACATCAAAGATTAGGGCTTTTTTTTCAAAGAACAGAACAATATGATGGAGCTTGGGTATAAAAAGTGCAAAATGGAATATAGTTAGTGGTCAAATGTAAAGAAAAATGGTAAGAGAAAATGCTATTCTTATGATAGTGTAAATAATAAAATACATTTCAAATGGTATAACTTCCTCTAGTTTGTGTAAAAATATTTAAAAAAAGATTGGCAACATAACTGTGTTTATTGGAGGAAAGCTTAATAATTTTTGAAAGTATTAGATCATGTGCTTCCATCTTTTAAAACAGCAGCAGAAATCTTTTTATATTCAGCTGTTCTTTTCCAGTGAAGGTGGGTAACAGTTTCAGATCAAGTGAAGATAGATAGTGAGGAACGTGCCTGCCTGCCTTCCATCTCAAGCTCCTTTTTGTGTCAAGTGGTTTTTCCTTATTCAGTGGCTTTGACAGATCTTTGACAGAATTGCCCAATCCTGCAGTGCTGCTACAATGTGAAAGAAAAGTTACTGATAAATGTTACTCCAGCCTCCAAGGCCTCCCACAAACTTGCTAATGCTAAGCAAGATGTTTAGTCTGCGGAAGAGAAGGTTAGGAGAGGAGATGATAGCCATGTTGAAATATCTGAAGGGATGTCATGTCGAGGAGGGAGCGGGCTTGTTTTCTGCTGCTCCAGACACTAGGACAGGGAACAATGGGTTCAAGCTGCAGGAAAGGAGATTCCACCTGAACCTCAGGGAGAACTTCCTGACGGTCAGAGCTGTCCGGCAGTGGAATATGCTATCTCGGAGCGTGGTAGAGTCTCCTCCTTTGGAGGTTTTAAGCAGAGGCTAGATGGCCATCTGTTGAGAATGCTTTGAAGTGTGTTCCTGCATAGCAGGGGATTGGACTGGATGGCCCCTGTGGTCTCTTCCAACTCTATGGTTCTAACTCTGGATGCAAATCTTCATAAATTTTGTTCTCATAGGCAAGAATGAATGATTTTACCCAGTTTTCTCCTCTCTGTAAGAAACTAATAAAAATGGTGCAGTTTTTAAAGATAATTCTGATTTATTTTGTGGGAAAAGAATCACTTTTATTTCCACAGAAAATTTTCCTGTATAGAACATAGCATTTGCCACACAGAAAACAAGTTTCCTGCCCAGAAAACAGGAAAAAGCAAATAGCAAAATATGCTATTTTCTTTGCGGGAAGCTTGTCTTATAATTTCTACATGAAAATGCAACTTGTTTTCTGTGCAGAAATTGTGTTTTCTGTGTAGAGAAGACACAGAGAATGTATTTTCTGTATCAGAAACTTCTTCTCTGTATGGAAAATACCATTTTGCACGCAAAAAAAAAAAAAAATTACAAGAATTGTTCAGGCAGAATAAGTTCCAAATTGCAAAGATCCTTGCTCATCCAGGATTCTCCCTATCAGCATTTCCCAACACAAGACATCCCCAGTGTAAACATTCTAATACTGCTGCCTAAAAACAAATAAACAAAAATAAATAAGAAGCTTTTTTAAAAAGAATAGCTGTGTGTGGTTGACTACCTTCTGACTTAAGTATGGCTGTCTAACAAACATTTCACATTTGCATATGAATTATTTGCCTGGCAGAATGTGCACATTTTCTTGGGGAAAAATTATAATAAGCCATTGAATTCAATGGAAGTTTACTCCTCAGTACGTGGATAAAGATGGGTTGCATTTTGAAAGACATAGTGACATGGAAAGCGCTTTTACCATCTACTGAAATGCATGAAAGAGCTCTTGCAAATAATTATGCATATTAGATCCAGCACTTAACTATTTATGGCACAAAAATCAATGGGTCACTTCGCAGTTTCAAATCTCTTAAGGCCCTGAAGATGTCACTCATTATCAGTCATTGGTTAAACAAATGACTAACTGTCCAAATGACTAACTGTCCAAATGACTAACTGTTAATTTTATGCTGGAAATCAGCCCACATTATGCCTCTTCCAAAAACGCCTACAAATTAGCAGCTAATGCGTATTTTATTCAGAATACAAATAACTGGCTGCCTCTGATGACTGAAAGCCCACTAATCCTTAGTGAGCTTCTGAGATCTCAGCTTGCTGGAATTCATCCTGTATTTATGAGAGAGAAATATGACTGTACTCTATCCTGAGGTTTCAAACTGAAGCTATGCCATGCATCTGTAGTTGCAAAGTTTCTTTAATGGACTGCTCCCTTTCTGTTAGCAAGCATTTGTTCTACAAGGCCCGTGTTGCATGATGTGGAAGACGCAGTGATGTACTTTGCCACATATCAGTGTAACGAGGCAATACTGGATTGGGAAGCAGAGTTGATCAGAGATGCCCAACATTCCCAATGGTATTTTTGGTCCCCAGGCAACTTCCAAATAGAGGGCATTTTAAGCCATCTCTTCACATATTTTCTGATAAGATTCAGATAAGAGAAACAGGAAATTAAAGCTCCATGTATAAACAAAATGAATAATGGATATTTTGTGGTCTGTTATATACTATAATTTCCTTCTTTACTCTTAGTTTTAAAAAAAAGTTTATTTAAACATTTTACGTGACTTGAGATGGCAAGTAATTTTGGTTAGTAATCACAGTCTATCTGCTGTTGCCCCCATAACCATGTAGGCTTATCACCTTTTTCTCTGTTCCTCAGGTCATGGCTGTTGCAGGCCTGGATGCCACAAAAGCTCACAGACATTCCCCTAGTCGTTCGACACGTTCGTGGGCCACTCCACCAGCCACACCACCCAACCGGGACCGTACTCCTTATTATACACCTCTTATCCAAGTAGATCAAGCTGATTCTACAGAATATATGAATGGCAGCCTCCCTTCTTTGCATAGGAGCTCCTGGTACACGGATGACCCTGATATTGCCTATCGGACATTTACACCAGCTAATTTGACTGTACCGAGTGACTTTAGGCATAAGCATAGTGACAAACAGAGAAGTGCGGACAGTTTAGTAGAAGCGGTAAGGCTTTGAGATTTTGTCTTGTGCCTTGTGATGGGAACGAAATCATTTTCAAAATGGGGTATTACCAGCTGTTACGTATAGTCCGTTTTACTTTAATCACTAGAAGTGATATTGGATTGTTAACCTGTACTATAGTTAGAATTAGAATCAATGTCCTTTGCTTTTCTTTTCTTGTATGAACCCAAGCAAGGCTTACTTCAAGCACAGCACATCTTGTAGTTAACATAAAATATTTTCCAGAATTCAACCAAGCATTGTTGGCTTTCTGGTCGTTCTGGTATTTGTTTTCCCAGTCCTGTAATTTCTATCCCCATTTTCTGTGAACACACAGTGAGATTGCCAGAGATTCTGTCATAGATCTGAGGGCCAGTTCCCCTCTGCTTACCAAAACAACAACATAGGCATGTAACTGGTCAGAATAAAGGGACCTCCTCAGAATTTTCTGGGACATCCTGATTACCTACATCCTAATTCTGGATCCCATGCCAAATCACCTACAAAGTTGTGATCACAAGATCTGAACCCAGATTATAGGGAGGGTCAGTAGGACAAAGCTCCAAAGTGAACTGAAATTGAAGTGCTGGGGAGCTGCTTATGTCCCATAGTGCCTCACCTGTGAAAGCTCCTCTCAGGTTGGCTGTGGATCTGTCTACCAGCCTGTAGCTTCAAATGTACTGGCTGACAGTTCCTGCCACTTCTCAGAGCCCATGTAAGCCACACTGGCTTCTGGGAAGGGTTTCAGTTACAAGCAGATGTTAATAATAAAGGGATATGTAGCAAGGCTTATTTGGTTACAGAAGAATGCACAAGAAGACTATTTCTGACTTTTGCACATTAAGGAATAAATGCTGATACAAGCAGCAAAGTTGCTTAGAGAAAAACTGCTGGAAACAAACATTCATACAAGTGCAAGGATAGGTGTAGGTTTAAATGTATTTGCCATAAGAATGGCATACTCTTAGTCTGATCCAATAATAAATCAGTATTAATTCAACTGATAATCCTGTTAAACTAGAAGATGGTTTTATTATGCTTTGTATTCATATGCTTTTTTTCCCTGTTAATGTGTGAGCAATAGAAAGCCAGTGTGGGGTAGTACTTGGAATGGTGGACAAGGACTCTGGAAAGCCCCACCTGGCCATGGAAACCCATTGGGTGACCTTGGGCAAGTCCCACTCTCTCATCCCGAGAGGAAGGCAGCGACAAACCCTCTCTGAACAAATTTTGCCAAGAAAACCCATGATAATGTCACCTTCAGGTTACCATAAGTAGAAACAAATTGAAGCATGTAGCAACAACAATGTGAGCAATAGCCCTCTGGCTTTCCAGAAAGACATGCCAAAATAGTGAGGCAATACATCAATCACATAAGTAACTAAAACCATTGCTGTCAAGGCACAAATGGTAATTAAGCAGCCTCAAACTTTGCCTATGCTCTTTCACTACAGTCTCACAGGTGGATAGAGGATTTGTAATGGAATCATTAAAGTTGGAGTAATTTTCACTCCAACTATGGAATCCAGAAACTCTGCTAGGAGAGGAACAGGAGTACACCATGTTGTCCTTCCGTTCCAGCTATTAAACTATCTGCTAACTCCGTTAAAAGATGCTCACAAGCAAGAGTAGGAAGAAAAGTCATAGAAATTCATACTACAGACAAAACTCCTTAGATCTTCTTAGGATGGTCCATCTCTCATTTTTGAGACTCATAGGAATTGTGGAACAATTCAAATCACCTATTGAACTGCATGAATTCCATAGGATTTTCTTAGACAAGGAATACTCAGTTTTGGTTTTGCCAGTACCTTCCTATGAAATGGGAACCTGGTATTTGTTGGCTGTCCCTCATCCACATACTATAAACAGGGCTGATCCTGCTAAGCTTCCAAGATCAGACAGGATCTGGAGCCTTTAATACATTTTGGGGTATTTAGGCTGATTTATCTACTTACAGAAACACATGGGCCCTTTCTGCACCTTACCTTTTTCTGGTGCTGGGGTGCGGCAGTTGAGCGAGCAGCCTCCGGCGAGAGGCTCTCACACTCCTGCTGCTTCAGCTCCGCATGAGCTGCCTGCTCGGGCGAGAGCCCCGCTTCTTCATTCCGCAGTTCAGCCTGGGAGTTTCCCAGGCTGCACTGGGGCAGGAAGTGTGACTGGCATGGCTCTGGAGGCTCCACACACCAGGTAAGTGCATGTGGGGCCCGGGAGCAATGTGTGATTGCGCACCATTTTTGACCTCCAGCTGAAAATGAAAAGGTGCACAATCGGCTTCTGCCAGCCCCTGGAGCGTCATACAATTGTGAGTGCATCATGCAGATTGCTCCTCACAATCGCATGACGCTCCAGGCACCCTTTCACATGGCAGATGCTGTGCGGTAAGGTGTATAGAGTGGGATGGTCACCTTACTAATATATAGTTACAAGATGTTTGTGTTTTATACCCCACTCTAGTAAGTTGTAGCATTCTGATGTTTTTAAGATAACTAAAAGTAAGTAGTTACTTTTTGATAACAATGTACAGTCATCCCTCCACATTCACTAGGGTTAGGGGCACAAGACCCCCACGAAAGTGGAAAAACCATGAATAACTCTAGGCCCTCCCAAATCATATTTTACACACCCAAAAATATGATCACTATATTCAAGCCACCGTGGATTCCTTTGAGGCATCAGAGTTCCTTCCCATGGCAGAAGTGGTTAGTTAGTGGGTCTTACTGCCACCTCCACTGCCGCCCCACACCATTTTTGATAAGGACTTATAAGCCTCATTCGCAGTTTCTTTGTCTCACAAGGCTTGCAGTCCCTGTTAAAAATGGCATAGGGAGGCAGCAGGGATGGCAGCAAATAATCTGTGAATAATCAAACTCGTAAAAGTGAAACCTGCAAATGTGGAGGGCTGACTGTATTTGCTTTTAAAATGATCATTATGAGGTTAGCACTATCTTGGTGGCCTTAAAACTGTAACTGTAACTAATTATTTTTAAAAAGTAGCTTTCCAAACTCTGTTCAAAATACAGGTTTTTCACATTATGTAAGATGAAAGAAAAGTACTAAAGCTTCAAACACTGTTTACTTTTGGTTTCTAAATGCTTGATTAGTCCTCAAACAATGCACTATTTCTGTTCCAGGTACTTATATCTGAAGGATTAGGACGGTATGCGAAGGATCCAAAGTTTGTTTCTGCTACAAAACATGAGATTGCAGATGCTTGTGACATGACTATTGATGAGATGGAAAGTGCCGCAAGCAACCTTCTCAATGGGAACATTAGCAGTGGCGCCAAGAGTGACATGTTCCCCATGTTAAACAGACAAGATTATGAACTTCAGGACTTTGGTCCTGGCTATAGTGATGAAGAGCCAGACACTGGTAAATATGAAGAAGATTTAGCTGATGAAATGATATGCATTACAACCTTATAGTATTTAGTAAGAAAAAAAATGTTTGATTTTAAATAAACAAAAGTGCCTCATATTTCCAAGATGTTAGGCACTAGTTGGAATTAATAAAGAATCAAGCTTTGCACGAGTGATGATGTCACATTGCAAGGAAGCCATACTTTTATTTCTGAATAAGAGTCTCCAGTATGGTGAATGAGGATCCGCGTGGCAGGATGGGGCCTTTGCTACAGAACAAGGCCTTTGCTACAGAATCTTGAGCTCGTCGGTGAGTGAAGATTGATCTGTATTTAGATCCATGGAGATTCTAACCAGCCTGTTTTCATGATGAAGGAAAATTATTTGAAAGATAGCTGCCTTTCCATTTTGTGCTGCTGCCCTTCAGAGTGAAAAAGTTTCTCAGTGGAAGGTTTGGCACTGAAAAAAAAGTCTTCAGGAGAAGGATGTGGTGATGACAATCAAAAGTGTCATTACCTCTGATTGCATGGCATATCAAATGTCCACTGCATTCCACATATCCACTCCAATCTGTTTTTTTCAAATTTGCCTCCTATTTTTTTATTATTACTTGTCTAACACAGTTTGTCAAATTCTACCTTCAAGAGATTGTTTTGTTGGACTGATGCTGAAAAGCGTTTCTCTCATATGTAACACCAGTTTACATAGCAAAATATCATTAAAGATAGTCTGTTTTATGACTATCACATTAAGGGCAAAATATACTGGAATAATTGCATTTTTACCAATGCACTTGCAACCAGGTTAAAGTAGAGTTAAATATGATAGTTTGTTTTAAAAAATTATATAGCAGAGATTATTGTAAATAAATTGTAATCTACAATCATTTGTATTTGTAAAGAGATGTTCTATATTTTGTAATTATTGTACCGTAATTGAACTGCAGCAATATTTATGGAGCCTAATTATTGTAATTCTCCACAGAATTCTAGATAGAAGTATTTTTACTTGGACTGTATAGAGCTATAGGATTAAATATTTAAATAGAACCACCTCTTATTTGTTCATTGTAAAATGCTTTTGAGGTAAGATTTAAGAAACTTGATGCTACAGAGGTTTTTTAAAAAACATTTTGAGTCATATAAGTTTGCTTTAAAATGTAAGATAAGGAAGATGACTATTTATAGTCTAATATTTGGAAGTTAAGGGATCTGGAATTATCTGTATCTTGTCTGACTGACAACAAGCTGTGCATTTACTTATATAACAACTCCTGCAATAACAGATAAATATAAATAAAGAACTTAATTCGGCCAATTCTAACAAAATATCTTTTAACCATTAGGTTGAATACATAACTATTTATAGGTTAAGATCCCAGTCATATGCATTCTATCCCAGTGGTGAGTCCCTTGGAATAAAATGGATTATCTTCTGAATAAACATGCGAAGAATTGTGCTGTAATTGACCAAGTATTCTTCTTGATAGAGACTTCTTATGAAGAAATAATTTAGCAGGTGGATGTAAAAGGTTAACTAGTTATTCAGCTTGAAGCAGATTGTGCAACGAAATTATCATTTACAGACCCCAAATATTCCAAATGTTGAGAGTATGAGATGACTGGTCTCACCCCCTTTTGTGGTTCTGTGTGTACTGTTTCCAGAATTCTTTTTATGCAATCAAAGGAGGGCTTGGATGTTGTTTGTGATGCAGTAAAAATCCTGATCATGAGGCTAATACAATTTTGGAGATCAGTACTTGTCCAATGTCTATTTTATTAACACTGAATAAATTGGCTTGTTCTGCCAAATAACCTTATCAGGTTTCTTTTCTGTATTAACAAAACAGATAGCAATTGAAGTCACATTTCTCAAAGTGTGACACATACAAACTATGTTCCTATAACCATTTTGTACTCAGTGGCAATTTGTTATGGATACCTTACAGACCTCTTCTTGAATCATTCTTCTTTAAAATGCCAGGAAAGAATTTAAGGGTTTGTAAATTGTTTCTTGACCTACATCATTTTGTATGAAAAGAAATGCAAAATGTTCTTCAGAATAAAAATGTGTAATAATTTTATTATACTCAGGACTCTTTTTGCTAGTGTTTAAAAATAATGGAATCATAAAGCCAATTTCTTCCTGAGTGTGGTGAAATACAGAGGAATAAAATATCACAATTTGGAACATTTACCCTTGACAATAGTGGATAATGCATAAGGACATTCTCTGGCACGAGCCCCATTGAAATATCTGAGAACTATGCAGTTAGTTTAAAGGGGATTATCTCCAGGTAGATGATGTGCTATAGCACATACATAGTAAATACATAGTAAGATATGCATATTGCTTTCATTTGAAACAGTACCAAATATTTCTGGATTTGATTTCCTTTGAAGGTGAGAGCAAGGCTTATTTCACGCTCGCTGTAAAAACTTGTGAATTTGTAGATCAATGATTCCACATCAGTATCTATCCAAAGAATATTTACTCTTCTGTGGCTTCTCTACCATCTAGAGCAGTGGTTCTCAACCTGTGGGTCCCCAGATGTTTATGAACTTCAGCTCCCAGAAGCCCTAAGCATTGACCATAGTGGCTGGGGCTTCTGGGAGCTGAAGTCCACGAACATCTGGGGACCCACAGGTTGAGAACCACTGATCTAGAGAGAATTGACAAATGGTCTGCCACAAGATTTTTGTATGAGACAAAACCTTGTTCACAGTTCTGTGCACAATGTTGTTCTACATCCTTATAAATAAATTCAATAAATGAGCACAGGAGATGCTCATCCCGTTTGCAGATATACTAAGCTGGGAGAGTCAGTTAACATCTTTTATGAGGCAGAAACAGGATTCAAATTATCTTAGCAGGATGGAGAACAGTGCCAAAACTAATAGAATGAATTTAAATAGAGATGAATGTAAACTTTTATATTTGAGTTTTTAAAAAATCAGATATACAAATACAGGATGGGTGAGGCTTTGTGTGAAAAAAGTATCCTGGGATTTTTGTAGCTCCATCTCCTTGGCATCTGACAGTCTGACATCTTGTACACATAATAAGCAGCAAACAAACAAGAAACAAGGCTCGAAAGAGCAGTGGGAACCCAAGCATAGTGGATTTGCAACGAGCACCACGCTTGGATTCCCACCATTTCACAGATCCTCAGTCTCTCTCCAGCCTAGCATCTCTCTCCTGCCTTGTGTCTCATTTGTTCATTACTTGTCTTGTGGATGAGACATGAGGCTGGAGAGAGACTGAGAATTAGAAAGACTGTGGATATGAGGAACCTGATACCTGTAGTTAAAAAAAAAAAAAGGAATATTTTACAGGAGATCTCCTGGGAGCCTGCCAGCTGCCGGCTTCCACCTTTGAGGCAGCTGCTGTGGTGCTCTTGTGCCTTCATTCCCGGTCTCCCCCGGGGATTCCTGTGCAGTGTTTATTTTATGCATATACAAACACAAGTATTCCAAAATGAGAATCAATCTGAAATGTGAAAAATTTCCAGTCCCAAGCATTTCAGATAAGGGATACTCAATCTATATGTACAAGTTGAAAAGGAACAGATGGGAAGCCACCCTACAAAAAATAAGTCATCCTAAACTTGTCAGAGAAGATAAACCAGAATGAAGGGGATGTGTTGTATCAGAGCAGAGTATGGTTAATCGCCTCCATCCGTTTTACCCAATCCTGCTAAACATACAAAATTCAAAAAATTCCTTTTCTTTCCCTTTCCCAAATTGTGGATGTCTGGCTTGAAATGATAAGCCAAGTACCTTTCAATTCAAGGTCCTTGAGAGATGATGAAACAGACCGGAATTGAATATTCTCATGCTATAAAAACCCAGACACTTCTAATTTCTGGCAGCAGTCAGAGACGTCCATCACTTAACAGTCCCTGTCATCACAGCTGTCCCAAGTGGTTTTAGTTTGCCTTATCCTGTTTTGTTGCTCTGAAACTGCAGCCATTCCCAGAGTTCTTTGCTTCTGGTTACGTTTGTGTTATCCTGAGGACATCAGAATGCCTCCAAAGAAATGCTGGTTATCTAATATTGACAAGTATAGCCTACTTTTAAGTAGTTATTACTGGCCCCAATCCTTCCTTACCAAACTGCTTTATATGCCAACCTTAACAACAAGCACTAAATCAAGACGAAATATCTTTTCTGATTCTTCTGGGCCTTTCCACATTACACAGTTACAGTGCTATTATTCCACTTTCAACATCCTATGGAATCCTGGGATTTGCAGTTTAGGGAGGGGCATTTAGAATCATTAATCAGAGAGCTCTTTGGTCTCAGTAAACTACAAACCCCAGAATTCCACAGGATGTTGAAAGTGGAATAATAGCACTATAACAGCGTAGTATGGAAAGGCCTTCTGTTGCTGGCTTGTTGCAAACATGTCAGGAGCTCCTAACACTTAGGTCAATTTAGGGCAAGAGCAAACTGTAGTTAGAATTTTAACAGGATTTTAATCTTTAAACCTGTTCAGTATCAGGCAATGAATAAGAACAGTGCTTGTCGTGACCACTGTATAAAAGAATTAGAAAGGTGATAGGGGAAATAAACCAGAAAGGAACAGTATGCAGAGATTTAAAATCTCTCTTCTGGCAACATGAGGAAGAGAGCTACTGTCCCATGCAGTTGTTGATACTGTAGGACTCCTAATAATTTACAAGTTAGAAGACCTTGGCTTGCATCCTGTTGGTGACCTACACATGCCTAACTTTCCCTATGCCTACAGAGAAAATCATTTACCACATCACACTATTCTGACACTGGCGCAAATGGACAGTTGTGCATTGTGCAACACCCAGTCATTTACATAGCTGGTGCAATGTTGCTCTTCGGCATGGGGACTGTGATGCTGGCATCCAGCTATTTATGCTATACTGAGGGGATGTTGGGTTGAAGCCATTATATAGTAACATAGCCAGAGCATCACCCACAATTACATGGTTTGTTTTCCATTAAGGCTGACATACTCTAGTATTTTCAGGCACAGCAGCTTTTATGCAGCATCTTCACACAGATTGTATCATAGTAGGACGATAAACTCAAGGTGATTTTGAAGAGCTCTGCCACCCAAAAGTCACAAAGATAATTATACTATACATGACATTGAAACATTCCTCTTTCCTCTGTAAAAGCTCAAAAACCTCTGTGAGCTTTTTTTTTATAATGTTGACTGATATACCCATGTTCACATTTATTTTTATTTTAGTGAATAACGCTGATCTCTACATGACAAAACAATTATACTTGAAATGATTTAGCAGCTTCCTTATTGGACAGTGTTCATTGCAAACACAATTGCTCCTTAGTAACATTCTTATTCCAATTCACTATTCCTCCCTTTCAAATGCTCCAGTTTCACTGCTTTGCAGCTATGCCAGGTAGAAAGCCTTCTTAGTGCCAGTTTCTGAGTCAGCAGTGTTCTCAAAAATACATTTCCACTTTTATGTGCTGTCCCTGTTAGGGACATATGTATGTGTATATCACTTTACACACGCAGGGCCAGAAAATCACCATTGTGCAACAGATGGGGGAAGCAAAGTCATGCAGACTGTATGTTCATCTGTCTTGTCTTTTCAAGTTGTGTATTGCATGTAGCAGTTACTTTGCATTATGGTTGCACACTGTGCATTGCAGTTCTGCATCCTAGTACTCTGCATTGTACTTGTGCACTGTCTATTGTGCATTGCACAACACCTGATAATAGGTGTGCATCACAGTATTGCTATTCTGCACGGAGGTTTCGTAGTGCTCATGTAGCCTATTTCATGTGCAGATATTTACATTGTGGAGGGGGTGTTGGACTGCTGCTTATCGCTCTCTGAAAGTTAAGAACTCAGTATCAAAATGTTTATTTACTGATATAAGGTTCTGAGGTTACTTAAAGCCTCACCTTTTCAGTTTGCATGCAACAGCTGCTGGAGATCTCTGCAGGACTGTCAAGCACGAAGTAATAACAGGCTGATGACTAGAGTACTGTTTACACTAATGTGATTCCAGAAAACAGCCCTTGATTATCTCCTGGTTTCTCTTCTTTCCT
Source organism: Iguana delicatissima (assembly GCA_948472985.1). NCBI lineage: Eukaryota > Metazoa > Chordata > Lepidosauria > Squamata > Iguanidae > Iguana > Iguana delicatissima. The sequence goes on along the minus strand of CAOKZL010000156.1, from coordinate 1,043,985 downwards.
TTATTCTTTAGAATTAAAAGTTACCTGAGAACACTAATCTAAAGCAAGCCATATGTTGCATATGGCCCAGCGTGGTGGCAATAGCTTAACGACAGAGAAAGCATCTGGATCATTATCAAAATTATTTGGGACTAGGGCAAGGGGGCTGAAGATAAATCTCCTTTCATGACTTTCAATGGAACTTGTCAAAATTGCTTTTCTCTGGGATGTACGATTGGTATTGAACTAGTTCCAGTCTAACTTAGCTAAGTCCAAAGAAACATCTAATGTCCACATCACCTATTATATAGAATAAGGCCAAAAAATTCATAAACTGCACCCTAATTTGCACAATTGTTTTTCTGGCTACTTGGAGGACAATTTAAGATTAAAGATTTGAAAGCCTGGAGAAAATCAGCTATTTGCCCCCATGTTTTCAAGCATCTCCCCATTCTACAAAAAAGCAGGGGCAGGAAGAGAAAGGTCCCCCATTTTTCCATTCGTTCCCTCGCCCCAACATTTATATCTCAATTCAAAATGTCCATCCTTTTTCCTTTGTTTGATATGTTATATTGTAATCGTGAGGGAAGCAACTGCCAAATTAACTATTTGCAGGCAATACAGATAGTTTTTTGGGCTGCAGGGCAAGATATAAAGGCTTCAAACAAATACTGTATTTGCTGGTGTACAAGACTCACTTTTCCCCCAAAAAATCCTGTGTGAAAATGGGGTTCATCTTTTATGGCAATAAATAGTATTTACCAGTGTATAAATGGTGTGTGTCTTATACACAGGTGCATCTTATATGCTGGCAAATACGGGTAATAAATAAACAACACACATAATGACAAATATCCACTGTCTGCCCAGTAGTTCTGGAGGCAAGTTGTTATTATTAGCTGTTACTACAAGATAGCTCAGTCAGCTCATTCTGAGCAGCTTCCATGAGATGTCACCTCATTTTGGCTGACTGTAACTGAAAATGATTTTGAAGTCAATGTTATAATAAAGGAAGTTCACATAAATAACACACAAAAAGACAACCAAGAGTCCTACAGCACATTAAAGACTACTACATTCTATCTGGAATATGTTTTTGGGGACCACAGGCTACTTCTTCAACTGTTTCTGAAGAAGCAGACTACAGGGCACAAAAGTGAATGCCAAATAAAATGTGCTAGTCTTTAAGATAGTACAAGAATCTTTTCTTTTCGGTGCAGATTTACATGGCTATCCCAATGGGGATATGAAATAGACAGTATTTTTATATTTACTCTCATGTCACAGATAAGGACAAGATTCATATACAGTAAGAAACTTTCACATCCTAGGAAGAAAACTGGAGGTAGTTAGCGCTGAGTTTCCAGAGTCTGTGGTTTATATATAGGAACATTCTTCTCTTGAAGTGATGGCATGCCCTTGATTATATCAGCAGCTTTTTCTGCTAACATTATAGTTGGGGCATTTAAATTGCCACTGACAATACTAGGCATTATTGAGGCATCAACAACTCTTAGGTTTTCTGTTCCTATCACTTTGGTCTGGGGATCAACCACAGCAGTAGTATCAGCACTCTGTCCCATTTTACAAGTGCAGGAAGGATGATAGGCACTATCAGCCTTTCGTCGTATGAAAGCATCAGTTTCTTCATCTGACTGAACATGGCTTCCTGGTTGAATTTCAGGTCCACGGAATTTATCAAAGGCTTCCTGAGCAAATATCTCTCTAGCCAACTTCACACACTGACGAAATTCCCAGACATCTATTTCTGGAAATAAAGGAAGAAAACAATGTCTTACATTTTATTATCTTTTTACTGTTTAAAACGGAAATAGAAATCCTTCTCCACATGTGTAAAATATTAACAACTAGAAAGGCAAAAATATCCTTGCCATTTAGCTCAAAAGCAATTTTAACATTCCTCTTGTCATTGCTTATGGATGGAGCAGTCCTAACTCCTGCTTCAGTACGCAAAAAGCATTGTAAACATTGTAAAAGGAGACTGGATATTTAAATTATGATTGCATTAAAAATTCCTCTGGGGCTTCACTCACTTGGTATCTACAAATTTAATGGTAATTTGGGGAAACTGAAGTCACTTAATGACTGTGAAGGAAGAGGGTACCTAGGCAAATATTGCTGGCACCCTGTATTGTGCAGGTGGAGTGTAATGCTCCATACATGCAGTTCCAGAGATGAGAAAGCCCAGGAAAAAATATCAGAAAAAAATCAGGGTTGCAAAGCCTTTTTTTCTTGAAAAACTGAAAAAATGGGCTATACAGTATTCATTTTAGAATGACAGACTAAAGGTTTAAGACATGATGTTCATATAGGTACTCTCCCCAAATTCTTTCTAAAAACTATAACAGGACAACCATCACCTAAGACTACATACAATATCAAATGAATACATCTCATGGTATTGGTTTCCTTTTCTGAATTCTTCTTATGGGAATAAGAATTTGATGCTATGGACAACTAAATGAGATAAATTTTATTTTGCTAAAACTGAGGGCTTCTTTTGAGAGTTATTTTTTCTTCTGTATTTTGCCTGTTCCTCATAAATTGGCAAAACTAAAGAGGTTGTTAATAGTGCAGGTATTCCTTGCACTTCAGGACCTTGTATCTCCATTTGTTAATAAAACAAAACAAAACAATGCAAAACAAAAGCCAGTGCAGGCACAAAGATAAAGCACCATCGTCTATACATGGGGATAGGAATGTTACTGGTAGGTGGGTTGAGACCATAAACTGATAAAGACCAGGTAGCTAAGACTGTTTTTACCTGTTGATAAATAGTTTGGTTCAAGGATAGGATGATCTCTGGGGTCAGCACTTTTCAGTTTTAGCCATCCCACACTGGTACTCCGCACGGGACCAATATGGACCTGGAACAAGCCACAGAAAAGATCTGAAATATGCCATCTAGGTACCATTTCTATCAGATTGTTTAAGCTGGATTTTCCTTATAAGTTGTTCAGACACAGTATAACATGGTACAGACTATCCTTCCAGGTTGCATTTTGAAACTAGGAAAGGCACAAGCGCCAAGCATTCCTTTCTCACCCTCCTTTCCTCTCTTACCATCATAAGCTTCATAACAAAATTCCTGACTTGTAGTAATGTAAAGTTCCCTCTTCCATCCAGACTGTGGACTTAGGCTTAACATTAGTTAACAAGCCAAGAAAACAAGCTACAGTCACAAAGACATCCACAAATAAATTAAATTGCTGCTTTTCATCCTGGAGAGAAGTGACTAGTGGGGTGTCACAGGGTTCTGTCCTGGGCCCAGTGCTGTTCAATATTTTTATCAATGACTTGGATGAAGGAATAGAGGGCATGCTCATCAAATTTGCAGATGACACCAAATTGGGAGGGGTTGCTAATACGCCAGAGGACAGGATCAAAATTCAATGACCTGGATAGATTGGAGAGCTGGGTCAAGGCTAACAAAATGAAATTCAACAGAGAGAAATGTAAGGTCCTACACTTAGGTAGAAAAAATGGAATACAGAAATATAGAATGGGGGACACGTGGCTGGATAGCAGTATGTGTGAAAGGGATCTAGGAGTCTTCATAGACTACAAGCTGAACATGAGTCAGCAGTGTGATGCGGCAGTCAAGAAAGCCAATGCAATTCTCAGCTGCATCAACAGGAGTATGGTGTCTAGATTGAGGGAGGTACTGGTACCACTCTACTCTGCTTTGGTTAGACCTCATCTTGAACACTGTGTCCAGTTTTGGGCACCCCAATTCAAGAAGGACATGGTCAAGCTGGAGCAAATCCAGAGGACGGCGACCAAAATGGTGAGAGGCCTGGAAGCCATGCCCTATGAGGTTAGACTTAGAGAGCTGGGTATGTTTAGTCTGCAGAAGAGAAGGTTAAGAGGGGACAGGATAGCCATGTTTAAATATTTGAAGGGATGCCATGTAGAGGAAGGAGAGGGCTTGTTTTCTGCTGCTCCAGAGACCAGGACAAGGAGCAATGGATTCAAGCTGCAGGAAAGGAGATTCCACCTGAACCTCAGGAAGAACTTCCTGATGGTCAGGGCTGTCCGGCAGTGGAATATGCTGCCTCGGAGTGTAGTGGAGTCTCCTTCTTTGGAGGTTTTTAAGCAGAGGCTAGATGGCCATCTGTCGGGAGTGCTTTGAGGGTGTTCCTGCATGGCATGGGGCTGGACTGGGTGGCCCGTGTGGTCTCTTCCAACTCTACACTTCTATGATTCTATGATTCTATAATTTTAAAACAACAAATTGCTAAATTAGTATGTATTTTATTCTATACTTTACAAAACAAAAGAGAAATGACAACAGCTTTTGGTTTAATCCTCTGCCTGAGGAGGAGAAGGAGCAGCAGCAGCAGTTTTAAAAAACTCCCATAGGCACAATCTGACTTTTTACTTCACATTATGGAGAAAGGGAAATTGTTTCAGCACAGCCCATGATGTTTTGTGTGTACTGGACAGTTAGGAATATCTGCATGGTGATTTGTGTCCTTGTACTACTCACTTGGTAAGCTTCCATCTGGGAAGCAACACGTCCATGGTCAATCACCTGAGAAGGGAGGAAGTGGAACTGAATATCTGGGTGAGAAACTCCTGGACGACTTCTGATAAATCCACCAGTCTCCAAATGGGCAGTGGCTCCATCACCTGAAGATGGGGACATCATTGACCAGATACCAAAATCATGCATCAAGATTTAAATACACACATGCATGCGTGTGCACATATACACACAATTTTTTCAGTTATAGCATCCTATATAACATCAAGAGATATGTACTGACCACAGTTAGCAAAAGAGAGTTCTATCTAAGTCCCAGTTGAGTCAACCTTTTACATCAGGTTCACTGAGAGGAGCCTGCTTGACTGCACAGCATGTTTCTTTCATCCCACCCCCCACTTATTCATCCTGTTTATTTACTTACTTGATCTATATCCTGCTTTTTTCCCAAATGAGATTCAAAGTGGTTTACATTAAAAATTAAAGCAGAACACGTAAAACAATATGTAGTACAAATTTTAAAAGTATTAAATGATATACTCAACTAAAACACTACTTTTAAAACATTAAAAACTCAGTCCAGAATCCAGTTGGACAGTTATGAACACATAACCTATAGTTACGCATTTGTAACTGCTACATATTCATAATCCCCATGTAGCTCACAGTTTAAGGGCTACTAAGTCCCCCAAACCCCACTTACTGGTGAGCAGCCACTGGGATTGATGGAGGTCCATTCCTCAATTGATAGAGAAGCAGCTGCCAGATGTCTCCCCCTGGAAGGGATCAGGTAGTGTAAGGGGTCTTTTTTCCTGCCTTTTGCATGAGAGATTACTCACAGGAAGGGGTGGAAACATCAGGCAGCTGCTTCTCAATAGACAGGGAAATGGGATCCCCATTGATCCAAACATCTGTTAAGTGGGGTTGAGAGGTATCTGGTCAACCTCCACTACAGCACTATGTAATACATAATGGTCAAACAGAATTCCACCATAAAACAGTTAGAATACTTAAGATACATTATTACCTACTGAAACATTATACCCAACTGCACATTACTTCATCTTGGTCAGCTAAGACTGAAGGACTTTGTCTGCCAGTGAAAAGACAACAGAGAGGGGGCAGTTAAATCTCCCTCCTGTTTTCCTTTAAAATGGGAAATCAAAAAGCAAGTAGTATTCCCTTCTTATTTCACCGCTTATGACATTTCACAACATCATAAAAGGGGAAGCAGACATCTGAACAGAGACAGAGATTTTAGGGAGAGATGATATGTATTATTCACACAGTGAGAGGGAGTAAGTGACAGCAAAATTCCCACAGCCTTCATTAGAATAAATATTTCACTGCAAAACACAGCATGGGGTAAACACTAGTAATGAATCCTTACTATAACATTTTACTAATTATCTACTTCATCATCGACTAGAGGAATGCGGGGAGGAGACTTTGTCAACATTAGGACCAAATTCAATTTCAGAGAAGTTGCTGGGGGCCGCATTATAGGCTGACAGTGCCCCCTCATTCCAAGACTATAACACTTCTAAACTCTTCTAATATCTGCGTGGTGATTTGTGTCCTTGTACTCTTCTAAACTCTTCTTCCAATGCTTTCCTCAAAAATTGATGTGGAACACAGCTTTTTTCAGTAGCACTTAGCATTTCTGTAGCATTCTACAGTGGTCATTTTATGCACCTTATCTCAGTAATACTTATAATAACTATCTAACCATGCCTAAACTTGACTCAAACCCACAATTAAACAGTAATCAAAGGTTCTTTCCATTAATAGTAGCTATTAATGGATACATAGTGGATACATACTCAGTTTTCATTTTAAAAGCAAACTGATATCACTGTCATAACAGAAGCATAAGGAGACACAGTCAGAAATCATACCTGTACATTTCAAGAACCATTCAAGGCCAATCTTGATCATTTGAAGAGGCTTTTGAGATTTGTACAGTGTTATGGGCTGAGTGCACTGCTGTTGTATGTACACTTCTAAATGATCTTGAAGATTCTGTCCAACTCCTAGCAGAAATGAGAAAACACCAATTTTATTATGTAGATAAATGTATCTAAAGCAAGCAAGCAAGCTGGGCATAAGAGCCAGGAGAACTATATGCAGTCCAAACATCATATTATTATGTACAAACCTGAAAGATGACAGACAACAGGAATTCCTAACTTTTTGAGGTGTTCTGCATTTCCAATTCCAGAAAGCATAAGTAACTGTGGAGAGTTTATAGCACCTCCACTTAAAATAACCTCCTTGCTAGCAAAAATCTGAAAGAAAATAAAAATAACTGTAAATAGTTGTTACTACAGAAAAATGGATGGGTATGATTGTGGGGAGTGCGTACGGAAGGGAAGGGAAGGGAAGGGAAAGGAAAGCTTGCTTAGCAAAGCTTGCTTGGGCTAACCCTGGGCACAGAATAACCAGGCCTGCTTTCTCTTCTCCCTCACTGGACAAGCAGCTCCCCTTTTAATCTTTATTATCACACCTTGGCTCCCTCCCCACACTTAGTCACACCCCTGTTTCCTTAAAAACCCACAACCTTTGTGGATAAAGAGCAAGGTTTAATAATGCTTACTCCAACAAGGAATGGATAACCTGTGGTAGTGTGTTCTTAAAAAAAAAAACAGAGGAAAACACTCTTTGGAGGCTGCACTTATAGAAAAATAGAAGAAGATCTTTATTAAAAGAACCAACAAAGGAAAAGGTATTAAGGATTCAGAAAGATTCCAACAAATTAACACTTTTTCACAGGTATTTAACTATATTCTTCAAACACTTCAGTGTTTCCTCAACAGAGCTTTTACTCACATACCCTTTTTGCTCTCCCAGCACAAAGGTCTATTTCCCCCACTCAGGATTATACTCTCTGACCCTTTTCAGAGGTGGCTTCGTTACTTCTCTGTCCCATACTTAGGCTTCTGAGAAACCAACCCTCTCCCAGATAACCCTCTTCTGAAACTCACTGAAGATGCACTATCTGCTATCTCTCCCACACAGCCTCTCCCTCTGGCTAGGGCTGGGTTCTTCAGTCAGATAGCCAAATAGGTTAGCTCACCCTCTGTTACTAGGCTGCTCTGCTAGCCACACCCTCGAGCTTCATCACAGTGGCAATTTTAATTAGAACAAAATCAGTGTCATAAAGCACCTTTATAGAAAACAACTTTGCAGTGACTGAGACAGTTTCCATGCTACTTGTGCTAGGCCCAGAATTTGAATTCTAGATGACTAGATATGAGATGACTAGGTATGAGATGACTCCTTAACATTCATCTGCCGTTTCTATCTGAATGTGTCCTGCCATGGGTGGCCACTACACATGCATTCCTTTGAGACCAGGATTAATCTGAGTTCCTAATCTTATCTACAAAAACTGCTTTAGTAAGTTCAATATTGAACCAGAAACATTTACTGCTACTAAACTACACAATTTGTGAATGTTACTGTTGCCCTGAAGTGATCCTTCCCCATAAATACACTTCTCTTGTTAAGCAACCAGTGGTTAGACATGCATAGCAGGTCTTTCATTTCTAAGGCCACTGTCCAAGAAAATAAAACACATGGTTTGGATGAAGACAGACTTTGCTCTCTAGAAGTAATGCAAAAAAATGAAACAGGCAGTGTAATTTTAAGCCTTTTAAGAGCTGTTATAGTGTACTGGCTGAGTGAGAGCTGCCAGTAGAGAAGATTCGTTCAAAGCTCTGTGACTACATATCTGTAATATGGTAAATACCACTTCTTCTACTAGTACTAGCCACCAAGGGTCCTATTCTGGGAGAAAAGCAGCATATAAATGCAATAATTAAATAAATGCTACTGCTGCTGTCTCCTTAGATAATGTATGTGACATCTTTTGTACAACAGAATTGCGGCATACAAAGAGCTTTATTACTATTGCTGTTAGCATAAATTCAGGCATTTTATTTTCTTATACACCAGAATACATGTCTCATTTCTCCTAAATAAATCTCTCCCTCAGTTTTGCTTTGGAAATCCAGAAGCACTGGCCTGGACACAAAACAAACAAAAAGCAAACAAAACAAAACAAAACAAACAAAACAAAAAACCAAACCAAACTTAAAAAAAAAATGCCAAAAACAAAAGCCCTCCACTTTCATCTATACCATCTGGATAACATATTTTAGGAACTCTCTAGGAACAAAAAAAATACAAGTTCCTATACTAAAGAAGAAAGAAGTATACCTAAATTTCAGGACAACTCTCATTTGTATCAATCAAGTATCTTTATCTAATTTATATTCTTTCTGGAATGGTATTGTGCTTGTGTGCTTGATTTCTAAACAATGAGAGTCTTCTGAGAGCACTTCACTGAAATAAGCAAAAACCCTGGAACACATGTTTCAAAAGTCAAAGTGATATTGAACAACAAAGAAAGCCAAGCCCAATGGCCATTCTGGAGAATGTTTAAGTAACGAGAAACCAGCTTTCAAAAGGAAAGGCAAAAGAAATGCTTGAAGATAACAAGAATGATTGAATTATCTAAGTAAACCACTAATACATTACCAGTGCCATTATGAATGAAAAGAATTATTTAACTGACAGACAGAACAGAAACTCTGCAGATCAAACAAAAGGAAATTTGGCTCCACCCTTTGATGTCTAGCAATCATCTGATGGCATAAATCTGTTATTAACTAACAGCGTCTTTCATCTCTGTGAAATGAAATACCCTAGCACTGTGCTCTCTTCTTCAGCTGCTTGACTGTAGGACCAAATCCAAGAGCGCGGGGCTTCTTCCTGATCCTTCAAACCACAGTTTGAGGATGTCTGAATGCAATGAATCCCCATTATAGTCAAAATATGCAATTCATACAAGTGATCTATTCATGTGAGAAGACATCTATACTACTTTCATGTAAATAAAGGACAGATTGCTGATTTGTAACTGTGGTTCTTCAGGGGAGGTCATCTGTGCCCTCACACAAATGGATTTTCGTGCCTGCAGAGAACCCACTCGGAAACTTCTAGAGCTGTAAATAGTAAGCCATTAGTGAGGATATCAGGGCTTACAAACTGGACATCAGATGGGTTTTAGCCCACTTCAACTTCGTTTTCAGTTGGCCTTCAGTATCATGAGGTAGCTATTCTGAAGGGACATAGTGTTTTCAGCTAGACTTAGAATGAGCCAACTTAACATACCTGTCTTTGTATTTAGGCCATGAATCCATGTCCTCTCCGGGAACAATTGTTGGTATTAATGGTAAAGTCAAGGCTGATGCTTTAAGTGACAACATTATTGACAGAAGGGACAGTACCAAAGGCTGTGTCTTCAAAAGAGAGATCATCAGTACTAATGCAGTTGAGGCCAGAATGACCACTTTTTTTGCGTCACAGAGCAAGGGAGATGGTGGACATGAAGGCTGCTCAGAGGCTGCTTGTGAAGCAACCCGAAAGACCTTCTCTAGACCTTGAGGTGAGAAGCCCGATTTGTGCCATAAAATCCTTGCAGATAGAACATTTTTGGACAGTTTGGCCCTCTCCTAGGCAGTACAGGCACTCAGAATGGGCATCAGAGAAAGAGCTCTTCTATTTGCATGAAATATGTTTAAAGAGAAAGGCCATAGAAATGAAGGAAAGTGAAGGGAACGGGGGGAAGTGGAGGTCACAAAGTAAAGCAAAAGTTTTATTTAAAAAAATCTATAATAGAGGAAACTGAAATAAGATTTAGATGGAGGATTAGTAAAGAGAGGAAAAATAGGTTACACTCAGCTAGGAGAAGACCAAAAGCTGTTATTCTGCTAGCAGGCAGAAAGAAATTGAGGGCAGTAGCATGGTAGTCTAGGACGTATGCAATATGTAGGAGAGGCAGAGTTGCCTGCCAAGCTACTCAGCTCTAGAAGTTTCCAAATGGGGTCTCTGCACAGGCATGAAAACCAGTTTGTGTGAGGACACAGAGACAATGAAGAAGAACTCATAAGTGACTTATCCTGGGAACAACATGTACATAGGTGAAGTAAAAACATAGATGGGGATCCAGTGTGGTTATTTCATGGATTGATTGCTTTAATAAGCAACACTGTAAGGGGGTGATTTTCCTTCCCTCTTCTCAGCCTCCACCCACAACTCACGCACCCTCAAAACCTACTCTAGTGTTCCAAAATGTTCCACAGCAGGTTTACAAGTGGCAGGAAAGACTGCAGAAGGGAAAGGATGGAAGGAAGAGGGTGTCCTGCCACACCATCACATATCTGCTCACACAGCATTACATGTAATTATGTTTTCCTTGTTTGTAATAGTGAAACATACATCAGAGTAGGTACTAGGTTAAATATAACATTCTTATGTGACAGAAAAAGGGAAACAGCTTCTTCGGAAATACCAAGAGCTATTTACAATTTGAGTTAATTATGCATTTAAAATAATTAAAGGGGAAAATTCTTTCTGGTCAATGAGGACTACTTTTTGTCACAGGTTTTTATTCACTTATTTTAACAATAAATTCTTGTTTCATGTCCCTCCTTCAACTTTGATCTTAGAAGGCCCCCCTAAAAGAGGGGAAGGAGGTCAGAACTTTGCATGTAGGAGAGACTTCCAAATTAAATGACAGAAGATGGGTGCCTGACCAATTCTGAAAGAAGATGACAAAATGAACCTAGGCAAAGACTAGGGACATGAAAAATCTATTTTAATTGTATTCCAACAAATTTCACCTGGATTAGGTAAAATTCTACCCTTGGTTCATGTCCTATTGGGAATCCTGATTTTCTTTCTTCTTACAAGAAGAGTTCTAAAAATTACCTTACACATTGTTGAAATGTTTACTGGCTAGATATTTCTAAAACATGTTTGTGTGCATTTCTCAATTGCATGCCTTATGCATTTTCTGCACTTTTAAAATGTAGACATGGTTTCATGAGTATTTTATTTTCAGAAATGCACTGCATACCTTGCAGATGTGCAGGTTTGGGGAGCAAGATTTGCTTTGCTTTACAGTGAATCTTAGGAGGTGTGCAATAGACTTGAGAATTTTGAACTCAACACAATTCTCATCCTTAAGCAAGCCATACAATGTGCCTTGTCATTACAGGGAAAGTATAGCTTAAAAGTTGCCCAGCATGAATGACTAGGTGGACTAGGCATTGGCAGTCCTTTCACTTTGCCACATACCATTTGAGCATTCTTCTCTTCGACCCCTCAATACTTCCCTCATCTCTCTCCCCCAACATTTTTTTCCCAGAAGTTCCAGAACCTTGATTTTTCCTAGCCTAAAATCTCAGTTGCTTCCTGAATATAGAATCCTCCAGTTAGTGTAGGTCTGGTAGTAAGAACATCTTTCTATAATCAGTTTGCTCTATGAATAACATTCCCCACTAGGAATAAAACCTGGTCCAAGAAAACTCATTTTTATTGTTTGCTTCACATGTTTATGGGTCTCTTGTATGAGCTAATTCCTTATCCAAAGCTCTACTGTAATATTTGCTGTTCCCCACTATACAGCTTCATTCTTCATTCTTGTCCAATAAAATTTTTCCAGAGACACAGCTCTGTTTGATTGAAGAACATAGCTGGTAATACTTGGAGAATCTCTGCAGGGAAGCATAGTGAGGCTTGGATTGCTTCTTGATCGTATTATTTTGGCATTGATTCTGGATTAATGAATCCATCAGTTTCATTTGTCTTAACAATCCATTTCTAACAGAGCAGTAGCCTTGTTACAGTCATAATGCAGTAAGAACAGGTTGCTTACCTGTAACTGTTTTTCTTAGATTTTTTTTCTCAAGGAAAGAAGGAATTAAAAATAATCTTACCTTTTTCTTTTCTCCATTTTTTATATATTCAATGCCAATGGCTTTGGTGCCTTCAAATAAAATTTTTGTTACAAGTGTGCTGTCTTCAACAGACAAGTTTGGACGGGATAATGCAGGACGAAGGTAGGCACTAGCTGTGCTCCATCTTTGACCTATAAAACACATTGTCATTTAAACAGTTACCACAATAAAGTGCAACTTTCATTATCTGCTCCATTGCGTTATACAATTTGCTTCTTCTAGTGTTACTATATATTCTTCAGTCTCCTAACTCCAGTCCAGCAGCTGGTGAGATACCAACTCATCCACAGAAAGTTTTGTGTGCATGTGCGCCCATGCACGCACACACACGCACACACATATCTCTTCACACATGAAAGGATCCAGTGCAATCATTCTGCTGATGGTCTCCTTCAGTGGAACAGGAAAAAGCTGTTAATCTCCCCAGCACCTCTGTTACGCCTCAGGCAAACTCAAAACCTGCTCTGAATGTCATCTGCGAAACCCTGCAGAGCAAGTTTATTGGAGGGCTGCAGGCAGTAGGGGAGAGAATGTCCCACTGGAATAGCAAACATCTGCCAGTCCATATTTAGTATGCAAGATGCTGCTGTAGAACCAGAAGGGCTAGGGATCAGAGTATGAGTTGTTCTTATTTATTCCATTGAATTTTGCATACAATATGGTCTCAGCCTACAGCACTGATAAAGGATTAGAATACTCTATGCTTGCCACTCTATCTTCAAAGTCCAGCTCAGCGGCATCCTTCAATGTCAACAGTTGTCAATAGTGACAATACTAATCACTCGTGAGGGCTGAACAATTTCGAGGGAACAGAGGTGCATAGTTGGGTATTTAAACTTCTTAGTGAACAAATACTGGAGTGAGCTATGTTTTGCTTCCCTGAGAGTGGTTCAGCAGGAGCTTATTCCTGAATAAACATGAAAAGAATTGTATGCTTAGTGGGAAAGGGTCAACATTGGTGAAATGTACTCCTGAATCTGACACTGTTTTAGTCCAAGCCACTGTCTTTATCCCCAGTGCCTATAATGTGCACGCTAGCACTTCCTCAGCTGAGATTGCCATGCCGGGCTTACATCCTTCACTCACGGCTCTGCTAAAACTGCTGCCCGCAATGCAGTGGCACACTTCCCCAAATCTACTCTGACAACATGCACATGGGATCTGAATTTTACCTCTGCAAGGCCTGCCGCAGGCTGCGTGTTGCCCATCCCTGAACTACTGGGCAGGCAGTGGATGGGACAGAGTAGTTCTTTAACTGCCTCTGCAGTTGAAAATTAGTGGCCTGTACAACTTATGCCTTGACACTAAAAAGAAAAAATACCTACATTTAAGAATTATATTTAAATTTGAATTCAAATAAAGTGTAAATCCAACCAGATACTACAGGTGTTGTCAAAGGTTATTCTATTTAAAGTAGACAGCAAGAAGCTGGCCATAATGTAGAACTCTCTCTCAGTGAAAATAAGCAATTCCAATTCCAATGACCTGACAAATCAGTTTGAAGAATCGCAGGACTTACTATGGAGGGTTGTGTTCCAAGAACACAATTTCAAAACAATCATGATGAGTCAATACAGAATTACTGTTGTTGGTACACAAGGTTCCAAACAGTGTTTTAAAGCTAACCTTTGTGTATTGTCATGTCCATCCAGCCAAAACCTTCTTGCTGAAATCCATTCATGTCCTCTGTGAAAGGGTATCCAGCTTGTTGAGCTGCATCCAAGAATGCACGATGGAGAGGGTTTTTTGTTTTTCCCCTTGATACATGGAGTGGGCCATTCCCACCTCGATAAAGATCGGCACCCATCTCATGAGTCTGCGCTTTCTTAAAATAGGGCAAACAGAATTCATAGTCCCAACCAACAGCCCCTTCCCTACTCCACCTGTTATAATCTTCTGCGTGGCCTCGAATGTACACCATGGCATTGAGAGACGATGAGCCCCCGAACACTCTTCCTCTGGGCCAGTACATAATGCGGTTATCCATGCACTTTTGAGGGGTTGTGTGGTAATACCAGTTATATTTCTCATCACATAGGTTGTAGGTCAGTGCAGCAGGCATATGAATCTTCCAGAGTAATAGTTTGCTATTTAAAATTGTATCTTTTGGCCCTGCTTCCAGCAGTTTAACAGTGCTATCAGGATCTTCAGTCAAACGGTTGGCTAAGACACATCCTGCAGATCCAGCTCCAACTATCACATAACTGAAAGAGTCCCTGTTTTCAAAGCTAACCTGAGAAAAAGCCTGCGTTCTCATTTTCTGTCCACTGAAGGCTTTTGAACCGTTCAGTGTATGTTTTTTAATTAATAATCCTCCTACTCTGTAAAGATGATTGACAAAACTACATTTTGGAACTCTTCTGATTAAGTAAGACATATTTTCCTCTGTGTCTTCTGGTACAAACAGTAAAAGGATTTCACCTAGAAAAAGAGACATAAAATGTGTTTGTAATTAAAATGCATTCGAAGCCAAGTTTATAGAAATTAAGTTAATGCTCAGTCTGAATCATAGTTTTAGGCCTTAATTCTGCTATACTGAAAGCAAAACCAGGACAATAATTTTAGTTATCCAAATGATAAAATCAGCACCAAAAATTAGCATTAGCTTCTTTTGTGCCTGCTTATAAACACAGCAACACTACATATTGTGTGCAAAAAATGTTCACATACACAAATTCTTGCTTTCTCCTCTAGGATAGCCTGAAATTAAACATACCCAACTTCCCTTTTCCTCATTACTGTCACTGGGTGTGTTTGGATGTCTCAGTAGGTAAGAATCCCTAAGAAAAAAATTCTACTATCTGAGACAATGGACTTAGTGCATCTTACTGACAAACCCAAAGAAACATAAAGAAACATAAATACAGTAAAAAACAACAACAACACCTACACATAGTTGGAACGCCAAAGTAGAAAATAGAGCAGAATCATAGATTGTAAGAAAATTTGGCCTAAGATCAACATATGAAGCAGGAGAGCAACTGACTGAATACTGCGAGACCTACAGTATGTTCATTGCAAACACATTCTTCAAGCAACCAAAGAGACATGGACATCAACTGACAGCCAATATAGTAATTACACAGATTACTAAATTTGAAGCAAAGATGAAAAAGCTCCATTCTCTCTACAAAAACAAGGCCAGGAATAGACTGTAGCACAGACTGTGAACTGAGAATATCAAAAAGAAGAATACTAAACCAACTATCATGCCAAAACACAACCTGAAAAACATCTCTATAGAATTTAAAGAGAATGTACAAAACAGATTTGCACTATTAAGCCTAATCAACCAGAAGCCAGAAGAACAATGGACTGAAGCCAGGAAAAATGTCAGTAAGGACTGCAAAGAGACACTACCTATAGCAAAAAAGAAAGAGAAGCCTCAATGGATGACATATGAAAGTTTTCAAGCAGTTCAGGACAGATGAGAGGCAAAGGTAAAAGGTGACAGAAATCAAGTGAGAGCTCTGAATGCAACTGTTTGGCGATTTGTGCAAGGGACAAAGTAATCAATGCAGAGAAATGGAAGACAACAACAAAAAAGAACAAGAGTCTACTTCCACAAGATCTAAGAAATTAAAGGGAAATTTTAACCAAGAATGGGGATGCTCTACGACCAGCCAGGGAACATAATACATGACCAAATATAAATAAAAAGTCAATGGAAACAATACACTGAAGAGCTATATAAAAGAGATTAAAGGATGACAAATTCATTCAAGGAAGAACCATTTAAAGATGAACCTACAGTTTTAGAATGTGAAGTGGAAGCTGAATTAGGAGCCCTTGGGAAAAATAAATCACCAGGAACAGATGGCATACCAAAAGGGCTGCTTCAGGCTACAAAGACAGAATACACTCTAGTTCTAACTAAAAATTGTCAACAAATAAAGAAAACAAAATAATGGTTGATATATATTCCAGTCCTCAAAAAAGGGGACACAAGGGATTTCAGGAACCACAGGATGTTGATGATGTGATAGTGAAAATTCTACACCACTTTTTTTTGGTCATATATAGAGTGAGAAATGTCAGGACCTTTCCACACTATACTGTTATAGTGCTATTATTCCACTTTCAACATCCTATGGAATTCTGGGGTTTGTAGTTTAGGGAGGGACAGTTAGAATTCTCAGCCAGAGAGCTCTTTGGCCTTAGTAAATTACAAACCCCAGGATGTTGAAAGTGGAATAATAGCACAGTGTAATACAGAAAGGCCTTCAGACATCCAAGCTGGGTTCAGGAAAGGAAGAGTTACTAGGGATCATATTGCAAACATATATTGGATAATGGAACGCACCAAAGAATTTCAGAAGAGTATCACCCTGTACTTTATAGATCATAGCAAAGCCTTTCATTGTGTAGATCATGAAAAACTAAAGTTTTTTTTAAAAAATATTTTTTATAAAAACAAATAGGATAGGATAGGTTAGAGGATAGGTTAGAACAGTGGTTCTCAACTCTGTGGGTCATGACCTCTTTGGGGGTCGAAACGACCCTTTCACAGGGGTCACCTAAGACCATCGGAAAGTATTTCCGATGGTCTTGGGCTCCACTCCCTCCTCAGTGGTGGTGCGCAAGCACGAGCCTTGTGCTCTCGTCCTCCTGCCCCCTTTGGTGGGAGCACGTGCGGCTGCATGTGCTCTCACCAAAGGGGGCAGGAGGACGTGAGCGTATGGCTCGCACTTGCGCACCACCACTCCTGGGCCTTTTCCGCACGTCACCTTATCGCAGAGGTGGGAGGGTGCCCTCTCTTCGCGGCTCCTTTGTCCTGCAGCTGGCTTCCTGGTCGCGCGACCGCCCTGCCCCTTCCTCTGCAGTGCAGGCTGCACTGGGGGAGGAAGGGGCGGGGCGGGGCGGTTGTGCGGCCGCCCCTTCCTTCCTTCCGCAGTGCAGCCTGGGAGCTGTAGACTGCACTAGGGGAGGAAAGGGTGGGGCAGTTGTGAGACCTGTCTGGGGAGCCATTTCTGGATATTTCCAGAACCAGCTCCTGGATTGTTCTGAATTCTAAACCCACATCTACTTTTTCATATGGGGAAGGAAGAATATTCCTTGTTTGTACCAGAATCCTATCAGTGGCATTCAGAGATGTCAGTTGCATTATACATGGAGAGTCACCTTTTTGGACAATCCAGAATGAATATGTCCAGGTGACTGTGGCAAGACCAGAACTCTGTCTGTGGAACTGTTGCTGATGGAATAATACATCTAGAGCAGACTGGGAGCTGTAGCTGTGCTGGGGGAGGAAGGGGCAGGGCGGTCGCGCGACCAGGAAGCCAGCTGCGGGATGAAGGAGCGGTGAAGAGAGGGCACCCCCCACCTCCGCAATAAGGTAACGTGCGGAAAAGGCCCAGGAGTGGTGGTGCGCAAGCACGAGCCACGCGCTTGTGTCCTCCTGCCCCCTGTTCAGAAGAGACTGAAATCACTCCCCTTCTCCACTACCGGGAGAACCTCCTGTCTGATGGGCCAGCTTGGGAGGGTGGCGGTAGCACGGGGGGCAGGCCTCCTCCTCGCCACGGCCCCTGCCCCAGTCGCCACAAAGGGGGGCACAGTGGAAGGTCCGGGGAGTCGCAAGGTGGCGTTTTTCCAGGGGGGCCAGCTGCACCCGGCGCAAAAGACAAAAGCGCTGGGATTCCTCCTTCCCCCCAGCCAGGGTCAACACTCTGGAAACTTTTCCCACACTGCCCCCCAGCGGAAACGAGAGCGAAGCAGAAGCAGAGCCCGGGAGGGGGTCTTGGAGTTTTTTCCTGGGGGAGACGCGTGGCTCCTCTTTCCCTCCCTGCCTGCCGCCCTGTTCCTGGCCGGCGACCCGGCCTTTGCAGGGGGAGATGCATTGTAAATAATAAATAAATAATTTTATGGTTGGGGTCACCACAACATGAGGAACTGTATTAAAGGGTCGCAGCATTAGGAAGGTTGAGAACCACTGGTTTAGAAGGTATGTGTCAGTGTTAGGGATTTATAGATAAAACCTCTATGTATATTATCTATTTACATAAATATCTATTTACATAAGTTAATGTGTTATTATTATTATTATCAACTGAGTAATAACTTCTTTGTCCTTTTTTAACTTTAGAATTTTTGAAATGTATTAAGTTCGAACAGTACTTCATGATAGTAATAATTTTCTCTCTGTTTCATATATGACGATTATACAACTTGCTTCTTTTTTTCTTTTTCTTTTTATAAATTTACTGAAAAACTAAGCTCTTAAAGAAATGAGTGTGCCACATTTGATTGTTTTGATGCATAACCTGTAAAGAAAAGAGCCAAATTTTAGGACACAATACAGAGTAATAGGGATAGTTTCCAACTGGCAAGAGGGTCATGAAAGGCTGCATTTTATCACGCTATCTGTTTCAACTTGTACGCTGAACGTATCATGCATAAATAGGATTAGACTTAGTGGAGAGAGATGTGAAAAATGGAGGAAGGAACAACAACAATTTAATATATGCAGATGACACCATGCTGCCAGCAAAACATAGCAGAGATTTGGAACAACTACTGAAGAAAGTGCAAAGGTAGGTTTATAGATGAACATAAAGAAAACAAGGATAATGACCACAAATGATTTACATTACTTTAAAGTAACTGATTAAGACATTGAAATAGTTCAAGATTTTCCATACCCTGGCTAGATCATTAATCAGAATGGAGACTGCAGTCAAGAGATCAGAAGAAGGTGAGGACTTGGAAAAGCAACTAAGAAGGAACTAGACAAGATCCTTAAGTGTAAGAATATATCACTGGAAACTAAAGTTAGTTTCCATCGTATTTCCATTTTCTAGGTATGGCTGTGATAGCTGAACAGTGAAGAAAACTGATAGGAAGAAAATCAAGATGTGCGGGAGAAGAGTTCTACAGGGACCGCTCGAAAGACAAATGGATGGGTCCAAATCAAGCCTGAACTTTGCCCAAAAGCCAAGATGACTAAACTGGGACTGTTGTACTTTGGACCTATCATGAGAAGACCTGATTCACTAGAAACAACAATCATTATTGGTAAGACAGAAGGCAAAAGGAAAAGAGGACAGACTGCATTACAAATGGATAGACTCAATCAAGGAAACCATAGCCCTGACTCTGCAAGACCTGAGCAGGATTGTCACTGACAGGTCTCTCATTCGTGTGTGTGTGTGTGTGTGTGTGTGACCAAGTCACCTGTGGACGTACAACAACCTCATTAATTTCATAGGTTTTCTTAGGCAAGGAAGACTCACAGAGTCACAGTAAGTCAAAAAGCTGACCTGGCAACAATGGCAAGATTCGCCAGCTGAGGAACAGAGAGAAGGCAGCTTCAGTGAAAAGGCCACTTGCTATTACCTCCCATCTGTCAAAAGCAGGGTCATTTTCAACACTGCTTCTTATTCAGCACTGAATAGGGCGGAATGCCATCTCACTTCTTTTCAGGCAGACATTTTTCTTGTAAGCAGGTAGCTAATTTCCACATAAATGGAAGTCCTTAAGGCTAGAAGTCCTGATCAAAGGGAAGCGAACACAAACCAGTTCCACCACTGTAGAAGCATGTGGGGGGGATTGTAATGTCACGTGCGTATGCTTAAAATTTCATTAACAGGTATCTTAAACGACATTCAGTTAAGTGACACCACCGTGGCCTATGAGAGCAAGCAAGTCCAGGAATGCAGACTATGCCTGATTGTAGGGGACAGGAAGAGCTGGGAGGGACCCCCCCTCAACCCGAAAGACAGTTGAAAGCAGAGCCTGGAAATGTTGACTTATGCTGACTGGAAGGATTCCAGGAATTGCAGTACAAAAGAAAAAAAAAAGTTTCCTCAGGTCTGCTTGAGGGGAAGGTAAAAGTTTCTAATAAGGGCGATGCCTCTGCCTGCCTTGTTGTTGGTCTAAACAGCAAGTTCCCTACCGAGAAGGAGCTGTCACAGTTTCTCCCCGCGCTCCGAGAGAGGTTTCCTCGACCTAGAGCGTTCTCAAGAACCCGGCCCACGCAATCGGAAGGGCGGGTGGCGGCGGGCGCGGGCCTCCTCGCGAGGCAGTGGGAGCGTGGGCGGCCGGGCGGGCGCGCGTGCCTCCCCGTCAGGCAAACGGTCCCCGCGAGCTTACTCGGGAGGCAGGGACGGAGGGAGACATTTTACCTTTCCTTCGGCTCGTTTTCAGCGCTGGCTCCGGTGGTCACGTAAAAAGCGAAGCGCTGCCAGGAGAACTTTGAAACGGGGCAGCGAAGAAGAAAGAGAGCGAGCCAGCCGCCTCTCTCTGGCAACTGCTGTCTTCTCTCGCTCTCCCCCCGCCCGGCCCCGCCGACGCCGCGACGGCCCTGGAGCGTCGCTCCTTCGGCCTGTGGCTGCCCCTCGGCCGCCGCTGCCCCGGGGCCTCCCCTCCCCACACCGACCGTGTCCCTTTTTCTCCCCCACCCCAACCTCCAGCCCCGACTCCCCCAGGGGCCTCCTTCGCCCACTGCTAGGCAAACCCAGACCGCCCCGCGCTCTCTGGCTCCCGCCGCCGCTGGGCCCCAAGCAGCCTCGCTGCCCGCTCCCCGGCCTCCGGGCTCCTCCGGCCCTCGCGTCCCCGCCGCGGCTTCCTCCTGGCGCAGCTCGGGGCCCGGGGCTGAACTTTCCGCTCGCTGACGGGCACCGGCACAATGCAAGCCTCCGGTCCCTGGAAGGAGGCGTGTCCTGGGCTGGAAGGACCCCCTTTCCTCAACCCCCCTCTTCCCTACCAGTACATGTATATGTATACCCGGCATTGCCTGGGGTTTTATTTTCTCTTAGAATCATAGAAATGTAGAGTTGGAAGAGACCACACGGGCCATCCAGTCCAACGCCCTGCCATGCAGGAACACCCTCAAAGCACCCCTGACAGATGGCCATCCAGCCTCTGCTTAAAAACCTCCAAGGAAGGAGACTCCACTACACTCCGAGGCAGCATGTTCCACTGCCAGACAGCCCTGAACGTCAGGAAGTTCTTCCTGAGGTTCAGGTGGAATCTCCTTTCCTGCAGCTTGAATCCATTGCTCCTTGTCCTGATCTCTGGAGCAGCAGAAAACAAGCCCTCTCCTTCCTCTACATGGCATCCCTTCAAATATTTAAACATGGCTATCATGTCCCCTCTTAACCTTCTCTTCTGCAGACTAAACATACCCAGCTCTCTAAGTCTATCCTCATAGGGCATGGCTTCCAGGCCCCTCACCATTTTGGTCACCCTCCTCTGGACTTGCTCCAGCTTGACCATGTCCTCCTTGAATTGGGGTGCCCAGAACTGGACACAGTATTCAAGATGAGGTCTACTTGTAAGAAAGATTTGAGATCCTGTGTCTCTAATTCCCCAAACTGTGTCTCTAATTCCCCAAACTGCCTTGTCCGGTACCTGTAACTTTTCCCCATATTCCCCAATCCAATCTGTATTCAGACTTATTAACACAGAGGTTGGGTTGCTGAGGGAAGATGCTGCCCTCCTCCTTGCTGCTAGGCCTCAGCTCCAAAGCAACCGCCAGGCCAAGAGCTCTCTAGCTGAGAATTCTAAAGGCCCCTCCCTAAAACTGTAAACCCCAGGATTCCTTAGATTATTCTCAAGCAGCCAATCATATGAGGTCTTTGCCTGACACAGATAAAGGAACTTTGACTTTTATATACAGTATTAGATAGCAGTAAAACTATCTCCTTGTACTTCTCCCATTCCGTTGGTGATCGGGAATGCAGGAGACTGGAGGGGTGGACTAGGTGACATTAAAGACCCTGTCCTCGGTCTGAGAGGGGAGCTAGGCTGATGATCTCTGTCTTAAAGCGAGGAAAAAAGAAAGCTCTTCCCTCTGAATGAATGACATTCTTCCTCGTGTCCCCACTTCTAGTTCATCCCCGACAAACTGATCGAGACAGAAGATTTTCCCGCTGAGCTAGCTGGTTTCTTTCCAGCCCTGTTTCTCTCTCTCTCTCTCTCTCTCTCCCCGCCCCGGTCCCGCCGCCGACACAGCCTTTTACAGTATGTAAATGTAATAATCTCTCCCCAGGAAGGAGTCATTTGATTTAGTGGTTCCAGAGAAGTGTCAAAGCACGATTTATCTTCGAAACTAGCCTCCGATTGAAAAACAAGAAAACCAGGGTGTCTCGGCAGAACACTTTGTTAGTTGCAGAAGTCGCGTGGACGTGATGTTTTCGGAAAACCGGAACGGTCGCGGTGGAAATATACATCTGCCCCCTCCCTGGTCCCAGTACTTTTCCTTTGGCAGAACAGCTGCTGGGCTGTGACCCAAGGCTCAGCAAAGGACAGGTCAAAGGGGGGGGACACTTTATTTGTTATTTTTACTGTTGTTAGGAAAAGTGGTGTATCCTGTTAGAACGTAATATAAATTTATGGTGACAGGGAAGTATTTAAATAAAAAGAATTATACTTCCTCTGCCTCACTGAAATAGATTAGACTTTAACCGTTGTTACTGAGTTTGGAAACGACTTGAAGCCATACCACAACCAACTCTGTTTTGCGTAAGAGGGAAATGTTTTTCTTTACTTTTCAGACTCGCCCCCCCCCCCCAGTTTAGTCTTGTATCTGCTGTTCAGTTTTGCGTTAAAAATTGTGCTTTAATTGTATTTTATTTTTATTGCAAAGTTTTTATTGCGAGCTTCCTGGAGTGCCAGTTTTTGACAGAAAGTTGGTGTATTACTGTAGTAAGAAAGAAGGAAAGGAAAAAAATCTGCCTCTAATATGTGCCTCTAATATATGGAAACGCAATGCAGAGGAAATAAATGAACCTCATTTCTATTTTCCTTAGAAGGATCTTCTCAAATTGGTTAGGAACACCTTTCCATTTTAATGCAAAAAATTAGATCTCCGTTTTCTTGGGTTGATCACTTAGGGTTGGTGCAGTTGGTTACAGTTACAGTAAACTACAAACCCCAGAATTCCACAGGATGTTGAAAGTGGAATAATAGCACTATAACACGGTAGTGCGGAAAGAACCTATGACAACTTTTGCTTGTGGTCATGATAACTGCTACTCAACGCCTTACTGACCTTATCTTGTGAATTAGTAGTAATCTAATTCCTCTAACCATTTAACTTTTGCTCTTTAAGTTTTTCTGCATTAGCTGGGATGATTTCCCATTACTTTCAGATTTAAATTAACTGAATTTTCCTGGAACAATGGCCAGAATTTTCTATTGCAGTCTATGTTACATTCCTTTAAGCATACTTAGCTATGTAGCAGCTGGGCCAAGAAACCCTGTTAGTGAATTTGGAAGATGCATATCAGACACAGACAAGAGTGTGCCAATGTGCATCAGGATCTGCCACTTTCCAAGTGTGCATCACTCCTGTTTTGTATCATTCATTTTGCTGGCTCCTCTACATAGTAACATCACAGCAGCCTCTTGCCAAATATGGACATTGTGAAACTGCTTAATTCTATTTCCTGTAGACATAAGTCCACTTGTGTAGATATAAGTCCCTTACTGAATTCTGGCTATTTATTATTGTTATACTGTTAGGGGTCTGTGCACATTCAGATTTGATATAGTTTAATTGGTGAAATATGATTTAATGGGCAAAATACATTAATTGGCATTGGTATAAAATGGAACCTGAGGTGACTGGAAGGTCAAGCTGGGCAGAGGAAAATTACTGACTGAACATGTGTGATTGCAAAGTAGATCAGAAGATCCCCTCTAGGCATAGTCAAGGTCATTGTCAGGCAGATTACCAGGTAACTCCAGAGATAATAGGCTTAAATTGAAGCTATCATATCTCTGACAGCATACAATGACAAAGGGAAGTCCCCACCAAAGCACAGATTATTTCAGCCTGTCTTCCTTGCACCTGGATGTTTCCCTGCATTCTTCCCTTACGTCTCCACGATTACAGAGCTATTATGACAGCCATTAACTCTTTGTCATCTAGCACTGAGACCATTAACTCCATCCAGACCCCATTGTCCATGTGGCAACCTCCATCGTCTGCTCAGCCAGAGAGCCATTCACACCCATGCCCTCAAGATAGATTTTGGGTATACCCCCCCCCCCGATTTGAGCAGTTTGATGCAGTATGTCTCATGCTGAACGCCACACTGAACGCTCTGATTTCCGAAAGAGTACTGTCCTTAGGCACCAGTCTAAACCACATCTCTGCTTTCTTTGTTGCTCTTCAGATTGATAATTACTGCCATTCGTTGAAAACTCCTCTATCCACAATTTCCCTCCCTTTATCCTTCAGTTAGCTCTTGTATGAATGTGTGAGTGCTTAGACCTTTTGCATGTGTGACTGAACTGAACTTTCAATAAAACACATTTTAGCTTATTTTGGAATCTCTGGCTGGTTCTTTCCTGCAAGACCCCATAAACATTAGTGGAAAGATCTCATTAGATTATCCCCCTCTCACAGACTTCCTAATTTGAGCTAATTAATTCCCCATTGTCACGTGGAGGTACTGGCATTGTGGGTGGACCCCTGAGTCACTCGCCTTTTAGGGTAACAATACTATTGGTCATTAATTGCAATGCTATTTTCAAAAAGTATGAAATCTTCATACAGGAAGAAGCAAATGGTGTTTCTGAGTTATAAAAATAACTCCTCCTCTTTCAGACACCAACCCCCATATAACATATAATGTTGCCAGATTCTGTGCAGCAGCGGTTAAAATTCGCCAGGCACTGACCTCCACAGTAGACTAGCTCCAAAATTGTCTTGTTATATGGGAGCTGTGCAACCTGAAGGAGAATTTCAGTGCTGTCTTTAACCTGTTTTTAACCTGTGTTTTTATCCTTTCTGTATCCCCTTTTTACCTGTGCTGGTCTATGACCATAATAAAGATTCTCTTCTCTTCTATATGCAAATATATATTGACTTTCTTTATAATGAAGTGCTGTATCATAAGAGAGAAATTAGATGAATGGCTCAATTATATAAATGTCAACTAACCTAAGGCTTGTCAGGCTGGGAACAGGAAAAAAACAACACTTAATGTTGGTGCAAGGAGGAAATACATCCCAGAATGAAGTAGGTCCCTATTGTGAAAGTAAATGTTGGCTCAGATGTAGCCTTCATCTAGACAGTACAGTCATGTTATATATAGCGATTAGTCTGCCACGGAATGGCATTTTTCCCAGTCCTGGACATTATTTTCCCTCTAGTAAGATTGATTTATTCCTCCCTCCCTCAACCCACACTGTATTCCTTTATGCTTGAAGCATTACAGCTTATCTGATGCCAAATATTATTACTCAACAATGACACATTTAAAATAATATATTTAGATGGACCATGTCCACTAAAACCTTAGCAAATTGGTTTCAGTACCAAAACAATCAGCATGGAAATCCCAATTAATAGAACAGCTATTGTAGAGTTTTTCTAAATGTGTTTGATGTTATCATTAGGTCTGTAATTAGCTGAAATAACAAAAATCATAATGGGACGTAAGGAAGTAGAGGTCATTTTGATAAGTTAACAAGCTACAAGCACTGAAGATGATCCACTGAAACCATCTACCGAATTCATCAAATGCTGGAAAGTTATTTTTAAGAAGAATGATTATAACAACAGAATCACTGTTACCCCAAAATGTGGGTGCCACAAGGGCCAACCTGCGATGTACATCCTTGCAAAGGTGAGGAATGAATTAGCTCAAAGTTTAGGAGGACTGCAAGACAGGGCTAACTTAGTGAGATCTTTTTTATCTATGTTTATGGGATCATGCAGGAAAAACACCAGCCAAAGAGTAAAATGTGAACTAAAATGTATCTTTTATTTAAATGAATTCACACATGCGTGCGCACACACACACACACACACACACACACCAGTTCAAAAACATACACGATCTCACAAGAGCTAGCTGAAGAGAAGGGAGGAAAATGGGATAGAAACTGTGTTTGTTTGTTTGTTCATTCGTTCGTTCATTCGTTTGTATTTGTAGGCCGCCTTTCTCCTGGAGTGGGACCCAAGGCAGCCTGCAACAACAAATAAACACATTAAAAACATTTAAAACAGTTAAAAAACATTAAAAGGATATTAAATCATAAAACACTTAAAACAATATTCAATTTACAACAACTTAATAAATAAAGGTACCTGGCTTACGTAAAAGTGTTGAGGGAAGAATGTGATAATTACCAGACCTGGAGAGAAGCGGAGAAAACAAGTAGTGTGGCTTAGGTAAAGAACCTAAGCGCAGTTCTCGGTCAGGAGATGGATGGACAGAGTGATGTTCAGATCTGCGAGAGACTGCACTGGGCAGCTTGGAATCAGAGGTATTTGTACCCCAAAAATAGCCTGTGGCAGTGGAAGATATGTGCAGTTCCAAGTGTGGAACAATTGGAGTTATAGTGCATACAATGGACTATCGACCCACTAATGTTCGCAGTGTTGGGTAACAAAGGCGCGATGGGTATTAATAGCTGTCTATTGTGGGTGCTACAAGGAAAGGGGAAAATGTCTAGGTGCACAGGGGCTGGGTATAAGTTTAGTTTGTGTTTTAACTTTTGTACTAAGAATTTTTTAGTTATGCAGGCATACCTCATTTAACAAATACTCTGACAAAGAAATTCCTATTTACAAAGTCTTTTCAGGGAGTACAGCCCACCCCACCCCCTACTTTTCTTGTCTTCTGTCTAGGTTGCACACACTGTTGGCATTGGGAGGATGGAAAAAACAGATTCAGTGCTCAGTTGCATGAGCATGGCTGCAGTTATTTATTTATTTCCTGCCTTTCTCCCAACACAGTAAACAGTACAATAAAACTTGAGGTGGGAAAGAACGTGAATCTGTTCTAGGTGATCCTACTGTTCCTTTGTGTGCTTCTGTACAACAGGCAAGGTAAACAGCTGCCACCAGAATCACTTACTGGGCATATGTCAAGGGCAAAACAGAAAGAAAAGGAGAAAGCAGATTAGCCTGCATCACCAGCTACCTTGGCATGTTGATAAAGCATAGATCCATAAATTTGCCACCAAAAGGGAAATCATTAGAAAAGTGGAGGCTGTTGAAAGACCAAGAAACAAAACAAAACAAACAAACAAATAAACAAACACCATCCTGGGATGTATTTCAGTCCCTAGAAAATTCAAAATGTTTTTGTTCATTTATGCACGACTTACCTGACCTAGTTACTAATTTTCACATCTGTTTAACAAAAGTTTTATATAAAAAATTTACTGAAACATGTTGAACTGCTCTTCTTTTTCGTGGTGTATTCTTTTCAAATTACTTCTGCCCCTTGTACTGAAGTTTCTGTTAAAGTAAAGCCCAGGAGTATATCTCCTTCATTAACTGAGGCATACCTGTTTTTAAGAAGTTGCACACTGCCTTGAGTCCCATGCTGGAGTACATACATGCATCTATACATAGATGCGGACACCATTTATAACTAAGTAGTGGTAGGATGATGCTCTGGGTATC
The DNA here is from genome assembly GCA_948472985.1 of Iguana delicatissima. NCBI lineage: Eukaryota > Metazoa > Chordata > Lepidosauria > Squamata > Iguanidae > Iguana > Iguana delicatissima. The sequence continues at coordinate 1,016,324 of CAOKZL010000156.1, read as the reverse complement.
CTAACACTGCTCAGTTATGAATGGCTTCAGCACGTGGTTATATATGTATCTTCTTGAAACATCCCAAGCCTGAATCTCATATATGTTAAACATAGTAACGTCCTGGGACAAAGACGGTGACTGATTTCCACATATAATGCTGGACTAATAGTGACTGTGTAAAAAATAGGATGCCTTTTCTCCTTGTGAATACAGGTACCTTTTTGTCTTCAAATTCACATGAAAGCCCCCTGATATTCCATAAGAAGGTGCACAATTTAGAGAATTTTGCATACTGCCAAGACAGCTTAACATGCAATCCCTTGAGACAAAAAAAAAAGGAACACTAGTTTTACTTCCCTGTGAGGTGAAGGAATGTAAAGAGAGCCAGTGTGGTGTAGCAGTTTGAGCATTGGACTGGCACCCTGGGGGACCAGGATTCAAGTCCTTGCTCAGCCATGAAACCAGTTGAGTGATCTCAAACAAATCACATTCTCTCAGCTTCAGAGAAAGGTAAAAGGGAAACCTCCTCTGAACAATGTGATGGGAGATCTGTTAAGCCTGCAGTTTGTTAAAATTTGCTGGTGAACATGATGGGCTCTGCAGTATGAAAAGCCATGCTAAATGTAGCCTGATAGTTTTTTTTTCATTCCTTAACAGCCACAATGACTTATCTATTATCTAGTCTGGGAACTTTGCCATCTCATTCCTTCAAATGAGATTACGGCCCTTTCTGCACAGCATTTGCCATGCAAAAGGGCCCCTGGAGCGTTGTGAGGAGTGATCTGCACAATGTACTTACAATTGCGCGATGCTCCAGGGGCCGGCAGGCGCCAATCATGCACCTTTTCATTTTCGGCTAGAAGCTGAAAATGGTGCGCGATCGTGCATTGCTCCCGGGCCCCACACGCACTTACCTAGTGTGTGGAGCTTCCGGAGCCATGCCGGTCGCGCTTCCTGCCCCAGTGCAGCCTGGGAAGGTCGCAGGCTGCACTGTGGAAGCAAGAGGTGGGGCTCTTGTGCGAGCAGGCAGCTAATGCGGAGCCAAAGGACCCCGGACGCGAGAGCCTCCTGCCAGAGGCTGCTCGCGCGATCCCCACACCCCAGTGCCGGAAGAAGGTAAGGTGCGGAAAGGGCCTACTAAAAACTTGCACTGATAAGTCACATTTTAAAACTTGCTGAAAAACAATGAGTGTTTGTATAGGAACAGCAAAAGGATACTGCTACAGAAAGATATGAAAATCTTGGAAAGTAAGAGATGTGCTTATAGCCTGCTTGTTTTAATGTCTACATTTCAAAATGCAAACCTTCCTGATTACATCCCCATGAGGGGAAACCTCAATTTCAGTTTTGTCTTGTTGTTTTATAGAAAGATGCCTACAGGATACACTTGAATAAACAAATTGGTTTGGTGGTGGAGCAGAAATCACCCATTGCACGCATGGGTTCGTTAGCTCCAACTGAAGGAAATGGTTAGCAGTAAAAGGGTACAGACAAAACGGACACAGGTCTTTCCTTTGGTCCTTATTATTATCTGTGTAACACCCCGAGGTCCCCTGAAGTAATCCCCCTCTGAGTGTGTGTTTGGTTGCCCTTGGACATTAGGCACTCATCCAGGATCCCGGAGGGGAGAGATAAAGATTTGGAACAAGGTGTTAAAACAGTATGTATTGTCCCTGTCATGCTGTTTGTCTTATCTCCGTTCTGCAGCTCTCTAGGAGGGTCCTTTAAGCCTTGATGGCCCTGTCCATTCCATCCAACCAGGAACCTGGGCTGTGGTTTGTGTATGGGATTAGTCCACGGAATTTATGGGACTGGTTGACGAGATGGCTGTCTAACTTTGGATGGCTCAAAAGCCTGTTTATGACTGTGATTGCTATTGCTTTAATAATTATAATCACTCACTTGCTGTTGCATTGCTTACCCTATTGTGCTGCTGTGCCCCATCGGCCCACGAAGCCTGATCTTCGTAAAGAAGCTATGATGCTAGTGCATGGAGTAAGAACTGATTCAGAGGGAGGATGGATCCCCGAGGAGCATCCAGAGGGGGGAAACTGAGAACAAGAGTTGTAAAATGGCAGATTTCAGCCATTTCACAAAAGTGGACAGCTCGCCTACAGAATGGAGGCTCCCCAGACATCCCCCTCCCTTGGCTGACTCAGCATTCCAGACCCTCTTATAAGGTAAAATTCTGGATCTGCCTAGGGATTGGTTTAATTACTGATTATAAAGTTCCTGCAACTCTATAACTATTTCCCCTAAATAAAGGAAGTTTGTCCCTCTCTGAAGGCACCCGTGTACATGCATGTCTGTATTCTGCTAATCTGCAAATAAACTGGGAATCTTTATCAAGAAACACTCAGCTCTTTGTCTGTTCCTCAGCCCAAAGCTGTTCCTCTTAGAGAGTGGGAGGCAATACTTTACTCTTCATTTTGCTTAGCCAGTCTTTTAATCTAATAACTTGTTTTTGTCTTAATAATTTTTCTGAATATCTCAAGTTATCTGGAAAAAAATTTATATCCCCAACCGGACTTAGTGGTGAATATATTGGACTAATTTTTTTTTATATTTATACCAAATTAACAACAACAACATAGTAATAATCGGGCCAAAGAGTTGCCTCTATTCTCCCTCACATAACTATTTGCTGCTGTGTTCCTTCAAGACATTTCTGACATACAGCAACCCAAAGCACAGGTTTTCTTGGCAAAGTTTGTTCAGAGTTGGTTTGCTTTTGTCTTCCTCTGAAGCTGAGAGAGTGTGACTTGCCCAAGGTCACCCAGTGGGTTTCCTTGACCAAGCAGGGATTCGATACCTGGTCCACTACAATACTCCGGCGTATTATTGACTCTAAGATCCAGACAATGACAACATAAGATTTGCATTACTTAAAAGTAGGTCATGAAGACATTGAAATATTTAAAGATTACCTTAACTCAGTCATAAATCAAAATGGAGACTTTATTCGAGAAAACAGAAGAAGACTAGGTCTTGTGGGGGCAGCTATGACTAGATAAGACCTGCCACTATCAAGATATATAATTTGAATACCAAAGTCAGGATCTTCCGTGATATAGTAATTCTGATACTTGTGTATGAATTTGAAAGCTGGACAGTGAAGAAAGCTGAAAGGAAGACAATGCATTTGAAATGTGGTACTGGTGGAGCGTTCTGTGGATGGCAGGTGATCCTCTTGAATCCTTGTCTGATCTCTGGAATAGGGAAATGGCCCAGCCTGTGGACAGATTGCCCCTAAGCATCCCCTTCCACAAATTTGAGCCAAGCAAGGCCCTGGTTTACTAGGGGGCTGGCAGCAATAAAATGAATGAGATGGAGACTAGCGTGATGTTGGCAGAAGACTTAGGCCATTTCCACACGGGTTAAAAAAACGGTGCAGTGCGTCCTCCACGGAGGACGTCTGCACCATGGAGCAGACTGGGTCCGGACTACTTAGCATAATCTGCACCTCAGTCCGCTTGGGAGCGACCCCAAGTTGTCCTTCCACGTTTTTGAAAAACCTGATTTTTCAGGTTTTTCAAAATGCCGGCGTGCCCCATTGCGTGCCTGCTCTGCAATGCAGATTCGCAGGCCCGCACCAATGCGAGCTTGTGATCTGTGGAGGGCGGGCTTTAGGCTGGCAAGCTTCAGTGGTTGGTCGTGACGCACGACCAACTGGAAGCCGCCATTTTGGATGCCGGAGCAGTGCGGATCTGCGATCACGCACTGCTCCTCCTCACCCTGGATCGGACCAGACCCAAAGAAGGTCCGGTGATTAGCAGCAGAGAGCGATTCCCTCGCCGTGTGCAGAAATGGCCTTAGACTGAGTCTGACCAAACAGGGGCTAGAGCCCTTGGAAGGCCTATGCTCTGGCAATTATGGCACTAAAGAAACCATTACGTCTGCACAGTGCTGTCCAGCAGAGCTGCTGCAAGTGGCCAGGACCTTTTACACTCTGGCCCACAACAGGAAAATAAAGACCAGTCAACTGTGAAGAATTTGCAAGACAATTTGCAGAAAAAAATCACTTGGACTTGGATGCTGTTGTTGAGACAGACCTAATAAATGTAATCTTGGCACCAGGTTAGCCTGTATTATTGCATACATTTCAATTTGCATAGCCTGAGGATATGGACAGGATCCTTAGAGAAGTGAGAGCTACCACTTGTATACTGGATTCTGGAGGACGGTTAACAAATTGAAGCTTAATACAGACAAGATAGAAGGGCTCCTCCTGTTCAAGTCGAAAGGCAGATCAGGGAGTCGGCACTGTGCTTGTGCTGGATAGGATTATGCTTCCCCTGAAATATCAGGTTTGCAGGTTGAGTGTTCTCTTGGACTCTACTCTGAGCCTAGATGCCCAGATTGCAGCACTGGCCAGGAGTGTGTTTGCATGGTTAAAACTTTTGAACCAGCTCTTACCTTTCCTTGAGATGTCAGATCTGGCTACAGTGACAGATACCTTGACTACATCTCAGTCGGATTAATGTAATGCACTCTGTGTGGGGCTGCCTTTGGAAACTGTCCTGAAACTTTAGCAGCAGCAACCAGAAAGCTGACCAGTGCCAGTTATAGGGAGCATATTATTCCCTTGTTAAAACAGCTTCACTGGCTGTTTGTTTCTGAGCACAATTTGAAGCACTGGGCATGACCTATAAAGCCCTAAACGGCCTAGGCCCAGGCTATTTGAAAGAATGTATCTCTCTGTACAAACCTTCCAGAGCTTAAAGATCTTCAGAGGAAGGCTTTATCTTTGGCCTGTCTGGTGAGGATGCAGGAGAGAGCCTTCTCAGTGGCTGCTCTCGCCCTCTGGAACTCCCTTCCACAGGAGACCAGGCTGACCCCCTTCTTACTTACCTTTCGCTGTCAGGCTTTGAATATGTGATGAGCAGGTAAGCTTTTTATTTTACTGAGATGTTTGTTTTTGTAAAATGTTACCCTGATTTCCGGGGGTCCTGGGCCCCGGTCACTGAATCAGTTATTTTGAGTTCAGGGGGGTCCCTGTCACCGTTCTCAAATATAATATGGGGAATGGAAAGTTAGCTTGAGCACAAGTTGACAATGCGAGAGGCAGGGTAACTTAGCAGGATTTTAAAACCCAATGTATACCAGGTCAGATCAGACCAAAAACCAAGCAAAAGGTCTAACAAATGATTTTTATTTTATTTTTATAAAAAGTCAGTCACTGCGCACTTACTCACATTCACACTCACTCACATTCGCACTCACTCACACAGAGCCGAAAAGAAAATAAAAAAGGAGGAAAATTGATAGGGGATTTTAGAGAGGGTTTCAGGGTGATACTACATCTGATCCAGACGTCCGAGAAGGTCAAATTAGGACAGAGAGTGAAGAGCGGTGAAACTCAGCACGAGGGAGGGGGCTGAGGGCGATGTTCGGCAAACAGAGTGACAGCAAGCCGGGAGGCAAGCGAGAGCGATCCCCGAACCGCTTAAAACAGGAGGTTTTTATAGGGGAAAATGTACCTGGAGGGCTAGTTCTCTTCCCGGGGAGAACAATAGAGAAAGGGGCTAGATCAAAGCCCTCAACGATGGACATCCAGCTTGATGGTTCGTGATGGTTTGTGAATGTCTCTGCTGGAGTAGAACAAAGGCATCGGCAGAGTGGAAATTGCCCTCCCTTGGCAAGCTGACTGTGATTCTATCGAGCTACCATTTCGGGGCAGAGGACCCCTTTGTGAGTTTGATGGTCGGACTGTCTGGAGGGCTCCTTGGGGCTATGTGACAGATTAAGTCATTGGCCAGACCAGAATTTTCCTGACATCGGCCATTCGGCTGTTCCTGTCTATGTGCTCATACGGGGACCCTGTCAGACACGTGAAATGATTTCTAATATTAGCCATGAGGAGATGTCATTTTGATGTTGTGAATTAATAAACTGTAGACCCTGGAAGAGAGAGCCATTGATCATAGTAACAAAAAGCTTTTCTATGTTTTTATAATTATTTTACATAATTTAATATGGTTATTTAAATTGTTTTAAACTGTATTGTAAATGTTTTTAACTTTTCTGAAAGCCACCTTGGGTCCCACTCTAGGAGGAAGGTAGCTTATCAATACAATAAATAAATAAAATAAATACCATAGACTTCCAAAAAGACAAATAAATGGGTCCTAGAGTAAATCAGGTCATATTCACTCTAGAAGCTGATATGACTAAACTAAGACTTACTTACACTGAGACAACTTGAATCATTAGATAAGATAGTAATGCCCAGTAAAGGAAGGCAGTAGGAAAAGAGGAAGACTGTATTACTAGTGGAGTGATTTAGTAAGGGAAACCATGGCCTTGAATTTGCAAGACCTGTGCAGGGCTGTTTATAAGAAAGTATCTTAGCATCCATAAATCAAAGCTGATTTGATGGCAATTAACCAGAACAACACACTCAAAATATTTTCACTAAAATTTGCTGAACTTGTTTTCACAAATTTCTTTGTCAGTTGTGTAATCATGAATAGAATAGTAAAAATGGATCAAACATTAGAAATCCATTTCAAATCCTTGACATTTAGCAAATCAGTCAACTGCACTCACATTCACAACAGATGCATGACTCAGATCTATACCACAACAAGATCAAATTACTACTATCAGGTATGTAGCGTGGGTTTGTTATATCATTTTACCCTAGGAAACAGCTGTAGCTCCTGCCTTTGGGGAAGGTAAATGTGACATGAAGAAAAGAGAGCCACTTTTCATGCAACAAACTGAAACCAAAGAAGTCTCACACCAAATGATCACTTGCTTCAGAGGAAGTTAAGCTACTCAAAAGTTTCAATTAATTTTTACTAGGAATTTGGGAAGATGATCCTGCAAACAACAAACAGAAATTATTACAACATACTATGTCGGCAGCGAGACTAGTATATGCAAAGGACTGGGGAAAAATGGAAATCCCTTTGATGACTGAGTAGTTTAACAGATTAATGGAAATAATGGAAATAGATGAATTTACACTGAGATTAAGGGGCCAAGCAGAAGATAAATTTATTTCTGAATAGAAAATGTTTATTTTTTAAGAAAGAATGAAGCCTATTGATGACAATAGGCTTTAAACTTGCGTAAGATTTTAAGGGTAGATTTTCAATTTTGGGCTTATAGTTAAAGGAGAAAGGTACTAGGAAAATATTAGATGAATTTAATTTGTTGCCTTTTCATAATATATTCTATATGTAATTACAGATTATAGTGTGATGAATGTTGTTCTAAATTTACCAATAATTCTTAAGAACTAATTACTATTTTAATAATTATTGTATAGTAGAATATTATTGAAATAATTTTTGGCTCAATTAATATGATGTCATTAGTTTTGTTATAAATAGAATTAGAACAGTTTACTTCAAAATAGCAGATTTATATTATTAGTTGAATACCATAAGTGAAAGTCTTTATTTTTTCTGGTTACAATTTAATAATTAAATCTTTTTTGTTTTGTGTTTAAGTTATAAATACTGTTGCAGAACAGAGATAGAAACCCACGGATTAAGGAAAATAGTTTATTTGTCTCAGTGGGATCATTCCCAAAAGTCTGAGCCCCGCCTCTTCATATTCACAGCAATTTATACATTTTCCAGCACAATCATCACATGTTCAAGAAAGGAAACTGATGTGTTGTACATAAGTTCCCACCAGTGTCTACAAATGTTGCAAATCTTCTGTAGCGCAGCCAAGGGCTAGCACGTCAAGCCAAACCGATAACATTCCATTATACAAAGTTTCATTGTCTTTCCTCAAACACAGAGGGACTTCAATTGCAGAGGAAATTAACTGCTTTTCCCTCACACCCAGAGGTCATTTAGACTGACCCGAAACTGTCTCCACTGACCTGAAACTGTCTCCACCACAATACTATGAGCAAAATTAACTTAGAGCATAGGTAATGGTTTAAGACAGTTAAGTACAATTATTTACTATGAGCTGTTTGCAACAAGGGTGGGAACCAACCTTTAAAATTTATGTTTCTTAGTTTAGTTTTAGTTTAGTTGTTTAGGTTAATTTAGTTTTACATTGATAGTTTAATTAATCAAGATTTATTGTTATATAGGTGTTGTATTGTTTGTATTGTTTTTCTTTTTTGGATTAGTTTGGTGTATGAGTGTTATGTTTTGTATTGTTTACTTGTGTTTATATGTTTTGGTTTAATGCTTAATAAAAAAAATTGAAAAACCCAAAGTTTTAATTAATATTCCATTCTAACTGAAAATAGTCTAAACCAGTGGTTCTTAACCTTTTCTTTACTGAGGATCTCCCGTAAATATAATTTGTTGCTGGGGGCCCCCAAGACTTAAATATTTATTTAAATATTTACATTTTTATTTATATATTAAAGGCTTCTGGAGACTAGGATTCAAATCCCTGCGCAGACACTGGGTGACCTCGGTCAAATCACGCTATTTCAGTCTCAGAGGAAGGCAAAGGCAAACTCCCTCTGAACAATTTTTGCCAAAAAAACCTTCTGTGATAGATTCACCTTAGGGTTGCCATTAAATCATAAGTCACTCAAGTGCCCCGATGGGGGGGGTTCTTTCTACCCATCATGTCTCTCACCTTTGAAAACTGCCCTATGGTGACCTTAAGCCCTAAGGTAAACCCATCACAGGGGTTTTCTTGGCAAGATTTGTTGCTTTTACCTTTCTCTGAGGCTGAGAGAATGTGACTTGCCTGAGATCACCCAGTGGGCTTCCATAGGTAAGTGGGGATTCAAACCCTGGTCTCCAGAGTCATAGTCATAGTTCGGGTGCGGCACATACCTGCTGCCATGTTCCTTTTGTCAGGGATTCATAGTGGGGCTGAAACTGTGCCTTTGTTGAAACTGCTCCCTTGGTATCCGTGCATAACTCTCACTGTCATGTTTGTGTTGCTGCAGCTGCTTTTGTTGTCCAGCCGTAGGGCTGTGCAAACCCCCTGTGAGAGCTCCATAAACCCCCCCAGGGTCCTCAAATTCCAGATTAAAAACCATTGGACTAAGCTAAGGAGTCAAATATGGTATTTAAACAGGATAGTTATCCCTAGTTTTGTTCTGATTTATTATGCAAATGATTATGAGTGAATGATTACCCAGGTGCCTCTCTACTGGAGGGAGAATATTAGGCTAGATGAATTTACTTTTTTCACAGCTAGCATGGCTACCGGTCACAGTTCCTAGGCATCCTGGGAGTTGGGGCGTAAAAAAAAATAACTCTTGCAAACTTTGTTTGTAAAAGAGTACAAACAGAGTCGATTGCCATTATTTCTCAGTTGCATAGGTACATTTGAAAAAAATAACCCTTGTCTTGATAAATTACACAGAAGCATAGTTCCAGCCATGTTTCTGTTTGTTGTTATTGGGTGCCTTCAAATTGTTTCACACTCATGGCAAACCTAAGTTGAAATTACTACAAAGTTTTCTAGCTAAGATTTGTTCAGCAGGGGCTTTGCCATTGCTTTCCTCTGAGGCTGAGAGAGGGTGACTTGCCCAAGGTCACCCAGTGAGGTTCTATGGCTAACAGAAGGTTTAAACCTTGGTCTCCCAGTAGTGAAACGCTCAAATTACTACACTCCACTGGCTCATTCTGTGTATATATAAATGTGAATCAGAACTCATGGGAATCCTAAGCATTTTTGACCTTTTTGCAAAACAAGAAGTGAGAAGTTGGATATTTTGCTTGTTTGTTTGTTTTAAGAGGAAGGCACTTCTTGATCTTTGGTGATTCTCCTATATCAGTGGTTCTCAACCTGTGGGTCCCCAGATGTGTGTGGACTTCAGCTCCCAGAAGCCCCAGCCACTATGGTCAATGCTCAGGGCTTCTGGGAGCTGAAGTCCAAAAAACATCTGGGGACCCACAGGTTGAGAACCACTGTCCTATATAGTCATATTACATCCACAAACTAGGAACAGTAAATAATTTTGAGGGACTCAAAGTTCTACAGTGTTTAAGGTATCATATATTTATAAGGGACAGCCACATTAAGGTGCAGTTCTTTCTATGCATTCTCTGTGATCAATGAAACTTATTTCTAAGTAAGTGGATAGAAAACTGCAGCCTTCGTTTGTTGCAGTGGACACACCTGAAGGAGAATCTTGTGCAATTTTGAAACATAACAGATTGCGGAATCAACTTTGTGGAACAAACTTCTGGGATTAAGCAAACTTCATCAGACCCATTGTCTTTTTCTCTAAGTCAAATCTTCTTAACTTTGACGTTCTAAAAGATGATGATCTCACTCTTCCACCAGGGAGCATTTTTCCCCTCACAGTAGCAATCTTTTAAAAATTATTTATTAATTTTAACACAATCTAATTCATTAAGTAAAATACATTTAGAAAAAATCAGAAAGAAAAAAAGAGAAAAAAAACACCTCAAAATTAAACTAAAATACTGAACACTGGCTTACTGGCACACAAAAGGTCTCTGGTTTCCTCAAACCAAATCGTGATGAAAGAATAAAAAAGGAAAAAATATTATTCTTCTGTTACAGATCCCACTGAATAACCTTCCTAATAACCACAGCCACAGATGATTGCATCCTCAAATTTCTTATTGCTCAAAAGGTCCATAAACAGTTTCCAATCTTTCAAAAAACTTAAACTGGCTTATCTTTTAAAACCTCAGCCTGCCAATTTCGGCTACCTCAGCAGCCCCCCCGCTTTAGTCTGTTTCCCTCCCAGTACCTGGTTTTGCTACGATTTCAGCTCCAGCCTACGGCCAAGACTCCATCCACTCCCCTGGCATTTTAAGAAAATCTTCAATAATGAGTTTCGAAGAGTCCTGTAATTAAGCATAATTTTAAATTTAATTTTAAATGAGGTTACAGCGGGCTGTAGAAACACTGGCCAGCGCAGCATCTCCGGAGCTTTGCTTAAAACGGGACTAACTTTTCTCCCCCATCCCGCTTTTTGCCTCCCAGCGACAGAGGCCATTTCCGCACGAGACTGTCATAGCGCTGCCGTTCCACTTTCAACACCCTATGGAATCCTGGGGTTTGCAGTTTGGGGAACGGCTTCCCTAAACTCCAAACCCCAGGATTCCACAGGATGTAGAAAGTGGAACAGTGGCGCTGTAACAGTCCAGTGCAGACATGGCCCCAGAGAGCACTAAACAAGTGCCTTAAGAAAGTCACCTGAGCGACCACCGCGCTCTCGACGCCCCGCAGCACCCGGGGCTGCGGCCCAGAGCAGGCGCTGCCTCGCTGGCCGCCTCACTTTACGAGGGAAGGAGGCCAACGACTCAGGCAGCCTCGGGCCGCGTGGCAAGAGAGCCTCGCCCGCGCGGCCTCCTGCCTTCCGCGCGAGGGGCCCCCCCGCTGGCTCCTCGTCCCTCAGCCCAAGGGCCCCCCCTCCGGGGCTCCGCGCTGGCGGGAGTGCCGCTCAGCCGCTGTTTTGAGTCACGGACGGGGAGGCAGGCTGCGGCGAGCGTGGGGAGGAGAGACATAAATGGGCGCGGAGAGGGCCCGCCGATAAATGGGCCGGTCGACCTTCTCCCGGGGGCTCAGAGACGGGAGGGCCAGCGGGGCCGGCCAAGTTGGCGACGGCGGAGCCGACGGGCGAGAGAGCATGAATGCCGCGGCGGGGCTGCTGGTGCCGGTGCTGCTGCTGGGCGCGGGGCTGAGCGGGCGCGGGGCTGAGGGAGACTCCCCGCCGGTAAGCCGAGCCGTCGGTTCCCCTCATTGCGTCCCCTCCCGTGCCGTGGGCTTTGCGTTGCGGCTCTTTAACGTCCCCTTTTCTCCTAGCCGTTAGGCTTGGCGGAGGTTCCGGCTCTTCGCATTTCTTTCTTCTGAGGGAGCCCTCCTTCCGAAGGCCCTGTGGAAAAGGTGTACCTCTTTGTGGGCTTTGGTAACTCCTCTCCGGCCGTTGGAGACATCGTTTTACTCCTCTAGGGTTTATTTTCCGCTTTACTGGTGTGTTTTTAAACAGGGGGTTTCCGTGGGTGAGTGGGGAACTGAACCCTGGCCTTCAGGGTTGTAGCCCAGTGCTCTAACCACTACACTGCACTGTCTCTCCGTATATGTCTTCTCAGAAATAAACTTACGCTGAATTTTGTGGGACTTGCTCACGTATTTTTGTGTATAGGATTAATTAGATGACGGGTATACTGCAGTTAATGAAACAGATGTATTCTTGGGTGTCACTATTTTAACAGAAGGTTTTGTACCAGAGGCAGAAATGACATGGAAAGAATGGAGATAGGTTCCCACACCACAAAAAGGAAGAGCCAGTCAACATGTTTCAGCAAACTTTTTATGCAAAACTGACAGGATGCAGATGTGAAAGGATCAACACCACCAAATAAGCCTTGCATAAGTAAAGAAAAACATGAGCCTTCTAGAGGCCACTTAAAAGCTTATTCCAAGGTGGATCAGTCTCCATTTTTTTCTGATTTCCATTTTTATTCTTCTAGATCTTTACTTTTTAACCTGTTCTAGGTAGTGGGTGAGGCAGCTATACCTGACCTCCCCCTTTCTCCATGTTCTGCTGTTCATACATGCCCAGTAATGGATTCTGGAGCCAGCTACTGTTTACCTAGTCTGTTGTAGGCAGGCACATCGCTACAGTAGATCAGCTAGACCGAACTGCCATTCTGTCCCAGATCAAGGTTTATTAGGTGGTTCACTAGTGGTTCTCAAATGGTGGGGCGTGACCCTCAGAGGGAGCTCAGTAGTTACTTAAGGGGTGGGGTGCAAGAAAGGTCATGCCGCAAATACAGCAAATATTAAAAAATGTTAAAAAGAAGGGCAAGTCTGGGTGTGTATGTCTGTGCACGCACCACTGAGGATTGGTTGGTCCCTGCAAAAGAATTGCGCAAAGCGTTTTCCCTGGTATGCCTTCCTCCAACCTCAGACATAGCAAAAAATTGGCTTCCCTTTTTTAAATGCTTTCCCCACACAACTTCTCCACACGTTTCCTCTCTGGTACAGCAGGTGCATGTCCCTTAGTGACCATGAGGTGACAAGTTGGGATGGGGATGTGTGGCATCTGCACATCAATGTGAAGGGTTGCAGAGATAAAAAGTTTGAGAACCACTACTCTATACCAGAAGTCTGTGTTTCTCCAGTCCTTCTTCACCATCAGTGGTTGTGCTGCTGAATAACATACAGTTTGACAGAGGACAAGGAGGAAAAAGGTGAGGCTGACAAACTTGAAAGGATTTTGTAAAATAGACTTTCTTTGTCAGGGTCTCTGTTAACTTAGATATGCCTATAATCAAAAGATATATGATCAGTTTAAAAGGAGATTGGACTAAGTGGGCGAGTATCTTTAATGCAGACAAATGTAAAGCAGATGGCATTGATGGGAACACAGTTATCTGAAATTCATGTGTCTAAGCAACATTTATACTGTTCTACTGCTGAAACATAATTTTATAATTTAATATTCTATTTATTCTTATATTTTAAATTCTGCTTTCTCTTTTTTGTTACAGTTTATGGTGTGTCATGTAGAAAATGGTATGTATAAAATAAAACATACATTTTAAATATTAGCAGCACAACGTAAGGTACAGGTTGCATGTTTATTCCCAGTGTCTGCATTTTATAGGTACAGTAAGATTTAATGAGAAGACTAACTGGTAAAAACCAGTTTTGATCAGTTGGTGACAAAGGCTAAAAAGTTATCTATTGGGTTTTTGAAAAACAAATAAAAAATGGGGAATGATGGTGAATTAAGGCTGGAAAAACAAAATGTTAAAGTTGGACTTTCTCTTTAGAAAATAGTAACGTAATCAGGTAAGATTTTTTTACATAAACTTTATTACCAGTTTATCAAAAAAAGTTAAGAAAACAATACAGTACATCATAAACCAAACAAAACATTTACAAAGACAGATAAAACAAACAAACTACAACACATATATATTTTAAACCTGTACCTATAAAATGCAGACACTGGGAATAAACAGGGCCCAGCACCTACAGACAATACTTGACAGAATTATACACTGGGACCGTAATAAACGGTTAGCCCACTTCCTTCAAGGTACAAATACATATGTTGTAACTAGAACTGCTAAATTTATAGGTAGGGCTATTCAACTGAGAAGAAGTTTATTGAGCACATCGGAGTTGCATGTAAAGGTGATGAACTTATCTAAACATATGCTGGTCCTGTATTTTATCCTTTTAGTCTATTATAATACAATAACTTACTACTATTAATTCAATCAATATAATATATGTCATTCTATTTTGTCTAACTTATCTTATCCCATGACATTTTATGTATTGTATTCTATGTATTGTGCTTTTTTATATTTTATCATGTTTGCTGTTAATTGTTTGATACGGTCAATTGACTAATCAATAAACTTTTAACTTTTTTAACTAACTTTGATTTTAACTGAACACAATTTTCTTCTAATTTGAGTATGTCTTTATAATTAATCCATTTGTCTAACTGAGACTTTTCTAATCTATAAAAAGCTTCATGGAGGGAAACCCAGAATGGTAGCAAATGATAAAAGTTTCTCTTATATTTCAGCCAGACTCTAAAAAGAGTTTTCTAACATAATTCTTTGTTTGTAGTATACTTACTGTACCAGAGGTAGGTGTGCCATCCATAATATAAATCGAATCCCTCAAGATTCAATAATCTTGTGCTTGACAAAGTCATTGAATCAATTAGCCATGATCAACAAGAAACTTAGTAATAAAGTTTTAGATCCTGTAGGCCAGTGGTTCTCAACCTGTGGGTCCCCAGATGTTTGTGGACTTCAGCTCCCAGAAGCCCTGAGCATTGACCGTAATGGCTGGGGCTTCTGGGAGCTGAAGTCCACAAACATCTGGGGACCCACAGGTTGAGAACCACTGCTGTAGGCACATTCCTCCTCTTTTTTTCAAGTCTTTCAAATACTTCCATTTAATTGTGGGTTTCCAACCGCTCCAAATAAATTTAGATAATGCTTTTTCCCATATTTTAAACTGTTGACGATTCATCAGAATTGGTAAGTTTTGGAATAAAAATATTAATCTTGGAAGGATATTCATTTTAATTGATGAAATTCTCCCTAACAGAGACAATCTTAATCTGTTCCATTTCCTAAGATCATCTTTTATTCCATTCCATACCTTTTTATAATTATTTTCATATAAATCAGAATCATTGTTAGAAATTATTACGCCTAAGAACCTAGCTTTATTAGTTAGTTTAAAAGCTGATTGCTCTGATAATTCTATTTCTTATCAATGAGACATATTTTTGGTAATTAGTAAAGATTTTTCTTTATTAACTCTGTGGCCCTTTTCACACGGGGTAATTAAAACAGTGTAGAGTGACCTCTAACGGAGGTCGTCTACACCATGGAGTGCGCTGGGGCGTTTATAATTTTGAGGTTCTACGCGTCAAACTGCCCTGAAGTGACCAGAAGTGGTGGCGCCACGTATTTTTAAAAACCACTTTTCAAGTGGTTTTTATAAAACACGAGCGTGCAGCCCTGCTCCACCCTGTCACAGTGCCCTGGTGTAGATTTGCAGATGCGTGCAAGTGCATGCCTGCAGATCTGCCAAGGGGCGGGCTTCCGGCTGGCGAGCTTCTCCGGTTGGTGGAGAGCCTCTGCCAGCCAGTCCAGGAAGGACCTCGCCTGCCTTCCCCTTGGCTCCTCTGGCCACTTTCGCCTCTGGAAAGCACTCCTGAAAGAGAGAGGAAAAAGAAAGAGCCGGGATGGCCGTGGGGGAGGCAGCTCAGCCCTGGCCAGCAGGAGGGAAAGCCGGGACCCTCCTTGCCCTGCAGCTGGGAACAGAAGAACTGAAAAAGCCAACCGAGTTTCCCCTTGAAGGAGAACTGAGGGAGGAAATGGGGAAGAAGGGGCAGCCGCGGCGGCAGCTGGAAAAGATTTTCTTCCGAAAGGTACATGCCGAATAGAAGGGAAGGGGATGGGAAGTTGAAGAAAGAGAGGAAGGCAACACCCCCACACACACACATGCACTGATACTCCCGGTCACCTGGGATTCCCTCCTTTCACCAGAGGGATTCCAGACTCGGGAAACGAAGCCCCCCGAGAGAGAAGGGGAGGGGAACGCCTAACAACGCGGCTCTCTTGACAGCAACCTGGGAAGGGAGAGAGTTTGAAAGAGCCGCCATTTAGGATGCCGCAGGAGTGTGGAGCAGTGAACTTGCGCTGTTCCTCTTGGCGACAGACTTACCTGGCTTCTAGTAAGCTCCGTTTCTGCGTGTTTTACCCTGTTTCTCCCTCCACGTGTGGAAAGGGCCTGTAACCCATGAGTTCCCCAAAGTTTTGTAGAGTTTCCAAAACCGTCTCAATGCCATCTAAGAGGTCTTCTAAAATAATTACTAAATTATCAGCATATGCTTTTAACTTGTAATGTTGGTCTTGAATTTGGGTACTCCTAATATGGGGATTATTTCTGATTTTAATATTTAATATTTCAGTGCATAATATGAGTAAGCATAATATGAGTAATAAAGAGTAAGAGTGAAAGTGGACGCCCCTCTGTATAGGAAATTGTTTTGTTTTTTTCTCCATTAATGCTAATGCTTGCCTTTTGCTCTGTATAGATTGCCTTGATCCAATTTACAAATGACTCTCCTACTTTCATCCTATTCAGAACTTCGAACATATATGGCCAGTTAACATGATCAAAAGCCTCTTCAGCATCCAGGAATATCAAAGCCAATTCCTTCTTGCTATGTTTCTGATAATATTCAATAATATCCAATAATGTTCTTATATTATTTTTTAAGTATCTTCTGGGGAGAAAGCCATTCTGATCTTTGTGTATCCAATTTTCTAATATATTTTTTAGCTGATTTGCCAAATTGACACAAAGATTTTATAATCTATATTTAATAGGGAGATAGGTCTATATATTTTTTTTTAACTAACAAATCTTTCCCTTCTTTTGGGAGCAAAACAATAGCCGATTCTTTCTAAGTGTTTGGAATTCCTTGTTTAAGTATCGCATTTACAGTTTGATGGGCGGGGAGAGGGGGAGTAAAAAGTCCTGCAATGTATGGAGACAAAAATACAGACCAGAGAAGGAAAACCATCAGGGGCTGGTGCTTTCTCTAACTTCAAATTTTTAATCAAATTAAGAATTTCCATAATAGTAATAGGCTTATTAAGTTCTTCTCTTTGATGCTCTGTAATTTGAGGAATTTCTATCTGATCTAGATATTTATTTATTTTAGCTCTTTGCTCTTTAGGTGGTAATTTATCTTTAAACAGATCCTGAAAATAATTGGTGAAAAGATTTTTAATCTTTTTTTGGTGACGATGGATTATTTGTCCTTCCCTGAGTTCGGTAATTAACGCTTTTCCTTATCTTTTAAAAATTTATATGATAACCTATTTTCCTGGTTTGTTTGTGCATTCAAAAATTTTTTGCCTTGTGAGTTTGATTTTTTTCTCAATTTCTGAAACAGCAGTCATCGATAATTGTTTATTCAAAGCTTTTATCTCATCTGGCAAATTAGAATCCTTAGGATGATTTTTATGTTGCTCTTCCTTGCAGTAAAGTTCTTGTAAGATTTGTATTTCCTTTTCTTTCTTTAAATTTGTCAAATGAGCCTGTTGTATAAAGAACCCTCTCATGACTGCTTTACTAGCATCCCGCACTGTTTGGATTCTTGTACCCTTATTCAAATTATTTTCAAAAAAATTCTTTAATTCTATTTTTGCTTTTTCAATCCCTCCTTCATTGTTTAACAAATTCATCATTTAATCTCCAATGAAATGTTTTACATGTATTTCAAAGTGTGAGAAGGAGTGGACTGTGGTCAGAGAGTGTTCATGGGAGAGTTTCTAATTTTTCAATATGTCGAAATAGAAGCAAGAAACATGTCTATCCTCACCAAGATTTATATCGGTCAGAGAAGTATGTATAATCTTTCTCTGGTCTGTATTTTTGTCTCCATACATCTGTCACTGTAAAGTAAAGAAAGATTTTGGTAATTTACCTTGATTTTTACTCTTTTTATTTAATTTATTATTATCATTAGTTCTATCTGCTAAAGGGTCAGGGACACCATTCCAATTGCCCATTAGTAGAATTTCTTGATTATCAAGGTCCAGTAATGCATGTAGCAGTTTTTGATAACATTTACTTTTGTTCTTCAGTGGAGCATAAACAGCCACTAGCAATACTTTATGATTGAGCCAACCCCACCTCTACAGCAATATATTGTTCCCAATTATCTTTGAGATCCTCTTTTGTAGAGTATTTAAAATTAACATAAATTGTTATCTCCTTTTTCTTTTTGTCTGTTGATATTGAGAAGGCATGTCCAAACTTTGCATTTCTTATGTATTTTAAATCATTATTTCTAATATGAGTTTTCTGTATAGATAAAATATCCAAATTTAGTTTTTTTAGATAGTGAAAAATGCGCTTTCTTTTATAGAGAGAGTTTAGTCCCTGAACGTTCCAGGACAGAATTTTGATTTTCATGTTCTAAAGAGAGGAATTTAAAAAGAAAAGAGAAGAATAAAAGAAAGTGTTAACTATGCGGTTTCTTCTTCTTGATCTGTGCCTGTTGCTTGCTCAGATTCTGATTTTTTCTCTTCCAATTCTTCTTTCTCAAGTCCTGGGTCTTCTCCTTTTCCTCCCTTTTCTCCATAAGCAGGTATGTTTTGATGTGTTTCCTTCAGCATCTTGGAAAAAAATCTTAATTATATGTATTATAAATGTGGGTTTTTTCATTGGGTTTTCAAATTATTATTAAACAGAGAAGAATAATAGAGGAAAAAGGAGAAAGGAGGAAGGGGATGATGCATACAATGAGAACAAGGACTGGGTATATACACTGATATAAGCAGACTTAATTTCCAAAAATACATTTTCTTGACATTTATCTTTGTAAAAGATATGTCAATGCATAACTAAAACAGTAAGATATTCTCATTGAACAGTTAATGATAAGTGTTTCTGATATTGGAGTATAAGTCTTTTTCCCCACCCAATAGTACAAAGCATGCAGGATTCAAGAACACTGACCCCCAGTTAATGTCTAGATTTTGTTTTTCTTGCTTGCCTTCAAATTGACTTGTGAGTTATGATGACCCTGCACTGGAGTTTTCTCGGCAAGATTTAATCAGAAAAGTTTTGCCATTGCCTTCCTCTAAGGCTGAGAGAAAATGGCTTGCCCAAAGTCAAGTCATGGCTGAGATGGGTTCGATGGCTGAGCAGCGATTTGAACCTTGGTCTCCTAGAGTCCTGATCCAACACTTGAACCACTATACCACACTGGCACATTAAAGATGTAAGATTTAAAAGTGCATGTGCATCCATAAATACCAAAGATTTTTCTAACATGAAGTCAGCATAATTCGACAGGTGACTTGAAGGCACAAACACATGCACACAGAGGAATCAAAATCTTACTGGATATGTATGTGACTCACAATGGGTACCAGATGTCTCTATAGGCTCCTTTGGGGAGTATGTAAGAGGTTTGAACTACCCAGCAAAACACTGCTGGAAGCATGAGGAGAATGCAGCTGGAATGGAATTGTTTGTAGTAGTAGTAGTAGTTGTTGTTTTCGTCGCTGCTGCTGAATAGATTCTAACACAACACATACTCATGTTTGTTTGAATTTATTATGAGATTACCTTTGCGCAAGGCTTCACCCAGCCTGTTTTAACCTAAAGCTGTTATGGTGGCCAAAAAGTCCTAAGCTAGCTCTGACAAAGTGTATTTGGTGCAAATGTTGATATTTGCCAAGGGCAAGGGATGTCAACACCACATTCAGAATTTTAAATCCATTTGCCTAGATAGGGAAACTGCTGGACAGTGGATATACCAACACTGTCCCCTGAGTCAAGATGTAGATGCCCCACATTAGTACTCAGGTGAAGAGAGAGCTTGGAAATAGAGAGTATTGAACTGTTTATGGATCACAGTAACTGCTTTGCTCCATGCCTAGCTTCCTAGTCTCAAGCTGTACTCAGGATCTGGATGGCATAACTGTGAGGGTGATGTTCCCCATCTCTCACCTGCTCATTCAGCTTTTACCTGTGTATGCCAGATTGGTCTCACCTGTATGTACACTAACTAGGCATTCAAAAAGAGCATCTGGCTTTTTTTTTAAATCACAAAGCCATATTTTCTTTCTAAGGAAAGGCAATAGTCAGTAGGAACATCAACAAAAGCCCCCCAACTCATTCTGAACACTAGTTGATTTTCTCCTTACAAACCAGTGTTTCATTCTCCTCAACCAGTGATAAATGTGATCAGAATTTCATACTATAATATTCCAGTTGTTCATGTCAGGCTTTTTCTGGGCCTCAGCCACTCCCATGAATCCTACATGCTGACTGATACTAACTGTTTTGAAGATCATGACCACACATGAAGAGACAGGGCCACTGTTTCGATCTGGCACATGCAATCCTTATTTTAAAAGTTCATGTTGTTAAACCACTGCCAAACACCTATTTCAAATAGATTGATCATGCTTAAAAAAACACACAAACTCATGCTTTTCTGTTTTGCAAGGGCCTTCTCCTGAGTTGATGATGATGCACAGACTCACACCATCAGATCTTTATAATCTCAGTGTCAAGATCGTTGAAATAGATGGGAAATGCCAGCTTAATATCACCTGGATTCTTAATGCAGATGGTAGGTCTCAACAAAGGGTAATGGGATGATTGTGAAACTCCTGCACTCCAGCTTGGGGCATAATAAGTGCTCTGCTGTTCTTTGACTTTCTCTGCTCTGATATTTCTTAGTAACAGAATCAAAAGTTTCCATACAGTTTTGGAGGAGGGAGAATGTTCGAAGCAAGGGTAAAGGTCTTTACTAGAATAAATTTATAACAAAAACAAAAGAAAATAAAACCTTTGATAGTGCATTTTAAGACCATATTTTCTGTATAGTACTTTTTTCTTACACCTAATAGAGGCATCTTATCAGTCCAGAATTATGTTTGAGATATTTTATTTAGGCCTTAAACTCTGCATGCTGCCTTAAGCAGTGTGCAGAGCTCAACAAAATTGATCAGCTGTAAATATTCCTGATAAATAATCCTGTGTATTCTGAAACAGGAGAGAGCTGGACTGACTCTGACCATGTTACCTTCCAGTGACTTTTCATGTGTACATAATATTAATTTAACTCTTTATTATTTTAGGTTAATGCCAAAATATTTACCACTCTTTTCAAGTGGCAAGAAGTTCTTGAGTCTATGCTACATCCATTTAATTTCCTTAGCATATAGCAGAAGGATACTATAATGCTGCCATTATAATATTTTCTTCATTTACAAATGCATGAGTGAACCATGAGTGGAAGCAAATATGTGCTCTTTCTATAGGCAAAAGATCCCCAGCCAGAGCTCATCTTGGGCCTCTTCCAATACTTCATCCCCTAGTAGAAACTCTTTCTCTGCCAATTCCAGTTGCAGTCTGTTATTTCCCGAATATCCCAAAGGCACCAGATACTGTTTGATCTTGGAAGCTAGGCAGAGTCAGCTCTGGTTATTACTTTAGATGGGAGACCATCAATGAATGTGAGGTGCTGTGGGCTATGTTTCAGAGGAAGGAACTGGCAAAATGACCTCTGAGTATTTTTTCCCTAAGAAAACCCTATGTAATTCATGGTACCACCATAAGTCAACAGGCAACTTGAAGGCCACACACACACACACACACACACACACACATTTCTGATACTTCTCCCCTGCCATGACACATCAAATGGTACTTACACAGGTGAATTAATTTTTAAGGCCACCATTCACAGCCGCTAGTAAAGATTAATATTTCTTGTAGCCTTATGTAGTATTAAGATAGAGTTTTAATTTTTAAAAAGTCTGTTTGACAAATGCTTTAGTAAGGATATATATTATTGTGTTTGAGAGTCCTCACATATATTGAAGAAATAATTTTCTATTGTAGTGGGTATAATAATTATAATTCACCATGATGAAATGGTATACCCATGACAATATGAAACAAGCTTTTTACTGTAGGCAAACGACTGCTACAATCTGTAAGTTCTTTCATATCTGATTTAGCTGCCTCTAGATGTAGCATATTTATTACTTTAGCCATGTCTCTTACCCATAGATTGTTTCCCAGATACGATTTCAGTGCTGTGATCCTATATACACTTCTGCCGTTTTTCTTGCAAAATGTATAGAATAAAATGTTTAAAATGTAAATATGCATTTTTGGAACTAGACTTACAGATTCAAGTTACAGGAATAAAAAGAAAATTACAAGTGAATATTCCCTTAAATTATTTGCTCTCCTATAAACCTTGTCTTAGTGGGAATTTAAAAAGCAAATTGTGGTGCCTTTTGCTTCACTTTTTGTGTCTTTCATTTTTTGGTTCCTGCTTCAGTTGAACATACAAAATACTTTGATTTAAATGTGGAAAGATAACCTGCGAACAACAGATGTATATTTACTACAGTTAGTACTACAGAGACACACATGTCAGGGAACAGAGATGACTATGAAATGTAGGTCTCCTACTGTTGAAGTTGAAACATGTACAAACTATTTGTTTAGAACATCTTTTAGTAGCAAAGTTTGAAACAATCTTGGGTAAAACAGTCTTCTGCTTTTCGTTCTTCCTCATTTACAGCCAGTATCAGGTACTTGAATGGCACCAAAATATGTATGTTTCCTGGAAAACCAGCTTGTATTAGATGCGATTACACAGAAAAATTTCAAAGCCAAACCATGTCTGATCATCAGAAAGTAAGGATATTTTTTTGAAAGTTATTGTACTGTGCTGCTGTTAAATCAATGATCTAAGGTCATTTTTGCACTATACTGTTATGGTGCTATTATTCCATTTTCAACATCCGATGGAATCCTGGAGTTTGCAGTTTAGGGAGGGACATTTAGAATTCTCAGCCAGAAAGCTCTTTGACCTCAGTAAACTACAAACTTCAGAATTCCACAGGATATTGAAAGTGGAATAATAGCACTACAACAGAGTCGTGCAGAAATGGCCTAAATCTGAGCATTTGTGTAACAGTAAATACCCAGAACGTTTGGTAAGAATATTCAGTTACAGTGGTCATGGAGTAAGGAATCAAACAATGAAAATGTTTGCAGAGCTGCAGGACTGAAAGATTAAAAGCTAGTAAATCAGTACAGTTCCCAGTACTGGAACAGGATGCTCTTATATTTTAGCAAAATCGGCCTGTATCATTCAGGTTGCTACACTGAAAAAGCAGGAAGAGCAGTTATTTAACAACAGTCTGACTTTCCCCAGCCTTAATTTGGTTGTAAAAGAAAAAGACTTGAGGAAACTAGAAGTAGACTTGGGTAGGAAAGGACTGTTGGCTCAGTTTTGTTTTGATACTGAGAATAAATTCCTAGCTTCCAAATGTATTCAGGGCACTCATTCTTTGGTTCTATGGTTTTCCTTCTGGTTCTGGCTGATGGATCTTAGGATTTTTGGTAAAAATTAAAATAGATCT
This sequence comes from Iguana delicatissima, assembly GCA_948472985.1. Taxonomy (NCBI): domain Eukaryota; kingdom Metazoa; phylum Chordata; class Lepidosauria; order Squamata; family Iguanidae; genus Iguana; species Iguana delicatissima. The sequence goes on along the minus strand of CAOKZL010000156.1, from coordinate 992,952 downwards.
GAAAAGCGTCTGCTTTCCTGTTTTGTTCAATAATAAGAGGTCATTTTACACCCTAAATCCTTGATGAAAAGACCTAGGCCATTTCTGCACCTTACCGGTTCCTGTCATTGTTCTGTTGTGATCCTGTCAGTGCCTTTGCCAGGATGGGAGTCCCTTCTATACCCAGCTGGCTCACCACAGAAGGGAGTGTGAGCAATGTGCACCTTCCTTCTGCAGCACTTCCTTCTAGTGCTGCACTAGGAAAGGAAGTATCTGCATTGTGCTTCCTCACATTCCACATGGCCAGCAGTGACAGGAGCGTCACACAATCACGGACCAGTAATGGATTTTCTTTTCTGTTAATGGAATATCCTGCAATAGTGATGGGTGGGGATGTGTTGGCAGTGGGACCATAATGACATTGTGCAAGAGCATGATTCGTGGACCACTGCCAACGTGCCCCATCTTGGGAAGGCTACGCCACAAGGAAATACTCCTAGATTCATGTTGCACTTGAAAATTTCTTTTGATGCAAGACTCTGTCAAGAAGCCTCTGCGTATATATAATCAATATACTTATAAATGAATAAGTAACTGGGGCATGCTCCCCAAGCTAAGCTAACCCAAATTGTACTCTGACAGAAGATTATCTCCTGTGAGATACTGTAGCACTATATTTGTCTTTATGCTTTTGTACTGCAAGTCACTCAACTTTACAGGCTCTAGACCAATAATGTTACTATCAGTCTTTCTGATAGGAAGATCCTCGGCAGCATGTCCAGTTCAAATCCTTGTTTTGGTACAAGACAGCCAGTAGTAGAAAGTGGAAAAACTGAGATATACTATTTTGCACTGCAGTTTTGTTTGCTTGCATTCTGACATCTTAATTTTACATGGATGTAGAAATGCATCAAAATTTAGTGAACTCTGAGAGGACAAGTATGGTCTTCAGTGTTTTTTTTTTCATTTCAGTGGCAATTTCACTATGTTGGATTTTCTGTAGAAGAAATTACAGAATACTTCATTGCTGCTTTTAATCTACCGCCAGCAAATATAAATGAAGATCCTCCAAAAGCAAAAGTATACCTGAGTTCTCCAGGTAGCTGAACAAATACTGTTTGCTGAAATAGACTGAACTGAAAATAGCTTGTGTGAATTTAATTTTTTTCCTGTAATAGTTGAGTTGATAGTAGAATTCCAACAGATGGACAAAATTTGATGTCACCAATAGATGTGTTACATATTCACAGCAAACAAAATAACGGTTACGATCTGGCAGCACCTTCTTCAGCGTAAGGAGTTTCTCCAGAACCAATCCAGTGTATGAATAGAAATAAAACACTGGTGCAGAAATGCATGCATTATATGTGTCAGGAACCTGAGGTTGGTAAAGGCATTGTATTGTGTGTACAAGTGGTGACAGACTCAGGTATGTAGCTGTATAATGTGCAAAAAGCCCTTTGCATAACATTTTAAAAATCTTTTACGTTAACCCACTAAGAATAAGTATGGTTATGAAAGACATTTTGGTTGAATGAGAACACCATATGGATGTAGGGTTTAAACACTTATCCCACTTAACCATTGCCCTCAACTAAATCCCATCCTGGTAGCATGAAAAGAACCTCCATTGGCAGCAAGGCAATTTTAAGCAGTTCATCCTGCCAGCATATACTTCCTAATGCAATACGTGTTTAAATGTTTTTTCTTGTAATACGAACTTATTAGTTCAAGAATAACCAATAACTTAATGTAAAATGTATGTACAATATCTAAATATAGATATTAAAAATCTTGTTTCAATGTAGATTGTAGAGAGGACATTTTGAAATACTGCCACTCTTGCATAGAAAAAGGTAAGTGCCAGTTATTTTTCATTAATTTTATGTCCTTAATAACACAGAAAAATCTTTCTAACTTAAAGGAGTATTTCTGAATACTAAAAGTAACATTAAATTAAATATAGTGATCCAGAAAACCACGTGCCAAACAATCTAATGGTTGCAGAAGTACTAACCACTTTGGGTCAGTGAGAAAAGGTAATTCTTTGGCTATGACCAGTGCCTGCTTCTTAACTTTTGACCCTCACAGTATCAGTGTTAAGATTCTGCACCTGCACAGAGTAACATTCAGAACTGTCTAGACAAAGTTTGGAGAAGAAGCAGCTCTCTCCAGATCCTGAATTGCAGGGCCTACCACCACTAGCCAGCATGGCCACGAGTGAGGGATGATGAGAGCTTCAATTCAATAACATATGAAGGACCACATGTTCTCCTGTTCTAAACCTAAGCCTATCATAGGAGTGATAAGAGTCTCCTCTCTTCTAGGAGAGGTCATGGTCAGCACTTTCCCTCTAATTTCCTTTTTAATTACTGCAGCTTCTGCAGCATGTGGAAATTTCTTATCCTTTATTTCTCAAGTTTTAAAGGATGTTTTGGCTCCTTCACTGCTGGGGGTTTCTTCTTATATGGCCCTTAGGATGGATCCCTTGCATTCCTGTGATTCTATTTCACTTCCTTGCCCCTTTCTATAGTATTTTTACTCTTTGCATTTTATATGTTTATTTCCTCCTAGGCTTGTGTCCCCTTCTTACCCATGCACCCATTTAAGACATGTTGGGCATTTGGGAGTGATCTCCCCTGATCCAGGGGATAGAAACCTTTTTACCATTTTTGTCTGGGTAAGGAGCACATTTGGCTTCCTCTCCCTCTTGACATTCCCAATCATATTATTGCTGATTATGAATACCTTAGTCTGAAAACTTCATTTAGTACCAGCTTTGTCATCTTTTTAATGCCAGCCAAGATGTTTTTTTAAAAAACCCAAGCACTGAAATAGTCCTTATAGCTTCATCATGACTGACAAATGCCTGCCACATGGAGTTGTGGCACATCTGGACAGAGTCTGGGCAAAGGTGTCTTCTAGGTGCTGAGCTCTTTTGACTGTGGAAAGTAGATCCTAGATCCAACATAGTGGTACTGCCAGACTTTATTAAGTCTTTGGGGAGAACAGTAAATGCTATAAGTGGCTATACCAATGGCTGCTTTTCATCCTGGAGAGAAGTGACTAGCGGGGTGCCACAGGGTTCTGTCCTGGGCCCAGTGCTGTTCAATATCTTCATCAACGACTTGGATGAAGGAATAGAGGGCATGCTGATCAAATTTGCAGATGACACCAAATTGGGAGGGGTTGCTAATATGCCAGAGGACAGGATCAAAATTCAAAATGACCTGGACAAATTGGAGAGCTGGGCCAAGGCTAACAAAATGAAATTCAACAGAGAGAAATGTAAGGTCCTACACTTAGGTAGAAAAAATGGAATACAGTAATATAGAATGGGGGACACGTGGCTGGATAGCAGTACGTGTGAAAGGAATCTAGGAGTCTTAATAGACCACAAGCTGAACATGAGTCAGCAGTGTGATGCGGCAGCCAAGAAAGCCAATGCAATTCTCAGTTGCATCAATAGGAATATAGTGTCTAGATCGAGGGAGGTACTGGTACCACTCTACTCTGCTTTGGTTAGACCTCATCTTGAATACTGTGTTTAGTTCTAGGCACCCCAATTCAAGAAGGACATGGTCAAGCTGGAGCAAGTCCAGAGGAGAGCGACCAAAATGGTGAGGGGCCCGGAAGCCATGCCCTGTGAAGACAGACTTAGAGAGCTGGGTATGTTTAGTCTGCAGAAGAGAAGGTTAAGAGGGGACAGGATAACCATGTTTAAATATTTGAAGGGATGCCATGTAGAGGAGGAGTGGGCTTGTTTTCTGGTGCTCCAGAGACCAGGACAAGAAGCAATGGATTCAAGATGAAGGAAAGGAGATTCCACCTGAACCTCAGGAAGAACTTCCTGACAGTCAGGGCTGTCCAGCAGTGGAATATGCTGCGTCAGAGTGTAGTGGAGTCTCCTTCTTTGGAGGTTTTTTTTTAAAATAATTTTTATTCAAATTTTCACCAAATAAAACAAACAATTATCTCTGCAATGTTTACATGAAATGTTCTTCCTTCTTCCTTTCCTTTATTAATATTCCCTCTATTTATTGTACCACGTATCGCAATAAAATGTTAATAATCTGTAATTTATTAGTTCCTGCTGTATGTCTCTACTTTACTTGTTACATAATATTTCATTGACTATTAACCTGAATAGTAATTGATATCATGAAAAATGTATTACCTTCTGTCTACCCCCAACCCAAATCTGTAACAATCTTCTTCTCTTTATTAAATTCTTCATCTGATTTCCCTTTTAGTCTTTGTGTAAGTATATCCGCATTTCTATTTTCCATAAAAGTTGTCCACCACTGTTCAGTTGTAGGTGTAGTTTCATTTTTCCAAAGTCGTGCATACTCAATGCGGGCCGTCGTCACCATGTACAATATTATTCTCCAGTATTTCTTAACTGACATTCCATCTAATACATGTGTCATGTTTAACAAGTAGAATTCAAGTGTCATCCCAAATTGGATCTTCAAAATTGAACTTATTTTCTTGTGTATTTCTTTCCAATATTTTTGTGCTCTGGGCCATGACCACCACATGTGAAATAGTGTACCAGAGTTCTCTTGACATTTCCAACATTGAGCTGTACCCGTCTTGTAAATTGTCTTTAATTTTTCTGGTGTCATACACCATCTATGAAATAGGTTGTAATAGTTTTCTTTTAAGTTTTGAGCAGCAGTAAATTTCTGTGTACATTGCCAACTCTGTTCCCACCATTCTAACTGTATTGAGTGTCCAACATTTTGTGCCCATTGTATCATTACTGCTTTAACTGTCTCCTCTTCATATTCTTGGTGTAAAATTTCTTGATACAGATATGCTAATAAATGTGGTGGATTTTCTCTTAACATTCGCAGTAAATGAATTTGTTCCTTTTGCTGTATTCCATAGGTTTTTACATCCATTTGAAATCTTTCCTTTAGCTGTCTGTAGAGGTGGTTCTCAACTTTCCTAATGCTGTGACCCTTTAATACAGTTCCTCATGTTGTGGTGACCCCCAACCATAAAATTATTTTTGTTGCTACTTCATAACTGTAATTTTCCTACTGTTGTGAATCGTAATGGAAATATCTGATATTTAGTTCACCTTAAATGATATAAAGTTTGAAGATTTGGTTTCACTGCATTCAGACTGAATTAAATCCAAAAATAAATCTGGCATGGGAATAACACTAGATTTTGTAGGCTTATTCCTTACAATTGATGCAACATTCTTGTTTTTATCAATATCTGAAGTGGCACTCTCCAGACTGTCCAGTCCCAGAGTTACCAACACCTTTTTCAGCAAATTTTTAAAAGAATCTGAGGAAAATAATCTCACTTTATTATCATCTTCTGCATCCTCCTCCTCGGAAATAGAACCATCTGATTTAGAGTCATTATCCCCATGAGTATCTGCCAAATCTGGTTCCTCATCACTTTCAGATTCAGTGTTGATTTGTTCAGAGTGTGACAAAGCAGATATCTCAACTCTAGTCACTTTGGACCTACAGGTAGACTTTGTTGGTAAACACACACCAGCATCATTTGATTCAGCTTGAATAACTTTTGTATCATCAGGAAAATCATGTGAAAATGAAGGATTCATTGAAGTAGTTTGTTGACTGCTTAATAATGACATTACATTCAAATTCAACGAATTGTCCAACTTGCAATACATTTTTTAAACTTGTTATGTATTTTGTGAAATCATTTCACTAATATCGTTTGCCTATTAACATGCAACTCCATTTCTTCAGCAATCATTTGTCCTATCACCTCCCTACTACACTCAGACATATTCCCCTGGGAAGACATTGAGGACATAGGAGGTTCAAATCTTACTTACTGCTGACTGAGAGGCTACCGTTTCTCCTGGCAGAGGCTGCTCGCGTGCTTGAGTGTGATTGGTTGTGTTGCTGGCGAGCTGGGATTGGTCAGGAGAGCTCCTTCCTCTCATAGCCGCCTCCCTTGCTTTCTGAGCGCCTCTTTTCAACATGGCGACTGGAAGTTAAAGGAGCGGTTGGGAGCCCTTCCCCGCCCTTAACAGACTTAACGGCATTACCAGGTAATTTTCCTTTCACCTTCTTTTTAATTCTTGCCTTCTCAGACTTCCTTATATCAGATGTTTTTAGCTTTGTTTGAGCCTCGGAGTGGCTGGTCGGAGATTGCTCTTCCTACTCTTTCTCGCTCGATGCCAAGAAAATTTTCTTTAGTAAGGTACTTCAAAGGGAGCGCGTGGCTTGCGTTTGCGCACCACCACCGAGGAGGAAATGGAGCCTAAGACCATCGGAAATACATATTTTCCGATGGTCTTAGGCGACCCCTGTGAAAGGGTTGTTCGACCCCAAAGAGGTTGCGACCCACAGGTTGAGAACCGCTGGTCTATAGGGAAACCAGCTTAATTTTATTCCTTCAGTTTCCAATTTCTCTCTTGATTTCATCTTCACACCGAAGTCTTCTGTCGTGTCTAATAAGTCTTCATACTGTAACCATTTGTCTATATCTTTCCATCTCCCGAAAAAAGCTTCTTGTAGGGAAACCACATTCGGTAACTGCCTTATATTCTTCTTCTTGTAGTCAGTCCTTCTTTGGAGGTTTTTAAGCAGGGGCTGGATGGCCATCTGTCAGGAGTGCTTTGATGGTGTTCCTGCATGGCAGGGGGTTGGACTGGATGGCCCCTGTGGTCTCTTCCAACTCTACATTTATATGATTCTATAAAGAGAAAATATTCAGATCCATGTATATTGCCCAGAGCTTTTTAAAGAAATGATGGGATAAACTCATAGGATCACAGAGCTGGAAGAGAACACAAGGACCATCAAGTCCAACTCCTTGCCATGTAGGAATACAATATCAAAGCATTTCTGACAGATGGCTGTTCAGCCTCTGTTAAAAATTTCCAAAGGAGGAGACTCCACCACACTCCCAGCTAGTTTATCCCACTGTCGGACTGCTCTTATTATCAGGAAGTTCTTCCTAATTTGTAGATGGAATCTCTTTTCCTGAAGTTTGAAGCCCTTGCTCCGTGTTCTAGTGTCTAGAGCAGCAGAAAACAAGTTTGCTCCATCTTCCATATGACATCTCTTCAAATATTTAAACATGGCTATCATGTTACTTCTTTATCTTCTGGATGCTAAACATACCCAGCTCCCTAAGCTACACCTCATAGGAAATGGTTTCTAGACCTTTTACCATTTTAGTCACTCTTCTTTGGACACGTCCTATCTTGTCAATATCCTTGCTGAACTGGAGACAGTATTCCAGGTGGGGTCTGACCAAAGCAAAACAGAGTAGTACTATTACTATTACGTTTGAGCTGGACACTATACTTTATTGATGCAACCTATAATTGTATTGTCTTTTTTAGTTGCTACATCACACTGCTGACTCATGTTCAGCTTGTGGTCTACTGAACATGAGTCAGCAGGCATATGACAAGTACATGTAGAGAAAAGAAAGCAGTGTGGGAAGGTAAAATAGTGGAGGATTCATTTTCTAATTATTTATATATAACACTGGCTTTGCAGACTTGACACACCAGGATGCCTCAGGTGATTTATAATCAATCTAAAGCAGCAATGGGAATTGTGAACCCTCCAGATGTTGTTAAAGTTCACCTCCCAACATTCTTTACTATAGGCTATGCTGGCTAGGACTGATAGGAACTGCAGTCCGGAGAGTGACGCAATTCCTATTCCCTGTCTAAAGTAATTGCAAGGCAATAGAATAAATTGAATGTAAGTGTTCTCCATGTATTCCATAAATATCTGTGATTTTGGTATGTGTTGGTATTGGAAAAGTACTAAAGCAATAGCAGCCACTATGTTTTGACTTTTAAGAATGAATAAAATCATTGTACATGTTGCTTTGGTGGCTCAACTGGTGATTTCAAACTGCAATTTCTTTATATTTCTCAGGAAGTTTGTGGCACCCAAATATAACTGTATGCTACAGAGAGTCAGAAGTGGAAGTGAATTTTACACTTAGTCCCTTTTGCTCCAAATATGTAATCCGCCTTTGTGAACCTGGTGAATACGATGATCCAGCAGAATCAATTGATTTTGATGTGTTTACATCTGAGGTATTTCTTCTTCATAAGATACAAGATCAGCATAAATACTAGTTTTTTAAAGGGCCACATAAGTAAAACTTCGAGGTAAGGTGTAAAAATCAAAGGTGTTATAAATGTACAGTTGCCCCACGTTGAATGCAAGTTCATTCAATTTCAATTCAATTATACGCAGTGGAGTGTGGGCCAATCCTGTTCTCTTATTTGGGAGTGAAAGAGGAGGATCAACACACATACACTTCACATACCTGCCAAAGCCACTGGATGAGGTGGTGGCATTGCAAACGATTGCAGGCTGACTAGTGGCTTTGGCAGGGACACAGAGCAGTGTGTGTGTGTGTGTGTGTGTGTGTGTGTGGATCCTGCTCTTTTATTCTCAAACGAGAACAGGTTTGGCATCCCACTCCCACTGCCGGCTGGCCTGGGGTGGTCGGGGGTGCCTTCACCAGAGACATGGAGCAGGGGTGTGTGTGCTGATCCTGCTCTTTTTTTCCCAAACAAAAGAGCACAGTCGGCACGCATCCCAGCTGCTGGCTGGCCTGGGATTGTTGGCAACAATGCCAACAATTGCAGGCTATCTGGCAGCTTTGGCAGGGCACAGAACAGGGCATGTGTGTGCTAACCCTGCTCTCTCATTTGAGAATGAAAGAGCAGGATCCATGCACACATACGCTCGCTCTGTGACTCTGCCAAAGCTACTCTATGGCCTGTGATTGTTGGCACTGCTGCCACCTAGTCTAGCGGCTTCAGTGGGGACACAGCGCAGGAGTGTGTGTCCCGAACTTGCTCTCTCGTTCCAAAACAAGACAGCAGGCTCGGCATTCCCACCCTCACCTCTGATGCTGGCTGGCTTGGGATTGTTGGTGGTGCCTTCAGCAGGGACATGGTAGCAGTGTGGGGTGTTCCAACCCTACTTTTTCATTTGAGCACCACAGCTGCTGTGTCCCTACTGAAGGTGCTGTCAACAATCTGAGGCTGGCCGGCAGTGGGTGAGTGGCAGCATATTATACATGAAAACTTTATAATGCTGAGGGTCCCAGAATGGATCTCTTCCATTATATGCAGCCTTACAGTATATGCTTTAAAAATATATATACCATTAAATATTTACACAATGTATTTTTCTGGCGTTTTTCCATGAAATAGGGGAATGATACAAGATTATCTAAAAGAATACCAGTGAATGGTCAAAGCAGAAAAATTTTTAAAGAGGTAAGATTTAGTATTAACTAAAAAGGAAAAAAAAAACCATGAGAATTTTACAAATTGTTTCTAATGAATATTTAATATGCATTTCCCTCTATTAGTGCTTATATCTAAAATGAGATTGTTCTTTCCAAAAGCTCCTTTCTGGTTTTATAAGAAGTTGTTTCTGTGGGAGAGAAATTTGGAGTAGAAAGACAGTGATAGAGATAGATGTTTAACCCCTTTTCCAGTCTGAATTACATGCAACTGCTCCATCCCAAGGGGTTCAAATACAATTAAAAAACCACAAAAAACAAACAAACAAACAAAAAGCAAACAAACAGAAAACTCATGTGCCGCTTTGAAGACTAACACATTTGTTGTATGCTTTCGTGGATTATCCTTCACTTTATCCATGAAAGCATATATCAAATAAAATTTATAAGTCCTCAGTGTATCACAATACTATGTCTTGATCTTGTTAACAATAGGCTAAAACATCTGTCTCTCTGGAAACACCTTCTTTTCAAATCCCTATCTTTTCAATACTGTAAATGGAAAGCAGGGGAAGCTGGTTGGGCAGTTTATTTGGAGGGGAGAAATTCTGCTTTTCTTTCAGAATTCAAGCTTTCTTTTTCATTAAAAAAGAGAAGGTGAGGGAGTTAAAAAGCAGTTTAATAATGCTTGTTACTAAAAGTACATTTTGAAAAAAGTGAAAGCAAAGAGAAAAACTAGAGCAAAGAGTTCTACATACGACCCCCATATCTGCAGATTCATAATCCGCGGATTCAGTTGTCTGCGGTTGAAAATGGGGGGCGTGGGATTGCGCTCCCCGCTGATTTCCTGCCTCCAGCTGCAGGCCCAGGGCCCAGTCACCACAGTGCCTGGCAGGAAAACTGTGGGGAGTGTGGGATCATGCTCCTCACTGTTTTCTCACCTCCAGCTGCAGGCCCAGTGTCCACTGTGTTTGGTACTATCCACGGATTTCCGTATCTGCAGGGACCCCTAGAACCACCACCTCCCGTGTATATGGGGGTCATACTGTAGTTCCATCTCTGGTTCACAGTTGTGCTGTGTAGTTCACAGACAAAATAGGCATATTTCAACAATTTTAAAAGAAATGATAAAAAATAACAAAACCTCAAACATATTCCTCCTTGGAGCCAGTGTGGTGCAGTGGCTTGAGCATTGGAGCATTGAGCATGGGAGACCAGGGCTCAAATCCCTGCTTGGCCATGGAAACCCACGGGTGATCTTGGGGAAGTCACATTATCTCAGCCTCAGAGGAAGGCAAAGGCAAACCCCCTCTGAACAAATCTTGGCAAGAAAATCCCATGATAGGTTTGTCTTAGGTTTGCTGTAAGTCAGAAACCACTTGAAGGCACACAGCAGCAACAGCAACAACAAATTCCTTCTTTCCTACAGGTTGCACTGTTTTATTTTTCACATCTCTTACTCAAATATTGACACAAAAAGACAAATCAGACTGCACAATATGCATATACTCAGAAGTGAGTCACATTGAGTTAAATGACACTTACTCTTAAGTGAGCGTGCATGGGAATAGTCTTTAACACACTGCAGCTTATTTCTAAGAATACATGTGTAGGATTGCACTGCATGCACTTTCTTTTTGTATTATGCTTGTATGTGAGGAAAAACTATTTTTTTAAGTAATGCAGTGTGCTCTCTGATTATTCAACCTCTGCACATATGAATGCAAGGTTACACAAACCCTCGCATCCAGTTATCATCGAGGGACATGCTGGGCGTGCACCCACGCTGGCATGGGTACCTGCACGTCATGCCTATTGAGGATAATTGAACAGAGCATTCACGTCTTTGGTTTTATGTGAGGGTTCCTGGAATGGAACCTCTGCATTTACGGAGGGCACACTGCACTAGAGTGTTCCTCAAAACTCCTTTCCTTAGTTGGAAGAAAATGGCTGAAGTCAGACAGAACCTTTGGATATTGCCTGTTGATTCAGCTTTGAATTGTATTGCCTTTATTTCATGTACCATTTTAATGATACAGTCCTATAGATATAACTGCTATTGTTTTCTACTTCCAGTTAATTCCTTATTTTCCAAGATGCCACAATGATTGCCGAAGATACTCAAGACATCAAGAACTATGTCATGAAGTAGATGAAGAAGGTCAGTTGAGACATATGCATACTTTTGATTGAGTGATGGAACTGGTGATATATAGCTAGAAAGATGGAGTGATAGAGGGAGGATGCCCTCACTGAGTTCTGTGGCTGGACATTGCTCTGGGCTGCTTGGGGTAAGAAGCAGGAAATAAATAAGAACAATCCAGGTAACTTAGACCCAAGATGTGTCTGAGCCAACATCCTTTTTCTAGCATTAGCCAGCCAGGAGCCTCTGGTAAGTCCACAAGAAAGAAATAAGGCCTTACTGTAGTCATCCTCATCTTTTAAATGAGAGATATACTGCCTCTAAACATGGAGGTTTCATTTAATTATAAGTCTTCTTACTAAACAACTTTTACAGCCATTCTTCAAGGAACACAAAGAAAGAGGCCAGTGGGGAGGGTGGAGCCATGGTTTAAAGAGCCCGCTTGGCTTGCCCCTCTCCCGGCAGCCAGCGTGACCCTGGTGGCGCTGTTGACCTGGTTCCTTATCAAGGGAAGGATAGCAAAGTGGCCTCCCCCCGCAGCTGCTGCAGAGCACAGCGGGGGGGGGGAATGGATTTCCTTCTGCGATCATGGTAAATAAGCTAACCTATCCCTTTGAAACTGAGCCTTGAATTCTGTTGGTAAGCCAACTAAGTTAGATTCATGGAACCAATATTTTTAATGCTGAGTGAACATTTATGTAAATCCCATTGACTCAATGGGTACGCTCACACTGGAATTATGAATAATCAATATCAATCATTATCAATAAAATTTAGGCCTGATGTAGGTTGACAACTCTGGGATATTCTGAACTGCATCAGTACCATCCCTTCTGTAGTCATTTGTTTTAAATATCTGTTTACATTCCATCATCCCTTCATAAAACTGGCAACTCATGTCACTTTTTCCATGAGTAAAATTTTATTTGTTTGATGTTGTCTTACCAGCATTTGCTTATGAGTCTAATTTTTCTCCCCTAGGAAAAACCTCAATAGATTTGGCAGGCAAATATTTTTGCATAATTGCAGTAATTGCTGCTTTATTTCTGATAATATGCACACTTACAGCTATACTGTGTTTCAAGAGGAGGCACGGTAAGTTTCTTTTATCCTGCAGAGAAAGCCCATAAAGCTCTTTTAGAACCTCTTGACTGAGCTACCTACCTCTGATTGAGCTACTTCAGACATACTGCGATATATACGATGAGTCAACATACTTACTCGCTTGTAATTTTAAGCTATATGGATGAGCGAGTCAAGTATAACGAAGAGGATTGTCCTGTAATCCTATGCCTGTATATTCATAACTATGTCCAGTTGGTCTTAAAGCTAAATAAGTGAGTCTAGGATACTATCAAAGACAATTGAATTTTTTTTTAAAAAAGGACTCTCTCTCTCTCTCTCTAAATATATATATATATAGGTAGATAGAGTTTACTGATAGCAACAAACTAGGAACTAGGTAGTAGTGGAGCTTTCAAAAACTGCTAAGTTTTTTTTTTGTTTTGTTTTCATTAAAAGAATGATTTTTAATGTTGGAGTGTAACAGAAGTTACCACATTAACATAACACCTAGAGTAAGGGTGGGAGGTTAGGAGGTTACGTTAGACCCTCCCAGGAAACCTTGTATGACCACCCCATACATTTTTTTAAAAAAAAAATATTGCCCCCAAGTGCCTCCCAGCACCCCTAAGAGTACTGGCGAGCATTTTCACCATATTTTGGAGACTCCTGACACATTTTAGTCATAGGAGAGGGATTTTTTAGTCAAAGATTTAGAAAAAAGGCCTCTTCCTGGGCCTAAAATGGCCAGGTGATGGGAGGAAAATATGGCAAAAATGCCCCCATTCCCTAGAGTATGACTTGGGTGCAATTTCTTTTGTGGGGGGGGGTCCTACAAAAAGGGCCATGAGGGGCTGTATATGGCCATCCTTGATGTAGGAAGTACTTCTCTCCACATGTTGAAAGATTTTGTGGATTCAGTCAACATGTAGAAGGGCTTCATGTTTGCATTAACATTACAGTACACACTTCCTCTTTGCAGTAGGAGTCCTGGGATCAAGCTCTGGTCTCATAAAGAGGAAGTCTGTGTCCTTGTATCAGCATACTATTAGGACACTCTTCATGCACTAGCTCAGTGTGTGGGCAACAGATGGCATCTCTGCTATGCATAACATGGGTGAGGCAGTTAGTCTGTGCAGCCTCTTATGGGTTATTTTATCATGTGTCTGTGTTTTCGGGAGGAGAGTTATTTGCATCCTCAAATATTTTGAGTTATGCAAGACACAAATCAGAAAACTTTATTGGCTTTCATTTATTCACCTCCTGCAAAATCAGCCTGCTTGATACTGATAAATATATTATCCTTCCCTATTGTGATGCATTTGTCTATCACATTACTCATTTGGATCCATTGTGATATGATTATGTGCTTTGGATCAAATGCAGTGTTCTGTGAGCAGACCTTCCCCTCCTCTCTTCCACCTGGCTCTTCTGAGCAATTTTAAATGGGAGCAGGTGGCTGCAGATAGAACTGGAACTTTATGGTCTATCAGTGAGTGGGATTAACTGGATCACACCCCATGTGTTACATTTTACATTCCTGTTTTCCATCTTTACTTATTAAGACGGCTCTGATCTATCTGTCTGAATATAAATGTATTTTTTTAAAATGCAACTTACTGTTATTCCCGGCATAACAAATCCCTTTTTCAAAAAGCTAGTTAAGGCTGTTTGCTCTAAAATGATTTAATAGTCTGTGCCTTTAATTTTCTTAATAGGTGCAGTCAACAACTGGGTTCTTTTACGTCCCATGGTGAGACAAATGCCTGTTAAAGTCCTTGTTGTATATTCCCAGGACACGTGTTTCCAGCATACTGTCCTTGTTTTTGCTGAATTTCTACGTGAATGTTGCCAGAGTGACGTTGTAATAGATGTATGGCAAAGAAGGAAAATTGCTGCAACAGGACCAGTTCAGTGGCTTGCTGCTCAGAAAGAAATTGCTGATAAAATAATTTTTCTCAGCCCAAGCCATACAAGTACAGTTTGTGATTCAGTTTGTAAAAGAACTATTGAAAGTAACAAGAACTCTGAATGTATGTTCACTCTAGCACTGAACCTATTCTGCAGTGACTTGAAAAATCAATCTTCTCTTCACAAATATATGGTTGTTTCTTTCTGTGAAACATATCCAGCTAATAGCTTCCCAAGTCTTTTGAACAGCTGTCCAAAGTATTTTCTAATGAAGGATATGGAGACCTTTTATAGAGATCTTTACCTGATGGAAAAAAGACAAAGTACAGCTGGAGATTTAAGACAAAGCACCTAGATCTATAGCACCATACTTGAAACAAATTTCAACTATGGCAAGGGCAGGAGGAATCATGCAATCCTCAAGATGTTGCTGCACTGCATCTCCAATCAGCTTTATCAGTGTATCTGGTGAGGAATGCTGGGAGTTGCAGTTCAACATTTGGAGGACTGCATGAATGTGGGACTGACATTAGACAATAAAAACAAAAAAAAAATCAGACCTCACATCTGTGTTCTACTATGAATTAACTTTTCTACCCTGGTTACTTTCACATGTCTCATGCTTAAGGATAACTTGCTGTTAAGAGCCCATGTCAAAAATAGGTTTCTGTACAAACCCGTTATGAAACAGTGCAGAGATAATCTGTTCTCTGTTCTGACATCTGTACTAAAGGGGCCACACCTCTGGATAAAGGGAAGGGAACACTGATTTATCTAAGTCAGTGGTTTTCAACTTGTGGGTCCCCAGATGTTTGTGGACTTCAGCTCCCAGAAGCCCTGAGCATTGACCATAGTGGCTGGGGCTTCTGGGAGCTGAAGTCTACAAACATCTGGGGACCCACAAGTTGAGCACCACTGATCTAAGTATTGACTTAATGCAGTTTATTCAGGGAGCTTCTGTAAGTTAAGAGTTGCAACTGGCTTTAGGCCACCTTTATTAGCCTCTAGGCTAGGTTGCATCTGCATAGATCAGAAAGACTGGAAAGTCTCAGGTTTTGTTCTTGTTCTTTCTTGTGGTGGGAGTGGGGGTGGAGATCCGTACATTTGACTTATCTGAGAATATTTGTGGTCTGTGTGGATCTGATGTCCAGGGAAAAATACCATTTTGAACAGAAAACTCAAGATATCTCAAGAAATATTAGGAGGTGGGAGGAGGGATATTCAGGTACATGCACAATTCCTCTCATGCTGATAGGAACACCCTTCTGTTCTAATCATATCCAAGAGAAGAACAGTTGGGGGTGGGGTGGGGACACAAAAATCTTTTCTGCCCGCACCCTAAATTAGGAAACTCTCACATCAGTACTATTTGATCACCTCTAAATTAAGATTTTTCCAAAGGCTCAGTTATGATTTCAGTTTTCAATAACTGTGTTCCTTCACTTCTTAAAAATGGTTTTTATTATTCTGTCTTATATTTGGATATTTTAAAAAAATGTTATAACACTCTGCATGCTATGTACATAGTGAAAGGGTAAAATGGTTACAATCTAAAATGAAAATAAACACCATCATGGGTTTTAAGAACTGTTATAGTGTTTCTACTCCACTGCTTTTCTCCTGCTGCTGGAAGATTTTAAAACACTGATTCCACTTCTTGAAAAGCCAGTAGTGCACATAAATATTACTGACCCATCACTATCACAATATTAGAGAACTTTTTATGGCTTTTGTTATAGTTGCTAGCGCAGTAGTTAAACACATCAAATATTTACATTTATTAAGTACTGCAGTTTCTGCCTTATCATCAGGTTAAGTCCCTCTGATAGATGACATGTTTCTAAGTGTTCGTTTAAGCCAGCAAATAGATATCCAAGAAGTACAAATGACTCAGTAATAGATTACGCAAAAAGGTAGTTTTGTTTTGCTACAGTAAGCAGATGTTCTTCTTCGTGGTCTCTGTGCCTCATACATTAGGAGCTTTCGCGCCTGCGCGGCAGCATTTGGAAAATTCTAGAGCTCGTTAGCTTTGGCGGGAACCCCTCCCCCACGTCGGTACTGCGCATGCTCCTCCCGCCGACTAACGGTCTCTCCTCAGTTCTTTCTTGTCCGCCTCAGCGTACAGAAGGTTCTGCTTGTTGGCTTGCTTTTCGATTCTGCTTTTTGGTGTTTTCGACTTCGGATTTGGCTTTTGACTACCCCTCACGGATTTCGGACTTGGCTTTGGTACTTCTCAATCGGTTTTGACCCTTTTCTGGCTTTGACTACGTTTTCGGATCTTGGACTGTGTTTGGCGTTCTCGGACTTTGCTTTTCTTGCCTTGCCCCCGGTTTATGTCGGCTCTCTTCAAACGCTGCGCCTCCTGTGGAAGGAAGGTCGCTCTCTCTGACCGACACTCTAAGTGCCTGATTTGTTTGGGTGAGGGGCACAACGTTCAGGCCTGCCCCATTTGCAGAGAGTTCACACACCAGACTCTCCGCAACAGGTCGGCAAGGCTTAAATCCCACTGTTGGGAGGAGTCTCTGCGTGCTAAAAGACCCGAGACGATGGCCGAGAAACGCCCGTCCTCTTCTTCTTCTTCGGCAGCGGCTGCCGTGCCCTCGACCTCGCTGGTATCGGTACCGGGCTCGGTACCGATAATGAAGTTGCCGAGGATACCGAAGATCTCGGCAACTCGGGCACGTGAGGACCCTGCGGGCTCGCAGGCCTCAACCTCCTCCTCCAGGCCGCTGACCGCGGCTCAGAAGAAGCGCCCAGCCGCTGAGGGCCTGGGGGAAAAGGGTAAGAAGAACAAGCGCAAGGAGAAACGACGCTCTCCACCAAAGGTGGTGCGACCCCCGACTCCGCCACCCACCCAGCCCGCCGAGGAACCTCTGTTGATAGAGCTCCCCGTGGAGGAGGAGCCTCCGGAAGAGGACGTAATCCTCGAGGTGTCGGACGAGGAGCAGGTCGTGCAGGCCTCGCCTCCTCAACCGCCCGAGCTGATCGCAGAGATCACTCCGCCGAGTCGCTGTCCACCCTCGGCAGAACGCCGAGAGGAGGCTGTGGTCAGACACCGCCCAGCCTCTCGACGCGACGAGTCCCGCTCGCCGGAGCAGCGGGCCAGGCCTCCATCCCCGCGATATCGGGAGATGCGCCTGGAGAGGCATCGCTCGGGAGAGAGAGCGTATTCTCCTGCCTACCTTGGAAGGTACGCCCAGGAGCAGATGTGGCACGAGCTGGCCGGCTCTTACCATTCGTACTCGCCGTCATACAGGGACCGGTACCACCCAGACCCTCGGTACTGGTCGCCTTGTCGCCGGTCTCGTTCGCCACCGCGGGAGGCTCACTACCCCCGCTATGAGAGGTCACCCCTGCGTCGCTCGCCGAGTCGCCGTCGGTCCCCAGAGCCCTCACCTCGCTACAGGGCTGTTTCTCCACCGCCGCGGACGACGGCTACAGCTACCCGACCGGCGCCACAGCCCACCGTGGCCCAGCTGGCGGTAGCGGCGACTTCCACCACGCAGGCGGCACACCGTCCTAGGCCCGCGGTCGTGCGCCTGCAGGTGACTCCGATACCGGTCACAACATCGGCCGTATCGGTACCGACGCAGCCTGCAGCTCCGGCTGTTACCCTGGCAACTCCGGCCCCTGGGCCGGCCGAGGAGAAGGTGGCAGAGAGATCGCCATCACCATCTGGCGGCTCCTACGACTCGGACTCCGATTCTGCTGAGTCCACCCCTTCTTCTCATGAGTCCCCACCGCTGGGGTTCGAAGAGCCAGCTCTGGAGTCTGCGCCGGAGGACGTCCGCCAGTTTTTGGCAATTCTCCTCTGGATGGCCACAGCCCTTGGCCTGAGGGTGACCAAACCTGCTCCCCAAGCCCAGGACCCTGTCTTCCAGTACTTGGAAGCCCGCCCACCGTCGACCGCACCGCTGCCGTTCTTGCCTACCCTGGTGGATGCGATGAAGCAGCCGTGGGCGAAGCCGGCGTCAGCACAGCCTATCCCTCATAGGCTGGAGCATCTGTACAGGACACAGAAAGAGAACGCGGAGTTCCTCTTTCAACACCCTGTACCTAACTCCATAGTGGTCGAGTCGGCTCAGACGAAGGGAGGCAATCGAGCACATACCACCCCTCCGGACCGTGAAGGACGGAAGCTCGATACCTTTGGCCGAAGGTTCTACTCGGCATCGTCCCTGGTGGTCAGGACGGTGAACACGATGGCATGCCTCGCGGCATACCATCGGAACCTGTTTGACCGACTCGGCCCGCTCCTCGCTGACTTGCCGGAGGAGTCACGCGCCTCAGCCATGCAAATCTTCGGTGAGGCTGTTGCGGTGGCTACGCAGCAGCTTGCCACCTCGAGGCACGCCACGGAGGCTACCTCGAGGGTGATGGTCGGTGCCGTAGCCCTCTGACGCCACGCGTGGCTCCGGTCCTGTGGGCTCCAGGAGGACAGCCGTCGGCGCATTGAAGACCTGCCGTTCGACGGAGAAGGGCTTTTCCATTCCTCCACTGATGGGGCTATGGATCACCTCGTCAAGGCCCGGCTGACTGCGAAGAAGATGGGCATAAACCAGCCTGCCCAGACTCGCCGCTCTTTCCAGCCGAGGCCTACGTGGAGAAGGTCCTCCTCTTCATCGGCGTACCAGCCGCGGTTCCCGCGGTCGACCGCGTCGAGGCCGTCGACCTCTTCGGCTTCCAGGAGGCTTCCCAGACGACGCCCATCTTCGTCGTCCAAGAAGTCGTCCTCGGGAGCAAAGTCCAGGTTTTGACGGCCTTCGCAGGACTCCACCCGTGCCATCCTTCGCCCTTCCAGTAGAACTGTTCCATCACCCGAGCCTGGCCAGGCACCTCGACTGCTGGCGGGAGATCACTGCAGACTCCTGGGTACTTACCATCGTCCGCCTGGGGTACGCCATCGAGTTCCAGGCTATTCCGCCTCGGGGTGTCTACTATTCCACCCCGGCCAGCTCGGCTCTACTGGAAGAGGTCCAGTCCCTCCTCGAGAAGGGAGTGATCGAGAGGCTCCCGCCTTCAGCCAAGACCACCGGCTTCTACTCGAGGTACTTCACGGTGCCGAAGGCGGACGGATCCCTGCGGCCCATCCTAGACCTCCGAGGGGTGGACGAATACATCCGCCCCAAGAGGTTCAAGATGGTCACGCTGCCGTCGATCCTCCCCTTCCTCCGCCGAGGGGACTGGTTTGCGTCCATAGACCTCAAAGATGCCTATTTCCACATCTCGATCCACCCGCAGCACAGGAGATACCTTCGGTTCGCGATCGACGGCACCAGCTACCAGTACCGGGTGCTGCCGTTCGGGCTTTCCACCGCACCGAGGGTGTTCACCAAGTGCATGGCTCCGGTCGTGTCCTTCCTGCGGACGAAAGGCGTCTCCGTCTACCCTTACCTGGACGATTGGCTATTGGTGGCGTCCTGCAGACAGAAACTGTACAGGGACATTCACCGGACTTTGCCCCTTCTCACTCAGCTCGGACTCAGGGTCAACCCCAAGAAGTCCCATCTCGAGCCCACCCGGGTTCTCGACTTCATCGGGGCGACCCTCGACTCGGTATCGGCGAGGGCCTTCCTCCCAGACGAGAGGGCGCGGACGCTTCGTCGGGCGGCGTCCGCTGCCTTCGAGGCCTTCACGCTGTCAGCGAGGAGGATCCAACAGCTCCTCGGCTACATGGCCTCGACCACCGCCGTAACCTACCTCTCCAGGTTACGCGCTCGGCCGCTCCAGCACTGGTTCGTCAGGGCCTTCGATCCACTCAGGGACGACCAGCGCCGCCGATACCGCCTGCCACAACAGGTACGCTGATCCCTCCTGTGGTGGCAGTCGTACAGGAACCTCCTGTCAGGCATGCCATTCCGCGAACCCAGGCTGTCGGTCACGATAACGACGGATGCCTCGCTCTTCGGCTGGGGAGCGCACACTGGGGATCTCCGGGTCCGAGGCCGGTGGATGGACGACGAGTTGTTCCTCCACATCAACTCTCTCGAACTGTTGGCGATCCGCAAGGCCTTGAGAGCGTTCCGACACCTGGTCACGGGCCGCACGGTATTGATCCTCACCGACAACACGACGGCGGTCTGCTACGTGAACAGGCAAGGGGGGACGCACTCCACCACGCTGCTGGGCATCGCACTCGAACTTTCGAACTGGTGCATCCCGCTCCGGATACACCCTGTGGCGGTTCACCTGGCGGGGCAGGAGAACACCACGGCGGACGCCCTCAGCAGGGACACCACCTCCCATCACGAGCGGTCCCTGTCCGACGAGGCCTTCCGGATGCTTCAGGACCGATGGGGCGAGCCGACCATCGACCTCTTCGCAACCAGCCAGAACGCGAAGTGCCGCCTGTTCTGTTCGAGGGCCGGTCACGATCGCCGCTCCATCGGTGACGCCTTCCAGTTCCCGTGGGACGAAGGGCTGATCTACGCCTTCCCTCCGTTCCCGCTCCTGGGCCGCGTGATCGCGAAGGTCATCGCGGACCAGGCGGACGCGATCCTGGTGGCGCCGTACTGGCTGAGGCAGCACTGGTTCGGACCCCTGATCGAGGCCGCCCGGGGCAGGACTCTCAGGTTTCCAACGGTACCGGACCTGCTGTCTCACTCCGACGGACTGGTGTTGCACCCGGACCTGCCGCTGTTGGCCCTCCATGCCTGGAGGATATCGCCCTAGACGATCCAGCCATCGGGAACGTCTTGACCGCCGCCAGGAAGGAGTCCACGCGAAGGAACTACCACTGCAAGTGGCAGCGCTTCGTGGCCTTCGCTGAGGAACGTCGAGAGCTGGTATCACCTGTCACCCTGCGTACCGTGCTCCACTTCCTCCTCCATCTCCGGCAACAGGGCCTGGCCTTCCCGTCGCTCAAGGTCTACCTCGCCGCGATCGTGGCATACGAGCCGCCACGATCCCCGTCGGCCGCTCTCTTCAGGGACGGTACCGTCAAGCAGTTCCTGAAGGGCCTGCAGCACCTTTACCCGCCGGTATCGCCACTGTGGTCGCTGTCATTGGTGCTGTCCCAGCTGACGAGGCCGCCCTTCGAGCCCATGGCCACGACGGACGACAGGCTGCTCGCGATGAAGACCGCGTTCCTAGTGGCCGTCACCTCTGCCAGGCGGGCGGGAGAGTTGACGGCGCTACGGTGCGATGAACCATACTTAGTCTTTCACCGCGACAAGGTGGTCCTCCGGCCTGACATTTCCTTCCTGCCGAAGGTGGTGTCCAACTTCCACCTCAGCCAGGACATCATCCTGCCGGCCTTCTACCCGGACCCGACGACACCTCTGGAGCGTTCCCTCCACTCCCTTGATGTGCGTCGGGCGCTGGCCTTCTATAAGGACAGGACTGCAGCCTACAGACAGACACCCCGCCTGTTTGTCTGTTATGGCAGGCGTCGGAGAGGCCACAAAGTATCCACCCAGCGTTTCTCTAAGTGGGTGATACAGACTGTTCAACTGGCGTATGAGCTTGCCAGGAAGCCTCCGCCAGACCTGCTTCGGGCCCACTCTACCAGGGCCGTGGCGACATCTGCTGCCCTCCTGCGAGGCGTCGACCTGTTGGAACTCTGCCGTGTGGTGACCTGGTCCCAGCCGTCGACCTTCGTGCGCCACTACAGGCTCGACTGCCGTTCCAGGAGAGATGCCCGGTTCGGTCGTGCTGTGCTGTCTTCTGTGCTCTAGGATCTGGGACCTGACCCACCATCCTACTGGTAAGCTACACAGTCTCCTAATGTATGAGGCACAGAGACCACGAGAAGAAGAACAGGTTGCTTACCTGTAACTGTGGTTCTTCGAGTGGTCATCTGTGCCCTCATACATCTCTGCCCTGCCTTCCCCTCTTTTTCAGGTCCCATCTGCTTCGGCGGACCAGAACTGAGGAGAGACCGTTAGTCGGCGGGAGGAGCATGCGCAGTACCGACGTGGGGGAGGGGTTCCCGCCAAAGCTAACGAGCTCTAGAATCTTCCGAACGCTACCGCGCAGGCGCGAAAGCTCCTAATGTATGAGGGCACAGATGACCACTCGAAGAACCACAGTTACAGGTAAGCAACCTGTTCTTCACACTCATGTCCCTCTGTACCAACTAACCCAGAGAAATCAATAACTCGCTGGGGACAAAACCAAGAAGGGTTGTTAGAAGTACCAAGGAACCACTTTCCCTTTCCTGGGAAGCACTGCATGATAGTACTATAGCTTTTCAGTAGGGGGAAAACGGGGGGGGGCATTTTTTTTTATCATTAGTAGATTGGTATGTGTTTGGCTAGCATGGAGGCTTGAATATCTCTGAGTGATAAAGCTCTGAAAGTTCCAACTACTGCAGATAGCATTCTTGCTAGGGGCTGTGATAAAGGGAGAGTCCACAAGACAAACACATATGACCAATGACTTGCTACTTAATGTTTGCTCAAGTCTATCCGATAAACAGATGTCCAAGAAATACCGCCCCCCGACCCACACACAAAAAATGTAAAAAGTTGGTTTTCTTTTGCTGCAAAAGTAACACTGGTCTCTATGGAAAAATAAACACTGGTTTGGCAGTAAGTGCTTTGTTTCTTGTGATCCTTTGCATATCATCAGCAGCCTTCCTACAACATCCTAAAGGTCATTATGCTTTGTTTGAGAATGACTGGGTTATTCACAACTCATAGCTATATCAGGCTTACAGATTCCACTGAGACTGCTCCAAAGCATTTAGAATTTCTCTAGTACTGTTATGTCCCCATTTTTTAAATATTACAGAACAAAAAAATCATGATTTTTCTTTATTTTATAAAAAAACACAGGTCAGGATCATGGGCATGTTTGGAATTATAAAGGAAAAACATTAGAACTAGCATTTCATCATCTCTAAAACTTCAGTGCATCACCACACAAAAGCTGCTCTTTCACGTAACATTCGAACTCCAAAGCGTTGCCATTCTCGTTGATATATCCAGAGCTCCTGTGTGGT
Organism: Iguana delicatissima; assembly: GCA_948472985.1. Classification (NCBI taxonomy): domain Eukaryota; kingdom Metazoa; phylum Chordata; class Lepidosauria; order Squamata; family Iguanidae; genus Iguana; species Iguana delicatissima. The sequence goes on along the minus strand of CAOKZL010000156.1, from coordinate 969,679 downwards.
ATCCAGGCATGCTAAAACAGCACCCCCTTTCCAAGCAATCAAACGAGGATCCATGTCCTAAATTTAAAACAGACATGAAAAGAATGGATAGGCGGTTAGTGAAACCTAAATATTACAATCTCACCTATTTTGTTTTTATACAATTCCTATTTTAGAAATGTGGCTAAATTTTACTGCAAAATGTACCTTGTTCAAAAATTGTTTGGTAATATCTATAAACACAAATGAGCACAAAAAATACATGAAGGGGCTTGCATTGTGCCCATTCCTCCTGCATTTCATGCCCCTGTCAATGAAAAGCATATGAACAGCTCTCTGTATATAGCAATATATTTAATTATAAATTTCAGTTAACTATCTCTAAAAAGCATGTTTTTCTTTCCTGGAAGATTCATTACCTTGTCCTTACTTTCAGTCACTGTATTATTATCTGAATATATGTAATCTGTATATAAGTACCTTGGGTCTTGTAATGACTTCTACATTTTCAACAACTCTCCTGAAAGAAGGAGGCATTTTGTTGAGAATTCTGTGTTGAAGAAATTCTTGGGCTTTGTGAAACATCAGACCTCCTCCTACTACCAGGATTGAACTGTACATTTTCTTTTTTGTATCATCTGATGCTGGAAAAATAAGAACTATATGTAAATTGTGAAGAATACATTTTAAAATCACCCAGAATTAGCAAACAGTGACTTCGAGACAAATTGGCAATCGTTAGTACTACGACTACTATTGTTATTATTTTCATGTCCCATTTTTAAACCATTCTAGGACTCCCAATACCGTTAAAAGATACAGTTAAAAGTTCACAGCATGGCCACTGAAAAGAATAGTAACAAACACAGACAATACAGCACATTATGAAAGGCCCTTTTCACACTGAGCAGTTTTGAAGGCCTGATGAACAAAACAAAAATCTTTTATCTGCCTGCAGAAGAGTAGCAACAAGGGCATCAGGCTAGCCTCTCCTGGAAAGGAGTTATGGGGCCTGGGAAAAGCTACTGAGAAGGCCCTCTTGTGTTCTCACCAGATGTACCTGTGAGGGTGGTACACAAGATCTTCTCCAGAAGATCTCAAATCATGGGCAGGCTCATGTGGGAGAATATGGTCTTCTGGATAACCTGGACATGGACTGTATACAGCTTTATAGGTCATAACCAGAAATAAACTGGACATGAGTAGAAATAATGAGAGACCTATTTTACACACAGTGATGAAAACATGCAATCTTGGCCATTTCACCAAAAATAATAAGTAAATGGATATAGTTTTCTTACCACAGCAATCAATGCTGTGTAGAATTGCTTTATCAAGGCCTAAAGCTTTTCCTTCAAACTGAGATACAGCAGTTTTTCTGGACATATGAGCAGTCAGTGGTTCTTCAGAATCATTTCCACCAATAATACAATCTCCGTGAGAAGTACCTAACTCCACTTCTGGAGGATAGAGATTTTCGGCAACATTTGCAGATTGGCCACGCATGTCTCCCTCAAATCCACCAGGCTTGGACATGGATTTCCGATCAGCTGTTGCTTTTGCAGACTTTACAAAGCCAAAAAAATAGCAGTAGATTATCTTTAAAGTGGATGACATTACATTATAAATATACCTCCCCCACCAGAGCATATTAAAAAAAAATTAAGTTAAAGTAGCCCAGCAGCCAAGTCATAAATATCCTTGCCTGTAAAACCACAATGCTATTTCTGGCCTTTAATCCTAAGTAAAGGAATAAATAATATGAACCAAACCAGCAGTATTTATTTACTCCAACAACTTGTGTGCTGCTTGTCTGTATTAACTGTATTCAATATGCTTAGCATTTACCTCCATCCATTTCTGCATTATTGACTTTATTATTCTTATTATTAACCTCATGGAAGGTGTTTGAAACAGGACCCCAAATAGTGGTTCATATGGGAAGCTATGAAGTAATCAAAACATCAGTCTTGGCACAGTTATAGCAGGGATTAAGAAAGCCATTCACCAGATTATGTTCAGTTACAAGGAAGCTCCAAGATCATGTGTTCGTCTCTCTGATGACATACACCCTTCTCTTGCATAGTGGCAAAACAATAAACTGTTTTTGTTCCAGATTAATCACAACTTGTCCAGTGATTAATTTTACAGTTACCAGAAACAAGCCATCTTAAAAAAACTACTATTGGAAAAAATTAAGATACAGGAAGAGAATTTAAGAGAGAATCCGAAGGATAAAAAGGTGCAGTTAAAGTTGAAAAATTTACAAGTTCAGCTTAATGCAGAAAATCAATCAGAAATCAGTAGAAAGTTAAAATGGATGAAACAAAGACAATTTGAGCAGGCAAACAAGCCAGGAAAATGGTTATCGTACAAATTAAGGAAAGAGAGAGAAAAAAGATTAATTTTGGAAATAAACAGGGAGGGGGTGATAACTACAAAACAAGAAGAAATAAAGAAAGTTTTTTATAACTACTATAAGAATCTTTACAGTATTAAAAGTAAGGACAAGATGAGAATGGAAACAGCGGAATATTTAAAGAATCGGACAATACAGCAAATTAAAGAGTAACATGCAAAAATGATGGATGCGAAGATAACAGCCAAGGAAATTGAGGAAGTAATTAACAGATTAGAATTAGCAAAGGCGCCAGGACCAGACGGATTCTCGGCGATCTATTATAAGAAGATGAAAGAATGGATAATAACCCCATTGGTGGAATTGTTTAATGATATCAAAGATAATGGAAAACCAGATACTTGGGGAGAAGCTTATATCAAATTGATTTTAAAAGAGGGAAAGGACCCAAGAGAACCAGGAAATTATCGTCCAATTTCACTTTTAAAAATTGATTATAAGATTTTTACAAACATTTTGGCAGACAGACTTAAGAGAGTACTACAGGTAGTGATACAGGACGATCAAAATGGTTTTCTACCAAACAGACAAATTAAAAATAATATTAGAGCTGCGTTGAATCTTATTGAATACTATGAGAAAAATAATGAGAAGAAATTAGCGATGATCTTCGTTGATGCTGAAAAAGCGTTTGATAATATCAGGTGGGATTTCATGATGGAGGTAATGAAAAGAATGGGTTATAGGTGATACCTACTTAGAGTGGATCAAAGAAATTTATAGGGAACAGAGAGCAGAAATAATTGTTAATGGGGCCAGAACAATACAGTTTAAGATAGAAAAGGGTACAAGGCAAGGGTGTCCATTGTCGCCGTTATTATTTATATTAACGTTAGAGGTACTGTTGAATGAAATTAGGAGAGAGCCAAAGATAAATGGTTGCAAGATTAAAGGGCATGAACATAAAGTAAAAGCGTACGCGGATGATATGATGATTGTGTTGGAGGATCCTGAATCAAGTATCGAAATTTTGATACAGGTATTAGAAGAGTTTGGGGATGTATCAGGATTGAAGATTAATAAAGATAAAACTAAAATCATAACGAAAAATTTGACTAAGGTGGAAGAGCAAAGGCTGGTTCAAGTTACAGGATTTAAAGCTGAGAATAAGATAAAGTATCTGGGGATATGGTTAGCCAAAAGAAATAACGAATTATACGAGAATAATTACAAAAGAATCTGGAATGAAGTAAAAAAATCATTGGAAAGTTGGGCTTCTCTAAGATTATCTTTGCTGGGAAGAATCTCAGCTATAAAGATGAATGTGCTGTCCAGATTAATCTTTTTATTTCAAAATATTCCAATTATAAATAATGAAAAACCTTTTAAAGAGTGGCAAAGAGATTTGACAAAGTTTATTTGGGAAAAGAAAAGACCAAGAATTAAGTGGAAATCGTTAATAGAGAAGAAGGAAAGAGGAGGTTTTGACTTACCAGATTTGAAAATGTACTATAATGCCTGTGGGCTTTCATGGCTTAAGGAATGGATTATGTTACAAGATGAAAAATTATTAAATCTTGAAGGGGAAAGCGGATGGGATGGCATGCTTATATGTGGTATGAGAAATATAAAATCGATAAAGATTTCTCAAATCATTATATAAGGAGAGCATTGTTAAGGACTTGGTTACAATTTAAGAAGAAGTATTATATAAGAAAACCTCAATGGCCATCCCCGCACGAAGCGTTGTATGGGAGATGGAAAGACCCACAAAGTAAATGGATAAGATATAAAGACATGATAATAGAGAAATCGGATGGATGTTCATTAAAACCCAGGGAAGAAATCGAAAAAGAGGGCTTTGATTGCCACTGGTTTTTATACAGACAGTTAAGAGAACGATTTATTATGGATAAAAATGCAGAAGGGATTGGAACAACAAAACAGGAAGATCCATTTATGAAAATAATACGGGACTCTAAGAAACAAACGATATCCAAGATATATAAATTACTGTTAGAACACGAGTTGGAAAGTGAAACAGTAAAAGAGACACTGATAAAATGGAGTAAGAATGTTGGGCGTGGGATAGAATTGGAATACTGGGAGGCTAGTTGGAAAGATACAAATAAATTTACGGCAGCACAGAGTTTAAAGGAAAATTACCTGAAAATGTTATACAGGTGGTATTTAGACCCCGTAAAATTGAGTAGGATTTATAAAATTACAGAGAATAAGTGTTGGAAATGTGGTAAGGAGAAAGGTACATTCTTCCACTTGTGGTGGACATGTGAGGAGGCAAGAAAGTTCTGGAAAGATATTCATGAGAGGATAACAACAATGCTTCAAATTAAGTTACCACTAATACCAGAACTATTTTTATTAAATATGACTCATAAGATAGAGAAGCTGGCAAAAAGAAAACACTGGAGAGTAATATTATATTTAGTTACTGCGGCACGGTTGACATATGCACAGAAATGGAAAAATAGATTGACACCACAAATGGAGGAATGGCTGATGAAAGTGTTAGATATGGAAGAGATGGACAGATTAATGGGGATGCTCCAGGGAAAAGATCAAAGTTACTATGAAGAGAGTTGGGGATTGGTGAAAAAATATTTGGAGAATTCATAAGAGTAGACGAGACATAATCAAAGGTATAGAGGGATTCCCATAAGAAGTATAGGAATCGGAGAGAGAGAAAAGTAAGACGTACAGGTGGAGATGGGAATATAGATAAGTAAAGGACAAAGGGATCATGTAAAATGACGAGTAAAAATAGAAGAATGAAACTTACAGAATTTTTTTGTAATGGAGTAATAAGGACTTATCCCAAGGGGGAAGGTGGAACGAGAAACGTAGATAAAGGTCGGATGAGGAAAGAATACTGGTGAATGATAAGGAAGTAGTAGTATGATTGGAATAAGGGGTTTGAAGATATTATGTAAGTAATGAGAAAACAAAAGTGTGAAATAATACGAAGAACTCTGGAAGAATGAATGCTGTGGAGTAGGATTTGTTGATGGGGTTGGGGGATGGATGGTTTTAGATTTGTGGGTAATGTAAGTGTATAAGTGGTTATATGTTATATGTCAAATGTTAATTGTTACTTTATTGTTGTTGTAATGGAAAATGAATAAAGAATATAATTAAAAAAAAACTACTATGGTCTGAAACTGGCTTCTTCCAAATAGCCATCACAAGATGGCACACATTTTGCTAAGGTTCAGACCTGGCCTTAGCTGTAGTTACTCCAGAATGCAAATAAATACAGGTCTCCTGAGTATGCACCAGAAGAAGGGGAAATCTGCCAGCCCAAATCTTACTACACAACGCTCCAATACTGCAGAACTATGGGTCTAGCACTACCTCTGAGCCTGTGCTATTAGTACAATTCTTTTGCCTAATCTCTGAAAGGAAATTTTTAATTAAGTATAATTAGATCTACGCAGAGAATGAGTCTCATAGGATAAGAAAAAAAAGAAGCAGCAGCCGCGCACGCACCTGCTCCTGCTTACTTTGTGTAGCTAAGAGATAATGTTCATCATGTGGATCCTCAGGATCACCTTGCGACCTCTGTTGCAAAGATGTCATTTTCTGCCCCACAATTCCAAATGTTGCCGGATAAAATAATGCCATCGGAGCCTAATTGTGAGAGATGGGGAAAGTTTCATATTCTTGCAAACTTCTTCTACAGTTCCACCCAATACTGGCTTGCACTTGTTTCACAATTAAAACAAGGTCACAGAATCAAATGAGCTTTGCATTCCAGAAGACATGATTCTTAGTAGCGGCATGAGTAGAAAGAAGTACCGTATTTGCCAGGGTATCAGATGCACTGGTGTATTAGACGTGCTCCATTTTCAGACCTTATCTTTTAGGAAAAAATTTTTTAGTACCCAGCTGAGGCAAAATATACAGGAAGGGGAATTGAAAGAAGATGTGGCACAAGGATTTCCCCTTTCCCTATTTTCCTTTTGAGGATTCCCCTTGGGCAAATCCCATCCTCTCAGCCTCAGAGGCAAGCCATGACACCCACCCCCCGCTGAACAAAGCTTGCCAGGAAAACTCCTCCATAAACTGGAGCTGAGTTGCAGGCTCTTAAGAAAAGCAACTGGGAAGGGGGAATGGAGACAGGAGCTGCTGAGCCCTGTGCAGAAAAGGGGTAGGGAGGCACCAAAAAGAAGGGGCTCAAAGCACCTGGAGGCTGCTCCTTTTCTTTCTAGAGCTTCCCTCTTCTTGACTCATTTTCTTCCTCCACCCCCCAGCAAGGTGGTGGAGGCTGGGGTAGAAAACAGGAACAAGTAGCGCCTCTGGAAGAAACCAAACCTCCCGTTCAGGCTGGGAGGGAAGAAAGTGCACCTCCATTCCACTCCTTTCCACCCACCCCAGGAACAGAAACCATCAGGGTTTTGCAGGCTGTGCTGAGCAGGAGCCAACCAACTGTAGGATGGGAGGAAACTAGGAAAATGCCCTGTGCCACAGCATAGCCAATTCTTTACTCCCCCCTGTCCCACAGGTGGTTGGCTCCAGGAAAAAGACCCAGCTGGGAGGGGTGAATGGGAGGAAGGAGGGAGGGGCTGCAGCAAGGTGGGCTCTTCTTCTCTTAAAGAGGCTGCCAATGTTTTCCCACTTTCTTTTTTTTCTTAAACCCAGAGAGCTTTATTCCCCACAAATCAATAGTCTATAGAAGGACTAAACACAGAGGTAAGACTGTACGAAGTACAAGCCCCACTTTAAGTCAACTGCTTGCAGTAGTTTTCAAAGTACCGTATTTACTGCTGTATAAGAGGCACCCCATTTTCAAAAGGCATTTTTAGGGGAAAAGTGCATCTTATATGCCAGCAAATACAGTATTTGATTTGATAGTATATAACCTGATTGCTCAGTACAGCCATCCCTCCACATTTGCTAAGATTAGGGGCACAGGACCCCTGTGAAAGTGGAAAAACCGTGAACATCTCTAGGCCCTGCCAAACCATATTTAACACAAAAAAATATGATCAGCATATTCAACCCACCATGGATTCCTTCGAGGCATCAGGGTTCCTTCGGAAGGCAGAAGTGGGTGGCTGGTGGGACTCAACGCCACCTCCACTGCTGTCCCACATAATTTTTAATAGAAACTTGCAAGCTTCATTTGCAATTTCTTAGTCTCACAAGGCATCCCTATTAAAAATGGCAGAGGGAGGCAGCAGAGGTGACAGCAAACCATTCATGAATGATCAAATCTGCAAAAGTGAAACCCGCAAATGTGGGGAGGTGACTGTATTTAAAAAGTAATGATTATGCCACATTTCTACTAATGTACATCTGTTGAAGGTTATAGCTATGAAGCAAGATTATTAGATAAGTGAGCAACAGAAAACTAATAACGACCACACATTTTCCACTTGATTTTTGCAGCTTCTGAATCCCAAGGCAGAAACAGAACATAATTTTTTACCTGTAATTTTTCATCTCCCAAGCGCAACTGATATAACAAAGCTGGAGAATCTGGGTGACGGACTTGGAATTCGTGGTCTTTCAGTCCAGATAAATCCTGACAAAAACCACAGAGAATGACGTTAATGTTTTACAATGCAACCTATCTACGTATATCTCTTCAGAAGTAAGTTTAATTGGACTTACTTTTGAATTGCGAGGTGAATATGGGACAGGATGCTGCATGCTTAATATTAAACAGAGGCTGAAGCAGCAACACATCGCATAAAGCTCTATCAGGCAGAACTATGTATTGTCTCCTCCCTAGCTACCCAAAGCCACCTTCTAGCTGCTACATGGTCCCCAACATGGTTGTTTACTGGCTGGTGGAGAGATGGAACAACAGCACTGCCAGCCTTCCCTTTTGTACGTCCAGACATAGGAACATAGCTGGGACATGTATCTTATTTTGCCCCCACTTTCCACTGGCCAGTAAATTGGGGGAGGGGCAGCTGAATGGTAGGTTTGGGATGGGGTGAGAGAAATGCTATGTAGTTCCACCTGGAGGAACTTTACACCACATTCTCCTGCTCCAGGATCTGCTAACTATCAAACATATAAGAGCTCTGTCCCAGATTCAACCTGGCAATCCTAACTTACTCCCAGATAAGTCTGTAACTACAACCTAAATTAACTTCTAAATTTGTCAAAATTAAACTATGAACAGCTTGGCAATACTGTGCATTTCACAGCTGTAGTGGAACTTCATTCAAAACAATAAAGCAGCAGATAAAGTTTATGCTACACGAAACGGCTGAGAAGCCAGAAGTGCAGATCACTGAAAAAGCCGAGTTGAACTTCTGACTAACACCTCAGTCCTCCTGTTGAAGATCAACACAAGTTCAGCTGAAGCTGCGCTGAAACTAAACCCCTCCCTGTTTTGGATACCAGGAACTAATTAAGATTATGCTCATCCCAGTCTTATTTTGTGCCAGCATGATGGCTGCATCCTTGGACTAGAGGAGCTTTAGATCTGTCTAATGGAACGTCAGCTGCTCTCTCACCTCACCCTTTGTCTGTATCCTTTTTTGGTTCATTTGCAGGCATATCTTAGCCAGAAAACCAGTATTGACAATAAACTCCTCAGCTGGCATTTCTCTGAGATCAGCTAACAAAAGAGGGTTTTGCCCAATTCCCTGAAGCTGGTGAATCTTTTAGGATCACACTGCAAGCAGGAATCCCCCCGCAACCCACTGCCAAAAAAAAGCAAAAGAGAAGTTTTTGGAATGATTGCATTTTTTTAATAAATTCTTTAAAGATGTCTGCTTTTCTTCCCACTGTAAGGATATGAGCAAGTGTTCCTTTGTAAAAGAAAGACAGACAGACAGACTGACTGACTGACTGACTGACTGACAATAAATATGGACAAACGTCATCAGCCACTGTTTGAATGAAATGCTTAAACAGATAGCACTTTGGTCTGATTCAGTATGGCTCTTCTGAAGTTCTCTGAATATGGAAATAACAATTTATATATGCATTCGAAGTACTGGAAATGTATATACAGTCAGCCCTCCACATTTTACTTTTGCGCATTTGATTATCCACGAATTATTTCCTGTCACCTCTGCTGCCTCCCTATGCCATTTTTAATAGGGACTGCAAGCCTCATGAGACTGAGAACCCGCGAACAAGGCTTGTATGTCCCTGTTAAAAACAGTGTGAGGCAGCAGTGGAGGTGGCAGGAAGCCCCACCAGCCACCCACTTCTTCCTTGTTTAGGAACCCTGATGCCTCAAAAGAATCCATGGTGGGTTGAATATAGTGGTATACTTTTTTGTGTGTTAAACATGGTTTGGGAAGGCCTAGAGTTATTCAGTTTTTCCACCTTCACAGGGGTCCTGAGCCTCTAAACCTAGCAAATGTGAAGGGATGACGGTGTAAGTATTGGAAATGTTTCCATTTTTGAGTAATGTAGAAAACTGAGTGCTGAAGAACAGAAGAACTGCATTACTAGAAAACATCAAAGATCTATCTACCACAGTATTTCCAATAATGGTCAGAAAATGTCTTTGTTATGCCCACAAGCTAGTTACAATAGTAAGGACTCCCTCCGATCTTTGGTTGCAGCATGAGGCAGGCTCAATGTTTAATTATTCCAGCTAACAGCTGTTGACAGAAATACCCTCCCTGAATCTGACTGATCTCTTTTACAACTGTCTATTTTACAACAATATCCTGTGGAAATAAGTTCTAATTCTTCTGAGCCTGTTAATTTCATTGGACTGCCTATTTATTTGATCATTTATATTCTGCCTCTTCCACACAGGCAGGTTGTACAGGATGGAACACAGATGCAACAGAAATGCTAACATCTGAATACACCAAATAAAGCTGCATATAACAGAAATGTAACACAAAAACTGAGGAGTATCCTAAGAATAATATTTTTAAAGCTTTTCTGCTTAGCTCATCTTCCAAACAAATCTAGGTACTTCTCCAACATTATTACAACTGAGAACTAACTGGATGTTCCCCCATTCTAGCATTTTCAGACACAAGGAAAAAAAATTCATCATCATGTTTAGTGCCTTCCAACTTTTGTTAACTCTATAAACCTCTGTCATCATGCCCCACACAACTGAATACTCCAGGGTCCTTTTAATTACAACAAACTGATCGAGAGATGGGCATGTGACAACGCAAAGCAAGAGGTTACAGCCTTTTGTTTGGGTCTCAGACCTTACCTGGTCTAGGTGACAAAATGTTTCTTTTAAATGCTGGAGGAGAAGGCAATCTGTCTTTTTAGATAAATGGCAGTCTCTGTAAGGGAATCCAGCTCGTTGCATAAGCCAATAGAAGCACCTTGACACATCAGAGCCTCCATATGCAAGGCATAACCTAAGATAAAAATTAAGAAGCATTTAGGGGGTCCGGTGTCTTTTTCAGAAACAAACCCTCGTATCGTGAGGCTGGACAATTACTGATAAGTAACTCAGAGTAATGTTATTATTTATCTATTCACGTCTTTGGTCAGAACCATGGTTTGCTACACCAGCACACAAGCAATTCACTAATTCCTGAGTCACAAACACAAAGGTGTAACAGTATTTTAATAAGTCAAAAACTTCTCAGGGGGATGTTGAATATTACAAGATGTTAAAAGGGCATATCACTCCTTGACAGAGTCAAACTATGATGCAGGAATATTAAAATAAATACTCCTGCTTTTTGATAGTTACCTGGTGTTACGATGTGAAACACCGTCTTCAACACAGCAGATACTTGTCTTCTGATCCCCCACATCAACAACACATGCACTACCTAAGCCACTTCCAAAAGTAGCACAGACCGATTCCTGATGCACCACTATTCCTGAAAAGGATACAGGAGGCAGATTTTTTCACATACATGCTACAAAGGGACAAAGAAAACATGCCTATTGCTATCTGCGTATTTTGTAAATTGGCTAGTCTGTCACCATGACAGTAATTTCTGAAGAAACATCTTCTCTAGTAAAGTATCTATGACCCAGGGCATTGCAGCTGCTAGCCAACCTTATTTTTATAAGCTTTGATTGACATGCAATGAGACAATAAACAAAATCTTGTAGCTAGATCTCATTTCATCTCTTATATCAAGAGATATACAAAAACTGAGCCGCACCAGAGACAGTCTCTGTGCAATCCCATACAGCTGTGTGTGAATGTCTGCAGATGTGTACCAACTAGTGAGAAAGACATGGTCAAGCTGTAGCATTCACATAATATATTTAAAATCACCATCACTCTCATCATCTAATCAATTTCCACACTGTTTCCTATATCTAACAATATATACCACCATCATGCAACACCAGATCAGAGAAAGCAATTCTCATTTTTGGAGCCTGTAAAGAAAGCTCAAGATAACAGCAACTGATACTTGTATACACCTACATGGTCATGCTGGCTAAGGGATTCTGGAAGTTGTAATCCAAAAAAAGTAACAGTTCCAGATCCTCACACAACTACTATTGTGAATGGCCACAGAGGACACTGCTTTATTACCTGAGAAGCCCATCTTCATTAAGATCATATTTACTATTTCCTTCACATGTTGCTTATTATAGATGTCTGGAATTAATAAAATGCACCTGTAATACTGAGAAAGAGATGAAAGATCAGAATTCTTCACAAAGCAATTTAGGAAACAGGAAAAAGCTAAATTGGTTAATTTCACCATCAAAGTATTTCAGTTCAGGGCACCAGAAAACATAACAGGGTAAGGTTTTGGTTCTGTTGTGCCACATTTTCCCTTTGATTTCTTTCCTTCTCACTCAGCTGGTCCCACCATCTCATATTTTGTTTTTGCTAGTAAGATAATAAGCTTACTATGTCCTCCAAAATCTAAGTTAATTGAAGTTTTCCTTCTACTTTACTTCCCATAAAACAGTAGTTCTTTTATTTTATTTTCAGGACTTCCCAGATCCCTATTATTTTGCTAAAATTTTAATACACACTCCAGACATGCCCCATGTAGATTACTATAACTTTTTTTTCTAGTTTTCCTACTTATTATATCTTCCATTGTTCATTTCTGTTGAATTTAACTCTCACATTATGGCTTTCTGTCTCTGTGCTAATTCCTTATCTCTTCTCCTAAGAGGTGTAAATCAGAGCACGGCAATTAGATGATCCAGTGAGACAGAAATATGGAAGAAATTGTTACGTCACTGCAAATAGCTTTAGAGGCCAAATTCTTTTACAGAAACAATGATGGAAATCAGGGTCACAATCACATTCAGCTGACGTCAGTCACAGCTTACCTTCAAATCTTTCAAAGGTATTTCTAAATATTTCTGTATTGCATATGACCATATTACTTCAAGATCAGCTAGTACTGCAGTAAGAGGGCCACCAGGCCCTGAGTGAAGGTTAAGCTGTCCTCGTCGAATAGGCCAGTGAATATTATAACAGTCCAAAGGGTTAACATAGAGTGCCTGAAAAGAAAAGTGCAGCATCATATTATCTCCTCTTTCAATCACTCTCCCTCTTACTGTGCCACCCATCTCTCCCTCTCTGTATCTGTGCACGTACATATATCTATGCCACCCAACATGAAATTAGGTCTAGAGTGCAATCAGTTTCCTCATCCCATCTGTAATACAAAACAACCCCCCCCAAATATCTAATAGGGGCAGGATCAAGAAGAAAAATGCAAAAACAAAAAAATGCAAATAAATGACACCCTCCGATGTTATATCACAGGGAAATCTGCAAAAATAATTGCCATTGAAAAATCAGCATCAACTGCAATGATCAATCTGTGTCCCATTCGTGAGAAAAACAAATCATTATAAAATGGTATATAATGCAGCTTCCAAAGTATACTGAAACATACAACACAGTTCAGCTTTTAGTTATACCAAGAAATAAGCAATACTTTTGTTTCAAAAAATGAGACCAACACATACATGGCGTTTTGGTACCATATTCTGACTGCCTCTACTGGAAGAATGTACAAGGCAGTGCAGCTAACAGTTTTCCACTCTCCTTTGCTAGTTAAGTATTACAAAAAAAAAATGGAGGCAACAGGATCTGATAAAATCTGGCCTATTGCCAGTTTGAAACTTTTAAAAGAATAGTGAAATGTCATTTGATGACAGTTATAAAAGCAACAGAAAACCCCATATTTACTAGATCGTACAGAGGGAAAAATATGACCACATTTGAAGATTTTGCCAGCAACTCATCCCCCCGAACCCCAGCTGCATTCACTCCTGCTTATTTCCTCATCTCAGGCTTTTAATAACCACCTGCCTGATCAAGACCTGACCAGGACACAAAGCTTACAAGAGATTTTTCTCTCTCACACACATGTTCAGCCCAACAATGTACCCAAATACAATCTAGATAAATGTTGGGATAATGAAGAAAAAAAAACCAGCACTTCTAGCTAATTAAATTGGCTAACAATTTTGTACACAGCCACTGCTGTTGATCCAAGAACACCTTTGAAAAATACATTGTTGTTGTGTGCCTTTAAGTTGTTCCTGATTTACGGCACATCTAAGGCAAACCTATCACATGGTTGTCTTTGCAAGAGTTTTTCACCTTTGTCTTCCTCTGAGGCTGAGAGAGGGTGCCTTGCTCAAGCTCACCCAGTGGATTTCCATGGCTGTGCAAGGATTCAAACCCTGGTCTCCAGAGTCATAATCCAATATTCAAACCACTACAACACACTGGCTCTTTTAAAACTACATATGGTTAGGAAATTATTAAGTCCAAGTTTGGCATGAAAGGAGAATAGCACTTTTAGTGAAATGAGAAAGAACTCTCACCTCTTCTCCAATGACATATTCTGGGTGATGCCCAGTGTTTGTCCACTTTGTCCCAGAGCTGTGATCTAAAATAGCAGGTCTCATCTGTCTGTTATAAGAGCGAGCCTAAAATATAAAACCCAAACAAGACATAAGGAGGAAAATAATATTAGCATGTTTGAAACCCATCTAAGTTTGAATGTATATTCTTTTCTTCACATACTGTCCAAAGATATGTGAGTGCATGTGTATGTCTCGCTAAATGCTGTACAAACTGCTTAAACTTGATCCAAAGAAATAAAAGTCCAGAAAGGTATTACTCTGTGTCACCAAAAACAACAAAGTCTGGTAGCACCTTAAATGACTGCCATCAGTGGTTCATTCACCTGCAGGCAGTCCAATAAAAATGACAGCCAAGTCTCGTAGCATCTTAAAGCCTAATTCAGTTTTATCTGGTACAAACTTTCATGGACTGCATCCTACTTAATCAGAGGGACACAGTGTTGCAGAGGGTGGCAGATATTTACATAGAGGCACGTGTCTTGTTCACAGAATCATAGAGTTGGAAGCAGCCCTATGGGCCATCAGGACCAAGCTCTTGCTCAATGCAGGATCTCCACTAGAGAAAGCTCCGTAGATAGCTGTCCAGCCTCTTTTTGAAGATATCCACAGTAGGAGGCCCCATCATCTCTTTAGGCAATTGCATCCATTCAATTGCTCTCACTGTCAATAAATTCCTACTAATGTTTAGTTGGAGTCTACCCATATGTAATTTAAAACCATTAGACCTAATTCTACCCTCTGAGGCAGCAGAGAACAAGCCAGCACTCTCTTCTTTCTGGCAGCCCTTGAGGTATTTAAAGAGTGCAATCATGTCATCCCTCCATCTTTTCACCAAGCTGAACATGCCCAGCTCCTTCAACCTCTTCATTTACCCTTGTTGCCCTTCTCTGAATTCGCTGCAATTTGTCTATATCCTTCTAAAAATGAGGTGCCAGGAACTGTACACAGGACTCCAGATGAGGTTTGACCAGCTCAGAATATAGGGGAACTATTACTCACCTCAGCTTAGAAACTATGCTTGTTCTAGAACCAAGTGTTCTTCAAGGCCTCTCCAAGAACTCTTCCAGTGCTGAACACTGACATATGTTACTGCTAGAGCATAAGTTTTATTGATGTAAATAATGTAGCAGACAGTATACAGTGGATAAGCATTCCAGCCCTTTCACATCCAGAATCCCCTGAAAACCAATGGTAGAATTTAACCCCAAATAAATTCTATCTAGACTATCCCTCAGCCAGCAATCAAATTCCCCATGGCTGGACCAATGTGGAGTGTGGGTTGGGGAGCACCCATGGCCAAGGCTCATGGAAGATGGATTCTCAAGGGTACAGAGGGAAAAAAGGAAAGGAAAACAAGAGTTCTCTCTCCAGTATCTTAGGAGGCAGACACTAGCCTGGGCACACACAGGCAGTTTACCCGCCTGCCAGCAGGGGAAAACAGCTTAAAACTAAGTTGGAGATCCTGCCTATAAGGAGTGGGTGGATGAACCGAATCTAGGATGATCTCTGCACACCACAGAACGAGGCAAGCAGGTTAGCAACAGAGAAAGAAAAACATACCTCAGTCTTTTTCTGTTAGGGTTACCCCTGAACCATCAAAAAACACATGGGACTACACCAAAATATTAGGTCCACATGGCTTACCCCAAGTAGTCTATGCAATTGTGGGTGAGCTCTGAATCAGCCTGGAAAGTGGGCAGCTCAGCGAAGGTTGTACAGTGGCCCCTCCACTTTTGCAAGAGTTTGGGCACACAATGTTCATGAAAGTGGAAAAACTGAATAACACCCCCTCTCATTCCCTTGACCTTTTGCCCCAGTGCACGTTCTATGGCCCTGGGCAAAGGCAAGGGTAGGGAAGAAAGACAAACACATACCTACTTTCTCTGTGTGTGGTGCTCTCCCCTTGCCTTTTGCCCAGGCATGGAGAAAGAAGGCACATACACTTGGGTAAAAGGCAAGCGAATGGGAGGAGGAGAATGGGGAGAAGGTATAATCGTGGTTTGCAAATAACCAAATTTGCAAAGGCCAAACCCATGAATGTGAAGGGAGGATTGTAAACCCACTGGATTTTGTTTCCTCAAGACACCACCAAAATGAAACCAATGGGATGCAAAATTTGGGGAAGAAATGACAAGGAAAAAGGGGAGTGGTGAAACTGCACCACTGACTTCTACTCAACTGGCACAAGGCCAGCAAAGCTCAAGAAAAGCCAGTCCCTTCATTACAAGCTCCATTCTTCTCCCTATGAGATTACTCAGCCCATGAATTAGTCTTTAAGGTGCGACCAGATTGTTTGCTGCTTTTACACCACAAAAACGTAATAGACATGTTCACAATTCACAGATGGGATACCTGATCAGGAGATACTGGTATACGTCTGGCACCGTTTGACATCTTTTTGGACCATATTGCTTGGTCAACCATTTTAAGGCCATTTTGTCTTTGTTCAGTACTTTCAGGTTTCTAAATAAAAGCAAGCAATACATTATCTTTCTTCTATAAAACAGAAATAGGTTTTTTCAATTGCTATTACAGTAGCCACTAGTGCACACAGAATCTATATGAAACACGCCTTTCCACCGAGAAAACAACAACAACAACAAACTTTTTATAAAGATCCAAATTATCAACCCTTGTGGTTGATTTTTCTCATCATCTTTTAACTACCCCTCCTAGGACTAGGTCACAGCTCTAGGCAGGGGATTCCAAAGTCGATGTTCCTGAGAGTTGGAACTGAACATTTGAAGGGCTAAAGGTTTTCCACTCATGAACTGCACAAGTTTTTAAAAAAAGAACTTGTAGAGAGCTAATTACTCTGATGGATAAATACAGAGGTACAAATATGTACATCCCCAAAATGACAGCGTACATGCTTGCCTGCATAGTACTGATACTTGTGTCAAAAAATGTCTTGTGCAACGTGGTCCTCAATGTTAGGTTTATCCCTCCTCATTCTAGTGCAATTTATAACTTAATGTCATAGTCGTTAATTCCCATATGTAGCTGGTTCAGATGATGCAAGACAAACATAAGTTGCTATACACACCAGGTATTATTGTACAATCCAGGCACACATTATGAGAAGTGCGGATGGCTACACAAATTGAGCACAACAGGCTAAGTTTGCAAAACAATGCACTTGAAATGCACAGTTATTGATTTAATTTAATATACGTAATATTCTTTTTCAAAAATATTTTTATTAACCAATATTTAATATATAAAACCATATACAGGGGATTAAAAAGACAAACAATAAGTAAACAGACAAAGAAACTCTAATATCTAACCTAGTCCTGAATTAAACTAGACTACAATTAAACTAAAATGGGGGGGGGCAAATATATATATAAATGACTTCTAACTCACCAGCTTTTGGTTCTAAGATCATTTACGAGATATACTTCTTCTAGTGCAGTGGTTCTCAACCTGTGGGTCCCCAGATGTTTTTGGACTTCAGCTCCCAGAAGCCCTGAGCATTGACCATAGTGGTTGGGGCTTCTGGGAGCTGAAGTCCAAAAACATCTGGAGACCCACAGGTTGAGAACCACTGTTCTAGTGTGTCTGTCATTATCACACTACTGCTTAGTATTTAATAACTATAAGTTTAACCTTTAAAACCAATAATTGACCATCCCCCCCAAATAGTCTCTTAGATGTACAATCAATTTATTCCAATCACTTTTATATATAACCGAAGATCCTTCCTTAATTAAAATCGTTAATTTATCCATTTCTGCCAAATCTAGCATCTTCAACAACCAGTCTTCATGCAAAGGAATAGCCACACTTTTCCATTTCTGTGCATACAGCACTCTCGCTGCCGTGATAATATAGTGAAAAATTCTTCCCAACTTCTTATCAGTCTGTTAATCAGTCAGACTCAAATTAAATAAGGTTCAGGTTTGAGTTGAATCTTTACCTTTAAGATGTCTTCCATCAGTCTATGTATCATCACCCAAAACTGCTTGGCTTTCTTCTTACAGGGCTACCATATGTGGTAAAAAGTTCCTTCTTTTTGATCACATTTCCAACAAACATCTGAAGAACCTTTATACAATTTAGGCAATCTTTCTGGAGTCAAATACCACATAAACATTGTTTTGTAAAACTTTTCTTAAGATCATAACTCAGAACATATCTCAGATCTTTTATTCACATCACGTAACTTACAAATATGTAGGACTTACATTGAGTCCTTCTCTGAGAAGCCAACTGTCTTTGTATATGGGTTGTCCTGGCTGTTTGTGTCTTCTTGCAATGATGTGAGGAATGCTGACAGGAAGTGTGTCTGTAGCTCTGCCAATCCTCAAAGTCAAGGAGCCAGGATGTATCACGACAATGAAGTTACTCTGTATTTGCTAAAAGACAAAATAAAAAGGTTTTAAGAATACCACCAAAGATTTGGTAGGTGCCCAAATAAACAGCACACAACTTTTTGAAAACCTGTTCCCATTTCTGGAAGAAACAGGGAGGACTGAAGCTTTCCCTTAGTAGGGCTTCACAAGGATAGAAGCAACAGTGGCTTTTTTTACCAACTGGAGGCAAGCTTGGTAAAATAAAAGGCAGTAGGGAAAAGAGCAAGATGGCCTTCCTGATTGATAAACTAAATAAAGAAAGACACATCCCTGAATCTGCAAGACCTGAACAGGGCAGTTAATGACACAGTGACTTGGAGATCCCTCACACATAGGGTCATTGTATGTTGGAGTTGACTTGATGACAGTTAATAACAACAAAGCAGATCCAATGAATCAATAGAAATTTGAACAAATCAGCACTTAAGTTCCACTAATTTGTTAGGTCTACTCTAGTTGGGGTAAACATTGGATTTAGGCTATGGCAGTGGTTCTTAACCTTTTCTTTACCGGGGACCCACTGCAAGTATAATTTTTTTGCTGGGGACTTTTCTGAATGGGCTGAAGCCTGAAGGCCCAGGATAAAGCAAGCTGTGAGAATGCAAAAATCTTTTGATTATATTATTTCACTGATTTCAAGTGTAACAAGGTCTCAGATTTTGTTGTCATGTAAAGTAAAGCAGAAAGGACAAGACTGCAATCATACATTCACTCTTGGGCAGGGAAACTGATTTTAGGAAAATCCCATGGATGCATAATTGGAAAGCAGACTCTCAATAGGACTGTAGCTGAAGCTACATAACCCTAAGCAGACTTACCTACCCAAAAGAAATGGGGACGAACTGTAAGGCTATAAACATGTGCAGGCAGGACAGAATTATGAGTTAGGGAGAAACATTAGACTTCCAATCCTGTACTTTCTTTCTAATGCTAATTCAAGTGACGACTCTGTAGGCATTAAAAGTATTAAACGTTCTTAAGTAAGTACAGTTCTCCCTCCACATTTGCAGGTTTCACTTCCATGAATTTGATTATTCGCAGAAGTGCCCACTGCCCTCCCATTCTCCCTCTCACACTCCAGGCTCTCAGTGTGGCAGGAGTGTGCAGGGTGCCTGGGGCCTGGACTCACGTGGGCTGCACTGCGCAGGCCCCAGGATGTGCAGGGCCGGCAATCGCTGTGTCCCTGCATGTCTCGGGGCCTGTGCTAGCACAGGCGCCCAAAAGCAGGCGTGCAGGGCCGCTGAGCACTGTGTCCTTGCACACTCCAGGGCCTGCGCTTCTGCAGATGCCCAAAAACAGGCCCACAGGATTGTGCAAGGCCAGCGATTGCCGTGTCCCTGCATGCCTTGAGGCCTGGGCTCCCTCTGGCACTCCAAAGAAGGCCCCCAGGGGCTGCAGGGCTGGCAATTGCCACCTCCTGCAGGCCTTGCGCCTGCGTGGTCTGGAGAAGGTCTGCAGGACCATGCAGGGCCGGGATCACAGCCTCCCTGCATACCCTGGGGCCTCCCCTGTTCCTTGCAGCGGGCAGATGCATGGCACCGGCCTATCTGCGGTTTTTTGACATTTGCGAGGGTTCTCTGTCCCTATCCCTCGCGAATGTGAAGGGCCTCCTGTATTTAAGTAACTAAGTAAGTATTTAGAAAAGAAGTATTCCTTCCACTGTTCTATTAATTCTCCCTTGTAGCTCTCCGCCACCCCACATTCTCACAGCAAACTAGTTTGATCCCATTCCTGCTTCAGTTCCAACCCATCCATCCATCCATCTCTCACACTGATCTCAGTGGAATTTACTATTAAATAAGCCTATGTAACAAAATAGCTATTCTACAGGATCAAGCGGTAGTTTTCTTGGACTACTAACTGCTTAAAAACCAGACACCAGAGGTTGCATCTGTGGATGAACACTATACCTGAAAAAAGGGCATGCCACAGTGCAGGCCCACTGGGGTTAATCTGTCTTCAACCTGACCTGTTTCAGTCCTATATATACACGCAGTGAAATGTTTTGAAGAAGCAGAGTAATCCCCCTTCCAAGTAAGAACCTTCCTACTTGAATAACATTTCCCATCAGTTCCAAAACTTTCAGCATTCCAGCAACTTAAAATTTCAGCTGACCATTTGGAAATACTGTTTCAGCATCCCAGGTTCCACAGGATGTTGAAAGCGGAATGATCGCGCTATAACAGGCTAGTGCGGAAAGGGCCTAAAAGTGGCAGGTGTGAACGAGTTTCAGCGTTTCGCTCCTTGCAGCGAACCGAAGGAAAATGCCACGGGGGCCAGAATTCTTACCAGGAGACAACAGTGTCTTCATTTTGCTCCCCCCGAGCCCGAGCTGCAACCCAATGAATGAAACGAAGAAGGCAAGCCCGGAGAAAAGCAGCCTGGAAACCTGGCGTACCTAACCTGAGTAGCGCAGCTCAGGAAGCTCCTCTCCACCTCGTTCCGGTGAACGGACACACTACGGCCTAATTTAGTTACGATAACAACAACAGCGCGGCCGAGGCGGCACGACGCGAGGCCGCCGCGGCCTGGGCCGGAGAAGCGCCGCGGCCTGCCGGGCCTCCTCCCCGCCACCCTGGGAGGGAGGCTCCGGCGCGGGTTTGCTCTGCTCACCTCCTGGAGGGGCTCGGGCACCGCGGCGGGGACGATGGGCCTCTTGGCGCCGCGCTGCTCCTTCTCCTTGTCGCGCTCCTTGTCCTTCCCATTCTCCGCCGCCGCCGCCGCCTCGCCCTTCTCCGCCTGAGTCATCCCGGACGCCGCCGCTGTGGCGGGCCCGGACGGAGAGGCTTCAGAGAACCGGCGGCACCGAAGGCTCCTCCTCCTCCTCCTCCTCCTCGAAGGGGTTGTGGCCAAGGCAGCCGCCCGCCGCCCTCCTCGGCCTTCTCTCGCCCCAGCCAGCCGCTCCCTCGCTGGCTTTGCTAGGCGGGCGGAAAGCGAATCGGCTGCGGGGCGTCCAGTGGTCTGTCGCGCTCCGTTTAACAAGGAGGAATGACTCCGGCCATTCCCACACTATAGGGCTATATTCCACTTTCAACATCCTATGGAATCCTGGGGTTTGCAGTTTAGGATTCCCCCGGATTCCAAAGGATGTTGAAAGTGGAATAATAGCCGCGTAGGGCTGAAACGGCCTCCCGAGTCTAATACAACCTCCTTCCATAAGGTCTTTTTCCTCCCTATTGTTGTTCACTGTCATCAAGTCAGCTTGGACTTAGGGCGACGCTACCAGTGAGAGGCCTTCAAGTCACCCAAGGCCCCGCGCGGGTCTTGCAAAGTCAGGCCTGGGTTTCCTTGATAGGATCAATTCACCTGTAGCGCCCTCTTCCTTTTTCTTGCTGCCTTCTACCCTGCCAAGCATTACTGTCTTCTTAGGACATGTCCAAAGTATGACAATTTCAGCTTAGTCATCTTAGCTTCTGGGGAGAGCTCAGGTTTGATTTGCCCTAGGGCCCATTTATGTGTGTTTTTGGCAGTCCACAAGTATTCACAGAACTCCAGAATTTCAAATTAGCCGATTCTGGGGCCATTGCCGCACTACCCTGTTATAGTGCTATTATTCCACTTTCAACATCCTATAGAATCTTGGGGCTTGCAGTTTAGGGAGGGGCATTTAGACTTCTCAGCCAGAGAGCTCTTTGGCCTCAGCAAACTACAAACCCCAGAATTCCACAGGAGGTTGAAAGTGGAATAATAGCGCAAAAAACAGTGAAGTGCAGAAATGTTCTTTCTCTGTCCTGCCTTGATAATTATATGTAGAAATTGCAAATACAATGGCATGGGCCATGTTAACTTTAGTATTCAATGATACATCTTCAAATTTGAGGATCTTGTTCTTTTTTTTAGATGCATTTAGATATAAATGGGAAACATGCAGTATCTATTAAACTGTGGTACTTGCTCCAAAGTGTAGAGATGGAAGGCTAAATCTTTTGGACAGGATACGGATCATATCAGTAGTTTTACTGCTCAGAATGACTATACACCACCTTCAATTTCTGAAGCAAGCACCTTTGTTGTGTCACTTGCTAGGGAGGCTAAGAAATAGTGTGCAATTGCACCCTATGCTGTTGGTGGGTTTGCCTTAGGCGACTAACTGGCCACCGTGTAAACAAGAGGTTGTAATATTGAAGCAAAGCTTCTTCCTGTTTTTTCCTATGTAATGAAACAGAAGAGCGCACAGGTTATAGCCAGTTGAAAGTTATGTTTGGACAGTACTGGCCATGGGTGATTGTGAGAAGTCCAAAAACGGTATCTTTCCTACCCTCTGATAGGACTAGAAGCAGCTGGTCCCTCTTGCTTAGAACTGTTCACACTGACTAGCAGCTGGAGGTGTAGTGGTAAATTTTGCACTTCAAGTTTTATTATCAGTGGCTGGTATCCTGTGGAGGCATTACACTATCACAATAACAGCTACAGAAATGTTTGTGCTTTCTCAGAGGTGTGTGTGGTCCTTTGTAGTCAATCATCCCACAACTATCTGCACACTTCTCTCACTGCTGACTTGGGGAATGGGGGGAGGAATAATTATTTGCATAAAAGGTGGGCAACAGGGCCATGTCATCCATTACATAATCAGCTGTGCAACTGTGGAATCCATTGTTACTATGTTCGTGTTGCATGCCTTCAAGTCATTTCTGAGTTATGGCAACTCTAAGGCAAACTTGCACTTATTTTTTTTTTTTTTTGGCATGATTTGTTCGGAGGGGGTTGGCTTTTGCCTTCCTCTGAGGCTGAGTGTGACTTACACAAGATCACCCGGTGGGTTTCCACCACTGAATGGGGATTCAAAGCCTAGTCTCCAGAGTTGCAGTCCAGTCCTCAAACCACTGTACTACTATGCTCTCTGCTGGTACGTATTTATGCTATGCAGGAAGCACACAGGATCTTAACTAAGTCGACCGTAGCTACATCCACAAATGCAGCTCTACAGATCTAAACTCAGGCTTTCAGTTTTCATTCCCGCCCCATGCAGGTCTTCTGTAAAAGATAATTAATCTTTAATTGCCCATTCAAGACCAAGTAAACCAAAATATTTTGCACTGCAACAGAGACAGCTCACAATAATATTGTTCCTGGAAAATTCTCCCTAATGCTATCACTGTACTGGCCCCAACGTAAGTTGTGTTTATGTCTATTCAGACAGTCAACTGACATCCAACCACTGAGGCAAACAAAAGCTGAACTTTATTCTGGAACCTAACAACAGCAACTAAAAAGAGAGATAGAAGAAGAGGTTAAAAAAAAGAGATGTGTGGTTTTCAGACAGCAGAAAACAGCTAAAAGTGAGGGGAACAAAGCTTGAGGGAGGAAATCTAATAAGAGATAATGAAATACAGATCAGCCCTGATGAGCTGATAACCACCTTGAATCCCATCTTGGGAGAAAGGGGGTATAAATTCAACAAACAAAGAACAAAATAAGTTAACAGATCTATATACAACATATTTATAATTACACTGAGGGTAACAGCTGTAAGAGATATCCTGTTGGGCCAAAACACTGTCTCTACAAATTAAAGTTCCAAACACGTCAGCCCTGAGCCCTTCTGCCCTCCACCAGCTCTCTTAAGTGAGTCCTCCTCAGCCCTATCAGTAGATGCTTGGGCTCGAACCTGGCTCTTTTTGCATCTGCTCCTCAGCTGAGCTAGTACCCTCCCAAACAGTGATTCTGACACAATTTGTTCTTGTCAGGGCCTTCAAGTCTTTCCCAACTTATGGTTATCCTAAGAAGAATCTATATTCGAGTTTTCTTGGCAAAATTTGTTCAAAGGAGGTTTGCCTTTGCCTTCCTCTGAGGCTGAGAGAACGGATTTGCCCAAGGTCACTCAAGTGGGTTTCCATGGCCCAGCAAGGATTGGAACCCTGGTCTGCAGAGTCATAGTAGCCTAACATTCCACTAGTTGAGACAGGTCCAGTAGATGTAATCTTGGCACCCGCTCGTCCTGCTATAATGGATTCATTTCACTTTGTGCAGCCTGAGGATGTAGACAGGATCCTTGGAGAGGTGAGAGCCACCACATGTATACTGGACCCTTGCCCCTCCTGGCTTCGGAAAGCAGCCAGAGGGAGACTGGCCGATTGGGTAAGGGGAGAGGTGAAGAGGTGAATGCCTCACTGCAGCAAGGTAAGTTCCCAGCACGTTTAAAAGAGTCTGTGGTGAGGCCACTATTAAAAAAGCCCTCCCTGGATCCCACTATCCTGAATAATTATTGGTCAGTCTCCAATATCCCTTTCTTAGGCAAGATTCTGGAGTGTGTGGTGGCCTCCCAGCTGTAGGGTTTCTGGATGAAATGGATGATCTAGATCCATTTCAACCTGGCTTCAGGCCTGGTTATGGGAAGGAAACAGCTTTGGCCATCTTGATGAATGACCTACGCCAGGAACTAGAGAGGGCGAGTGTGTCCCTGTTGGTTCTGCTGGACCTCTCTGTGGCTTTTGATACCATCAACCATGGTATCCTTCTGGGTTGACTCTCTGGGATGGGACTTGGGGGTACTGTTATGCAGTGGTTCCAGTCATTCCTGGAGGCCAGAACTCAGAAAGTGGTGCTGGGGGACTCCTGTTTGACTCCCTGTGGAGTCCCTCAGGGTTCTGTTTTGTCCCCCATGCTGTTTAACATCTATATGAAACTGCTGGGAGAGATCATCCAGAGTTTTGGGGTTCAGTGTCATCAATACGCTGGTGACACCCAACTCCATCTCTCCTTTCCATCTGATTCCAAGGAAGCTGTTTTGGTCCTGAACCAGTGTCTGCTGTCAGTAATGGACTGGATGAGGGCAAATAAATTGAAGCTTAATCCAGACAAAACAGAGGTGCTGCTGGTCAGTCAAAAGGCAGATCAGAGAATAGAGATTTTGCCTGTGCTGGATGGGGTTACACTCCCCCTGAAATCTCAGGCCTGCAGCTTGGGTGTTCTGGATTCAACTCTGAGCCTGGATGCACAGGTTTCAGCAGTGGCCAGGAGTGCATCTGCACAATTAAAACTTGTGCACCAGCTGCAACTGTTCCTTGAGATGTCAGATCTGGCTTCAGTGACACACGCCTTGATTACATCTCGATTAGACTACTGTAGCACACTCTACGTGAGGCTGCCTTTGGAAAATGTTCGGAAACTTCAGCAGGTTCAAGATGCAGCTGTGAGAATGCTGACCAGGGCCAGTTATAGGGAACACATAACTCTCTTGTTAAAACAGCTCCACTGCCTACCTGTTTGTTTCCAGGCACAATTCAAGGTGCTGGTTATGATCTATAAAGCCCTAAACGGCTTAGGTCCAGGCTATTTGAAAGACTGTATCTCCTTGTACAAGCCAGCTAGAACATTAAGATCTGCTGGGGAAGGCTTTTTCTCTGTTCCACCACCATCCCAGGCTCATGTGGTGAGGACACGGGAGAGAGCCTTCTCAGTGGCTGCTCCCATGCTGTGGAACTCTCTTCCACAGGAGGCTAGGCATGTCCCTTCCCTGCTCTCCTTTCGCCAAAAGGCAAAACCCTCTCTCTTCAAACAAGCTTTTCCTTTGGCTGGGTAGCTTATTAATTAGCATTGTTTTCAAGTTATATATCCTTTTAATGTTTTTTAGCTGTTTTAAATGTTTTTAGTGGTTTTAATTGCTTTTAATCTGTTTAATTTTATTAATTGTGTTTTTAACAGATATTTATTGATGGAAGCTGCCTTGGGTGCCAATCTTGGGAGAAAGGTGGCCTATAAATATAATACATAAATAAAAATAGTTTTAGGCCTGTTTTTCAGAATTAAAACAGTTCTTAACACATTACATGGATGTGATAAAACTAGATTATAGACCATTTTATACTATAATAAATTTGTTAGCCTTCATGGTGCCACAAGGATTATTGTTTGTTTTTTTTCACTCACAAGAATCTAAATATAGCTATGCTCCCAAAAACAATCATTTGGAAGAATTTTTTAAAAAATATCCTTAAGTTACCCATACAACAAAAATGCCACTATGGACTCTATTAATGTGAAACAAGCCAGAACCAGTATTATGCTGTGGATTAAATAAGGATTACAGGCTTCAAATCCAGAAGATCTTTCAGCAGCATTAGTAAGAGGTGGTACCCAATGGATCTTTTTATTCATTCTTCCATAATTCACGTATATTGAAGTTATCTTTATAAAATACATCTTCATATCCATGATGTGTGAATCTTTAAAATAATTTTCTGTTTTAAAAGATTAAGATTCAAAGACAGTACAGCATTTTGCAAAGCCACGTATATTTCTTGTAATCCTACAGCTACAAAAAACTGTTGACAAGCTATACAAAAAAAACTTAAAACATTCAGTAAACAGATGCATTTAATTTAATAGAACTGCATTTCAGTTGCACTGGATCCTAGAAAATGGAATTCCCAGGACAACTTCATGGTTCTGCTAATTGGCAGAGCAGTGAATTATTTAGACAACACATTCGCAACTGACCGACCCCATCAGTCCATCCTCCAGCAGGTCCATCCAGTCTTACAAATGTGTATGTCTGGTTGCCTCCTCTTAAGAAGAGGCATTTACCTAAGGGGGAAAAACAGTGATTAAATTTTTAACATTTCTCATCACTACTTACACTGGCTACAATCAAAGAAACTAGTTCCAGGAAACTATGAGGTCTGAGGATCTTAGCTAATGAATGAGGTATAAAAGAATATTAAGCCTGGTGTTTTGATACGTATTATTTAAAATAACCCACAACAGCCATATTGCTATAAAATAATGGAATACAGAAAATTTCTGCGCTGGGGGAATCAAAGTCTAAAAGTTGGGAAAGTCGTTTTTAGGACCAGCAAAATACTGATACACCTGAGTTAACAAAGCTATTGAGAAAGGAGCTTCTTTTAACAAAGTATTTCATGTTTCCCAGCTACCTATTCTTCCTTGCCCTCTGTTTAGCTAAAAAAAAATGATGAATGAGGGCTAGAGAAACACATACATTTAGTTGGTTGCGGGAGCAACCACGCAATAAGGCTTGAGCAGAGAAAAAGCAGGATTCTACTCATCCTAGGATGCATTCTGGAAGAAACCTTGAAGTGGTCTCAAGAAGAGACTAAATGTTTTTGTTTATTCATGCAATGCTTACCTTATCTACAGATCTGGTCTAGATAAACCAAATATTCATTTATTTTCCACTCACAGATCTTTTTCCTGATCTGAAAACATATTTGATATGCTGGAGGCATTTCACTTCTTGGGTCATAACGCATAAACACATAAGCATTAAGAACAGCTGTATCTATATCTATATCTATATCTATCTCTTCTACAGTCCTATAACAACTATTAAAAATTATTTAAGTTTATTTCCGTAGCCAAAAGTGACCTGATGTTTCTTCTCACTTCGAGTTAGCAAAACAAATAATCATTAACTATATTTGAGCCAAACTAAATATGGATTTTTTTTGATGGTGCATGTAAAAAGCATGAGACAACAAATTACCTTCCTCATCCACCTCCAGCCATTGGTGGGGGACTTGGACCTCCACCAAAATGATTTATTCGACCCATTCTACGACGAGGAAATCCTGGAGGTCTAAAAAGAAAACAGAAAAATCTAATAAAAACTTCTAAAAACTTCATCTCTCAGTCAAAATCTGACAATAATTACTAAATTCTTTATCCTTTTCTCACCAGTTTACTTAACTGGTGACCAATAGAATGACATATTGGTCTTCAATCAATTAATTCAAAGAGTATCATAAGCCCTAAAGGAAATCCTGTTGAGTTTTCTGTTCTGTTTAACAAAATGTTAAAAAGCAAGAAAATCCTCAGATGTATGGTTCAAAGAGAAAAACTGCAGTATCCCATACACTCACACAATAGCTATTCTAAAAGTGGATTCTTATAACCAATGAGAAAGTCTTCCTTTAAGATTTGAAAAAATTAAGTCTCAGGATCCATAATAGAAGAGTCTTTTTCTGCATATAATGAACGATAAGCCACACTTAGATCCCCAGTATCACTAATGGAGGAAAGTTCTTCCCAATTAGATCTGAAACAAAAGACTCTTTCACTCACTCACTGAACTATGGAAGAGTCTAGCAGTTCTGAATTAGCATGTAGGTTTGGCATCTGGGCAGCACCAATGTACCACTCCACAGAACCTTCATCATGAAGCAAGACAACTAGGCCCTGCTCTAGTGACCTACCTGCTGTGAAATGAGTGGAGGGATTATGGTTTATTCACAGATCCCTTCTGAGAATTCAAGCCTTGCTCTCAAAAGAAGGCTTATACCAGTGGTTCTCAACCTGTGGGTCGCGACCCCTTTGGTGGTCTAACGACCCTTTCACAGGGGTCGCCTAAGACCATCGGAAAATATGTATTTCTGATGGTCTTAGGCTCCATTCTCTCCTTGGTGGTGGTGTGCAAGCACGAGCCACGCGCTCGCGTCTCCTGCCCCCTTTGAAGTACCTTACTAAAAAAATTTTCTTGGCATCGAGCAAGAGTGAGTTGGAGGGGCAATCTCCGACCAGCCACTCCGAGGCTCAAACAAAGCCAAAAACATCTAGTATAAGGAAGTCTGAGAAGGCAAGAATTAA
Source organism: Iguana delicatissima (assembly GCA_948472985.1). NCBI lineage: Eukaryota > Metazoa > Chordata > Lepidosauria > Squamata > Iguanidae > Iguana > Iguana delicatissima. The sequence goes on along the minus strand of CAOKZL010000156.1, from coordinate 940,648 downwards.
AAAGAAGGTGAAAGAAAAATTACCTAGTAATGCAGTGAAGTCTGTTAAGGGCGGGGAAGGGCTCCCAACCACTCCTTTAACTTCCGGTCGCCATGTTGAAAAGACGGGATCAGAAAGCAAGGGAGGTGGCTATGAGAGGAAGGAGCTCTCCTGACCAATCCAAGCTCGCCAGCAACACAACCAACCACACTCAAGCATGCAAGCAGCCTCTGCCAGGGGAAATGGCAGCCTCTCAGTCAGTAGTTCCTTGCCCTCCCGTATTAGCGAATACAGTAGTGCAGGGCCATTTAGCATCGTGTATGGTGCCATTATTCACTAGGAGTCAAACTGCAAGGCCTATGGAACGTAAAGAAGTAAGATTTGAACCTCCTATGTCTTCCCAGGGGAATGTGTCTGAGTGTAGTAGGGAGGTGATAAGACAAATGATTGCTGAAGAAATGGAGGTGCATGTTAATAGGCAAATAATATTAGTGAAATGATTTCACAAGATACATAACAAGTTTTAAAAATGTATTGGACAATTCATTGAATTTGAATGTAATGTCATTATTAAGCAGTCAACAAACTACTTCAATGAATCCTTCATTTTCACGTGATTTTCCTGATGATACAAAAGTTATTCAAGCTGAATCAAATGATGCTGGTGTGTGTTTACCAAAAAAGTCTACCTGTCGGTCCAAAGTGACTAGAGTTGAGATACCTGCTTTGTCACACTCTGAACAAATCAACACTGAATCTGAAAGTGATGAGGAACCAGATTTGGCAGATACTCATGGGGATAATGACTCTAAATCAGATGGTTCTATTTCCGAGGAGGAGGATGCAGAAGATGATAATAAAGTGAGATTATTTTCCTCAGATTCTTTTAAAAATTTGCTGAAAAAGGTGCTGGTAACTCTGGGACTGGACAGTCTGGAGAGTGCCACTTCAGATATTGATAAAAACAAGAATGTTGCATCAATTGTAAGGAATAAGCCTACAAAATCTAGTGTTATTCCCATGCCAGATTTATTTTTGGATTTAATTCAGTCTGAATGCAGTGAAACCAAATCTTCAAACTTTATATCATTTATGGTGGACTAAATATCAGATATTTCCATTACGATTCATAACAGTAGCAAAATTACAGTTATGAAGTAGCAATGAAAATAATTTTATGGTTGGGGGTCACCACAACATGAGGAACTGTATTAAAGGGTCGCGGCATTAGGAAGGTTGAGAACCACTGGCTTATACAGTAAGCCGTATGGTATTAAAAATGGTGTAGGGAAGCTGTGGAGGCAAAGACAAGCCCTGGCTGTCAGCTGTGCCAGAAACAGGCTCCCCGGCAGCAGGGAAATCCAAAGAATGTGGCGCACCTGACAGCCAGGACTTCTCGCCGCCTCCATGGCTGCCCTACATCATTTTTAACAGAATTACTGTTTAATAGAGTTACTGCCTTATGAGGAGGACTTGAGCATGTGCGATTTTTTTCTATCCATAAGGAGTCCTGGAACCAGTCCCTCATAGATATGTCAGGCTCACTGTAACTACATTTTAGCAAAAAGAGAAACCCATACATAATAGTATGACTTTCTGCTCACCCAGCAGGGTTTTGCGTAGTTTGTACCATTTAAATTAAAGTAAAAAGACTGTACCCTCTTCCATCATCATATCTTGAAGAGGATGAAGATGTGTAGCCTCTCCTCAGGTCTGGATGAATAATGCTCTGAAAACTAAAAAAAAGAACATTATTGTTATCTGAAAGCCCCAAGCGCCCCCAAATAAATAAAGAAGTCTCACAACAGTTCAGCATTGCTAGAATTTTATGCAATATTCAGCAACATATTAAGTGGGGCTCAAACACAATTCACCAACACAATACACTTTGGTGAGCTGTAATCTACTATATAAAAGTCAGTGTTTGTCTGCACTTTGTGAGTTTGTCTGCGGAAGGCAGGCAAAAACCTCATATGATTGGCTATTTGAGGCGAGAAGACCTCATATGATTGGCTGGCTGTGAAGATTCTGTGAAATCCTGGGGCTGGCAATTCAAAGGAGCCTTTAGAATTCTTAGCCGCAAAGCTCTTGGGCCTCAGGCTGGTTGCTATGGAGATGAGGCCTACAATCAATAAAGATGCCAGAAAACTTTTGGGAGACATATGTGAGAAAAATTAAAGTGACATACACAACATAGTTACATGGTCTTCTTGCCTCACAGTAGATTGCATGGGTTCCACATGTGAGTAATCTTAAAAGCTAAAATTCAAAACAAAAAATGCTTCCAGAAAAACATAAAGCCATTGCATAAATTCAACAGAAAGCAAAAAATAAAATAAAATAAAATCAAAAGCCAGTACATCATCATCACCAGAGAACACAGATTGGATTGGGGACTGTGGGGAAAAGTTACAGGTACTGGAATAGGCTGGTTGCTATGGAGATGATGCCTAGCAGCAAGGAGGAGAACAGTGTATTCCTGCAGGAACCCAACCTCTGTATGTTAACAACTATGAATATAGATTGGATTGACGAATATGGGGATAAGTTACAGCTACTGGAATAGGCTGGTTGCTATGGAGATGAAGCCTAGCAGCAAGGAGGGGGACAATGTATTCCCTCAAAAAACCAATCTCTGTATGTTAACAGCTCTGAATACAGATTGCATTGGGAAATATGGGGAAAAGTTACAGGTACTGGAAAAAACAGTTGGATGAGTTCTTAAGAAGAAAATAAAATCCCAGGCAATGCCGGGTAAATACACTAGTGTTTCCATAAAATTTTTGTTCCCCTTACTTGTGAATTAAGTATTTTTAAAAAGTTGGTCAACTCTTTTCCTCTATTATATATTAAACTGAAAGTTAACAAAAACCATTTATGCTTGAAACAAAACTTATTTTGAGTATAACTTCATGTAACTTCATAACTTGGATAATAATAGGTCCCGTGGATGTAATCTTAGACCTTGCTTGTCCACTGTGAATGGATACTTCTCAGTTTGTACAGTCCAGGGAGATAGGATGCTTGGAGCGATGGGGGATACCATGTGTCCTCGCTGGGGGACAGGCTGTTGGCCTGTGTATTGCCTCTTTGCAATAAAATAGAGTCCCAAAATGCTTAAGAGAGGCAGGTATAAGACCTCTGTTGAAAAGGCCCTCTCCGGATCCCACCAAGTCTTATGTGCCTGAACATCAATTCTGACTTATGTCAACTCCACCATAGGGTTTTCTTGGCAAGATTTAATTCAGAAGAGGTTTCCCGCTCCCTTCCTGTAAGGCAAAGAGAGTGTGACTTGCCCAAGGTCACACAGTGGGTTTCCATGGCTAAGTAGGGAATTGAACCCTGGTCTCCAAGAGTCTTAATCCAACACTCAAACCACGACACCATGCCAGCTCCCTGAATCCCACCATACTGAACAATTATCATCCAGTATCCAATATTCAGCTTTTGGGCAAGATCCTGGAGCATCTGCTAAAGCTTCTCAGTTCTAGGCATTTCTGAGTGAGACAGATTATCTAGATCCATTGTCTAGCTCTATATATTTACCTGGGCATTTCTGGGCTGGTCTCCTTTATATACAAACAAAGGTAAATATAGAATGTTACTAAATAATATCCTCAGTTTCCCATTTGGTCTCCTTTTGAAGACATCTCAAGCACTTCTTCTTAGGAGGCTCACTGTCTATTTATCAATACATCAATTTTAATCGAGTCTTATTTTTTCTGGCTTGCAGAACATTGTCAGCTCTTGACTGTTCAGAAAGTTGATGAAAGGTCATCTCATTAAATCCATGCTGTTTTTCATAATAAGAAGTTTAGGTGCTAGCTTCATTATATCCCACAGAAATTTTGCTCATATTTTTAATTGTTATCTGCATCCTTTTAAATACAGGTATACCTAATTTAATAAAGTAGGTGTGTTCTTGAGAATTATGTCTTTTCACAGCAAATTTAGTACCAGAGGCAGAAGTAACACAGTACAAATAAGGACAGGTTTCTATGCTACAGAAAAGAAGAGCAGTTTAACATGTTTCAGCAAACTTTTTATTTAAAACTAAAAATATGCAGATGTGCAATGAAACAACCAAGAAGGCAAAGACTTAACAGATGTCAAAAATTATAGACCAATCTCACTTTTGAACACAGACTATAAGATTTTTGTGTCAATACTTGCTACGAGACTTAAAAAGACTTTGACTGAACTTATCCATGAAGATCAAAATGGTTTTATACCAAAAAGATACTTAAGAAATAACATAAGAACAGTATTGAATATAATTGAATATTATGAAAAGCATAATGAGAAGAAAACGGCCATGATATTTGTCGATGCAGAGAAGGCTTTTGATATGATCAGCTGGCCGTTTTTGAAAACAGTAATGAAGCAAATGCAAGCTGGAGTTAGATTTCTTTCATGGATTGAAGCAATATACAATCAACAAAGAGCTTGATTGGTTATCAATGGAGATAAAACTAAGCAGACTGAATTGAACAGAGGAACAAGACAGGGATACCCCCTGTCTCTTCTGTTATTCATATTGACAATGGAGATATTAAATAACAATATAAGAGAAAACAGCGCTATAAGAGGAGTTCAAATCAAGAATCATCAATACAAATTTAAAGCTTTCGCTGATGATTTGGTTCTGTTTCTTGAAGATCCTAAGAGAAGCATACAAAACTTGATTGGAATAATACAAGAATACGGAGAATTCTCAGGATTCAAGGTAAATAAAGAAAAAACAGTTTTGCTAATGAAAAACATGACAGATAAGGAGGAGAAGGAATTAGCACTTGCAACTGGATTTAATAAAGTACAAAAAGCAAAATATTTAGGTGTCTGGATAGCAAAAAGGAATAATGAGCTGTTTCAAAATAACTATGAGAAAAAATGGAAAGAGATAACTAAAGACTTGGAAAGGCAGACTTCCATGAAATTGTCTATGATGGGGAGAATAGTGACTATTAAAATGAATGTTCTTCCAAAGATGAATTTTTTGTTTCAGAATCTCCCCATAATAATAAACAATAAACCTTTCATATAACGGAAGAAAGACCTGACCAAATTTATATGGCAAGGGAAAAAACCAAGAATTAAATGGAATATCATGACAGACCAAATATCTAGAGGAGGAATGGGAGTACCGGACTTTCAATTATATTACAAAGCTGCAGTATTCACATGGCTAAAAGACTGGACTGACCTACAGGATACAAGAATGCTTGCACTGGAGGGAGTGGACCCGAGGATGGGATGGCATGCCTATATGTTTTATGATAAAGCAAAAATCGACAAAGATTTTTCGCACCACTATATCAGAAAATCGCTTCTGAAGATATGGAATGAATATAAGAGTAAAAACATAAGGCAGCTACCCATGTAGGTAACCCCTCAAGAAGCTTTTTCTGGAAGATGGATGGAAACAGAGAAATGCTTGAGATATGAAGACACATTAGAGCAGTGGTTCTCAACCTGTGGGTCCCCAGATGTTTGTGGACTTCAGCTCCCAGAAGCCCTGAGCATTGACCATAGTGGCTGGGGCTTCTGGGAGCTGAAGTCCACAAACATCTGGGGACCCACAGGTTGAGAACCACTGCATTAGAGAAAACAATGACAAATGGTCATAAGATTAAACCAAGAGAAAAATTGGAACAGGAAGGAGTATCATTGAGCTGGTTTCCATACAGGCAGCTAAATGAGAGATTCCAGATGGATTTGAAAACATATGGAATAGAATCCAAAAAAAGGACAGGAGTGATTAAATGGATCTTTGACAATCCACCGCATTTGTTAGCCCATATATATCAAGAAACGTTAATACAGGAGAGACAGGAGGAGACAGTGAAATCTGCAATGATTTTGTGGGCACAGAATATTGGACATTCAATTCAATTAGATGAATGGGAACAGAGTTGGAGAAGAACACAAAAATTTACAATGGCTCAGAATCTTAAAGAGAACTATTATAAATTGTTTCATAGATGGTACATGACAGCAGATAAGTTAAAAAAGATTTACAATACAGGTATGGGAATGTGTTGGAAATGTCAGAAAGAGGTGGGAACAATATTTCATATGCGGTGGACATGTCCCAAGGCAAAGAAATATTGGAGTGAAATACATAAAAAGAAGTGTGAAATACTGAAGGTTCAATTGGTAAAAAACCCTGAATTTTATTTGCTAAACATGATAAATATTCTGGAGAATACTAGCATTAAGAGACACTGGAGAATAATATTGTACATGATAACGACAGCTCGAATTGAATATGCCAAAATGTGGAAGTCTCAGTAAATATCCACAATTGAGCAATGGTGGGGGACATTTATTGAGAATAGAAATGCGGATATTGTCTCACAAAGATTAAAGGGGAAATCGGATGATCAGATAAAAGCAGAATGGCAAATTGTAACAGGGAAATTGCTGGGAACTGCCAAATGAAAATGTCTGAATTATGGTTGAAATTAAAGAGGAATAACTGTAACATAACAGGAGTGGATGAGAGAAATGCAAGATCAAGCATGTAAGATGAACATAGAATTGTGAGGCATAATTTTTTATATGTGAGTAGACATTCAGAAAATGAAAACTAGATCAGAGTGGAAGAAGAAAAACATTACATGTAAAAGTACAACTTAAGAGGATGTGTTTTATTTGTGAAACTTAATAAAATTATTAAAAAAAAAAAAGAAATGAAACAACCAGGTCAGGTAAGCCTTGCAAAAACAAATAAAAACATTTTGAATTTTCTAGAGACCCCTTGAAAGCTTCTTTCAAAAGGCATCCGGACAGTTTTAAAATTATTATTATTATTCAATAGCCCTCGCTTCTCTTATGATTTCTATTTTGGTATTCAAACTTCTAGATTCATGCTTTTTAAAATGCTGAGACTAGTTTGTGAGGCAAGCTTATCTGGTTTCCCCTTTTCTCTGCTTACACATGCTCAGGAAAGGATTCAGGAGATTGCTGCTGCTTACCTTACCTACTGGAAACAGACACAGATAGTTATGATGGGATCAATTAGATCAGAATCCAATTCTTTCCCAGCTTGAGTTTTATTTTGCTGTTTAATGTAAACACATTGCTGCAACCCAACACACACAAAAAATGTGTTTTTTCAACCTTCCTTCACCATCTTTCCAACGCAATGCTTCAAAAGCTAGAAAGAAGACAAGGAGGAAAGTGGGGGTAGGGCAGGCATAAAAAGCCTCTTCTCTGTTAGCGGCTTTGTTAACTGAGTTAGGCCTGTACATGTATGTACTTACTCTCTATTCATAGGGGCACACGGGCCTCAGATGACTCTTAGAGAAAGTGGTGCAAAAGAGTGTAATTAAGATAATTCTACTTACAACATAACTATAAAGTCTGCTATTCCCCAGAAGAAGTCAGTTACTGATGACAAACTCCATGGAGCCTGACTCCGGCTATCCAACACTTGTCCTGTAACACAGGGAAAATCATAAGTATCATCTCAAACAGTGGCATTGCTGTGAATGAGAGAACACAACTCATCTGAAAAACACACATTATACAAGTTAAAATATAGTCCTAAATCCAGTGTTACTCCCAACTGGAGCAGACTCATTGAATCAGTGGAATGTACCTAAGAGCAGACTTCGATGAGTTGGTCTACTGTAGTAGGGACTAACAACTGGATTTAGACCTAGGGCTTTTCCCATCATTATTATGCAAGTGAGCAAAACTAAACTAATTTTTCAAGGACATGTCACATTAAAACAAAACGTATCCTCCTACATCCTGCAGGATGTAGACTGCAAAGAAATGAGTGAGAGGAAATAGAGGGATGAATGAATTGAAGAGAGGATGATAGTAGTAAGTAAGAATGATGTTATTATGATAGAATGGAAGATTACAAGAATATAAATGTAAACTATTTCGGGTTGAAAATGTATAATTGAAGTTGAGATGCAATGTAGGGTGTGTGATTTTAATGTGATGCAATGGGATTTTAATGTATAATGTAAATTTGAATAAAGATTATTAAAGACTATTTAAAAAAACAAAAACAAAACAACAAAACAAAACATATAGCTATAAATAACATTTAAAACAAGAGTTCAGGAGTTCAGGATCCAAAGAACTATTTTGTGTACAATCCCTCAGTACCTTACAGCTCAATTTACATGGTACGTTCCACCCAGGAATTAGAGATCTACAGGCAAAGGATTATTGTCTATTCCACCAATGTGTACAGTGCTGTCAAGCCTGCGAACCTTTCAAGATCTTGCTCTGCATTTGTGGAACGGTCTTCCTGTGGATCTCCAGTTGGAGGAGGATGTCACCCATTTTTGTAAATGGCTGAAGACCTTCTTCTTTGACTCACCATTTTAAGCCACTGAGTTGTGTCAAGGTGCTGAGATGGGCAGCGATAGGTAGGGTGTTGGGAATTTCATTCCATGTACTATTGTGGGGTCTTGTTTTATTTTCTTTCTCCCTGATTGTGTATGTCGATGTTCTGCCCTTTGGTGTAAAAGGCATTATAAACATCATCATCATCAAGAGCTTGGGCTTATCAGGTTTTAGCCTTAACAGGAAAGCCCCATGTTGTATCACCATCTGCTTCTGAAGGACACAATATCAAAAACGGCTTGCCATATGTAGCATATGCAACTGCTATTTGAAAAACAGTTTCTATACTATTTGTGTACACAGTAGTATTTGCATAGCACCTGGGATTCAGGGCAGAAAGATTTCCTTGCTATATTTTTTTTTTTTTTGGCGTGTTTTCTTAGTATTATTTTTTGGAGGTCACTTTTTTTCCCCACTTTAAACAGTCATCTAAAATGCTGCAAGCTGGAGAATTACAAGACACTCCAGTTGTCAATTTGTTCAGATCTGAAAATTTACTTCAAGTCACTATTTAAATACATACACAAATACATCCCGTGAAAACAATAGTTTTCTTGTCTAACATTGCTGGTTTTGCATTATAGCTGCCATACTTCTGTTGTTACTCCCAATAATTTGTGACAAATCTGTACAGTGATTTACACTGGCCTCATATAAACTTGAGGCATCCAGCAGCCTGATTCAGTGCTTCTGATGCTTCTTAAGTCTTTCTATTGATCTTATTAGTGGGTCCTTCAAATGACTGGATTATCCTTTGGTTCTACACAAGTTTTATCAGAATCTACTATTAAAGTGTACTTTTTTTTTTTTTTACCCGCAAGCAAAGTGTGCCTAGGATCACTGCCCTAGTCTTTATGCCACTGTGCTTTGTGCTGCTACAGGCAGCAGGTGATGGAGGAGGAAGACCAGAGATGGGTTTTTAAAGGGCCGTGTGGCCTTATTAGAGCTGCTGAGAGGAAAGGTTCCCTTGGAAAAAGAAATGGGGGAAGCAGAGGTTGGAGAAACTCACAAATAAACCCACAAATCTCCCTCCACAGCTGGCTGTACTTTAAAACAGGAGGGGGGAAATCACGTGACTTTCTAGATGTTGATGAAATGCAACTCCTTGTATTCCTTGCCACTGCCTGCACTGGCTAGAGTTAGTGGGAGTTGCAACAACATTTCCTGGACTGCATAATTCCTAATGCTGCTTTAAATGAATCAAGCTGACTGCTTTTGTCCCTTGTTATTTTTAAAACTCAATTAAAAACTTTCTTGTTCTCCAAAACTTTTGAAATTTTAGTTTAATATTTTTCAGCTCTTTAGATGCTGATAAAAAAAAACACATAGAGGTGTCTAGCTACATCAGGAAGTACCAACAGATTCAAGCTATTAGCCACCACCCACTCTGCAAGACGCTGATCAAAACCCAGCTTTCTTTTAGGAAGAGAACTGAAATGAGAAATCAGTGATCCCTTGAGACAAGCCACAACCCAAAATGCACGGAGGGTAACTGCACTCGGACCGAGAGTGACATAATCATGGCCCCGAAAACAGGAACATAGCAGCGATGCTCCTTCATCCAACAGATGTTTCAGCAAAGATCAGTGGGGCTTTACTCACAAGTCAATGTCCACTGGGTTGCCACGTTACAGCAACACGTAGCATAAGAGGCAAGTGTAATTTTGGCCCCACTTTTTTTATATATATATAAATCATTTTATTCAAAATTCACAAATAAAACATTAAAATGTTGTTGCTATTTCACATGAATTATTACTTGATTCTTCCAAACTGATCTAGACTTCATTTTCAATGTCTCTTAACATGCTTATACCATTGTACTGCATTTTACAGCTGTTTTTACATGTTGGTTCTTACATTTCATTCCCATATTCCAGCTTCATGATATCCACCATTGTCATCTCAACAGTCAGTTTTTAATACATAATACCGTGAATCACAGATTTCTATCAGACAATGCCCAGCAATTACCTACAATTTGCCATTCTTTCTGAATTTCATCATCTGATTTCCCTTTTAATCTTTGAGAGACCATATCAGCGTTTTTGTTTTCAATAAAAGTTCCCCACCATTGCTCTGTTGTAGGTATTTGCTGTGTTTTCCATAGCTTTGCACATTCAATACGTGCGGTTGTTATCATATATAGTAATATTCTCCAATATTTCTTAATATTGGTACCTTCTAATAAATCTGTCATATTTAACAAGTATTTTGGCCCAGCTTTTTAAGTATTAAGCTATCTAAAGATTTTATTATAGCCAAAGAAACATTACAAGACTGAAGCAGAAAGGCAGAGGAATGTCTGACACAAAACCATTACCCCTACTCCCACCCCTAGAAATGGGAAACACTGTGAAAGCTGTGTTGACCACAAGCTGCATCTTAGTACATGGTTAACATTAACTAGGACTGTGTTTATAAACGGTTCTCTTTTTCTCTCGTACTGGAAAGTGCAAACAAGCTATTTCCACACTAGATTGTTACAGTGCTGTTATTCCACTTGCAACATCCTACGTTATTCTGGGGTTTGCAGTTTCAAACCCCAGGATTCCATAGGATGCTGCAAGTGGAATAATAGTGTTATAACAGTCTAGTATGGAAATGGCCTAAGTCAGTGGTTCTTAACCTGCGGGTCCTCAGATGTTTTTGGACTTCAGCTCCCAGAAGCCCTGAGCATTGACCATAGTGGCTGGGACTTCTGGGAGCTGAAGTCCACAAACATCTGGGGTTGAGAACCACTGGCCTAAGCGAAAGAGGCTCTCCGTGTCAGCTGCGAAAACAATTTCAGGGCCACACGTTGGAAACGATTTAATGACAGGTTACTTCTCTCCTTCCCCCTGGAGAGAGTCACCTTTTAATCACCTTAATCACCTTTTAATCAACAGATTTTTCTCTCATCCCTGCCTCGCACGTTTACGGGGACAGCTGGAGGATGGAAGCCCTCTTTGTTCACCGTGTCGGCGCAAGGCCAGGTAAGTAGCCACGGCCGCCCCTCTTGCGGACTGATCCCGCTACGAAAGTGTGACAAACCCTTGCCTCCCCTCCTGCCCCCGCAAAACAGCGACACCTTTACTGGATCCACCAAAATGCACACAATACACCATACAGACTTTGGAAGCTTCACTGGCTTCTTCTTCATCAGGCAAAGACGCTAACAATCATACAGGAGAAGGAAAGGACGCTGGAGCGACGAGCCTGCCTTTTGTCTCAGGTGTCGCTTCTGTCGCCCGTTAAATTGGCCGACAGGGATTCCCACGCAGGCAGGGCACTGAACATATGGTTCCTCCCCCGCCCCAGGCAAGACAGAAAAAAACAAGGCTCGTACAAGCCACTCTCCCCCACTTCTATCCACCCTGGGGAAAAAGCAAAGGGCCCCCCACTCCCGGAGGCTTCGGCTCTCACCGTTCGAGATGTAAACCATCGCTGCGCTGCTCCACTTCCACCCAGCGCCTGCCCTACACTCCCGGATCCGAATCCGGCCCCCGCCCTGCGCGCTGCCTCTCGCTCGCTCCGCCCCTTCACCGAGGTAGCCGGAGCTGGGAAGACATCATTGGCTGAGCCCTCCTAGACTGCTCTGCTACGTCATTACGTTTGCGTGGCGTGAAGGCGCTTTCCCTCCTCTCTCTCCCTTCGTCTTTCCTATCCGTTCGAAGGCCTCAGGACCATAGAGACTAAACAGGAAATTCACAGTAGCACTTCCCTTCTCTGCCAGAAAGAACTTCCTGTTTTATTTAGACGCCATGTTTTCTTACTCTCTATGGTTGAAAGATAATCCAAGGGTTCTTGTAGCACCGTTTAGTCTAACCGAGACCATTTCCTCACTAGCCTGTTATAGCGCGATGATTCCACTTTCAACCTCCTATGGAATCCTGGGGTTTGCAGTTTCGGGAGGGGCCCGCCGGCCCCTCCCGAAACTGCAAACCCCAGGATTCCATAGGAGGTTGAAAGTGGAATCATCGCGCTATAACAGACTCATGCGGAAATGACCTGAGAGGAAGCAGAAGTGGTCCTTGGTTTAGGTTCTCCTCATCAGACGCAACAGATGGTTGAAGGGTAGTTTGCCCTTCGGGAACGTCGAAGAAGTTGAGCATTTCCCGATGTTACCATGTATAACAAGATCCTCCAAAATTCCCTAGTATTTGTATCAATTTCATGTATCATACTCAATAAGTAGATTTCTGGGGACACAGCGAATTCAATTTGAAAAGTTTCTGCATTCCAGTCCAGTAGCTGAGGCGGGAGGACAGAGGAAGGATAAGAAGATATTGGGAATTGTTCACTTATAAATAATACTGCTGTTTTAAAATTTAAGTATTTTATCTTTGATGTGTGTGTGTGTGTGTGTGTGTATAAAATATATCTTAAGGAAAGAAATCGAGCAGTTACCACAACAGCAGGGTATCTACTGCAGAAATAAAAAATGTAGAAGACGTTTACAAGTGGTTTACATTGTAACTCTGAACCTTTTGTTTCGAGTAGAGATGGCTTTTTTAAAAAAAGCATGCAACAAAACTTTTGTCTTGTCGATGCTGATATAAATGAGTGGGAGGTGGCTGTCAGCGTGGCAGTGCTCCCTGCAGTGTAGCCCACTAATAGTATTAGTGGTGAAGTGTTGGTAGAAGGTGAAACTCAGGCTGGGATAAAATCCCCGGTAGAAAACGACTACAGATTGTAGCAAAAGTCAGTCGACTTATATTGCAGCCCTGAAACTTCCTTTGAAACCAGGTCCAGGGCTGAGTTGAAAACACAAGCCATGGGCCCTTTTGACTTGCATACAGACATGCTGCAGTTTCAAGGTGAAAGTAAAATCAAATCAAATTGCAGTGCTAGAGCTGTGTAGTGTAAATGGGTAAGAGTAGGGGGCTTTATTTCATGTCACCACTGAATATCTGCAACTGCCACACAGGATAAATTCAGAGAGAAAAGCTTGTGTCACGGGTTAACAGAAGGCTGATTAAAATTTTCACGCGTGATACTACACATAATGTCTGTAACATTTGGGCTGTCTTGCTCTTGCATGTGATGCTTTGTCATAGAAAACGTTAGCTTAGTAGGTAGAGGGCATAGAGAAGGCGTTAAATTGAATTCTGCTATCTTTCCTTGAAGGACCTCAGGCTGGCAAAGCTGAGAAAAATGTCTTCCTCAGTCTTTGGAAGGTCACTGTTAGAAAAGTCAAGGCTGCCACAAGGAGAACTATGTCTGGATTTAGTACAAGGTTGTTTCATGGCTTTATGGTTGGAAATAAATGTAAATAGCTATTGTTTTTCAGGAAAAAAAAATCCCCTAGTCCTAGTGGCTGAAAAATATGCCATCTCACTTACTGAAAATACTGCTAAGATATGGTAAAAGACATTCAAAGCACATGAGATATTCTTCACAAGAATAATCCACAGAACTTTGAAGTAAGTAGTTACAAATAATAAGTGCATATAGACTACAGTTACAGCAGTTTTAAATGACTGTAATATGATAGTCCATACTGTGGAATCATGGGATTTGTAGTTTGGTGACATACTTAGGCCCTTTCCACACGGGGGACGGGGGAACGGGGCAGCGCACGCAGGGACGGATCTTACCTGAAAACGGGTTGCTCCGTCCCTGCGGGGAGCGTGCGTTCGCCGCTCTACACGCTGGCGAGTTTCGGCGGTGTTCGGCGGTGCCCAAAATGGCGGCCGGTGACTTCCGGCGGCGCTCCGCCAATCAGGGCAGCGCGCCAGCCGGAAGCCCGCCCCTGGGCAGCTCTGCAGGGACGCGCTAGCGCGTCCCTGCAGTTTCACACGGGGCGCTGCGATGGGTTAGCGCGCTCACGTTTCGTAAAAACCTCATAAAATGTGGTTTTTAAAAAACGCGCCGCGCCACCCCTTGCGGCCGCGCTAGCGCGGTTTGAGGTGTGGAACCTCCACTATTCAAACCGCTCTAGCGCGCTCCACGGTGTGGACGACCTCCAGATGAGTCGCCCTAAGCCGTTTTTTTTCCCCGTGTGGAAAGGGCTTTAGACTCTTCTTCTGTAGTTGCACATACAGTTCTGTAGTGATTAAGCCCTTTTAATTTGTTGGCATTGTTTAATCTGGGATTGTTTAAATTGTTTTACATGTTTGCTGTCCTGAGATCTCATGATAGAAAGGCAGGATAAATACTTTTAACAGATAAAATAAATAACACAGAAGCAGGCAATTGAGCTTTCTGACAGCAAATATGAAATTCATCACACTTTAGATCTCAGAATTCCATAGGATGAAGACAAAGCAGATGAAGTGATACCAAATAGCTGTAACTGTGTAATGTGGTTGCACTTTGAATTATTTGCAATTAATTCCTTTTTCTAGTATAACTTCATTACATTATCTTTGTAATTTAACAAAACATAAATCCACTCTTTTTCCAGTGTATGTGACCTTGATGGTGGAGATATGGGACATCATATGGTTTAAAGTTGCGCTCTTGCTATGTCTTGTGTCCTCTTGTTCAGACAATAGAAAGGTGAGTGGGAGAAAAATGTGTTTTATACCCCAAGCCAGAATCTTGTAGCATTCAGGTGCTGTTGGCTTTTTAAAGGTAATTGAAAGTAACTATTTTAGAAACTTTTAGAAGCATCCAAGAAACAGGTTACTTATAGAAATCAGTTGTTGTTGTTGTGTGCCTTCAAGTTGTTTCTAACTTATGGTGACCCCAAGGTGAACCTATCATGGGGTTTTCTGGGGCTGTGAATATGTGACGCTTCAAAGGTCACCAACTGAGTCTTGACGGCAGAACAGGAATTCAAACCCTGGTCTCCAGGATTGTAGTCCACTGTTCAGACCACTACACCATGCTGGCTTTCTTTAGAAATCGATTATATTGGGCCACAAAAACTATATGTGTAAATGTCTGTTTTCAAAGATAACTTTCTAAGCTCTTATCTCATTCCCACTCTGGCTGCCTTTCAGTGGAACAATACTGAGCTTGAATTTCTGGCTGATCCTCTAGATTCTTTCTAGTCCTCCTCTGCGGGGGGGACATCTGGAATTGTGGCCCTCCAGATATTCTTGGAGTACATCTCCTATAGCTTTAGCCGGCAATCACTTGTGAGGAAAATCGGAGCTGTTGTCCATTGACATCTGGAAGGCCAGAAGTTACCTACTACTCCTGCTCTAAAGTGTGCCAAGGCTGGGGAAAAGGCAGGAGATAGTAAACTGATGAGTTCTGTTCTGACCAATATTGCTGCATATGACTGTATGCCAATAGCTGTAGCTCACCATTTGAGATGTAAGGCATTGTTGTCTTTGCTTCTCAGGTTCTTTCTGCTCTTGATGCCTCTGACCCCTGCCCTGACTCCAGCACACTGAAATATTACATAAGACTCTGGTTGTTGTCCTAATAGAGTAAAGCTACAGCTGAAGAGAGATTATTGGCTAGGCTGAGTACAGCTAAGACAATACTTCACAATTGTTGCCACGCCGAGATGAAAGTTTAAACTGAAGTGGGAACCAGTCCTGCGGGGATTTCCATGTAAATGTATTTGGAGCTGTTGTAAGCCTGTACAGATTCAGTGGGTTTAGGCTCACTTAGCCCTGCAGAGGGGGATGCTGCCAATAATGTAAGAATGAGTGCCAGCTGCCCAAGTTTCTTCCGAATCCAGTCAAGATCTTTGCAGTTGTGTAACCATAGTAGGCTTATTTTTTACTGAGTAATATGCAGCTCAATCTCAGGCACATTTAGAGCATCTTGCTGCCTGTGGCCATGAGCAAGAAGACCCCACCCTCATTTCATGTGCATGAGCCAACTGCACTGACAGTTGGATCTTACACCAACACAGTGTCCCCCATTGCACTTGAGAGCAGCAGAATGACTTAGCAAGCCAGGGGCAAGTCACACACAGCTGCCTCTTTTGAATGACTCCTGCCTGAGGCAGGTACCTCATTCTGCCCATTTTCATCTGTGAAATGTTGGAGGATATGCATCCTGTGGAATTAAAGCTCTGCTATACCCTTCTCCATTGCAATCCAACCTCTGAGAATGGTGGATGAATTTCCTTTCCCCTTCAAGTAACGGTTGCTAAGCGTCCTATCTCCATTTTCTCCTCCTCATCCAGCCCATTGCCGCCCTCTTTCCCTACCTGCCTGACAGGCCTTAACACCAAGACCTAACCTTCTGTCTCCATACCCAACTTCAGTATAGACAAGCCAGCCATGGAGTTTGTTGTAGCAACAGAGTGATGAGTCTCTTCCATTGCCAGTAAATGAACTGAGACTGTAGTAGGAGGTTGGGGTGGTACAAGGAGAAAAATGGAGAGTGTCCTGGAAACTACCCTGGTCTTTTTCAGAGTCTTGTTGTATGTGGGGAAAACTTGAGCGTGCTTTCCTGAGTTCAGCAGCTGTATTCGTTGCCAAGGAATTCAGCTATTTGGCAGTGGTGCATAACCTGGGGTCTCTCACAAGGTGTCTGCAAGCCCTGCTGCTGGACACCAACAACAATTTCAGCAACAAGGACACAGCAGCGGGGGAAGGGTCCAGGTGCCAAAACCTGCTCCCTCTTTGCAAATGAGGGAGCAGCTTGGGCATGCACCCTTGCCTGCTGCCATTTCCCTTTTGTCATGGACTTGTTTGCAAGCAAGGGAGCAGTTAGGCACCTGTAACTCCCCCCCCCCCCGCTGCCATGTCTCTGACAAAAGGGTCATGCCGGCAGGCACATGTGTGCCCCTAAATGCCTTCCATTTGCAAATGAGGAAGCCTGCTGCCATGTCCCTCAGCACCTACACCTGCTGCTGCTGCTGTGTCTCTGATGAAAGAGACATGGCATTAGGCATGTGC
The DNA here is from genome assembly GCA_948472985.1 of Iguana delicatissima. NCBI lineage: Eukaryota > Metazoa > Chordata > Lepidosauria > Squamata > Iguanidae > Iguana > Iguana delicatissima. The sequence continues at coordinate 923,507 of CAOKZL010000156.1, read as the reverse complement.
ACACACCCAAACTGCTCCCTCATATGCAAACGGAGCAATTTCGGCACCCCCCTCCCCACTGCTGCATCCCTGAAAAAAAGAGATACAGTGGCAGGTGCACCTGCACAACCAAACTATGACTCTGAAGATCAGAGTTTGAATCCCCACTCAGCTACGGAAACCCGCTGGGTGACCTGAGGCAAGTCACAGCCTCAGAGGAAAGCAAAGGCAACAAATACTGTCCAGAAAATCCCATGATAGGTTTGCTTCGGGTTGCCATAACTCAGTTTTCAAAGAGGAGAGAGAGGATGGCCAGAAAGAACATCCTCACATCACCAGGATTTTGTTCTTGTGTACCGTCAAGTCACTTCTGAGTTATGACAACCCTAAAGTGAATGTGTCACAGAGTTCTTTTTTTTCTTTTCTTTTTTTTTTTCAATATTTTTCCAGAAGGGCTTTCTCTTTGCCTTTGTCTGGGCTAAGAGAATGTGACTTGCCCAAGGTTACCCAGTGTTGGAGTGAGGGTTTGAATCTGAATCTCCAGAAGCCTTGTAATGTCTGTCTGTCTGTCTATCTATCTTAGAATGTTAAAACAAATATTTAAATATTTAAATCTTAAATCTTGGGGACTCCAGCAGCAAATTATATTTGCAGGGGATCCCCAGTACAATAAAGGTTAAGAACCACTGTACTATAGTAAGCTATCCCAAAGATGAAAGTATCCCTAAACATGTACAGAGCATGTCTCTCTCACCACTGAATAGTTGGAAGTTCATCCTTTCATTTCATAGTGGATTTAATCTGAGGCTAGTTTGTGTGATTTGGAGACAGAGTATAATCTCTTGCATAATAAGGAAGGGTGCCGGTGAAAGATACACCATTTACTGTTGCTGTGATGCTTTCTTTAAAAAGCAATGCTTATCATAATCATTAATGTAATGAATTGTAAATTTAGAAACAGTAATGATAAGAAGCTAATTTTTGGCTCACCAGCAATTAATAAAACAATGTTTTAGTAAATTTCCAAGTGCTTCAGCCAGACAGGTGGTATGGAAATAATGAAAGAACAACATTGAGAAGAGTATCAAACAGTGTAACTATTTCCAGAATGTTATATACACCATAACACAATGTTCCATAAAAGGACAGTTAACATTAACATAGGTTCAAAGACAATGATAGGGTATTGTACAATAGTTGGAACAGATTAAAATTCAGAAATGCTAAACACATTTAAGCCTCACTGAACAGAGTGGGACTTGTTTCTGGGTAAGTGTGTCAGGGATTCCAGGCAGGGAACAAAGTGTGCATAGCATTGTGATGTATATCAATCCAAAGCAATGCTGAATTGTTTTCTACATAGGAGTAACTTTGCCACGTTTTGAAGAAGGAGCAGGAGCAATGGTAGAAACTTCTAGATCATCTTCCTCAGCTTGGTCAGAAGCACAGGGATTTCTTCCACACAGCAGGCACCTCACAAGGCAATCACGGAACTAGAAAGGAAAGGACTTCATGTCATTATGTATCATACTTTCTTGAGCAATGTATTTTATTATTGTCGTAGATTTTAAGACTATCTTTTTAGTATATTGTAGGTCACAGTATACAGCTGGAGTTGCTGTTAAGGTATGGAGGGTCTTGCCCTGACTCTGTGTGCTAAACAGAAGTCTCATGTACAGATGACTTTTTCTTTATCACCATTGTTTCAAATGCTTGATTTAATTTCTTTGTCTCAGGCTGTAGTTAAAGGAGCAAGCCCAGTTGAAGACCTGGAAATCTTCTGCATACCCTACCTGTATGTGTTTCCTCACACTTCAATTTCATAGTCTCAGAAAATAGGGGCAGTTCCCTTATAAGAGCTGTAACCTGAATCTTCAAGTTAATGTTTTCTAAACCATAATGAAAGGAATCTTTAGGACTTGAGCTTCATCCTTGAGTTTCTACTGTTAGCAATACTGATATTAGTGCTGGTGTTTTAATTTGCTTGTTTGTTTTGGTGTGGCAGGGAAGCCACTGGCACTGAGGGTGTGTAATGGACAGGACAGTTGTTCAAGGAACTAAGTATCAGTAGCTGAGTTAATGTGAGAGGAGAAAATGTTGTCGGTTTGGCTGACATTAAAACTTCACATAGGGCAGGCTGTAGAGGGGGAAGGTGTCTTGGAAAGATAAAGGACAGCAAGCCTCAAAGAGGATGAAGACAATTATCTGGGTAGGTTAAAAACCTGAAACAAGATTAGGTGGGTAATTGTGGGGAGGAGAGGCCAAGAGAAATGGGGAAGTGAGACAAGAAGGGATTATTAGCCAGAGAGCTCATTCTGAAATCACTTTCCAGAGTTTAAGATTTGGAGGGGGCCTAGGTTATAAATGGTGAGTGTGGGAGATGGAACACCAGTCAAGAAGTAGAGCTCTAAAGTTAGCCGCTATTGGTTGATCTTGACAATGGAAATGCTGCTCTCACTCCAGCACTCCAGCCCTAAGGAAGCGGGATGGCTACAAAATAGATGAGAGGTGAATTTCACATGTCGAGTTAAACAAACCAGTCAGTTCTTTGGTGGCAGACTTCTTGTTAACTTATGTCTGCAATAAGTTTGTCTGTGTGTAGTAAAATGGATTTGCTTTCTGGCACAGGCAGATATTTTGACAACCAGCTTGGTAATTTTCCTCTCCTGTTGAAAGACAGCATATAATTATGTGCATTGTAACATAGATTTTAGGAAAAATACTAAAAGGATATAAGGCACTGAAGGACACGTTTACCAGGAGGTAAACCAGGAGATATTAATAACAACATCCAGAGTAGTTTAAAAATATTTTCTATAATAACAAAAGTGGTTTCATAAACATTTTATTTGATGTAGTGGATCAAAAGTTTCTTTTTTGTTTTTCCAGGAAAAGCTTTGTGTTAGTATAATATCTAATGACAAAGGTGTCTGAATGAAAATATAAAATATGGCAAGACTTTTTCTAATTTATATCACTTTATAGTAAATATAAATTAATGTAGTCACTAGGTGGCAGCATAGCAAGCAATTTTGCACACAGTAAGCTACTGGACAAAGCAAAAAGAGCATTATATTTGATCCTTTGTATATAGTACTAGAATATTTTGTACTGCTTGATTTACCTCCTGAGTAGTGAACAGACAACCATGCATATTTAGTTTGTTGTCCAGTTTAAAAAGCAGTTCAGGCACACATGAAATTCTTAGAACACTGTTCTTTTCTCACAGTGAGTAGGATCCCTTTGAACCTGTTACAAAAGCTTGTATACATGGCTAATCACACAAACAATTGAAAAAAGCAAAAAAGAAAGGAGGGTTATGTGGTTGCAGGGATAAAAAATTTTTTTTTCAAGACTCCCATTCTTAGTAGTATTTGCACTTGTGCTTCTTATCTTATACAGTACTTAGGATACAGTTTTTACACATATAATTCTTATGCCACCCAGATCTTACTGAGTTTAGACTCACCTGCTTGTTCATAAAAATGTAGATGATTGGATTATAAAATGTGCTGGATTTTGCCATGTACATTGGGACAGTGGCTATAATAGGATTAATGTAGATTTGAGGATTACCCACAACTACCAAGGCAAAAGTTGCATAAGGAAGCCAGCAGATCAAGAATGCCATAACCATTACTATCACCATCCGTGACACCTGAGCTTCCGCTTTGGTTGTTGAACCTCTCTGTGTTACTCCAAATTTAGCAACCTGGTTAAAAATACAGTAGCATGTTAGATCTCCACCAAAAATAGGATGTACATCAGCATTACATTTCATTGTGTTTAAAACTGTGGGAAAACAGCTCATGTGGAAGAGCTTATGTTGTTTTGTGTATCCTCTTCCTTGAGTAGTAAGAAGTTTAGATCTGCCATTTCAGAATACATTTACAAGGGCCAATATTCTGTATCAGCTACTTAGTTATACTTAATTGAGTAGCATCTCCTGAATACAAACCAGTTACCTAGATTTACTCATCCATAACTGTTCTGTTTTCACAATCACTACTTAGTCACAGTTGTGATAATATTACCACAGTCATAATTCCTGCCCTACCTACATTACTAGGTTCCAGCTATATGGGGAAAAGGAGATCCATTCTGTCAGCAGTTATAGTATGGGTGAATAATGTTTCCATAGAATCACAGAGTTGGAAGAGACCCCAGGGGCCATCCAGTCCAACCCCCTGCTATGCAGGAACACATATCAAAGCACTCCCAACAAATGGCCATCCAGCCTCTGCTTAAAAACCTCCAAAGAAGGAGACTCCACCACACTCCAAGACAGCATATTCCACTGCTGGACACCCCTGACTATGAGAAAGTTCTTCCTGAGGTTCAAGTGGAATCTCGTTTCCTGCAGCTTGAATCCATTGCTCCTTGTCCTAGTCTCTGGAGCAACGGAAAACAAGCCTGCTCCCTCTTCAAGATGACGTCTCCTCAAATATTTAAACACGGCTATCATGTCCATCAGGGCCTATCATGGCTGGGCAGGGGTGGTTACTTGGCTCAATAATGGTATCACTGTTTTCTGGATTTTGGATTTTTTATACAGTTGGCCCTCCACATCTGTGGGTTCCACTTTCACGTATTTGAATATTTGTGATTTTCTCAAGACTCTGCCTCTTCCCCTGCCAGTGCTTGTTTTCCAGGAGAACTTTCTCTCTTGGCATCTCCGGTCAGGCTTTGTGGCCCTTTAAAAATCTGCCTCTGATCCTCCTCCTCCTCCTCCATCAGCTGCTGCCTGGCCACTTAAGGATGGCTTACAGTCTGATTTCTCAGCACCACAAACCCTCTCCCACTGCCCTCCTCATACCCAAAGAAGCAGATGGGGTGTGAGAGAGGAAGCATAGGGTCACCAAGCTGACCCATCTTTCCCTGACTCTGGTTGGACCCTGAGTGCCCATTCTCCCCAGCAGGGGCCCCTTCCCACAGACACATGCACACTTTTTGATATTTGCATTTTTTCACTTTAACCCTAATGAATGTGGAGGGCTAGCCAATAATCAGGGTTTATGGGAGCTAAACGACTAAGCATTCTGTCATCCCTAAGTAGGGATAGAGACAGAAGAGCATATCTTGTCCTTTTTCGCTTTTATATCCCACCTGCCTTTCCTCTGAGGTTTAAACACAATACAATATACATTAAAGCAGAAAAAATGATATTAAGCTATCTGTAAATTAAAAATGTAAATAATTAAGAAGCAAAAAGATTTCTAAAAAGCTAAAAAGTAATTCAGCATACTATTAAAAGCCCTTTCTTTGAAAACGGTCAGCTCCCCAAATGTTGTTGGAATAAAAAAAGCCTTTGCTGACAGAAGGACAGAAAGGAGGTGACCAGTCTAGCTTTTCTAGGAAGGGAATTCCAGAGCCTTGGAGCAGCTAATGAGAAGGCCCTCTTCTGTGTCACCACTGGACTTGTCTGTAAGGTTGGTGGAAGGGGGAGAAGGGCCTCTTTTGAGGATCCCAGGCCCCAGGCGGGTTCGTATGGGAGAATACCGTTCTTCAGATAGCCTTGACCCTAGCTTTGTAGGACTTCATAGGGAATAACCAGCATTTTGAATTGTGCCCATGCTAGTACAATATCCTAGCAATCTGTATTCTGAAATAAGGAAAGAGGTATGGTAGCAGCAATGGTATGTCTGAGGTGATTTCTATAACATAGTTAAAATACTATTTTTAGACAAGTGTAAAACAGGTTTCAAAATTTAAAGTGCCATGTCATTTATTAAAAGTAGTAACAGCTTTCCTGATATTTATTCTGCTTTTGAAATAGCTGGGAAAACATTCCAATTAAGATACAGCACTTTTCCTCAGAGCTGGTTCCCATGTCAACGGGTATCCATCCCCTGTTTTGGGGCTTAAAGGACTAGTTTATTGCACAAGTAATGTGAACTAAAGCAAGTAAGAGGACAGTGAATACATCTCAGTTGTAAGAATCTCCAAGATGTTAAATATATTGGCTGTTAGAGAGCCTAGTTTTTGCTGTACAAATGAATGTACAACTCTTGTGAGTAGGAAATAGAACCCACAATATAAGGTGTCCATCACGGATAAATCATTAATGGGATTATCCTTTGATATGGAAAATATGTGTAATATTGACACATGGATAAACTAATGTCAGTGTATCAGTTTTGCTCAACTTTAGGTTATATTTGTACAAACTTATATTCCCTAGATAAATATGGCATACAATATGGTTGTTTTTTTAACAAGTCAGCTCAGAAGCTTAGGCATTAGTATGCTGAATGAATCAACAGATTTTAACTGAAGTATTAGCTGATTCTCAGTTGAGTCTTAAAACAGCTGTGCTAAAATGCTTATAACATCGACAAATTAAGGAAAGCATATTGTGGGAGCACTGGTACCTGGCGCAGAGTCCATAGCAGGTAGCCATAGGAGACCAAAATAGTGACGAAGGGAATCGTAAAGCAGAATAGAAAGTAGCAGACAATGTAGGAGACATTAATAGGATCACTGTTGTACCAATCTGGAGCGCAGGAGGTCATGACGCCTTCCATCTGGTATCCTCCCCAACCAAAAAGAGGAGGCGTGTTCCAAACAAGAGACCATATCCAGGAGATAGCGACTCCAATCATTGCTTTCCTGGTGGTAAAAGTTAGTGTTCCCATAGGCTTGGCAATCACAATTGCACGGTCGACAGCTATTACTGCTATGGTGCACAAAGCCACGATGCCTGTAATTGCAGTAGGTAAGACTTTATTCATTGTTTTTAATATTTTCTTAGTATTACAAATATCGTACAAGCAGCACTTGATTGTTCTGTTGAACTTCCTACTAATCTGGATGTGTTTCAACTCATATTTCTCCTCTGCCAGCATGAAGAATTTCATAATCCTACAGCAATTTTAAATGACATTCCTTTCCAAATACCCTTACATTTAACCAATGAAAATGGGGACACGTGTGGCTGAGGAACATCAGAGTGTGGTCAAAATGGCATAAGTTATTAATGAAGAAAAACACACAAACTAAGTGTGTCTGCAGCAGTTTGATTTTGCCTAAGCGATCTGGGAAGGGTAAGATTCTGCCCCTTGTCTCCCCCCCCCAGCTGAGTTAATTGAATACAGACTAGTTTTGTACATTGAATTCAAGATTACAGCAGTTGAAGTATTCTGAGAAACTGGAAAGAGGACAAAGAAGCTGGGACATTTTCAAAGCAACTGAAAAAGTGGGATGGTTTAAGATTAACTTGGACTGTCCCCACCAAATAGGGACTGCTGGAGGATATGTTACGAATAGATGTTATTGATAGCAGGAAGTAACTCTTAAGATTAGGGTGTGCAATCTCCATTGGATCGGGGTTAAGTTTTCATATTAACCAAGTGCTTTAGGGTTGCACACCTCAAGGAGTGCAGGCTAAAAATGGCCTAGATCAGTGGTTTTCAACCTGTGGGTCCCCAGATGTTTCTAGACTTCAGCTCCCAGAAGCCCTGAGCTTTGACCATAGTGGCTGGGGCTTCTGGGAGCTGAAGTTCACAAACATCTGGGGACCCACAGGTTGAGAACCACTGGCCTAGATAGAATGGCAAGGCTTAATAGAAATTTTGTAAAGGAAAAACAATAGGTAAAAGTAGATAATATAGACTTAAAATAGCTAACAATAATAAAATAGGTAAATATGTCTTAAATGGTATATTTTAATTTTATTAGTTGAAAAAAATTAATTCGTAAAATATTTTTCATTCAAGATTAAGCTGAATTGATGACATTCACTAAATTTCACATCAATTTTGGGATGCATGAACTTCCTCATATTAATTTCCTATGATAGTACCGAGTGTAGGGGCAGCAGAAGTGATAGCAATGGCATCGACTGTCTGCAAGTCTATGGTTCGTGGAGGACCCTTAGGACCAGGATCATAGAGAGAGACATGAAGAATGCTAGTTGCACATCTTCTGAGGAAGAGCCACCATGATCTTGAGGGAAGGTGTCTGTCTCTGAAGAGAAACTGAGCAAAACTACGAGCTTATGAACTACGAGCTTGTGGGGACAAAGCTTAAGGACCTTGGTGCGCAGGTGGTCATTTCGTCTCTCCTCCCTGTTCAAGGATATAGCGCACAACGGGAAAGGGCAATAGCGGAGGTCAACAACTGGCTCCGCACATGGTGTCACCAGCAACGGTTTGGGGTTTTGGAACATGGCCTGAATTTCCATGAACGGCAAGGGATGGGCTGCACCTCATGAAATTTGGCAGGAATGTTTTTGCAAACAGTCTCACAAGGAGGATTAAGAGGTCTTTGAACTAAGTTCTGCTGGGGAGGGAGACAATATTATTCAGGGCAAGGACTTGGCGAACGCAGGGGGAGAAGGCCCAAATGATATTGGCCAATTAGTACAAGCGTCCAATGGTGGGAGGAGTGGAAACTATAGTACAGGACTTGCAGGAGGGGCCCGGGGATTTAAGTGTCTCTACACTAATGCACGGAGTATGGGAAACAAGCAGGATGAACTTGAACGCCTAGTACAACAAAATGTGTACGATTTGATAGGCATCACTGAGACCTGGTGGGATGAGTCTCATGATTGGAATGTAGGAATAGAGGGGTATAGCCTATTTTGTAAAAATAGACCTAACAAGAAAGGAGGAGGAGTAGCCTTGTATGTCAAGGATGTTTTCACCTGTGAAGAGATCCATGACTTAAACCCAGAAAGCGAGGTCAAGAGCATCCGGGTAAGAATTAAGGGAGCGAGAAACAATAGGGATATTCTGTTGGGGGTTTACTACAGACCTCCAACCCAGACTGAGGACTTTGATGATACCGTCCTCATCCAAATGACTGCACATTCAAAAAGGAGAGATACAGTAATAATAGGAGATTTCAATTACCCGGATATATGTTGGCAGTCAAACTCTGCCAAGACAGCAAGGTCCAGCAAGTTTCTTGCTTGTCTTACAGACAATTTCATGGTCCGGAAGGTGGAAGAGGCTACAAGGGGATCAAATATTCTAGATATGATCCTGACCAACGGAGATGACCTTGTTAATGAGGTAGAAGTGGTTGGATCTTTAGGGGGGAGTGACCATGCCCTATTGGAATGTGGCATTCAGTGGGAAGGAGAAGATAAGTGTAGCCAGACACTCATCTTAGATTTTAAAAAAGCGGACTTCTCTAAACTTAAGGAGCTGCTGGCTGGAATTCTGTGGTCAGAAATAGTGAAAGGGAAAGGAGTTCAGGAGGCATGGAGTTCCTTAAAAGGGAGATACTGAAGGCACAGTCTAAAACTGTGCCAATAAGGAGGAAAAATGGAAGGCATCTGAAGAAACCAGAATGGTTGACTAAAGAACTCTCAGCCGAGCTAAGTGTTAAGAAAAACATGTACAGGAAATGGAAGAAGAGGGAAATCACCAAAGAAGATTATAAGCAAGTAGCCAGGAGATGTAGGGAGAAGGTCAGAAAGGCTAAAGCACAGAACGAACTTAGGCTGGCCAGAGACATTAAAAACAATAAAAAGGGCTTTTTAAAATATGCCCACTGCAAAAGGAAAAAGAAGGAGGTGATAGGGTTGCTGCGCAGAGAAGATGGCAAATTACTAACAGGGGGGAGAGAAAAGGCAGAACTTCTTAACATCTTCTTTGCCTCAGTTTTCCCCAAAAGGATACAAGCACTCAACCTGGCCGTTGGGGAACAGGTGAGGAAGCAGGGAAAATGAGGCACAGAATAGGTGGAAAGGTGGTACAGGAATACCTGGCCACACTGGATGAATTCAAGTCTCCAGGGCCAGATGAATTGCATCCTAGGATATTAAAAGAACTGGCAGAGGTCATTTCGGAACAGCTTGCTATAATCTTTGAGAAATCTTGGAGGACAGGAGAAGTTCCAGCAGACTGGAAGAGGGCAAATGTTGTCCCCATTTTCAAGAAGGGAAAAATAGAGGACCCAAATAATTATTGCCCAGTCAGCCTGACATCAGAACCCAGAAAGATCCTGGAGCAGATCATTAAGCAGTCAGTTTCTAATCACTTAGAAAGCAATGTAGTAATCAAGAGAAGTCAACATGGATTTCTCAAAAATAAGTCATGCCAGACTAATCTTATCTCTTTTTATGATAGAGTTACTAGCTTGATAGATGAAGGGAATGCTGTGGATGTAGCATATCTTGATTTCAGTAAGGCCTTTGACAAAGTTCCCCATGACATTCTTGCAATGAAGCTGGTAAAATGTGGGCTGGACAGGGCTACTGTTAGTTGGATTTGTAATTGGTTGACTGATCGAACCCAAAGAGTGATCACAAATGACTGCTTTCAAAATTCAAAATGACCTGGACAGATTGGAGAGCTGGGCCAAGGCTAACAAAATGAAATTCAACTGAGAGAAGTGTAAGGTCCTACACTTAGGTAGAAAAAATGGAATACAGAAATATAGGATGGGGGACATGTGGCTGGATAGCAGTATGTGCGAAAGGGATCTAGGAGTCTTAATAGATCACAAGCTAAACATGAGTCAGCAGTGTGATGCGGCAGCCAAGAAAGCCAATGCAATTCTCGGCTGCATCAGTAGGAGTATGGTGTCTAGATCGAGGGAGGTACTGGTACCACTCTACTCTGCTTTGGTTAGACCTCATCTTGAATACTGTGTCCAGTTCTGGGCACCCCAATTCAAGAAGGACATGGTCAAGCTGGAGCAAGTCCAGAGGAGGGCGACCAAAATGGTGAGGGGCCTGGAAGCCATGCCCTATGAGGATAGACTTAGAAAGCTGGGGATGTTTAGTCTGCAGAAGAGAAGGTTAAGAGGGGACATGATAGCCATGTTTAAATATCTGAAGGGATGCCATGTAGAGGAAGGAGAGGGCTTGTTTATCACTGCTCCAGAGACCAGGACAAGGAGCAATGGATTCAAGCTGCAGGAAAGGAGATTCCACCTGAACCTCAGGAAGAGCTTCCTGATGGTCAGGGCTGTCCGGCAGTGGAATATGCTGCCTCGGAGTGTGGTGGAATCTCCTTCCTTGGAGGTTTTTAAGCAGAGGCTGGATGGCCATCTGTTGAGAATGCTTTGAGGGTGTTCCTGCATGGCAGGGGGTTAGACTGGATGCCCGTGTGGTCTCTTCCAACTCTACGTTTCTACAAAAACCTCAGAAACTGAACGTTTCTGCTTGAAATAAGCAATCAGGAAATGCAGTAATTGTTTCCTCACACACAAAAGAGTAATCAAAAGCTTTTATTTTCCATATGATAACAGTGCATTTAACCAACTGCACCACATTTTCTGCTACAAATTGGACTGGCAAATTTCAGCAGTTTGTTTTAAAATTCAGTTTTCTTGGAGAGGTGAAAAAAAGGGAGCCAGGGAGGGATTAACATACATTATGCAGACCATATTTTGTTCACTCTAGTGTGCTCAGCTGTCATCACCTGATGCACAACCTTCATTCCACTCCATCATGAGGTTAGCATTCTAAGTAGAGGAAAAATTACCCACAGCATAATCGTGGGTGGTATTCAGCATCTGGTGAGGACTGCAAATGTTGCACTACTAAGACACAGACCTTTGTGCTATCATACCCCACATATTTGAAATAAAAGTTGCCCAGAAAAATGCAGTGTGGCCACATTTTGATTTTTAAGATAAATCTTTTTCTAGAGTAATTGAAAGAGGGAGCCAGGAAAATTGAGACTCGGAGGCTATTTGGAAACAGAAGGCTTGCAGACTATTTAAAAACTGTTATTATGCCACAGGTTAAGAACAGTGGCGACACATTGAAAAAGATGTCAACATAATAATAAAACAGTCATGGAAGCTATAAGAACTAACATGATGTACCATAAAATGACAAAAACAAAAAGGAGCACGAGCTTTGGCAAAAATAAGCATAACTTCACACACAAAAGGAAAGCAAAGAGAATTTACAGAGCGTATTATCGAGGATAGGAATAAAAACATGTTCCGGAACCCATTGAGGACTGATAAATTTTATGTCATTGGCTTAAATCCAGTATCACACCAGTAGATGCTCATTACTACAGAACAACTTTCTTCCTCTGCACAGCACCATTGTGTGATCAAAACCTGGGGTGGGGGGAAGGGTCACATCAAATTGTAGTTTCCTTATTCATTTGGGGTTGGTAGTCGGGGGGGATTGGGGGTGCTTGGATGCGAACTGCTGCTCCTTCAGGCCTCTAGGATCAGCACTTGACCAATCTGAGGTGGAAAAGTGTCTTCAAAATTTTAAAAATAGGGAGTCCAGGGGGTTGGAGTAGTTGAGTAAAACCTGGAATGGCTACAAAAAAGGTTCTGTGGCAAGTGGGCCACATGATACTTATCTCTAAAGTAAACAATAGTTTCTCTGACTCTTTTCACACAGCACAGGGAGACACAGGAAAGATGTTGCCATATTGTAGAAGAATCTGGCCAGTCAATGTTAGAAGCAGCATGGTCTGCTCCATGGACTGACCAGGGGCATAGCTACAGAGGGGTGGGGAGAGGCAATGGACCTCAATAATATTTCTGCTTCTCCAATGAAATTTGCCTTTGGTTCCAAGATTTCTAGCATTCTGGAAAATAAGACATTGAAAACTGTTCATGCCTAAACTCTTACATCTGCTGTGTACACATTCTTTTGGATCCTTAAACCATATATCTAAATGTTCAACTAAAGTTTTAAGTTAAAGCTAAAAATTTGAGGACTGAAGGAAACCTTCATTTAGGAGGCAGAATTCTTATTTTGGAGGGCTGCACTTATTGTGTCCCCCCAGCTACACTCCTGAATACAAATATCATATCTTAATGCGCCAGAAGAAAAGTACTATGGAAGTGTTGGAAAGGCAATTCTTCACTAAGTACTCTAAGGATTAGAGTGTTCTAGGGACAGCCCTTGTGAAGCTGAGCTCCTAGACTGAGCAATTGAATATAAGTAAAATAAAATTTCTCATTAAACTACCCTATGAATATTGAACTACATTCCAATTATTACATCATAAAAACACAATGTAGCAGGCTAAGAACTGGTAATAAAGCTTGACTTTTAAAAAAAAATGCTTGGGTGCAAGATAAAAGGAAGTGTGATCAGAGAGATATATCAGAAATAAAGCATTTGGTTAACTTGTACATAAAAGGTTGTAATTTCTCAATGGCTAGCTGTGCCAATCTGTTGTAGCAAAAAAGTAAGCCTCTTGATACCTCAATGACTAACACATTTCTTATAGGGAAGCTTTCTTGGACTATACCCCACAATAATATGTGAGTTCTGTTCTGGCATTTGCCTAAATGTATGAAAGGATACAGATTCATTCAAGGAAATACCATTTGAAAATGAACCTACAGTGTCAGAAAATAAACTGGAAACTGCACTCAGACCATTTTTGAGGGAAAAAAATCACCAGGAACAGATGGCATACAAATAGAGCTGCTTTGAGCTCCAGAGACAGAAGCTACTCTAGTTCTAAAAAATACTGTCAACAAATATGTAAAACAAAAGAATGGCCCACAGATTGAAAACACTCAATATATATTCCAGTCCCCAAGAAAGGGGACAGCAGAGATTGCAGTAACCACAGGTCCATTGCATTAATCTCCCATGCAATCAAAGTCATGCTCAAAATTCTACAACAAAGAGATTTCATATTTATGGAGGAAGAAATGTCAGATGTTCAAGCTGGGTTGAGAAAAGGAGGAGATACTATGGATCATATTGCCAACATACACTGGGTAAAGGAGCACACCAAAGAACTTCAGAAGAAAGTCTGCACTTCATAGATTATAGCAAAGCCTTTGATTGTGTAGATTATGAAAGCTCTTAAATAAAATGAGTGATTTGCAAAATTTGATTATCCTGATGTGGCAACTGTTAGGACAGAATATGGAGAAATGAAATGGTTTCCAATTGGCAAGGGAAACCATTTTATCACCCTATTTAATTTGTATGCTGAACATATCATACATAAACAGGATTAGATGCAGAAGGAGGAGACATGAAAATTGGAGAAGGCAACATAAACACTTTAAGATATGCAGATGGCAACATACTACTAGCAGAAAATAGAAAAGACTAGGAATGATTATTGAAGAAAGGCAAGGAAGAAAGTACAAAGGCAGGTTTACAGTTGAACTTTAAGAAAACAGAAATAATGATCACAGATAAATTACATAACTTCAAAGATGATGATGGCCATTTCCACACTACACTGTTATAGTGCTATTATTCCACTTCTAACATCCTATGGAATCCTGGGGTTAGTAGTTTAGGGAGGGGCATCTTGGGCCTCTGTAAACTACAAACTCTAGAATTCCACAAGATGTTGAAAGTGTAATAATAGCACTATAACAGTGTAATGCAGAAATGGCCATTGAAATAGCTCTGGCATGTTAGATCACCGGAGCTCTGTAACCCTGCGTTAATCAAACATGGTCGTGAAGGGTTGGGCTTAGTATGTGAAGTTCTCTGGTGCTGCTGGGGATTGAGGACATTTGGGGAGTTGGGCTTTGATGTGTGACCTCATTCCCACCCACCAACTAGCTCTCCATGTATTCAGGCAAACACCCAAACAGTACATATATATTGGTGGTGCTACGTAAACAACAACAATGTAGATATTATGTGTAGTTTTAAAAAGACTGAGTCAGTTTTGTACACAGGCAATTTGCAACCAGACTGTATGAACATATGAAGCTTTTTGGTAGTGAATCAGACTACTGATAAATTCTCTATTTTGACTGACAGTGGCTCTCCTGGGTTTGGAGCAGAGAAGAAAAAATCCTGTTGTTATTGCGTGATTTTTGTTTTCACTGGAGATGCCAGTCATAGTCTCTTTCCATCTGGTGCAGTATTCTTGTGGCATTTTATTTATTAAGCATGGACTGAACCCAGTGAATTTTCTTCTGTTGATGGGATTATTTCTCAGCAGAACTGGGAGAGGCTGTGACTCCTCGTCCCTAAAAACCCTCCTCCCCAACATACAAAACATACCAGGAGAGGCCTTTTTTGATGATAGAAAGTGAGCAGAAGTCACTTCCTGTTCACTTCCTTTTCAAGAAAATATCCTTCTGAGCTTAAATTGGCCCAGAGGGCCAAAACCTTAGTGAAAATGCTCCCATACCTACTAGAAGGCATTTGGGGACATCGTTGGACAAAATAACTGTTGTTTGTTTGTTTATTTGTTTGTTTAAATGATCTCTGGGAACCACAGAAGTGGCCCTGCGGGCTGCCTGCAACCTGGAAGCCACACTTTTCCACCCCTAATCTTAGGTGCTGCAGACTGAAGCCCCTCCCGTAACTGCAAATCCCAGGATTCCATAGGGTGTTGAATGTGGGATAACAGTGCTATAACAGTCTAGTGTGAAAATGGCCCAGGTGTCCCTCAGTTTCTCCTGGTACGGTCTCCAAAGCTTTTTCCTGATTAAAATGAATGTCTTACCACATTTGTTGTGTGTTCTTTGAGGTATTGCACTGTATATACATCAAATTTATTTTCAGAAAGTTATGATTTGATTCAAGCACTTTGCCTTGGCTGATTTTGGATTCAGCTGGGTGTGGCAACCCCCTTCTGACTGGACTGCTTTAGATTCCACCAGTTTCAGAAACTGGGAGACTGTGCCTCTTGCAGTCCCTGCTGCTAAAGTAGCCTGGTGTGCAATCTCTTGTTAGCTGCCATTTGACTTTTACAGCCAAACTACTTCTACAGAACAATCCCAATATGAAAATGGCAATGCAAACCTTTTCATGAAAAAAAAAATGGGTTGATTATGGGATTTAAACGAAATATCAACATTCAAATGTATGCACTAAACAATAATAAAATTTACAATTAAACAGAAGTATTGCTTTTGAGACCAACCTATCCATCTAATAATGCAGCAAAGTAATTAAATTTATTTTTCAGTTTCTGTCAGATTAATGGTGCACTAGAATCTTCCTAAGAAAAGCCAGTTCTAAACAAATGGCTTTTAAAGCCTGCTGAAAGCTCTAAATGATACTTTAGTTGGAACAGAGTTCAACAGATTTGGAGCTGCTGCCAAGAAGTCCCTCCGGCTTTGTCCTCTGATCTAATTGCTTCCACTGGTGGCACTCAAGCAGGGCCTCTGAGACTGATCACAATGTGTAGCCACATTCATCTGAGTAGTGGTGATCCCTCTTTTTGTATCAATCCATATAAATTAGGGCTTGAAAGATCAATACCAGTACTTTGAATTGGGTCCAGAAGTTCATCAGCAATTAGTGTGACTGGTTCAATAACTGCTGAAATCAACCTGCCGCCAGCACCATCCTGGGAACTGCATTTCACACCACTTGAAATTTCTGAGCTGTTTTGTCTATCTAGAGCGCATCACACTTAGCCTAGCCTGGATGTCACAAGTGCAAAAGTGAGAAGAGTCATTCCTTCATACAGGATCTTGGCAGACATAGTGGCTTAATCTGGTAAAAGATGACAATTTTCACCCTTTTGCCTCCCCAAGTCTTGAAGTGCACTAGATATGGTGGCATGCCACATCTAGGTCCTATTTTCAAGAATTTTCAGCCATTTTAAAAACCTTTTAATTTGGTTTACTGGAAGTTGATGTTTCTTGGAGGTAGGTAATCCAAACAGCTTTATTTGTTGGGTTGGGGTTAGTGCCATGTTAGCTGCTTTTCCTGTTAAATTTGCCTGATATTTTTTTTAACTTTTGGAGGGAGTTTAGGAGTTACCAGGATGGCATTGAAACTGGCAAACTGGAATTTGGGGAATTCAGGTGGCCTGCAGAATGTATTTCCTGAACTTTGGTCTAAAGCCTTTGAAAGGTCCAGGAAAACCAATAGGGTTGCACTCATTCCTTTCTGAAGTCATCCACCAGTTTTTCAGTAAATGTCTCACCACTATTTCCAAAGAAGGTATAGAGATTGTGTTTTCTTTGAGACAGGCATTCAGCTTGAATCTTGAGATGTTGCCATAGCTCAAAGGTTAATGAATAAGTTTAAACATTTGCATGATTATAATACATGACTTTATTCTTTGGATGCTAAAAATGTGAAAGATCCCTGTAAAACTACATTTTTATGTTACATGTGAAAAGTGTGTGAGAGAATTGGGGGGGAGGGGAGAATATGGTGCCATAACCAAGGGTGGGCTTTAGCAGCATTGGGAAACCTAGGCATTGTCTGCAGCCCCTGAAGGTTCTGTATTTGGACTCCAGGTTTCTCCTGCTGCTGTATCTGAATAGTGATTAAAGATAAAAGGGTATTTAAAGATCCGGAGGCTGTGGTAGAGAACTGAGCTATGCTTTACATAGCCGTTTCCATAGTCACTATGGAGTAGTAGAAGAGTGAACATTTAGCAAGACATTCTGTTGGTAAAATAGGTTGAAGATTTTCAAGAAAAGTAATAGCATGCAAGGCTGGAATAGACCAAAATCTACAGAAGGCTGTTTCCATTATCTGTTTCCTAAACTATATTATAGATGCAGTGTTTAACACCCACTCTTCACTCTTTCCCTTAAATTCCACGTGCATCTTTTATTGCGAAGCAAAACAGAAGCTTCATTTTGCAGCCAAAGAGGGCCAGCCCCCATCGGGCAGAGTGAAGCAGTTACCTCAAGTAGCAGAGCCTCAAAAGTACAGATGGTGGAGTTGCGGCTATCCCCCTCCACTGGAAAATCCAGTCTGTCCTGCATCCTCTAAACCAGCCTGCTCCCCTCAGAGGATGTGGAGGATGCAGTGGCCTCAGTACTAAGTTAAGATTCAATTGCTGTTCATCATCTTATATAGATGGAATAGAAGGAAAGCCATCTTGTCCTTGGCCCCAGGCAGCAAAACATATCAGCTCTACTGCTGAACAGCTTTAAAGTGCCAAGACAAATGAGGGGGCTTGAGGGCAAACTGGGGCCCTTTCTGCAACTTACCTTCATGCCGCGCGGTCATGGAATCATGCGAGCAGCCTCTTCCGTGAAGCTTTCGCATCCCAGCTGCTTCTGCTCCACAGGAGCTGCCTGCGAGCTGGCAGGCAGCATGAGGTCTCTTCCTCTTCCTTCTGCAGTGCAGCCAGGTATTTTCCCAGGCTGCGCTGGGGGAGGAAGCACGAGAGCCACAGCTCCAGAGCTCTGCACGCAACGTAAGTGCATGTGGCGCCCTGCAGCAATGCATGATCATGCACCATTTTCGGCTAAAAGCCGAAAATGATATAATATGCGATCGGCGCCTGCTGGCCCCAGCAGTGTTGTGTGATTGCGAGGACATCGTCTGAAATACTCCTCGCAATTGCGCGATGCGCCGGGGGCCCTTTCGCATGACGAATGCCATGCGAAAAGGGCCTGGGATACCACCGGAAGGTTTGGCAGGAAGTTTAAAGTGGCCTGAATTTTATTATCCCTATAGTTTACATGATTTTCAAGGAGATGATAAAGACATCAAAGATTTTCTGTATCTTGTTCCAGTCATTATTCAAAATGGAGACTATAGTCATGAAATCAGAGGCAAGGTAAGTCCTGGAAAGACAGTTTTGAAGGAACTAGGGAAAATCCTCAAGTGTAAAGATAAATCATTAAATTCCACAGCCAGAATCATTCCTGCCATAGTATTTCTGATTTCTATGTGTCATTAGGAAACTGGACAGTGAAGAAAGATGACAGGAAGAAAATAAACTCATTTAAAATGTGGTGTGGAAGGAGAGTTGTGTGGACTGCCCAAAAAGGAAATAAATGGATTCGAGGGCAAATCAATCCTGAACTCGCCTCAGAAACCATAATGACTAAACTGATGCTATTGTACTTTGAATATATCATAAAACAACATGACTTATTGGAAAAGATGATGATGCTCAGTAAAATGGAAGGCAGTAGGGAAAAAGGAAGGCCACATTATGGATGGATTGCTTCAATAAACAATCCAATGGCCTGAGACTGCAAGAGCTGAGCAGGGCATATTGATATGGATATGGGTTCTTGGAAATCTCTTATTCATAAAGTTGCCATAAGTTGAAGCTGACAGATAGCAAATAACAATGGCCTAAGCAGGGAGGAGCACTTTACACCCATATGGTGTAAAACACCTGCTCTGGGGATATGATTCTGACTGCTTGATCTTGTCCTTTTTTCCTTCCTGCACACAAAACTGATATCCAGGGTTGAACTTCAGCAGTTAAGGTATTCAGTCACAGATTCCTCCTGTTGCCCTGATATCTGTTGTCAGTTGCCTCTACAGAAGGGCAACCGAGAGGGTCAAAGGTCTGAAAAGCAAAACCCCATGAGGAATGGCTTAGGGAGATGGATATGATTAGCTTGGAGAAGAGAAGATTGAGTGGTGACATGATAGCCACCCTTAAATATATGAAGAAATACCATATAGAAGATGGATCGAGATCATTTTCTGCTGCTCCAGAGACCAGAATGTGAGCTAAGGGACTCAAATTACAAGTAAAGAGATTCCACCTAAACATTAAGAGGAACTTGTTGATGGTTAAGAGCTGTTGAACAGACTGTGTTATAGAGTGGTGGAATCTCCACGTTTGGAGGTTTTTAAACAGAGGTTGGATTGGTGTCCTTCAGAAGTTCTTTAACTCTGTATTCCAGGATGGCAGTGGGTTCAGCTGTGGTCCCTTCACTCGCTATGATTCTGAGTAGCACGATTAGATTACGATATTGAGCACCTGGTCTTCTGAGGGTTTACCTAGCTATTTATCTCCATGGTCAATCCATAAAGGAATTTAAGGGGAAAAAAGACAGTTGGCATTGTGACATGTGACCTCTAATTCTAAGCCTGCATGCCTCAGAATCTCCACACAATTTTCACAGTGGTTTACAAAGTTAACTTCATTTCATATTCTGCGCTGAAGAAATAGGCTATTTGGAAATGCTTTTCAGAGCAACTGTTTTCACTTTAGGGGTTACTATGCTTCCATCCAAGAGGATTTCATTTGTGCTTTTACATGTGAAGTACTTTTTTAAAATATTTTGAGCATCCATGTAGAGGTGGAGGAAGGGAGAGGGAGAGGACCTATTTATTTTCTGAAATACATTGAAGTTGCTATTTTTGATTTCCTTGCCTGAAGCTGAGTTTCCGTCACAACTGTTCTCAAGAAATGTTCCTCTATTGTGAAAACCTCTTTTGTACATAGACAAACTTCTGAACAGTTTTTTCCCCCTGAGCAATAGCCCTTGGTATTGCAGCAGCTCAGTGAATATGTGCTTTCTAGCCTGGTAATTATTTCAGCTGAGTTCTCTCTGACAAGAAACATAGCATTTTTGACAACACAGCTGATGACATTTCATCTCAAAAAGTCAGAAAAATGTTTTAGAAGAAATGCAGCATTTAAACAACAATGTGGGAGCTATTGACGAAATGGACATTTGTCCATGAAAACCTATGCTAGCATTAATATGATTGTCTTTTAAGGTGTCACAAAATTCCCTTTCTTTTCCCAATAAAAATACTTTAGCTTGAACTTGGTATCCTCCTCAAACATATTTGATTCCTTAGTTGCATTTTACTCTTTCTCTGGCACACTTAAACCCTCTTACCATGTTAGCTGCCTTGGGTCCCATATTGGAAGAAAAGTAGGGTATAAAACAAAGAAACACACATCCTCACAGCAACTTTTTGATGTAGGTCAGGTTAACAGAGAATGACTGGTCCAAGGTCATCCAGTATGTTTCGCGGCTCAGTAAGGAATTGAACTGGATCTCCATGGTGTTAGTCCAAAACCGTGTGCATTACACAACACTGGTTCTCACACATATGGAATTGGACTCTGATTTAGCCATGCATAGGCAGCTAGACTAACATGTCCCACTGATTCCATAGGGTGTATCCCATGACATTTTAAACATGACCAAATCTGGATCCAAACTATTGTGTTATCTTGTCAGTGGAAAGGTAGCTTAAATTGTTACTGTTTCACTTCTTTTGTCAGTGTAAAGGGCACTCAGAATGAACCAACTAGTCTTTGATTCTTAACCATTAAATGGCTTCTATTATTCCCCTTCAGCAAACATACTCTGTCCAAAATAATCTGTTTTGTTATAGGACCACATTTTTTACTTTTTTTATCACTTCATGAGAGTCAGTTCCATTAAAAAAGTATTTCATCTTAAATATATTATGATTTATAGAAAGCCTTCACAAAATATGCTCGGGGTTACATCCAAACACAGTCATATTTAAAATAGATTAACTGAAATCAATGGGACTTGTCTTAATTGTAACTTACTTGTGTCTATTGGTTTCAGTGGATCTTCATATAGGATCGAGTCCTATATGATTTTAAACATTTGTTGAAGTTAGATAGGAGACAGAGTTTGGCAAAGAACTAACATTGATGAAATAGAGAAGAGTTGATTGGCTAAAGTTAACAAATGTAATAACATAGATTTTTTTTTTTAAAAAAAGCAGTATCTTTGTTTTGTTTTTAAAATTGAGAAAAACTAACTTTGACAAACAAGCTGGCAAATTGTATTCTAGCAGCTAAACGTGCAGTCTTTGTATTCTTTGTCTCAGATGCTATAGATGATATATTCAGGCGTAAATTCCTGTCTTGCCTGCATATGTGTTTTTAAGGTTGTTGCACAAAAAGATATTCAGTACTTCCTTGAATAATGATGTCCCCATGTGCACAATCAACCTGCTTTATGCTGGAGTGTACCTAGTAGCCAGGTAGTAGATGAGCAGTTTTGGGGAACACCCAGGCAGCATTTCATTGTGGTTTTGTAGCTGGAAATACAGAGATGATGTCATTTTCCTGCAGTGGTGGGGGACATCCTTCTGTTGGATTGTCCTTCCCCTTTGCTCTGATGGGCAGGAAAATAAACCTGCGAGGTTTAAGCTTCCTCTGTAGTGGAATGGAATGGAAATAGATTGAACAAGCCTGCTGCCTCTGGATCCAATAGCTCCCAAGTCAAAAAGTTCTATTCATGTCTTCAGAATATCATGAAGGAACCATAAGAACCTCTTGTGGACACACCTGAGTCATCATTGGTTGCCCGTTCCCTTTATACTAAGGATGGGGAGGACACACCAAAAATCCCAGGAGGGCCAAGGCAGAAAGTATGTGGTCCTT
This sequence comes from Iguana delicatissima, assembly GCA_948472985.1. Classification (NCBI taxonomy): domain Eukaryota; kingdom Metazoa; phylum Chordata; class Lepidosauria; order Squamata; family Iguanidae; genus Iguana; species Iguana delicatissima. The sequence goes on along the minus strand of CAOKZL010000156.1, from coordinate 901,545 downwards.
TCTATTTATTCGACCCCCCCTTGGCTGTTTTCATTATGGCACGCACCTTATGCCTCTGGGCCAAACAGTTCTTTCCAAAGTGGAGACGGAAATATCAAATTGAAACAGGGCATCAACAAACTGCTTAAAGCTGCTGCTGTTCCAGCAGATGCCACTCTTGATTCCAATTTTTTTTGGTACAGTGGTCCAAGCAGCTGCCATCTCTGTGCACAGACCTGGTGCAAGGGCAAAGAAAAATCTGACCTGTGACTGTCTTGGGAGCATCAAATCAGTTGGCAACTCCTTAGAATCAGTCCTAATTGAAAAGAAGAACAAAAAGAAAATTCTAGATTTGGTTCCTAGGAAGGAGCTTTATTTAGGGGGCTCTTCATATCTATCTTTTTGTCCCAACTTTAAAACCAGAGAATACTGGAGTCCACACTCACAACAGAACAACAAAATGTTTCCATTCTAGGCAGAGCCAGGGACATGATCCCAGTAGATCTAGCACCCCAAATTACACTATGAGCTCTGCCAGCAGCCAACTTGGTACCAAGCAGTCACAGGCATGACACCAGGCCCCTACAGGTAGAGGACTGGCTTTAAAATTTCTTTCAAACCTGGATCCAATTGGCTTATTTTCCTGCTCATCTGGGCAAGTGAGTGGGACAACCCACCAGAAGGCTGTCTTTCTACCACTATAGAAAACGTCTAACTTCTACTGCACTTCAATTCTGTCCTTCAGACTACTGGCTTCAAACTATATCAGTTGCAAACATATGTTTTGGTTAGGAACATCTGCCACCTAATGGGAAAAAAGGGATATAACAGATTTCTAACACATGGACACATTTAAATGAATAACAATTAATTTATGCATTTTCTTCTTCTTTTTTTAAAAAACAAAACCTGATGTGCATACCCATAAGATGCCATTAGTATGCATGCTGCATTTCAGGTGCCTAGTTCATGGTGTTGGAGCAATGGGTCACACTCCCATCTTCTATTATTATATTATATTAAAGGAAGCTGAACTACAAAGGAAACTGTGTTATGCTTTGAGTTCCAGATTTGTTATGGAAACAATGACATTTTATTATCCATCCTGAAGGATCATTTTAAGAATTAGCGTGCCATTTCATAACTTTTTCTGTTCTCATGCTTGTAATTCCTTACACATGCTGCCGTTCCTTCTTTCTGTATGCTGTTTTCATTTACTCTCAGTGGCGTAACCTGTACTAGCTTCTAAATTATGTGTATTGGAACATTTTCAAAGATTTCAAAAAAGGGATATTTAATACAGTATTTAAGCTCACAATGAATTTGGTTCTACCTAGTGTGGAAGATCTTCAGCACAAGAAGTTGTTGTCTTGTTAAGTGGTATGGGTGAACAGAAATGCAATAAAATTTTTTAGATCCAAAGGCACTAGGGTTGAGATGTCTTTATTTCAGTGGGGTAACTGTGCACGGGCCAGAGAGCAATCTCCCCCAACATCCCCCCCGTGACTTGCAGCTCACATCGAAATTTGCCAAATACCTTGTTTTTCCTCAGTTTCTCCTTGAGATGGTGGCTAAAAGAAATGTCACCTCGCTGCTTGTCTATGTTTGGAAGGAGGAGCAGAGGGAAAACAAGGTATTTCGGAGAGGGTGTGGTTCTGAGGGGTTGTGGAAGGTTATTGAGAGTTTTTTTTTATATTTTTGCACACATTTAAGAGACTACCTGTCCAATTTTTGAGCAGTTTTCAAAATTGTGGCAAACATTTTAAATTTTTTTGAGAAGGAGGTTTGGGAGACTGGTAGAACACTTCAAGAGCCACAAAAGTGTGATCCAAGGACCCCACGTGGATGATGAGCCACACTTCTCTCACCCCTGCTCTATACAGAAAGAATCTCTCTCTCTCTTTCTCCTCTTCCCTTCCCCCTCCCCTCCCCTCCCCTCCTCTTCCCCCTCCCCTACCCCCATGTATGAAACTTTTGTGGCACTTCCTGTGGAGAATGGAAACAGCAGCACCTATGAGAATGTTCAAAGACTATTCCAAAAGAAATTATCAATAAAATGATTGTCACATAGAAAGCATGTGGAGTCTCTCTACAATGAGAAAGCTATCTCTACCTGGTAGGTAAAGCAAAGGGAAACAAAGGAAAAAGATCCTGCTTTCTAGAGTTATTCACTGACTTCTTCAAGTGCAAGATTACAAAGGTCTTTGCTTCCATTTTTTTTTATTTCACCACTGTGCAAAGAAAAAGACAGAGATAATTTTATCTTAAACATGTCTATCTGCTAAAAAAAACAGATGATAATGAAGTAAAACAAGATTGAAAAAAAAAAGAAACCAATAAATCTTAAATGCAAGCAGAATTCATGGTGTAGTGCTAAGAAAAGGGGAAAATGGTGACCAGCATTATCATTGTTGAAATACTAACACAGTAGGAATGCTACTGAAATCCATGGTTCTTTTCCTGCCACACCGTGAGAAATCTGTTGCTTATGAACAAAGAAACAGCTCCTCTCTAATTCAACAATGGAACAAATCATGTACTGTAGACATATACTCACCAAAAAATGCCATAGCAAAACCTTCGGTCACACAGCCAACTCTGCCCAGGTTGTAATACCCAACAGCATTTGTTTCTACGTTCAGACTTCCTCCTAACAAAGCTGCTCCAAGGTCTGCTATAGCTAAATTAACCAGGGAATAATTGATGGGCTGCCGAAGCTGTCTGTACTTTATAGTTACTGCAATGACAGTTGTATTCAAAATTACTGATAAAGTGCAAGATGTTGCCATAATAATTGCTATTATAGTATAACCAATACGGGGCATCAAGACCACTCGTACTGTGGTTGCATTCATTGACAAAGTGCTGGTGTCCAAAGAATCCATTTGTTGTTAGGATACCAAAATAAAATACTCTTTTTTTTATGCCTATACTGCTCAAGCTTTGTTGTTTTATGCTGTCTGTCAGTCTTCAGTCATCTTTTCTTTAGATGCCTATGAAATTGCCCTTCTCATTCAATATTTCCAGGGGCAGAAGGCATAGAATTTCTTGGATTAAACAACATTTAAAGTAAATCCTTAGATCCGGATTTCTTTGATCATAATTCTCTCCTCTCCATTCCTTTTCTAATTAATCTAACACTACACTCATCATAATTACATAGCAGAGAAATATGTCTTGAATAGAACTTGGTATTTTTCTCCCTAGGGCTGTGATGTGCATAATTTATTTTAGGAATGAACCTGAGCAATCTAAATGCGTTCAGCAGAAGCAGTTTCCTTAATAAGAATAATCAATTATGGGTTTTCCCCCTTTTCCTGACATGCTGAGTGAGTCTTTCCACCTGGGTTCTCCATGTCAACTGAAAAGACAGAATGAAAGGGGACAGACCAGAGATTGCAGGCCTTTCTGTTCCATTCCCTGCATTCTCTCTTCACTCTCCCTGCAGATGGTACCCTTGACAATGTAGCTGTCTATAAATTGGTTTGGCATTTATTTACTCTCAGAAAAGAGTCTCGATGTACGTCTGACATCCTTGACAAGCAAATGAACTGGGAAAAGTCCTCCTGTGAAAATTGTATGTCATTGGTTCTCTATTATGTATAGTTCAATCAACTTTGGTTGGAGATTATTCCATGGCTTAAAACCAAAACTTTTTTCTTAATCTCTGTGTACTGTTAACTCCTAAGGATACAAGCTCAGGCCCAAAGTGAGTGCCTTTCTGTAGTGAATCATCTTTTGACATATAATTAAGGGAAGCTTTGGATATGCACTTGGATATGTATTGCACGTATCAAACTCTGTAGCCTCTCGGTTTTTTAGGTCTATATCTGAAGCTGCCCTTTTTTCCATGTAAAATCTTCTTGTCTTTTCCAAACGTTTTCTTCAGCTGCTGTGAATTCCATCAGCTGCATTTTCCTGCAACCAATGATGTAGAATATTGCTACGGCATGGTCCCTATCTACCAACTAGCCAGAATGACCAGAAGAGAGAACCATTTCACTATTTTTCTGTTGCTCTTAGGTGCCCCAGGAATGTGTGAAAAGCTACTCCATTGGACAGTCTGTTCTGAGTTTCATGATGCTGTGTGCTAAGTTTCTCCTGAATCTGCTTTAGTCTATTTTTGATCCTGGTCAGCCCCCACACTAATGTTTTTAATCAGACTCTCAGTTGGTCTTGTCAGCCATATGGATTGGCTTTCACATATAAAATCAGATTAAGAGGGCATGTCACTAGAGTGCCTGTGGGTCTCTCATTCACATAAAGTCTGGTATTGTTTGGCCGCTCAGCTTGGGATGAAATAATAGCCTTAAAAAAAAAAGAAAAGAAAAGAAAATAGAAAACAAACCCAGCACGTACACATGATGAGTTTAAAAACTTATATGTTTATGTATATGCATATATGCATATATGCATATTTAAATATCAAATGATGAATGTGTGATAGTTTTTTTCCTTTAAACTCCACCTTATTGATGAATGAATAATTAGTGCATGCCCTTTTGCATTATCTCAACCATAAGATCTCTCATACTTGGAATCCTGTGTGTGTGTGTGTGTGTGTGGGTGTGTGTTCCTCCGATTCCATTTGTATCTACTTTCTCCATTTGTCTTTGTGGGTAACATATGCTCCTTCCCCCTACAGCTGACATGTGGACATAGCCAGTGCATTTTTATATTTGTATTTATTTATGTATTTATGTATTTATTTATTTATTTACTTAGTGATTATTTGTGTTTTTACCACACCAAGAAAAAAGAGGAGGGAGAGAGGAAAAAAAGTAGGAGAGGGAGGAAAAATTGGGGACAGCTATGACAGCTATTTCACCGCACATTTCAAATCAAATTCATAAAGAATATTTTATAGGAAACAGGACTGTATAATATGCTGGACTTCTTCTTCTTCTTGTTGTTTTTAATGAGTTATGTGTGTTTTTTAATTGGTTATATATATATATTTGATAGTTTTATTGCTTTTGAACTTTTTTATGGTGTGAATTTTTAACTGTTTGTTTTAACTGTTGTAAATTACCTTGAGTCCAGCACTGGGAAAAATGTGGTGGTGGTGGTGGTGGTGATGATGAAGACGACAATATCCTGATAGCAACAGATCTCCTTCTTTTGCTTCTGACCCCTCAGATACCTCCTGTTGTGACTGCTATTCACAAGAAGATTTTTGCAGCCTCATATTTCTCTCCATTCTCTCTCCTAAGCTGAGGTGACTGTGGTGAGAGAGCAGTGGGAGGAAGAAGAGGAGCTGCTGTTGCTTTTGGCAGCAGTGGCCTCCATCCTTCTCGCTCCCCACATATATACACATGATACCCAAACCTGCCTGCTTCAGGCAAGTACCCCCTCAAAACACACAGCCTCTTCCTCTTCCTCAGCCTACTATTGGTCTGGCTGTGGTTGCAGAATGTTTTCCAGGACTCCATCGTGCCCTCTGCCCCTTCTCTCTTCTTCTCCCACTTCCTTGATTGCTGCTGCTAACTCCAGCCCCATTTCTACCTCCCACCCTTTCTCCCTCCCACTCCATTATTCCTTGCTGGGCAGCATGCACCTCTCTCCCCAACACCAAACAGACTATGCCATTCTGTAGGTATGGGTAGGGTTGAGGGCTGGAAGATGTTTTTTTTTTTTAGGTGTTCTGAGGTAAAGACTATGTGGTGATGCATGTATGCAAAGGCCCCTGGGCCAGAAAAGATTGGAAAAAGTTGGTTTCCATTAAATAATAATACACTTGGCCCTCCACAGTCACTAAGGCTGGGGCGTAGGACCCTTGCAAAAGTGGAAAAACTGCAAATACCAAAATGTGTGTGTCTGTGGGAAGGGAGCTGAGGCACAGTGGGGAGAACAGGCGCCCAGGCTCCAAACCAGGCCAAGGAAAGGAGAGGGAAACGGGGTGAGTCAGCATGGTGGCCCTATACTTCCTTTCTCTCATTCATCTCCTTCCTTGTTAGGGGAGACAGTTGAAGAGGGTTTGTGGTGCTGAGAAATTGGGCTGTGAGCTGTCCTTAGCTGGCCAGGCAGCAGGGGCTGCTACTGGTGGTGGTGGTGGTGGTGGTGGTAGTGGAAAAGGAGGAAGACAATGACAATGATGACAACAACGACTGGGGCAAGTTCACACAGGGCTGTGCAACCTGTTTGGAGTTGCCATGCGGGAAGGTTCCCCTGGAAAATGAATGCCTGAGGTGTTTAGGGGGAAAAGGTTGAAGAAACTCACAGATAACCAAATCCATGAAAGTCAAACCCGTAAATGTCGAGGGCTGACTGTAAAAACATTGAGTGCTTCACTAGGTGATCACCAGGAGACCCAAGACATACCCACTGCCTGCTTCCTGGTTCAGGATCAAAACTGAGTAGAAAACAGGGAACTAAGCACCCAGTGAATGGGCAAGAAAAGGCATAGTCTACAGGGAAAAAAGATGGAATAAAAAGTAGGAATGGGACAAATCCAGAATTTTCTGAATCTGAATCCAAATCCCTGGAAGGTTCTGGGAAGCCACAAATCTCGAATCTTTTGAATCTTTGTTTAAAAAAGGGTTATAAAAGCAAGGAAAAGAAGGATAATCTTGGGCAAGATACATTCTCTCAGCCTTAACAAAAGTCTAGGCAAAGGCAAACCTGCCTTCTGAAGAAATCTGGCCAGGACAATTGTCATAGTTTTGCCTCAGGATCTCCCCAGATTGCAAATGACATGAAAGCCCTTAATCCCACATTTTCCAGTCTGTGTAAACAGGACCACAACAGTACAGAGATAATCTAGGTCAAAACTGAATTTGCTTTGTATAGCTCCTTATGGCATCCTGGGGTTTGTAGTTTGATGATGTACCAGCACACTTTGGCAGAGAAGGCTATGACACCTTGTAAAACTACAAACCCCAGAATTGTGTATGAAAGAGCTTTGCAAGGGAACTATGCAAAGGAATCTTTCAACTGTCCTTGAAATCTCTAGAAGACTGTACCTTCCAGCCAATCAGGTGTTTGGCAGGCCCTGGAGGTGCCGATTTTTAAAAATATTTTTTCCTTTCTGCTACATGTGGTTTATCATGTTGCTCATGAGAAACCATGACAGACATTTCACTTCTCATCCTATTCTAGCTATAGATTTACAACCAGGCACTGGTCTTGTGGAAGGAGGTACCCTGGCCTACACGTGGCAATCACTGGATGAGATTCTTGCCCTCTGCCCCACTACTTCTGATAGGCGTCAGATCCACTGACCCCAGCATTTCTATATGCCATTGATTTTCAGCACAGAAAATAGTGCTGAACTTAAATACTATATATGTTCAATTTAAATATATTGGATGTAATTTTTGAAATTGTTAGCAAAGGCCATTATTACTGCAAGGGAAAAATTCACCTACTTGTCATCTCCCCTTGAGTGTCTAATCACCCAGGTTTTCAGATGTCCCAATCTCCCAGGTTTTCAGGCATCCTAGTCTCCAACAAACTACTTGGTTGGTGGAGTCGAAAGATTTGGTTTGCCTCTTTTAGCACAGGGATTCGGATTCATGAATCTCGAATCCTTGCTGAGGATTCAAAGATTTGCAGGTTTGGCTGGCCCATCACTAATAAAAATTGATCCCTTCTATCCCAAGTCCAACCTCTGGGGGTAGGAAAAGCTTTGGGTTTAACTTGGGTGTCAGCAAACGTTGTGTGTCAACCTACATTTCCAGGTGTGTGCATGTATATATGATTTTCCTGGATTGCACCACCTGTAAACAGATGTGGATTGGATTCTTTGTTTTCAGGACAGGGGAAAAATGTGTATTTTTCAATAATGCATATAAATGTTTTTCAGGTCATTTGCTGGATGTACACAAACAATGGGTACAACTTCAAAAGCAGGCACATTGTATGCTTATTTGCTGAAGATGCAAAAGTCAAATTTGCCTTGCAAAAAATGAAAATAAAAATAAAACAAAAACAAACAAATAAAAAAACAGAAGCAGCATGACCTAAACATAGATGTGAGGAAAGAAGAATATCCATGGATTTTTTAGGTGCATCCATTTGTAGGTGCCTGCCACCAAGGTAGAAGGCAAACAGTATATAATACAAATACAGCATGTCTTTTGTCTGCCATTGTTAGATCATGCTAAAATATTAACAGGAAACTCAGGAAAGTAGGAACATTTAACACTGTGCTATGCAAGTCTCAAATCTATTACTAGCTTGCCAACTTGACATCAATCTCAGGAAGGGTTCTAGAGCACAAAATTAAACAGGCAGTCTATAAGCACTTGGAAAGGACTGCTGTCTCTACTAAGAGCCACCATGGAGTTCTCAAAAACAACTTATGCCAGACTAATCTTGTCTCTTTTTCTGATATAGTTACAAGCTTGATAGATCAGAAGAATGCTATGGATATAGTATTTCCTGAATTCAGCAAAGCTTTGACAAGGTTCTCTGTGATATTCTTGCAGACAGGTTGGTAAAATATGGGCTAGATGGGTTTACAACTGGTTGATGGACCATACTCAAAGAGTATTCACCCACAGTTCCTCTTCATCCTGGAGAGAAATGAGTAATGGGAGAGAGGTGCCTCAAGGTTCTGTCCAGGGCCCAGTATTGCAAACATCTTTATAAACAATTTGCATGGTGTAATACAGGTCAATGTAACAAATTTTCAGAGGACACCAAATGGAAGGAGTGGTTGATACCCTAGATGACAGATTCAGGATTCAAAATGACCTTAGCAGATGGGAGAATTGGGTCAAAACGAACAAAATGAAGTCAAGAGGTATAAAGGTAAAGTACATTGAGGTAGAAAAAATGAAATGCACAAATATAGGGTGAGTGACACCTGGTTTGACAACAGTACATGTGAGAAAGATTGAGGGGTCTTAGTAGATCAAAAGCTGAAGATGAGTCAACAGTGTGATGCAACAGCCCAAAAAGCCAATGCAATTTTAGGTTGCATCAAAAGAAACAAGAGTTCCAATCAATATAAGTAATGGTTATTGCTCTTTCTGCTTTGATCAGACTTTACTTGGAATAGTGTGTCCAGTTCTGGGCACCACAGTTCAAGAAGGATATTGACAAGTTGGGACATGTTTAGAGAAAAGAAGTCAAGATCATAAAAGATTTGGAAACAGGCCCTGTGAAGAGCAGTTTAGGCAGCAGGGTATACTTAGCTTGGAGAACAGAAGACTGCGAGGTGACATGAGAGCCATCTCTAAATATTTGAAGAGGTGTCATGTAGAAGATGGAGCAAGTTTAATTTCAGCTGCCCTTGAAGCCTTGAAACAGCATGAACCAATGGATTCAAATTACAAGAAAAGAGATTCCACGTAAACGTTGGGAAGAACTTCGGGCCAATAAAAGCTGTCAACTGTGGAACAGACAGGCCCAGAGAGTGATGGGTTCCCCTACTTTGGAAGTCTTTAAACAGATATTAGATTGCCGTATCTCAGAAGTGCTTCAGTATTCCTGGATGATGGGAACAAGATTAAATGATCCTTGTGGTCCCTTCCAACTCTATGATTCTATGACTACAGCTTGCAATATGTGCACAGCCACAAGCCTGGGTGTACTATGTTGTTCATTCCCATGGCCTTTGAATCTTCTGAAACATAGAATCAGGTTACCTGGAACCCCATGGCAAAATGTGCATGTCTACTGGTATTAGTCTTCTCTTAATGCTCCCAAAGATGGAGTTGTTATCCCAACTGGCACACTGCCTTTCTGAAAACAATATGCCACAATGAGAACAAAAATCGTGTAGTGTAGCAACAGAGAGAGGAATGAATAGGAACAGGAAAAATCAGGTTGAAATTCATGGCATTTGCTAAGTGGCTTAGGGCCAGTCACAGTCTCTCAGTTAGCATGGCTCACAGGGCTAGAGTGAGGACAGATAGGAGAAACTATATGCATTGCCTTTGGAAGAAGGGGGAATGGATAAAAACACAAATATCATCACATACTCTTGAATTGACTCAATATTCACAAGTATGATGCGATAAGTAAATGTTCATTGCAGAACACAATTCGTGTTAACCAGTTCACATCTTCATACCTAGTTGTGCTTCTGCAATACAAAACAGATTTAAGGATATGCTCACATTCTGTAAGATTATCTTTTGCAAATTTTTACCTGGCAAAGTAACACACAAATTTGTGGGCAGATACAAACAGAAGCATTAGAGTTGTAATCCTAAGCATGCTTGCAAATGGGATTCACTTCTTTAAACAGCATTTTACCAAACATACTGACTCACTCTAGATTTCAGATACTGTATTTAGTGTAAGAATCTAATTTTCAAAGAAACTATATATTAAGTATGAACAGATCTGTGACTGCATAATTAAACTAAATTGAAATGATATATTTTATAGATAATTTTAAAAGCCAAGTATCCATCCTGTCATATATCTACATAAGTTGATAAGGAAAAAAATACATCAAGTTTGGTATCAGATGAGCCTATTGAAAAAACCTACTCATTCAGTGGAAGAAATAGTAATAATTAGATGTAGAATGGTAGTATAAAACCCTGGTGTAACAAGGCTCTGGTTCCATCTCATGAATTTGTTTGAAGCTTCAGTCTTAAGAATTAATTAAGTAGTGTTCAGCTTAAAGAACAAAAAAATCCAGGTGGAGATATGATTAGTTGTGGTTCCCATGAGCAAATTTTGACAAATGTCACACTGAATATTGATTTAGATGTTTCGCAGCATAGACAAATTAAGGTTCCAAGGTAAGACAGGGAAATGAGTGAGAAGTATGTGCATACAGTTAGTGGGAGACTGACCACAGGTGGCTTTTACATTTAAATGGTCATTTGTATGGTTAAATGGCTACACAAATTAGTGTTCAATGTCCTACTTCCAGGCCTCCAGAAATACTCCAAGAAGAAAGAAAGTATTACATCCCATGGTACAATCTAACTGACAAGAAATACCATTTAATTGGTAACATTTTTTCTAATATAAATCCTGCACTTATGGCTGAACACCATGTGGAAAAAGGACTGTGGCTGGGAGCTTTGTGCTAAGACCTCAACATGTCCAGGCTGTAAGTTCAAAATGATTAATCAGAAAGCCCTGGAACTTATGAGCTTGTGATAATCTCCTCAACGACTCAACCTTCTAGTGCAATGGGGAACAAAACTGCCTCAGCAGAGCAACTGATGGTCATCAACCTGTACCCCCTTCCCACCAAAACTCTCCTTTGTCCCCTCACCTGCCCAGATATTAACAGGCTATTACAACTCTCATCTGTCACCTGAAGTTAAGACCATTAGTCTGTTCTGGACCCTTTTGTTTACTTGGCCAGAGAGCAATCAACACATTCCCCTTCAGGGCAGAAAAAGGGTATTTAAACCCTGGCTCCAAGCCTGATGATTTGTAGCACCGTGGACACACGTAGGTATGTCCTTCTGTCTATTGGCTCCCTGATTCTCTTGTGTTTGATCCGTCTCGCTTTGATCCTTCACTTCTGGAATGGTAATTATCACCCACTTTACCCCACAACTCTCACTATCCAACCTTTCTCTCCTTTACCTTTGCTAGCCTTGTGTGGTTCATGAGACTGCTTGATTGCTTGTGTGTGTGTGTGTGAATTCCCCCCAAAAAACATTCTTTTGACTCTCAACAGGTGTCCTACAGTTAGTATTGGTATACACGGGTGAAAAGGTCCCATGGTTACCTCCTTTTGCAGGTCTCTTTTCAGCTATAATTCCCCACCTTTCCAGGAAACATTGGCACTGCTGGAGGACCTCAAGATTCCCCCACGTTTTGGGGTAACAAAGGAGCCCACAGATCAAATATTCAATGAAATAATAATTCAATTCGAATTCTTTAATTTGTCAGTTGGAAAAAACAGAACAGATTAAAATGCAACAGGATGATGTTACTGCGATAGATAACCCTATCCCGGGATGTACAATTTAATATTAAAAATATCTCCACGTGCTTGAGAGGTCCCCCGAATGAACACGTAGGCAGGTACAGCTGAATGGCCGAAAACAGGAAAAACTGGGTCAGGCCAGTAAATTCATAGTCATGTAGCCCCAGGAGACCTCCAGCCAGGTAAAACATAAAATATACAAAGGGTCCTCAGCACTGAGGAGCCAGCTTGAAGGGATTAACGCATCTGATAAACAGCCCATCAAGTGAGGGTGATTTGCATACAGCCGAGGCTTTTGACAACCCCGGCAAATTCAATCATGCAAAGAACATTGACATTTTGGAGCTTTGATCTAGCTTCTCCAACTATTGTTCTCCCTGGGAAAGGATTAGCCCTCCAGGTACCTTTCTCCCCCTAAATAGACCCAGTTTTTGAGTGGCTCCTTGGACCACTCCTGGATCACTCCCAGCTTCTCAGCAGACTGTCACTCTGTTCGTTGAGCTATCCCCTCAGCCCTGTACGTCCTGAGTCCCATCTCTCTCTCTGCTGCTGTCTCGGACTTCTGGACTTCAGGACCAGGTGCAATAGTCTGCAGCTGTAACCCTCCAAAGCCCCCTATCCAATTTCCTCTCTTTTTATTTCTCACTGAGTCTTGAGTGAGTGAGTGCGTAAGTGTGAACATGCGAAAGTCTTTATTTTTAATAAAATCATTTATTAGACAATTTTGCTTGGTTTTTGGCTTGGCCTGACCCCGTAAAAATTGGGTTAAAGATCTCGCTAGGTTACCCTGCCTCTCATATGGTGCTTGGCTTGTGCTCTGGCTAGTTTCCATTCCCCATCAAGTGGAGTACATTGAGGTGTCCCCCAAGGGACCCCAGAAATCAGGGTAACAATGATGCCAAAGTTTCCAGCAAGCTTCTGTCCTTTGGCTTTCCATATTTGATTGGTGTGTGGACTACACATATAACAGTGGGAGAACTGGAAGTGGCAGCCAATATATCTCTCTCTGTGTGTCAGCTGGGTAACCTTTGTGCCAATTCCTGTTTACAAAACGTAAACATAAACAGGATGTGAATAATATGAAATATTATGAAAAAGCATAAAGTAGCCTGCTCTGTTACTATTCTGCCTCCCTAAAAACATGAAAGTTTTTAGTTGCTTAAGCCATAGCTGTCACTGCACCCATAATATTATGGATAAATTGCTGCTTCAGGATTTTCAGGGACAGTGAACCAATTGTTCTTCTACTTGCCTAATATTGCAATTAATATCATTATGCTAATATCAAATACTAATGCACTGGGTCATTAATTGTAACAGTGTCAGCATGTTCTTACTAATGCATTTACCTTAGTTAAAGATGCTAATACTTAACAGTGTATTTGCATATGTTATGCCTGTTAAGTAGAACAGCTCCTTCATGCATTTTTTTTTTTTTGTGAGGAGGAGAGTATATTGGAAGGTAAGAACAAAGGGGAAATGGTGATTAACATAATCATTTGATTGCTCAGTGGACTATTTGATCCCAAGAGATAAAGCTACTGTCCTTTATAATAAATGATGCCGCTTATTCTGGAAATACCTGAACATGTAGAGCTGCCTCTTCCGAACTGGCACCCTGATATTTTGGATTACAATTCCTTCAGCCCCAGCCAGTGTACCCAATGGTCAAGACTGCAAATGTTATTGTAGGGCATTTGATGGGCAAGGTGGAATCAGGTGAAAGAAGACTTGTAAACTCATAAGATGATAGTAGGTGATTAACAACACTGATTGCCCCAATAAAGTATACTTTTATGTACCTTGTGAATACTGTTATAATGGAGCAAACTCTAAAATCAACAGTTACACTGACAGCCATCTATTGATGTGACAGACTGTCTTTCCAGCCTAAAGTTGTCAGATCTCAGAGTGGTTGCCAACTTTTGTGGGTCATCTCCAGGCAGGAGATGAGGGTTTTGGTGGGCTTAGCTCCAGGCAAGAGGAAAGGACTGTGTGGAAATCTTCAGTTCAGGTAGCAGAGTAGACACTTGCTAAAATGTGCAAGGCTTAATTGATTAATTAATTGATTTGGTGCTTCAACTTGCAAAGCACTCCAAAAGTTCTATGTGTATTCTTATCTTTCTCCTCTCTCAGGCATTATGGCACCAGGACTCACCCTCCAGTCTGCCGTGTACTCCCTTCTTACTAGAGCAAATAGGCTAGATTAAATGTTCCTTGTCCCATCTTCTCTAAGTAAGTGAGAAGGAATAATCCCTCATTTCACTTGATCTGGAAACAGCCCATTTTGGCTAAGATTTCTGTTTTAATTTCCAAACAGGGAAATAAGTTGTGTGTGTGTGTGTGTGTGTGTGTGTGTGTGTTTGAATGACAAGCTATAAGTAACTGTAGGTGCTACTTAAGACATGATGCTAAAGACAGAGGATATCCCTAGGGCTCAGGAAACCTCAGGCTGTGATGATCCTGAACTGGCAACTCTATCCCATCTCCGCTGCAGCCCTCCACGGTTCCCCAAAACTTGCTCTGGTATCCTGTCTGGGTTGTTTGTTGGATTCTGTTTTGTGGGTCTTCACTGGTACAAAGGAATAGGTGTGGTACACTGGTTGCTGTGTCTAAACTGACCAAAGAAGAAAAAAAAGGCAGAGAGAGATGATTGGTCTATTTTTGCAGGAAGACAGGAAGCTGCCTTATACTGACACCAACCTGTGGTTCAGACTAGCCCAGTATCATCAACACTGACTGGGTGTGAAGATTTTCCTGTCCTATCATGAGATGCCAAGGACTGACTGGGAAAACTTCTGCATAACAAACAAGTGCACTCCCATGGAGCATTGGCCTCTTTCTTGTGATGTCACAACAATTGCCAGTTTGTTTGTTGTTGTTCATTAGCAGGACATGTTAGGAAGTGTTTTTTCCAGGCAAAAAGTCACATAATTCAGCTTCCTTCCCTCTCCCCTTTCTTACTATTCCCTCTCTCATTTGCAACAATCCCATGGAAGAGCCAAGAGGAATACAGTAAGCAGCCAAATTTGTGTATGACATGTATTGACATCTAGAATTTAACATGTACAGGCTGTGTAAGAGATGTATAGACATCTAGAAGACATGTACAGACATCTAAAATTTGAAAATGAGACTATTGCGGGGAGTATGCATGTTCCTTTTAATAAGGGACAATTAAAAACACAAAAATGCATGCGTGGGGAGTTTAGTTTGGTTATTGATTGTATTATACAATATGTCCTGAGTAGTTGAGCTCTGCATTCTTACTTTGGACGCTCTTCAGAGGCACTTGTTGATGGAACCAGTGTGGTGTAGTGGTTTGAGTGTTGGGCTATGGCTCTGCAGACCCTGCTGAGCTATGGAAATCCCTGCTCAGCCATGGAGACTCACTGGGTGACCTTGGACAAGTCACACTTTCTCACCCTCCAATGAAGGCAAAGGCAAACCTCCTCTGAACAAATCTTACCAAGAAAACCCTGTGATAGGTTTGCCTTTGGGTTGCTGTAAATTGGAAACAACTTGAAGGCACACAACAACAACAACAACTTGTTTCTGGTTATCCTAGTTGCTGTTCTTTTTGTCTTCCTGTTGTTTGCCAGCTGCCTCTTCCACAGCCAAAACTTGCAGCACTGGTGCTCTCACATATCCCTCATCAGTTTTGAAATTCACTATGGATTTGTGTAGATGAATGTTAAAACAGCCATCATGTGACAGCAAGCACTGTGATAATCTCTCACATCACTCTGGTCTCCTTTTGCTTCATTGACTGCTTTGATATATGCAGGATGCTTTATTTATTTCATTTGGGATAAACCTGAAAATGCTTTGCCCTAGATCCACAAGGGTTGTGGGCTTAGGGAAAGCGTAAGGAGACTGTGGAGAGGGAGCCAGGGGGTGGTAATTATATAAAAGGGTGCTGCTTCTCCAGGGAGGGAGAATAAAAGCAGGCCTGGTCTGTCACAGCCGTGGCTGGCCTAGATCTCCATGTGACAGTGGTAAGTAGGCAGCAGCTATGGGGAGTGGTGAACAGGGAGCAGTACTTCGTCAGTGGGGTACTGCAGACCTGAAAGAGAATGATTAGGTTTAACTTGAAGTGCTGTGCCTATAGTTTTAATGAGCATTTATAATGTTCTTGGGGAAATGTCCTTCCTGTTCGGCTCCTCTGACACTGACATTTGGGAACTGCCATCAAGCTTGCCTAATGATAGCCATTTTTCAGAGTTAATGAACATCACAGGTTGCAAAGAAAAAAGTGACTTGAAAAGTATCCTGCCTGATGCTCCTTCATTGTCAGTCACTGTACAAGTCCTCAAAGCTCACCAGTGTTACCTGAGGCTACAGAAGCTGTTCTCTCAGTGTCAGACTCTACTCCTTCCTTTCCATAATAAAATAAAGTAATTATTGTTGTGTGCCTTCAAGTTGTTTCTGATTTACAGAGACCCTAAGCTGAAACTATAACAGCATTTTCTGGGGGCTGAGAGTGTGTGACACACTCAAGGTTACCCAGTGGGTTTCCATGGCTGAGCAGGGAATCATACCCTGATCTCTAGGGTTGCAGTCCAATGCCCAAACCACTACACCATGCTGGGTCTCTAAATAAAATAATATTGTGCTGATACAGGATGCTTAGAGTGCTTATAGCATGGTCACTCCTTCCATTTTTAAAAGGAGGAATGATGATCAGGTTTATTTAATATATTTTGTATGGCATCTGATAAGTATTAAAATTAATACCAAACATGAATGCTAAATGATACGTCAAATTGTAGATTTCCTTTCCATTTGTGGAAAACCACATTCCTTGTTTCTAATAAACTATTAGAAAATAATTGTGCCAACAGGCCCTTTACTGGTCTTATCATTTTCTGTTTAAAAGCATTTGCATTCTATCTACTGCGAAAACTCTTTAACAACTTACTGTTGTGGTTCTCCCTGCTTAAGCCATGAAACTCACTGAGCCAGTTCCACATTCTTAATCTAAGCAATTTACAAAATCTTGCAAGGCTGGATTCATCCTGAGCGCCTCACAGGAGACATGTGGTTTAAATGTGAAAAATTACAGGAGTAACTTTCAATCCAGGTTTCTGTATTTGCAGTTCTGGTTTCTGTATTATTGTATAGAAGAATCTTTATAGTGGCTAAAGGCCAAACTAGACACTTCTTGGGAGTCCTGTGACCAATACTGCCTGTTCTTGTTGTGTGTTTCTCTTTCTTTAAAGCAGCTGTCAGCGAAGGGGCAAAGGGTCTGATTTGAATTGGGGAGGTTAAGTGAAGTGAAGCAGGATTGAAAGCCATTGCTCCTATGCTCCAATTACAACCATAGCTGTCCTCTCTTAAGGCTGGTATTATCTTTGCAAAGGGAAAGTAGTAGGCCAATTAATGACGTCTGTAAATTTCCATTTCTATGGGTAATAGATACTTTGGCAGAGTACTTTATGCATGAGTAGTCCTTGTATAAAGGGCTGGATCTCCCACTGCATCACAACCATGATCCAAATCAGCGCTCTCCCCAGCAACTTCCACGGAACTCAGTGCAAGCATCTAGTTTAGTCCTTAGCCATCATGGAAAGGGAGCCCATATAATAATGGAGACAGCGGAATATATTAGCCCCTCCACATTCGTGAGAGTTAAGGGCTCAGAAGCCTTGCGAAAGGGAAAATCACAAATAACTCTTCCCTCTCATGATTCCCCTCTGGAGCTTCTCCCTCCCATTCCTTTGCTCTGGCCTTGGTGTTGCAGGGGGTGGGGTGAGGTAGAGAAGACATCCTTAAAGGCTTACTGCTACATTCCCCTCAGACAGAGAAAAGGGGAGTTCTGCAGTTCTAATTACTTCTGTGGCCAGCTTGAGAAAGGAACATCTGACCAACCAGCTGCCACAGAGCAGAGAGGCCATGCCTTCAGCAGTGGGAGGGGGCTTTGCTCGCCCAAAAAGGAGAAAAAATGTTCATTTTAAACACAAGCCTTGCACGCTTGGGTGAAGAATCAAGGGATCAAGGGATGGGAGGAAGAAAATGGGGGAGGGGAATGCAAGCTCGTGCCTTGCGAATAATAAAATTTGTGAAGGTCAACCTGTAAATGTGGAGGGGCTATTATAGCTTCTTTTTTTTTAAAAAATGCTATCCTTTCTGCCATATCTTCTACATCATTTATCTGATGAGCTCAGCTTGGCCCTGGAAGTGTGATTTGGAGAGTCTGCAGAGCCATTAGTTCACTCAGTAGCCATAGACAAAGTGATGTTTTTATTTTGTCAGATTCAGTTGTATATGAGTGCATGTTTAGATAGATAGATAGATAGATAGATAGATAGATAGATAGATAGATAGATAGATAGATAGATAGATAGATAGATAAAGTGTGTAATTATACTAGCCTATCTTGTAAAGGTCACTTGCATTCTTGAATCACTTGTGAAGCATGCTGAATTGCATCTTAGTGGAGGACAGTGTATCAGTAGTTGATTTCATTTTTATTATCATAGTTATGTAAATGTATTTACATTATGTATCATAGTTCTGTAAATGTACGCTCATACGAATGTATTATATTGATCCCCAGACATAATGATCTTGTAATTGTAGATACTATTTTCCACATTATAAGGTTTATCTTGATTCAATTGTTTTGATCCAGATTTAGTCATTCTTTAGTTGAATACTATGTTAAAAATAACAGAACTTGGTGATTAACTTGTTCCATTGATTTTAATGGATTTGCTCAAAGCAAATTTATAGCAATACCACCCCAGTGAGGTATAGCCTTGGGCGATATGCCATCTTCAGCCCAACCCCACGTGTGTCATTGGTGAAATGCCCCAGCTGTCTTCTTGCTCTGATGCAGTAGTAGCAAACAGTGCAAATGTCTATATGCATATTCAGTGTTGTAGTAGGAGACATGATGGCCAGCCTAGTTTAGTGGTGTTGGAGTAGGGCTGTTGGAGACTGGGTTTGAATCTCCACCCAGCTACAGAAACCTCCACTGAGTGACCTGAGAAAGATCACACTCTCAGCAATGGCAACCCTTCTTTTAATAAGTCCTGCCAAGAAAGCCCCATGATAGTTCACCTGAGGGTCATCATAAGTCAGAATCAACTTGAAGGTAAAGAACAACTGTTGCAGGTGATCAAAAGAAGCAAACACAGTCTTAACTTTGACCTTTTGAGCCTTTTGGTTGCACATACATTTTCAAGGTGCTGCTTTTGGTTTATCATTTTATAAACCTTAGTTGAAGACACCAACCAGAGGCAATATTATTTGCCCTAGCTTCAGAAAGTTCTGTTTGTAGGACGACAAAGAACAGAATACTTTCTGTCACCCACCTCAAAGGCTTCGGCAGAAATACTGGAAGTAAAATATTGGAAGTGAAAAGCCTTGACAGTACATGGCAAATACACAGGCTAAAATGAACGCTATAGTCAAATAAGCATGGCTCCTACCCAAATGGGTTTTAAATCTGCTCAGAACCTCCACTGATCCCAGTGAATCAGACATTAGACAGAAAACTACTTTATGCTGGCTCAGACTATTGGCTTTGTATTGCCTACTGTTGACTGTCGTAGTTCTCCAGCTTTCCTGGCAGGCATTTTCCTAGCCTTCTCAGGTCTTAGTCCTGAACCCTGGATCTTTTACGCAATGGGCAAGAATATGCATCATTCCATAGCTCTACATGCACAGTTCTAATTCCTGCCACTCTCAAGAGGGGCCCCTGATGCTGCCACTTACCAATGAGGAAGGGTGAGCCAATTCAGATGTAGCTACCTTCAGCTTGATCATGGGGGGAAGAAATGAGGATGTGTTCCCAAATGGGGCATGCTATTCCCAAATGGACTGTGTCTAGTCAGATTTCCTTCTTCTGGGAATTCAGAGGAGCTGGATCTTCATGGTCTAAATTACCTCTCTCTTCACTCCTTTTTCACTAGTAAATGACAGCATTTGGGGGTCCTTCCTGGGGTGTGAGGAAGGGATGGGCCAGCTGCTAGGTGGGGATGAGGGATGCTTTGGATGGAGTGCAAGGGCAAGAGGATAGCTCTAAGTATCCTGTCTAAAATGGAGTTTATGTACACATAAATCCTTAATAGGATGCCAGCCCAAAACCTATGCTTTGCCACAGAGTTACATTCCTTTCCCAATTACATGTTTGGGCAAAATATTCCTGAAGTCTTCCTAGCAAGATTTTCAACTTCGGGCTGTACTGGAGGGGAAAGGGAGTAACATTTTAGTTGATACTTCGACTGCTGTTTAATTATGGGAACAAAGATATAAAGGGGGTTGGACTGGATGGCCCATGTGGTCTCTTCCAACTCTACATTTCTATGATTCTACAATCCTGCTGTCATCATCTGTGATGAAAGCATATTTCAATGGGATTTTCCCATCCTTGAACAGATCCACTGTTTCATAAGCGGGATGCAATTCTCTTCTGAGGCTCTGCTGCTGAGGAACTGCTGTTCATTCCACTGATTCATGGACAGGCCTGCATTTTAGCAATATGTGGACAGTAGAGGTCAGCAGTGTATCCTCCAACTCTCTTCCTTTGGCAGAGACAATCCCATTTAATTCTCTGTAGTCTCACTTTTTCAGCTGTTTTTCAACTGTCCTGGTTTCTCTCTCATCTTCCAACTTTCTTCCCTTTGTCCTCAGGTTACTTCAATTGCTGCAAACTGAGTTCAAAGTGCAAAAGTAGTTTGGACTCAGTTAGTGGGGAAGAAGAGCGGTGGGGGTGGAATCTTGATCTTCCTACTAGGCTTCCTAGTAGGCTCAGGCAAAAGCAAATTGCTGCAGCATCTCCTAGCTTGTGTGTTCTTCCTCATTAATAATGTTTGCCTTTCTTAACCATACTCTGATTTTGCTTGGCCACAAGTGTCTTCGTCTTCATCTGTGAAATGTTGCAGGGTATGCAGCAGGGAGTGGATATTTTGAGTTTGGCCAGGCTATGAGATCCGGGGAGCCCCTTTCCTCAGTCCAGCTGTCCTCAGAGGAACATTTGGTGGGGATGCAATGGAAGGCTTTCTAAGTGGCCATTTCTAAGCAGTAGGACCCCCTACAGAAGGAGTCCTCTGCCTGTTGTCCTTCCACTAGGCGGAGCTTGGAAATAATTTGTTCAACATTAATTCATCACTCCTAATTTGTCGATCCTTTTAACAATAATTTTACATTTCATTATTTTATTTGCCAAATACCAAAAATGTTCATGTTCTGAGTAATGATTAACATTTGACATTGATTTAATTTGTTACTTTGGGGGAATACATGGGGGAAGTGATCCCTTTTTTTTTTTTTGCTTTAATAATATTGTTTTTTAATTAAAACATGTTATGAAAATATTCTTACCAATCAATAGCAATGAATTAATTTTATAATTTGCTCTTGATCATTCAGGTCATTCAGTTAACCTAATAAAATAATACATTTATGAGCTGGATGCAGAGCTAGGAATGTGTAGTGTAGTGACCTAGTGAAATCAGTGGGACCAGTTAGTCACAACACACAAAACACACACTGATGCACATATCCTTATGCCTCCTGAGTTCCTGCCCATAAAAGCAGCAAGCTTGCCTCCTCTAGATTTTGTGCCTGTGAATAAAAATGAATTCTATGATGTGACACTGTCAGCTAGTTCTGTGCTTTCATGTGCTTGCTCAAAAGAATGCGTACGTTTGATGTTGTTCTACTTATGCCTCATCAAAGGTTTCATGGCAGCTGCATTTCATGGTTCTCTGCAAAAACCACCTGCAAAGCACCCGTCATCTGAAACTGATATGCTTAAGAGTCCCTCCCAGACTCCAATCTGTAGGTTGCTGAATACGGCTAAATTGAAAACAGCCTTATTTGAAAGGAAATGGATGCTGTCAATCCTTCAAGAATACCAAAAGCTACAGTGCAAGGCAGCTCACAAACAAGGATGGATTTCTAGGGAAACAGCTGGAAAAGATGCAGTGTTGGTGTAATTTGTTGAATTCTAGTCATGTACAATGGGGACCTTACTCATTTCCTATAGGAATGCTTTGAGACTCCGAGCATTTGCTTTGGAGTTATGCTAGATGTGTGATCACAAGGACCAGCGAAAGGGATGGGAGCCAGTCACATGTAACTTTTTTTGCCAACAGCTATGGCAACAAATGAAGGCTGTGTTCTTATCAAAACTGGCACAAGGCCTCAACCAGAAACCTGGAAATTTAGATAAAGCTGACTGCCTTGAAAGGCTTTCCCTCTGCTTTTAGCAGTATGCTGTGGCACTGATTAGAGTCTCCCAATCATTCAGAGAAGAGAAGCTGCGGCAGCAGCAGCATGGAAGTCATTTAAGGCACACGGTATTGGTGTGGAATGATGCTCTTGTGATTATGACAGCTACCCCTATGCCACGAAATGTCACAAAGGAATAGGGTCCAAATCTTGAACATAATTGTACTGACAAACAAAGAAACGGTTCTCAAGACAAGGCAAGGCCCTACATTCAATGGGCTTACACATGTTTCATGCAACTGTGAGCTGGCGGCTTTGTTTTTCAAAACTACTTTTATATACCATTCCTAAGGGAATAAACAGTTTTTCACCCTGCTGCTCAACAATCTGTTGAGGACTGAGCATTGTCGGTGGCTCTGGGATGCTGGTTTGCTATTAGAGGGAGGGGAAAACAAGAGAAAACCAGGGGAAAGGGGCCTGGAGCTCTCCTTGAAGACAGTGTAATTGCCTGGACTTCTGAATAGGAGCATGGGGCAATGGTGTGTTTTGTTGAAGTTGTTGCTGCTTTGTTGTGTGCCTTCAAGTCACTTCTGACTTATGGTGACTCCCAGGTGACCCTATCATGGGGTTTTCTGGAGGCTGAGAGTGTGTGATGCACCCAAAGTCACGGCCAAGCAGGGAATTAAACCCTGATCTCCAGAGGCACAGTCCAAGGCCATTTCTGCACTAGACTTTTACAGTGCTATGATTCCACTTGAAACATCCTATGGAATCCTGGGGTTTGCAGTTTTGGGAGGGGCCAGCTGGCCCCTCCCAAAACTGCAAACCCCAGGATTCCATAGGATGCTTCAAGTGGAATCATAGTGCTATAAAAGTCTAGTGTGGAAATGGCTCAAGACTCAAACCACTACACTACACCACACTGGCTTTCTGTTTTGTTGAAGACTCCACTTGTATTTCATAACGTAAGATCTTTCAGTGATTAAACTCTTGTTTCAGGATATAACTTATTTAGTATATTTCATTACTAACACCAACAATAAAAAAGTGTAACATACCCTTCAACTGTTCCAATTGCGCAGGGAACAGACCCAATTAATCTTCTATCATTCTAATTTTTCAGTTGCTTTTAAAATATCCCATCTTCTCTCACTTCTCCTTTCTCCCTTTGTCCTCAGTTTACTTCACTTGCAATTAAGTAGTTTGCCTTCAATTAACATAGGGGGAGGAGAGGTGAGGAGAGGAAGGGGTGGGAACTTCCCCTTCCCAGTAGGCTCAGACAAAAGGAAACTCTTGCAGCCTTTCCTAGCTTGTCTCATCTTCCCAAATGACATTTGACATCTTGACTACAATCCAATGTTGCTTGGCCACATGCATCCTGGTTTTCATCTGTGAAATGCTGGCAGCTATGATTATAAACAATACCAGAAAATTTAAAGATCAGATGTGGGTGTTTGTGATGCTGCAATGTGAGGGGAAGAGAATGCTCCCCAGTAAGTGGGATCCAAGCTATACAACTTCCTCTATCTATTTTGTAAATTTTGAAATGGCTCCCTCCACATGTAGAAAAATTGAAAACAGGGAAAACCTTCTATTGGTACTAGTAGAGTTTCCTTCCTTTTAATCCTTGCACAGGAGCCCCTAATTTTAAATGAAATGGGTGCATGTATGGGTGGGGGTTAAACCTCTACTGCCTACATGCAGGCCTCAGTGTACAGCAGTGCTGTGCAGATAGAGAGAGGGCGGAAGAAGTGCAGTCTGTGAGCTGAATGCATCACAACCTTTTTAAAAAAAAATCAAAATACTTCCTGGAGCAGCTTTGAGTACCTTTGAGTCCCTGAACACCCACTGATTCACCAAGCTTCCTTCAATTGGGAAAAAAGTGGCCCCAAAGAAGCCTGAAGGAAAAAGAGCTAGAGGAGACCAGGATTTTAAAAGGGAAACAAAAAGTGACTTCTGGTCATGTTTGTGTTGCATTTTGGGTCAGTTTGTTTGTTTGTTTATTTAATTTTTGCCCTCTTTTGTCCTAGCATGAGACTCAGGCCATTTCCACACTAGCCTGTTATAGTGCTATAATTCCACTTTCAACATCCTATGGATCCTGGGGTTTGCCGTTTCGGGAGGGGCGAAACGGCAAACCCAAGGGTTCTGTAGGATGTTGAA
Source organism: Iguana delicatissima (assembly GCA_948472985.1). Lineage (NCBI taxonomy): Eukaryota > Metazoa > Chordata > Lepidosauria > Squamata > Iguanidae > Iguana > Iguana delicatissima. Next base: position 877,367 of record CAOKZL010000156.1, on the reverse strand, counting down.
AGTGGAATCATAGCGCTATAACAGGCTAGTGCAGAAATGGCCTCAGTTTTCAGCTGATGACATGATTGTGTAGCCCACCTTAGGTAGTTCAGGGCAAACATTGCTCCCACCCACCCCTGGTTTCAGAGTGAAAAACAGATAGGGCCCTTAAACTGCATGCTCCTAGCGGACCAGATGCACCAGAAAACAAGAGTGGCTGTTGAAATATTAGGCTTTATCTGCTCTGACATTAAAAAGCACATTTCCTGGTCACTATTATTACCCCTTCCCCAATACCTTTTGTACAGCACACTATACAGTAGAGCAAGGAAGGCAACATCAGAACAGAATTACAGAAATCCTATTTGACCCATTGGAAAAAGTGTATTTATTATTAAAGTGCAGAGCACTTAAGTCTTTATAGAGCTAAAACAGGATGATGTCAAGTTTAGTTTTTATTGAATTTAATGCTGCAGCTTTGTCTTTTACACCTGTAAAACAGAAATACAGTACTAGAATCTGGTCATGTTTGAGTTTGAGTTTGAGAAGGATGAAATTATATATGCCCTTACCAGGAGGTGGTGTATTTACCAGGAGCTTCAAAAGACACTTTATCACTCTGATATGACATCCATTACAGGTGTGGAATAAGTTGAGCAATATTCCTCTTTGAAATGATATTAAACATTCATGTGAAGAGATTCATGTTGAGGTCTCTCTTCACAGTTTGGGACCCACTCTTGATTTGCTTAAGCATATCCACAAGGTGGCACCACACTACACGGCAAATGAGATAAATGCCACTTCTGTGACGATGTAGGGAAACTATAATCTTGAGAACCCAGGAAATGTGTGAATATTAATGTACATTTTGCTTAATACTCGCCTGCCGTAAATTATGCATAATAGAGTCACTTAATAAACCTTGGCTTAAAGAGCTTAAGAATGCTAGCTGGAGTTGCTTTCTCTGTCTTGGCTCCTGAGGAGAAATAAAGTTGTTCATCACTGCTTTAAGTACCACTTTCAGGCTACATGGACATATTTGTATTTCACATTTGGTTCAGTAAGTCTTCTGGCATACTGTGATAATTCTAGTGTCCAATAGTCCATTTCTCTTGGTGCTGCAAATCTAGTTTGACTCAAACCCAATTCAGTAAATATTTACAAAACTCAGGGTTCACATTTGCCATCTTACTCTGCTTTGACATGATCCTGTAGTAAGAAGTTATTCTTCTCCCCAGTATAATTTTCTTCATCTTTCATTTTGAGTCCTAATAATTTTTATTTTGAAGCAAAAATAACAAGTAAATGGGAAAGGGTAAGCGGGTTTGGATGCTCCCCGTTTTGCTGATATTGTTGTGTGTGTTCAAGTTATTTCAGCTTATGGATACCCTAAGGGTTTTTCTGGAGGCTGTGTGTGTGCGCCCAACCCAAGCTCACCCAGTGGGTTTCCATGGCCAAGCTAAGAATCAAACCCTGGTCTCCAGGGTCATAGTCCAATGTTCAAACCACTACAGACTCCCTGTAGTCTTTCCCAATACCTGCAGATACGTAATGATAAAAATCATTCACATTGTGACTTAATCCTTCAGTGCTAACCTTAGACATTTGGGCACCTGAGACAAATTATTGCACTTAGCTCTTGCAAGTGCAAAGAAGATAAAGGACTCAGGAGTGCTTTGCTCTTCGAAGTGCCACGAGATGATCATTCCTTTTGCTCTGTCAGTTTTCAGCATGTTTGCTGTTGGTCTGGCAGAGAAAGCAAGCGTGCACCTATTATGGCGTGTTCATTAAGCATGCTGAAACAGAGGCAAAAGAATGCCTGGGACTCATGCACAATTGGTGGCACCATTAGGGCTTCAGACAGGGGCGCTGTAGTGATTGCCTTGCAAAACATTCATTTCCCCCCATGCTCTGAATTGACATGTGCAATCTTAATTGTTAGTTCTCAGTAAGAGCTGCACCTGGGCCCTTTATCTGCAAGAGAATGAAATTAAGACTGGGGCATGTAATTGCTATATAGATGAATACGTACTGAATTGTAGCCTACAGAATACACAGTCAAGTAGAAGTCTGAAATGACCCAGACTCTACATTTTCTTTATGAGCAGACAACTTCACATTGGTAAAGCCCTGCAATTTCTTAAGACATCTGACTCATCCTTTTCAATTTATTTCTATATTCTTTGAGAGCCAATGTGATGGTTTGAGCATAGGACTGTGATCCTGGAGATCAGGATTTGATTCCCCGCTGAGCTACGGAAACCCACTGAGTGCCCTTAGGTGTGTCACACACTCTCAGTCCCAGAGACCCTTGTGATAGGTTCACCTTAGAGTTGCCATAAGTTGGAAATGATTTGAAGGCACACAACAACAACAGCAAAGCAGCAGCAGCAGCAGCAACAACAACAACAACAACAACAACTATATTATTTGTGGATAGGATGCTCATGGTAGAGATCAATAGTGGGAATATTATTTAAGAAGAATGATCCTAAAGACATGCTCAAGTCCTCTATAATTGAACAGCAATATAGAATCATAGAATCAAAGAATCATAGAAATGTAGAGTTGGAAGAGACCACACGGGCCATCCAGTCCAACCCCCTGCTATGCAGGAACACCCTCAAAGCATTCCCGACAGATGGCCATCTAGCCTCTGCTTAAAAGCCTCCAAGGAAGGAGACTCCACTACACTCCGAGGCAGCACATTCCACTGCCGGACAGCCCTGACCATCAGGAAGTTCTTCCTGAGGTTCAGATGGAATCTCCTTTCCTGCAGCTTGAATCCATTGCTCCTTGTCCTGGTCTCTGGAGCAGCGGAACACAAGCCCACTCCCTCCTCTACATGGCATTCCTTCAAATATTTAAACATGGCTACCATGACCCCTCTTAACCTTCTCTTCTGCAGACTAAACATACCCAGCTCTCTGAGTCTATCCTCATAGGGCTTTGTGGCTTCCAGGCCTCTCACCATTTTGGTCGCCCTCCTCTGGACTTGCTCCAGCTTGACCATGTCCTTCTTGAATTGGGGTGCCCAGAACTGGACACAGTATTCAAGATGAGGTCTAACCAAAGCAGAGTAGAGTGGTACCAGTACTTCCCTCGATCTAGACACCATACTCCTGTTGATGCAGCCGAGAATTGCATTGGCTTTCTTGGCTGCCGCATGACACTGCTGACTCATGTTCAGCTTGTGCTCTATGAAGACTCCTAGATCCCTTTCACATGTACTGCTATCCAGTCACTTGTCCCCCATCCTATATTTCTGTATTCCAATTTTTCTACCTAAGTGTAGGACCTTACACTTATCTATGCTGAATTTCATTTTGTTAGCCTTGGCCCAGCTCTCCAATCTATCCAGGTCATTTTGAATTTTGATCCTGTTCTCTGGCGTATTAGCAACCTCTCCCAATTTGGTGTCATCTGCAAATTTGATGAGCATGCCCTCTATTCCTTCATCCAAGTCGTTGATGGAGATATTGAACAGCACTGGGCCCAGGACAGAACCCTGTGGCACCCCACTAGTCACTTCTCTCCAGGATGAAAAGCAGCCATTCGTGATCACCCTTTGGATTCAGTCGGTCAACCAATTAGAAATCCAACTAACAGTAGCCCTGTCCAGCCTGCATTTTACTAGTTTCTTTGCAAAAATGTCATGGGGCCTTACTGAAATCGAGGTATGCTACATCCACAGCATTCCCTTCATCTATCAAGCTAGTAACTCTATCATAAAAAGAGATAAGATTAGTCTGGCATGACTTATTTGCGAATTCCATGTTGAATTCTCGTGATTACCGCCTTGCTTTCTAAGTGATTAGAAACTGACTGCTTAATGATCTGCTCCAGGATCTTTCCGGGTACTGATGTCAGGCTGACTGGGCGATAATTATTTGGGTCCTCTTTTTTTTCCTTTCTTGAAGATGGGGACAGCATTTGCTCTCTTCCAGTCTGCTGGAACGTCTCCTGTCCTCCAAGATTTCTCAAAGATTATAGCAAGCGGTTCCGAAATGACCTCTGCCAGTTCTTTTAATATCCTAGGATGCAATTCATCTGGCCCTGGAGACTTGAATTCATCCAGTGTGGCCAGGTATTCGTGTACCACCTCTCTACCTATTACGTGCCTCATTTCCCCTGATTCCTCATCTGCTCCCCAACGGCCAGGTTGAGTGCTTGTATCCTTCTGGGAAAAAACTGAGAAAAAGAAGGTGTTAAGTGGTTCTGCCTTTTCTCTTCCCCCTGTGAGTAATTCACCATCTTCTCTGCGCAGTGACCCTATCGTCTCCTTCTTTTTCCTTTTGCAGCAGACGTATTTAAAAAAGCCCTTTTTATTGTTTTTAATGTCTCTGGCCAGCCTAAGTTCGTTCTGTGCTTTAGCCTTTCTGACCTCCTCCCTACATCTCCGGGCCACTTGCTTAAATTCTTCTTTGGTGGTTTCCCTCTTCTTCCATTTCCTATACATGTTTCTTTTAACACTTAGCTCGGCTGAGAGTTCTTTAGTCAACCGTTCTGGTTTCTTCAGATGCCTTCCATTTTTCCTCCTTATTGGCACAGTTTTAGACTGTGCCTTCAATATCTCCTTTTTAAGGAACTCCCATGCCTCCTGAACTCCTTTCTCTTTCACTATTCTTGACCACAGAATTCCAGCCAGCAGCTCCCTAAGTTTACAGAAGTCTGCTTTTTTAAAATCTAAGATGAGTGTTTGGCTGCCCTTATCTTCTCCTCCCCACTGAATGCCAAATTCCAATAGGGCATGGTCACTCCCCCCTAAAGATCCAACCACTTCTACCTCATTAACAAGGTCATCCCTGTTGGTCAGGATCAGATCTAGAATATTTGATCCCCTTGTGGCCTCTTCCACCTTCTGGACCATGAAGTTGTCTGCAAGACAAGCATGAAACTTGCTGGACCTTGCTGTCTTGGCAGAGTTTGACTGCCAGCATATATCTGAGTAATTGAAATCTCCCATTATTACTGTATCTCTCCTCCTTGAATGTGCAGTCATTTGGTTGAGGAAAGCGTCATCAAACTCCTCAGCCTGGGTTGGAGGTCTGTAGTAAACCCCCACCAGAATATCCCTATTGTTTCTCGCTCCCTTAATTCTTACCCAAATGCTCTCGACTTGGCTTACTGGGTTTAAGTCAAGGATCTCTTCACAGGTGAAAACATCCTTGACATACAAGGCTACTCCCCCTCCTTTTTTGTTTGGTCTATTTTTACAAAATAGGCTGTACCCCTCTATTCCTATATTCCAATCATGAGACTCATCCCACCAGGTCTCAGTGATGCCTATGAAATCATATTTATTTTGTTGTACTAGGAGTTCAAGTTCATTCTGCTTGTTTCCCATACTCCGTGCATTAGTGTATAGACATTTAAGTCCCCGGGCCCTTCCTGCAAGTCCTGTACTATTGTTTCTACTGCTCCCGCCATTGGCCTCTTGTACTACTTGTGCAGTATCAATTGGGCTTTTTCCCCTTGCGCTCGCCAAGTCCCTGCCCTGAATAATATTGTCTCCCTCCCCAGCGGAACTTAGTTTAAAGACCTCTTAATCCTCCTTGTGAGACTGTTGGCAAAAACATTCCTGCCAAGTTTTGTGAGGTGCAGCCCATCCCTCGCCAGAAGCCCATGTTCATGGAAATTCAGGCCATGTTCCAAAAACCCAAACCGTTGCCAGCGGCACCACGTGTGGAGCCAGTTGTTGACCTCTGCTATTGTCCTTTCCCTACATGCGCCATATCCTTGAACAAGGAGGAGAGATGAAATGACCACCTGTGCACCAAGGTCCTTAAGCTTTGTCCCCATAAGCTCATAGTCCTTTGCGATGTGGTAAAAGCTGCTCCTCGCAGTATCATTGGTTCCGACATGAACCAAAATGAGGGGCTTATGGTCAGTGGGTTTGACCAGCCTGGTTAGCCTCTCCATTACATGGTTGATCCTGGCCTCAGGCAGACAGCAGACCTCTCAATTGAGCTTGTCCGGTTTGCAAATTGCCGTTTCAGTTCCTCTGAGCAAAGAGTCCCCAACAACCAGAACTCGCCTCCTCTGAGGCTTGTCCTGGTCTCCTCGACGAGCATGTTCCACTAGGACTGCCTGGGCATTCTGTTGAGGCTGGGAGCATTGACCTAGTTCCTGTTGCCGAAGTTGGACTTCTTCTTGTTGACATTCTGTTCCCTCCACATGACGCTCCTCATTGTTCGTAAGGCCAAGAACTTTGAAGCGATTGTGTAGGTGAAGAGTCTCTGTTGCCTTCCTGGTCCTTCTACTCCTCTGTGTGACATTCGTCCAAGCCTCTGTTTCCTGGCACAGTGTGCTAATTTGCTGATCTGGCAGCTCCTCCGTGCATTCGGTCTTCCGGTAGGTCCTCTCTGCCCGATCCAAAAACTCCTCCCCTTCCCTAATAAGATGAAGATCAGAAACTCATGCCTCCAGCTGGCGCATCTTCTCTTCCAAGAAGATGACCAGTTTGCACTTGGTGCAGGTGTACCCGAGAACATCTTGTGGCAAGAAAAGGAACATACCACAAGTGTTACAGGTGACTGCGATAGCTCCCTCACCTTCCATTCTTGAAACTAGAGAGAGCGGTACAGTACGTAATTCTAGAAAGAATAACTGGGTGTACAAGCTACGTCTGCTCTACCGAATGCCGTACCGAATATGGTGATACTCAGGATCAACCTACCAAAGCTCAGTTACTGCTGGCTTCAGCAAATCACTAGATCACTTCTTAATGGCATCATCTAAAGCTCTGATAGAGGCAGAGGATTTTTTTTCCACATGTGACTTGCTTATGAAGTGGTCACTTGGTTCTGATTAAATATAAATCTCCGTCAATCAGAACGCTCACTTGTGTTACAAATGTTTCTTTACTGTACCAGTTGGAACCTACTATTCACATAATCAGTGTGAGAACTTATCCCAGGCAATCTATTTAAACTTCACATCGTGTAAGAACTGTGAGAAGAAGAAGATATAATTCTTCTACTGCAACCTTTGCTCCATGTAGTGCTTCTCAAATTTAACAAACCAACAGAGTCAGGAAATAAACAAGTAAAATATATATAAATATATTGTAAATATATTGTAAATACATTTAAAAAATCAGTTAATCACAAATCCAGTTGGAAAATCAATTATATACATGTATACCTTAGTTGAAAAGGTAGATGTGTTCCTGGGCTTTACTTCTTTAACAGAAATCTTGGTACCAAGGGTAGAAATAACATGGAAAGAATAGGGATAATTTTCTGCACACATACACATGAGTGTGCACACATACACATAGAATTCAAAATGTTTCAGTAAACTTTCAATACGAAACTACTATTACACTCATGTGAAATGAAATAACCAGATCAGGTAAGCCTTGAATAGGTAAACAAAAACATTTTGAATCTTCTAGAGGCCATTTGAAAGCGTCTTCCAAAATGCATCCTGGGATGTAGTCAACAACCTCCACTTTTCTAATGATTTCCATTTTGGTGGCAGATTTATAGATCTATGCTTTATCAACATGCCAAGGTAGCTGGTGATGCTGGCTAATCTGCCTTTTCCTTTTCTTTCTGTTTTGCCCTTCACATATGCCTAGTAAGTGATTCTAGTGGTGGCTGTTTACCTTGCCTGTTGTACAGAAGCGCACAAAGGGACAGTAGGATCACCTAGAACAGATTCACATTCTTTTCCAGGTCAAGTTTTATTGCATTGTTTACATGTATTTGGAGAAAGGCAGGATATAAATAAAGCAAAACAAAACTGTAGACATGCTGCTACAACCCAACATGAAGTCTGTCTTTCTCTAGCTCTCCTTTACCATTCTCCCAGTGCCAATGCTGCCTCCCAACACTCTTCAACCAAGACAGAAGGCAAGAAAAGTGGGGGTCTGTCTCTCTAAAAAGCCTTTGTAAATAGGAGCTTCTTTGTCAGAGGCTTTGTTAACTGAGGTATGCCTGTATAATAAAATACATAATCTACACATTTTTTAGTAACCTGAAACTACAGTACTATACTGTGAACATTGGTTTTGCACAAATCTCTGCACTGTTGATGCCACCTTTTGCCCTGTGAGGATATGCTGCATAAAGGTGCAACAGGAATAACAGAGATGGCACCCTGAAAATAGATATCTGGATCCTCCTGTGGAATGAATATGTGACAGCTAAGCATTTACTGAGCCAGAAAGAACACCTGGAAGTACTCTATGGGAGGGACCCTAGCCTCATTGTACAGCATATGCCTTGCATGCAGAAGGTCCTAGCAGAAACTGGAAAATTTGTCTTTTGGAATCCCCACCCACCCGGCTGCATGTGGTCTGTGATATAGTCTAAACGCTTTTGTAAACTGGATTCTAGATTAAACCCTGTCATCTCCAAGTGAAATAGGGAGCAGATGATATGAAAGACCTGTTCCTCAGACCACAGAGAATCACTGCTAGTCAGAGCTAGAATGAGAAACAGTATGACCTAATTTGAAAGCCAGCATAATGTAGTGGTTTGAGCATTGGACTACAGCTCTGGAGGCAAGGGTTTGAATCCCTGCTTGGCCATGGAGAACCACAAAGGGGCCTTGGGGAAGTTATATTCTCTCAGCCTCAGAGGAAGCCAAAGACAACCCCTTTCTGAACAAATCTTGTCAGGAGTTTCCCTGGAATAAGATTGTCTTAGGGTTGCCATAAGTTGGAAATGACATAAGGGCATAGAACAACAATAACCTTACCTTTCTATAAGCCTGATTTTAACTGGCTCTATTTCGGCCTCTCACTTTAGTAAGATCAGAAAAGTGAAATCTCACAAGTACCTCTTTTATTCCCTAGCAGTAAAAATACATCAATAACAAAATGAGTAACTATGAATTTGCTGCCCTTTGTATTGTGTGGTTTAGCATTGTATTACTTCATTTATATTCCACTCCCCCCCCGCTCAAAAGCAGGATAACTTGTGCTTTCATGACATCCAAAATTTGATACCTGAAGCAGCCACCTAGTTGTAGAGTCAGCCCTGTGAAATACTGAAAATACTGAGTTATTTATTTATTTATTTATTTATTTATTTATTTTTGTATTTCCTCACCAGAAAATTGCTGTGAGTGAACTACCCTTTCAGGCCCCATAACAATCCTGTTTTGGCCTATTAAAAGAGCCATTATCTGTATGCCTGGATATGACATTTTAGAATTGGTTCCCAGGTCTAGGATATTTTCTGTGCTCTGGCTAATTCTTACAATGTTCCTACCATCCTTTTTCAGGACCATGGCCTTGTAGAGTTGTTATTGTTTGTTAATCCATTGGTTTCTCTCCACACAGTGAACTGGGCTGCAAGTTTTTATTTATGACCTCCATTTATTCCTTCCTTCTTATTTCAGCCTTATCAGCTTGTAGTGTGCAATGGCTGAGAGGCTGGATTGCAACAGCAGCAAGTTCCTGCACAGCTACGGCTGGTTAGTCAGCATTTTACATGTGGTTGTCACTGTATGGCAGCAGAAGTGCTGCACTGTGTCATACATATTTAATAACGGCAAAAAAACCAAAACCAGAAAAACCTCAGAGAGAACATAGACACTTGGGGATAATGCAAGTGGAGTGATTTTAATAATGTTGTGTTTATTTTGTGGACTGTTGTTTTACTGTCCACAATTTGCATAAAATGCAAAATGGAAAGCAGAATTCCATTATAAAAATACAGATGTGTTTGGCCTTTATGTCTTTCTCTTAGAGCAAAGAAGAATTTCACTTTTTTTATTATGTGGAACAGCACTAAATTGTTGTTACCATTCAGACTTTTAGCACATTCTGATTCCATCCATTAGAATGTTCAGAGCCATTATGATTGACATTAAAAGCACCTTGACCCTGATCCCCAGTGTTGAAGATACTTTGCAGAGCGCTAGCAGCTCAAAGAAGCCATCTGCGGTTCAGGGTAGAAAGCCAGTTATAAACTTTCCCATTAATATATCATTAGCCACTGTAGTAATAAGAATGTCACTATGCTGCCTATAGCCATTTTAAACTGGAGATTATGTCTCTGATCAATGCTGAAGAGCAAGGTCATTACTATGAATCCCTATTTTGTATGCCTCCACCACCTGAAGCATGGTATCACAGAACAGAGTCTTCTTTTTGGTGGCACCAAAGCTGTGTAACTCCTTCCTTTGGCATTTTTGCCTTACTCCATCCTTCTTTGTCTCCTTCAGTGTGCGCTGAACCTGGCCCTCCTTTGGAGCACTTTGGGGTTCTCCTGCTAAGCTCTTTTTCTTGTTCTTAAACCTTGATTAATTTTCCTGCCAATTAGCTTTTATAAGGTGTTTTAATTATTTTAAAAAAGAAAGCAAAATAAATTTTAAATAAATAATTAAATATTTAATGGTTAAAATATATTACTGGTGGTCCTGGACAATTTAAAGCAAACTTGTGGTTGTAAACACAGTGGACTCTCTACATTTGTAAGGGTTCAGGATGCAAAACCCTCACAGAAGTGGAAAAACCATGAATAACTCCCATTTGTGATCCCCTTGCCATTCCCCTCTGGAGCACCTCACTCCCATTCCCTTACCTCTGAAAAAAGGCAAGGTAAAGGGCTCACTGGTATTTTCCCCTGAGACAGAGAAGAACAAAGTTCTGCTGTTCTAGTTACTTCCGGTCAACATCTTGAGGTAGGAATAAAATGAGCAAATGACCAATCAGCAGCCATTACTCAGCAGCATGTGCAGCCACATGAGAGAGAAGACACACCTCCAGCAATGGAGTGGCTTTGCTCACCCAAAAGGAGAAAAATTCCATTTTAAACACAAACCTCACAAGCTTGGAGTGAGGGATGCAAGGGAATGGGAGGGGGAGGAAAATGGAAGGGGAAAAGTAAGCGCATGCCTCATGAAGAATCAAATTTGTGAAGGTTGAACCCACAAATGTGGAGGGAAGACTGCATAAAGAACAGATTAATCAAATAAATCAAAATGGATGTGTTTAGATAAAGGTAGGCTGGCAATGTATAGTGGAGCTGGTCCAATCATTAGGCAGAGTAAAACAGCTACTTTGGACAGCAGCTGCTAAGACATAGCAGCCCTTATTCAAGAGGTTGCCCCAGATTTTTCTCTGCACTGAAGAGGAGAGATGCGTGTGTCATGTAACCTATCCTGCATCCTCAGAGCAACTCTGCTGCCCACAAATGGAGTGGAGGATATTGATATGTTGTGAGTGCTGAAGGAAGGTATAACTATAATGCTTTTTGAGATGAGTATGGAATAAAATATGCCATGTTTGCAAAAGCTCCATTCTTTGATCCAGGCTAGGTTTGTTAGAACGTCCTAGACTAAGTATAGATTGTCCACCCCAGATTTTCTTTTTTTTATTATCTTTATTTTACTAAAAAAAACAACCCCCCCGAAAATATATAAATAAAACATTCATTATGTCTTGTCGTTACATAAATTCCATCATCACAATAAATCTTACATACATTTAAAAAAAGAAAAATTACAAATATAAACATAATCGAATTAAATAATTACACAATTTAATACTATCTTTTATTAATACTAACACTTACTTTATTTTATATTACTTTATTATTACTTATTACTTTATATTTGTCCACCCAAGATTTTCTATGGTGTGACTGGGAAGGCTAGAACAATTGGCCCCTGGTTTCGGAAAAGGATAGGGAAGGAACTATGGAATAGCAAAGTTCTGAGCAGCTTGCGTTCGTACTTCCAACAACTCCACTGGAATATTCTTGACTGGTGCATTAGCCAGCAACATGTTTCCAGTCAACACAACTAATCCATCCTGCCATGTTTTTCTGGTAAATTACACCAGTGTACAAGACAGGCAATCTGCTTTCAGATGCTGTCTTTATTGTGATAATAGAAAAGTGTCTAGAATAATCTATGAAATGGTTCTTGCATATCAAAATATCCCATGTCTCCTTTTATAGTGCTTTCTACTTGATTTTAAAGGAAGATAGATGCATGTCTGGGCTAAGAGCGCGGGAGAATAAACTTCTCTTATCATACAATGATCTTTGGTGTCACACTGAAAGATTAAAGGCAGATTTAAATGTCATAGGCAGCAACTGCAGCAAATCTACCACTTATGCATTAGGGGTTCCACTGGACTGGCATGAGGGTGAAAAGGCCTTTTGGTCTGTGGGCTAGTACCTTAATGAGCATCATCTGTTAGAGCAAGAGTTCAAACACTAAAGGAATTGCCTTGGCTGCCAAAACATTTCCAGACTGAATTCACTGTGCCGGTAATGATGTTTACAGCCATAAATGATCTGAGACCTCAATATTTGAAGGAGTGCCTCCCCTTGAATATTTGAAGGAGTACCTCAGAATGGAGACCTGCCAGAGAGTGTCTCCTCTGTGTCCCACCAGTGGAAACTATACACCATATGAAGACAGGTGAGAAGACCTTCTTAATTTCCGGCTATGGATTCTCCTTTCTCCAGCATTGGTCTCATTTTGGCACCAAGTTAAAATGTGACTTTAAATAAATACTTTTGGGGCCTAATGACTTCACCCAACATCTATACATAACATGGCTTTATGTTGTTTTAACAGCAGTTTGTATACTTTTGTTTCATATATTTTTAGAATGTTTAATTTTTTATTGTTTTAAATTTTATTGTCTTTTTGTTCTAGATCTCAAATTGTTCAGTTGATTTTGTGTAAGTTGCCCAGAAATCTTATCGTATGGGGCAGGGCAGAAATCTTCACTGATATTCTACATTAGCTGCTTAGTTAAGCCTGCATAACTAAGTAACATTTCTTGGCACATACCCAACCCCACCTGAAGAATCAGCTGCTGGATGGAGGGAAGGAGGTCTATTTCCACTCTCCTCCCACCAGTAAGCAAAGCTGGGACAAGGACTTGCAGCAAGGGTCCTGCTTCCAATTTTTTCAGCCTCATTTGCTGGTGGGAATGGGATGGAAATGTTTTCCTCCTTGCACCCTGATTGGAAGGTGAATGGACTTCCTTCATGTGATCTGGCTGCTGGTTCTTAAGGTGGACTGGGGAGGCATTTACCTACTTTTGCAGTAAGACTATATCGTGCTAATAAATACAGAGCAGCTAGATCTCTAGGTTATGAATCCATAACTGTGATACTGAGTGCCAGCCGCTGTAAATAAATAAAAATTAATTAAATACATAACATGTATCTGGATCCTTATCTGAGCTAAAATTCTCTGTGTGGAACACCTGTATGGGAAAAGTCCATTTCCCACTTTTTCTTCTATCTGTGCTCTTTGCATGACCTCTATCACGCTTAAGTTGGCAAAGAGATCTCATTTCTGACACCTTTAAATCCTGCTGTATGTTCCTTACTTTCTTTGGTCATTGAAATATAGACAAAACAATCTTAGATCTTTGGCTATTGAGAAGAATTTTTACCAAGACACTTACAGTTTGTGCTTTTAAATATCAAGGAATATCTCTTGGTATCTCTTTTAATATTTGATGGGACATTATCTCAGGGAAGATATTGGTCCTATCTCACGGTGGAAATCACGTGGCTCTTCAGATGTTGCTTGGATTGCAACTCCTAGTATTCCTCACATTTGATTATGCTGGCTAAAGCTGCTGGGACTGGCAGTTTAATCAAACTGTTGATTGGGATTTACTACCTTTCTGCTATGAATTACTACATTACTACCTTTCTATGAAGCAGTTAGGATGTAAAACAATCAGTGTTTATAATACTTAAGTATCATTGGTTTACGTTTGGTACATTTAGCATCTTGAAAAAAAATCAAGGTTGATTCCTTTGTGACAAATAGAGACACCAGCATTTGATTCTCCCTAATTTCCTCTATTTCCCCCTCATGACTTTCTGAAGGATTCATATAGTTTTTCTATTGGAATATTCTGCCTTTTCTCCAGATGTTTGCCTGCAAGATATAACTGAACGCAGTTGCTGACTGCCTTTGCTGTGAATGTGCATCAGTCAGTTTGTTATCCAGTTTGCGGTGGTCAGGAAAGAAAAAAGGGTACCACAGCAAGAAGTGTAGAGTTGGAATTTAATTCAACTCTTTACTTGAATCTCAGAGCTCTTCTTAAACTGTGGGGTCCTGGTATGGCAGGTTGGAAACAAGTTGCTTCCTGAGGCAAAGAATCACGTGCTCTTCTCTGCCGTCAAGGCAGCAAGCCAGCCAAGTGATTATGGCCTGTGAGGCAAAAAATCTCCTAAGCACATCTCCTCATCCCTGGCAATTAATACAGTAGAGTCCTGGTTATCCAACGCTCGGTTATCCGACCATCTGGATTAACCAACGTCGTGGCGGCCTGGGGGCATGGCTGTGGGCATTTCCGTGCCCCAGACATGCCCCAACACGCCCCCAACACCCCCCCAAAATGGGCGTCTGGGTAATCCGACCTTTCGGTTATCCGACCCTGTGGCTGCCCGTTTGGGTCGAATAATAACTCTCTACTGTAATAACAGATTAAATAACAAACAGTTTGGTAGAATCATAGCTCTGTGTGTAGTGTGAAAGGAACTTGAGTAACCTTGGCCCTTTCTGCACCGGGCTATTAAAACGGTGCAGAGTGACCTCGGATGGAGGTCTTCTGCACTGTAGAGTGGACTGGGGCGGACTACTTTTTGTAGTTCCGCACCTCAGTCCAGTTCAGAGCGACCGGAACTGGTCACGCAGTGTGCTTTTTAAAAACTTCTTTTTAGAAGGTTTTAAAAAGCACGGAGCGCGCAACTCTGTGTCGCTCCGTCCCCATGCTCAGGTGCAGATTTGCAGGCACGCACAAGTGCATGCCTGCAGATCTGCAGGGGCGGGCTTTAGGCTGGCGAACTTCTCCGGTCGGTGGAGAGCCTCCACCAACTGGAAGCTGCCATTTTGGACGCCGGAGCAATGCAGAGCGATGAGCTCACACTGCTCCTCGTCCCGATGGACTCGCCCGGACGCTGAAGAAGTCCGGTGAGTAGCGTTTTTCGCGGTTCCTTTCCCTCTTGCAGAAAGGGCCCTTGTTGCAAATATGACAGGACTTTAACAATAAGGTTTAACAACAAATTCTGATCCAATGAGATGATTAAAAACAAACACAAAACAAGTACTGTACTCAAATTCATGAGAATGAATTCTAGGATAGAAGGAGGACAGAATACAGAATTCAGTTGTGGTGATCCACATACCTTGAGTATCAGTGAAAGACAGTAAGAGTAAAGAATACTTCTATTTAGTGCTCTCTCATATCCACTGACACACCTCCAAAAGAGGAGACAAAACTCCAGAATATATTTATTTAAAATTATATCTAGGAACTATTCACTGGAGTGAAGGAGGTATTGGAGAGTTATTTGTTATTCATTTATACATTTAAGCATAAGTATGATATGCCAGACTTGAAAACATATGTTGTTGTTTTACACATGTCAAGGAATAGCTGCATTTTCAAATTTTAATGATTTATCTGCTGCACTACAAGATGGTGAAGGGATCAAACAACTCTTCAAGAAAAGCAAAATGCTGGTGCTAATTGGTGTAAGCAGGATCCAAAGCAAGTTACATCTCATGCAAGTGGGAGGAAGGTCCCAGTGAAGTATATATAGCGACTTTTGACCTGCATCATGTGGTGCTAGGACATATAATTGGAGCCAGAAACTGGACAAGTTACTCGTTTTAAACTGCAGCTCCCAGAATCCTCCACCAGCATGGCCAATAGCCCTTTTGGCTCATGGATTCTTTTAGGGAGGAACATTTAGAATTCTCAGCCAGAGCGGTCTATACCCCTAACCAGACTGCAAATCCCAGGATTCCATAGAATGGACCCACAGCAATTAGAGTGGAATTATAGCACTATAACTGTGTGATGTGAAAAAGGTCCTAGTTTCCCCAAGTTGCATTTTCCCTTACTAAGCGCCTTTTGTCACTAATAATTACATGCAATGTAATTAAAATAAATGTATTTTGTTCCCCACAGGCACATTTATTTGGAAGTAAGTCTAACTGAATATTGGGGCTTGCCACTGAGTAAATGTGCAAAGATTGAATTCCCTATTCCCTTCTCAGATCATTCCCCCACCCCACTATTTTTCCCCCCACTGATACCTTAATGGTTGTATTTTTTGAGGTTGCTAATATTTCTTCCATAGACAATTTACTTTAACTTATGATGAGTTCATATTTGTTTTTCCGCAATACATTTTATTTCTTTGGAGCCCACCAACAACTATGTCCCAAAAAAAGTGGAGGACATTGCATCTGCTTGGTTTCCATGAACCTTAGATGCATATAATGAGTTTAGGACTGAACTGTAATTCTCTCATGGACTCCTATAACATATAGCTCACTTTAATGGTATTTATCCTCTTTATAATACACAACTACTAGTTATACTTTTTAATTCCACAGTTGCAATATAAGCAGATACATATAATGATTATATCACAGTTGGGAACTGTAGGTGCTAGTTTCCACAGCAATTTTAATCATTTTTATTGTGAATTCTGTCTTTAAGATTTGCTGTCTTAGTCACGAGTGAACATGTCTTGCACTTCCAGTCTAATTCTATGATACTGTGGGATGAAATAGGGAAAAGTGAGAAAACCTCTGTATGAAACTTCTTTGTTAGCAAGCAAAGTCAGCTTTGCCATTAGGCAGAATGGGATAGCTGCCTGTGATATCCTCAGCAACTGGCACCCTTGACTAGCTATGAGTCGGTAAAATCCTGGTAGGCCCTGCTGCTGACACTGGCCCTGAGCTCCCTTCATGGGGTGACTACATTTATGAGCTGCCTTCTGCTTTAAATACCCACACTATAGTTGAAGTAGGGTCATTATGTGGACCACTGTAGGGCAGTGGTTCCCAAACTTTGGTCCATCAGATGTTTTCGACTTGACCATTGGTCAAGTTGGTTGGGCTTTCTGGGAGTTGAAGTCCAAAACACTTGGAAGACTAAGTTGGGAACCATTGCTGTAAGGCCTTGAAATTGCAGCACTTGTTGCTGCCTAGTGCCAGTGGCTGAACTTGTGGAGAAGGCATCTGTCTTGGGAGCTGTCCTATCTCAGTCCTGGCAGCACAGCTGATAATTCAAACAAAACAAACTGAACACCTCCCAGCTCATTACCTACTTTCATTTAGTGACAACAAAGTCAAAATTAAGTCCAACAGAGTTCAAAGGTGGCAAGTCTAAAGTCAGTCAGAGTAATACAGAGTCAGCAAGTCATCCAGCAAACAGAGAGATGGGATAAACTCTGACAACTTCTGGAGGGGAAGAGTGGCAGCTATGTAGGTCAGCCACTTACTGCAGCTGTTGCCTGATTAATTGTTGGCGGTTGTAAATTCTCTGGGATCAGTGCAAGCTCTCTCTTTACTGTCTGCACTCAGCAAAGCTGCATACAGGTAAGTGCTCTTCTGTGTCTGAAGAGGCAGGACTCTCTGCTAGAGCTGGCACCACCCCCTGGTCTGTTTGTGACACTGTAGCCTCTTCCTGTACAGCAGGTCCTGGCATGGCCCCTGCTTCAGACTCTGAGTCAGAGTCCATGTTCTGGAAGCAGGGCATAACCGGAGCAGGCATACTGGTGAGCACTTTGCCAGAAGCTTTTTCAAAGTGAAGTGAGCCTTGTTTTCCTCTTTTCTGTCACAGTGTGTCTGATTAAGCCCCAGGAACTACTGGTCTTACCAGACTACACCAGTGTTGGCTACAGTTACTGGCAATAGCTCTTCCAATTTTTTCCAACAGGATTCTTTCCCAGCCCTACCTAGAGATGCTCTACCAAGGAGCCAAAGCCTATCTCCTGAATCCCATGAGAGAATTCTATTTACCTTGGCTTACAGTGAGAATCTATAATATGGCAATAGGAGTCTGAATTAACAGCTAGTATCTTTGAAAAATGGGGTGATGTTGGTGGCATCATAGCTACTACGTTGGCAGTGATTTTGCTTCATAGCTGGTCTGTTAAGAATTTCTGCCCCCTTCCCCAAACGGTGATAATTTTGTACAGGAAAATAAGGATGAAGAAAAAGAAGAGCCAACTTATGTGATAGAATTTCAGAGAGCATGAAAACGTCTGTGGGTTCATTGTCAAAACTTTATAAAGCCCTAAGGAGATGAAGTTTACAAAAGAAAGAAGGCTAAGTGAGAAAATGATTCTGGGCATGTTTGAGGATTTGAAGAAAAGATGTAATATCAAAAGAAAATGGATTGTTATTCTCCTACTATGGATGTGTCAAAGGAAGAAAAAAAAAAACCTCTAAACAGTACCTGACATGAAGGTTTGACTCTCCTTTGATTTAAAAGCTAGACTGTTTTCACAGATGTCTTCTCTCCCCGTGAGGCAATCTACCAAACCGTCCAAATCCTCAAGTCATCTTTAGACTGGGCAGACTTGCTGGAAATCCCAAGATTGTACACCTGTCAGTTAGAGGTGCTGGGTAGAAAAATCAAAGGGGGTCACAGAAAGAAAAATTTTGTAGGGGTTAAACTACCATTTCGTATGCCTTTTTCTGGGCTTGTGAAGACAAGGCAAAAGCTGTGGAAGTGGCATTTTTCCTTGGGAAGGGAGGCTTTTATGTTTTCTTGTCCTCTTTGAATTTTTACTCTTATTTCTTTCTGTAGGAGAGAAATAAAGTACCCTTGTTCTAGGGATGGTATAGTCCCCCACCCACCTACAGCAACTATTCCAGGGCTATATTGGGGAAATGGAAGATCCTCAAAATCCCACAAAGTTCCCTTATGCATTTCTGGTCTGCTTTAGAATCACAGAATCATAGAGTTGGAAGAGACCACAAGGGCCATCAAAGTCAGCTGCTGGTCATGCAGGAATATACCATCAAAACCTTCTTTCTACCCCCTCTGCTTTTGGAGTTCTGACAGGGAAAGAGTGAAGGTGGTGGAACAAAGGAGGCTCCTCAGTGAAAGGGCTCCTTCTTTACCCGCAAACATCTCTGTGGATGTAGAAGTTCTGCTATGCCCACTGAGATCCCAAGATGTTCCTGGAATGCCCATCCTGTCTTGGGGATGTTATTACTCAATGTTTTCCTAACAATGCAGACCAGGGGCCCTTTCACATTACACAATTGTACTATGATTCCATTTCAGTGGTCATGGCTAATAGAGCTGCCAGAGTGAAACCTTGTGAGGGCTCTTGTAACTTCAATGGTTATATAAAAGAGGGAATTTCAAGCAGTGTTGCTTGTTGCCTTGTTTCATGACAAGCAACACTTGCTGAAATACTCTCTTCTATCCCACTATTCAAGGGGCAGGAACAATTTCCACTCTTCTTTCCAGCAATCCTACACTGCATCCTATGGAATTCTATGATCTGCAGTTTGGTGAGGTGCTACAGCTCTCTGGCTAAGAATTATAAATGCCCCTCTGCAAATTGCAAACCCCATAATTCTATGAGGTGCAGCTATGTCAGTTAAAAGTGGAATCATATCACTATAATAGTGTGAAAGCACCCATGTAATTCTCTTTTCTCAGTATTTAGACCACAGATTACCAAACTGTGCTACAAACAACATAGGTCATAAGAAGTGGGAGGCTGGCTTCTACCACATTTTGGAAAGGATCAGGATGGCCAGTGAATCTGATAATACACCGCCTGCAGTCCTGCCTGCTCCCCATGCTACACTGTTTCCCAGCTTATTCTCCTGTAGGCTAATCCACAGTATAGCTATTGCTGGACAGATATGCTTCTTTGTCCTGGAACGTGCTCAGTTTTTGATTTTTCCATTTTCCTATCTGTTTTCTGATGTGTCCTATTATTGTTAATTGCCATTAAGTTGACTTCAGCTTATGGCAACCCTGTGAATAAGAGACCTCCAAGTCATCCTGTTATCAACAGCCCTGCTTAGATCTTGCAAAGTCAGGACTCTGGTTTCCTTGACTGAATCATAGAATCATAGAATCGGAAGAGACCACAAGGGCCATTGAGTCCAACCATCTACCATGCAGGAATATAATATCAAAGCATTCCCGATAGATGGTCATCCAACCTTGGTTTAAAAACATCCAGGGAAGGATACTCGCAGGCAGTGTATTCCATTGTCAAACTGCAGTTACCATAATCTTTTCCTGAATCTCCTGAATCTCTTTTCCTGAAGTTTAAAGCCACTGTTCCATGCCTTAGTCTTTGGAGCAGCAGAAAACAGGCTTGTTCCATCCTCCATATGACATCCCTTCAAATATTTAAACATAGCTATCATGACGCCACTTAACCTCCTCTTCTCCAGGCTAAACATACCTGGCTCCCTAAACCTCTTCTCATATGGCATGGTTTCCAGGCCTCCTACCATATTGGTCGCTCTCCTCCAAACACCTTCCAGCTTGTCAATATTGTGCCTGAACTGTGGAGGCCAGTACTAGAAATAGTATTCCAGCTGGGATTTGGCCAAAGCAGAATACAGTGTTACAATCTCTTCCTTTGACCTAGAAACTGTACTTCTATCGATGCAGCCCAGACTTGCATTAGCATTTTTAGGTGCTGCATTATACTGTTGACCCATATTCAGCAAGTGGTCCACCAAAACTCCTAGATCCATTTTACATGTGCTGTGGTCAAGCCAGGAGCAACCTATCCTATATCTGTGCATTTCAATTTTTTGCCCAGGTATAGTGCCTTACACTTCTCCCTGTTGAAATTTGTTTTGTTAGTTTGGCCCAGCTCTCTAATATGTTAAGGTCATTTTGAATTCTGATCTTGTCTTCTGCGGTGGTAGCTACCCCTCTTAATTTTGTGTCTTTTGCAAATTTGATAAGAATGTCCTCTGTTCCTTCATCCGCATCATTGATAAAAATGTACAATAACACTGGGCACAGGACAGAACCCTGTGGCACCCCACTAGTCACTTGTCTCTAGGATGAAGAGGAGCTATTGGTGATCACTCTTTGAGTTCAGCCAGTCAAATCCACCTAACAGTAGCATTGTCTAGCCCACATCTTACTAGCTTGTTTACAAGAATATCGTGGGGGACCTTGTCAAAGGCCTTACTGAGGTCAAGATATGCTATGTTCACAGTATTTCCTGCATCTACCAAGTTAGTAACTGTATTTAAAAAAGGGGTAAGATTAGTCTGGCATGACTTGTTTTTGAGAAACCCATGCTGACTTTTAGTAATCACAACATTCCTTTCTAAGTGCTTACAGACTGCCTGTTTAATGATCTGCTCTAGAATCTTTCTCAGTAATGATGTCAGGCTAACTAGGTGGTAATTGTTTCCCTTTTTGAAGGTGGGGAAAACATTTGCCATCCTCAAATTTTCTGGGATTTCTCACATTCTCCAAGAATTCCCAAAGATTACTGTGAGTGGTTCTAAAATTACTTCTGTGAGTTCTTTTAATACCCTTGGATGTAGTTCATCTGGCCCTGGAGACTTGAATTCATTTAGAGTAGCCAGGTATTTCTGTACTATCTCTTTACCTATGCTGTGCAGCATTTCCCCTATCACATCATCTTCTCTATTTTCTCCAGGTATCACACTGTTTTCCTTTTGGGAGAGGGCTGAGACAAAGAAGGTGTTCGGTAGTTCTGCCTTTTCTCTGTCCCCTTCTTATCTGACTGAAAATGTACCATTCCTGTCCACTTTAGCTCAGTCATCTCATTGTTTATACATTCTATTTTCTGTTTGACAGTGTCCAGCTTCCCCTGATTCATACTTCTCACGTTCCATGTTGCTATAATATGTGTTGTGCATCTTTGGACTTTCCTTTCCCCTCTTAGTGAAATGTGTTCTCTAAAAACTTATTATTCAAGTACTCAGTGCTGTTGGGGTGTATGAATCTAAACATCTTCCTATCTGTATGTCTTAAAAGCAGGTTGGTATGCACAGTGTAATCTGGGAGCCGGAGTTCTCACCCTCTCTCCCTACTAAACTATAAATCTCACCAAGGGTAAATCCTTAAACTATATTTGTTGAGCATGTGTGAGTGAAGCAGACAATAGTCCTGAAGCCATCATGAATCTCTAAGCATCTCAAAACAAGTACTGATCAGATGTTTCTTCTTCTCTTGGCAAGCCTCTATGCGGTGGCAGAAAAACAATTTGGTTTTAAAAAATTAGTTACTTAGCATCAAACACTGAGAAAATGTGAGTTTTCCCCTTTGTTGCATTTTGTGTACCTTCCTAATTTTTACCTCCTTTTAGGTCAGTAGTCCATTTTTTCTTTTGTTAAAATATCCATAATTTTACATTAAATATCTTGCCTGTTGTGAGAACTGGTTAATAATTCCTTGTAATGTACAGACAGAATTTAAGTTCAGTTTGTTTCCTTCATGAGTGCAACTTTTAAAAATTATCTGTGCCAAGTTGAATGCTTGCCTAGCAATGACTAACTTAAAAAAAAAATAACAACTTCTTGCAGTTGTGTTTTTGAATGTGCTTATGTTTGTAAGTTGCTCTAGCATTTTTTAGCTGCGGCAGAACTGAGAAGTCAATTTTTCATTTTCTTTCTAATTGTTTGAGATCCAGCTGTTCCATCCTTCCTTGAACTATTGTTTTACTCAACTACTTCCCAAGGGAGGTCTGTTTTTGAAAATAACCAGTGCTTCTTATCAGTGTGGCATGGTGCATTGTATTCATGTTTAAATCCCAGTAATTATTTCTAAATATATGTAAATTAGAACATGTAAATTTTACTCAGTTTTTGACCTCTTCTTCAGAAGTATGTAGGTGACCAACCCAAGTACATGTCAAAGGAAGTTATAGGCGCTGCATTACAGATGAGACTAACACTGCTTTAGTCTGGATTTGTGGCACAAGTAACTTAAAAAAAAAGTTGGCAGCTGTTGTTCTAGATCATCCTTTACTTTGAAAAGTAATGTAGGGAGAAGGGAATGAGGACAAGGTTTCCACTCTGTATCTGTTGCCTTCTGCACTTCTTTCCCAAATCATTGCCTTTCCGGGTAGAAGCAGCACCTCCAAGTCCAGCCCATTTTGCTACACCACCAAGGTGCAATTTGAGAGATGTGTCTCTTTCCACTGTTTTGTGAATCTACTAAATAATGGGGTGTCCCTCAAATATTCCCAAGCCAAACAACTCCATGGATTTGGTGCTGAGGAGTTCCATTGCTCCTTCTGTGTTGCTTCATGTGCTCTGGCTAAGAAGATGACATTTTGTTTGGGAGGGTCTAGAAGACCAAGGGGCCTAAGTACCCCAAAGGTACCAAATTCCATCTGATCTTGGAGGCTAAGCAGGGTCAGACCTGGTTAGAATGGGAGACCACCAATGGATACCAGGTGCAGCAGGCTGCATTTCAGAGGCAGGAACTGGCATAAATACCTCTGAATATTCCTTGTCTAAGAAACCCTATGAAATTCATGGGGTCACCTTAAATCAACAAGCAACTTGAAAGAACATACACACTTTTGAAAGCCAGTGTGGTGTAATGATTTGAACATTAGACTATGACTCTGGACACCAGGGTCTGAATCTCAGCTTAGGAATGGAAACATAGTGGGTTACTTTGGGTAGGCCACAATCTCTCAGTCTCAGAGGGAGGCAAAGGCAAATGTTCTCTGAACAAATCTTGCCAGGAAAACCCTATGATAGGTCCACCTTAGGGTGGCCATAAGTCAGAAATGACTTGAAGGTACACAACAAGAAGAGCTAAAGGAGGTTTAGGGGAAGTTTAAAAGTTTCTTGCTAATTGGTCAAAGTAGCTTGAATGTTTTGTAACTATCTAGGGCAAATCAGCACCATCAGTTCTCTCCATATCCTTTTCCTTGATGTCCTTGTTCACCATCAATAATAGCAAAAGAATTACTGGTCTTTACAAGAGACTCACTGATGCCTACACCATCCTAAACTGGAAATTCTGACATCTGAATACTTTTTAAAACAATGACAATACTTTGTCTTTGAAATCAAGCATATCCCTAACAGCGATAAAAATCACCAAAGAAAGAAAGAACAAAAACCCGTTAACCTAACACATTGTGCTTGGAGGATATCATCAAAGCGCCATCATCTGCACCATCCACCAGGCAACCATCTGATTTAGAAAAGGATTCCTCAGTGAAAGTGGGAAGTTAGTTAATACAGAACAATGAATCCCAGTTGTGCTAGCTTTGCCTCCAGCATCTCATAAGTATGACCTGGCAGTTGGAGACAATGCCATCCATTGCTAGCCAGCTGTGGAGTTTTTCCTAAAAGAGCAGTGTTATCATGAGGATGGAGATCCTTACTATAAACAAGAAAAAAAAAACTTCATTGATTTATGGACTTGCCACTTTATATGGCAGAGCTTTCCAAACTGTGTGCTGTGACACGTTAGTGTGTCACCTGCAGTGTTTAGGTGTGTCACTGCTGCCGCTCTGAGCCGAGAAAGACCCCATTGAGGGTGGTGGTTAGTTAGTTTAACCTCTGGTTCACTAGTAACTAACCCCTTATAAGAAATATAAGAGATATGGACACATACATAAATTATAGTAACACAACATATCTCATGAAAATCTTTCATTTATATTTTTTAAAAATATTTGATTTATGCTTTCTGCTTTATTTATTTATCTATTTATAATACATAAAACTGAATTACTGTGAAATGATCTTGTGTAAAAAACGTGTCACCAACATGAAAAGCTTGGAAAGTTCTGTTATATGGCCTCAGCTTGGAAGACAATACCTGAAATCACTCACCTACAGAAAATGCTGGGCACATTCTCAGTGTCATCTCATACTATCTTGGATATAATGTTGGATTCACATCACAGCAGCTAACCCCCCCCCCAAATGCTGAACTATTTCATTTCAAGACTTTAATATTTCTGTAATGCTAGTTGCTCTGATACACTTATGTCCCTCTATCTGTCAATAATTTCAGAAATGATCTGAAACAGCCACGTTTAAACAAACAAACAGCACTAGGACACTTTACTTTAAGGTGGAACACTTGTGGGGCAAGGAGACCAGGAGCCACAGTGAGAGGCCTGGAGGACCACAAGTTAGGCCCTTTCCGCAGCTTACCTGCTTCCAGCCTGGTTGCGCAGGGATCATGCGAGCAGCCTCTTCCACGAGGCACTCGCATCCCCACTGCTCCAGCTCCACAGCAGTTGCTTGCTGGCCGGTAGGCAGCGTGAGGGCTCCGCCTCTTCCTTCTGCAGCGCAGCCAGGTACTTTCCCAGGCTGCACTGGGGGAGGAAGTATGAGGGGCCGAAATGATATATTGCATGATCGCCGTCTGCTGGTCCTGGCAGCGTTGCGTGATTGCAATGACATCATGTGGAATGCTTGTCACAATTGTGCGATGCTCCGAAGGCACTTTCACACGACACATGCCATGTGAAAAGGGCCTTAGACTTTGACCACTCCATCTTGCGTTAATATGAATTTCAGAATTTCTTACCATCAATGCAGTTACCTTTGCTTGTTTCAAAACTTTCCTAGGCAATTTCAATTGAGTGTGCAGTAATATTTATCAGTGGGATATTTTTGCTAACTTAAAGCCTAAAAAATATTATTAAAATTGTTGATTTTGCCATTTTTTCAAAATTACCATATTTTGAATTGTTAACAAAGACTGGTAATTACTCAGGGGGTGTTCTTTTGCCTAAATGCACCCAGTGATACCAAAGTGAGGAAAAAAGAGTAAGTGCATTTAGTTAATTGTTAATAAGCTAAAAAAACCCCCTAATTCAATTATATTTACATTAGAAGGACATAAATTAACTATTAAATTTGTGTTAAACTGCCACTTAATTTTAAGGTAAATGCCTTACCAGAATGAAGCTTAAAAATACCTATAGGTTGTTGTGGGTTTTCTGGGCTTTGAGGCCGTGTTCTATTGGTATTTTCTCCTGACGTTTCGCCTGCATCTGTGGCTGGCATCTTCAGAGGATCTGGTGGCATGGAAGTGAGACAGAGTATATATACTTGTGTAGTCCCCGGGTGGGAGGGAGCAATTTTCATATGTTACAGTCAGCCTATGTGATGGCCTATTGTTAAATGGGATATCCCCCAGGGTGTATTGTTAGTCAGAAGATATGCATAACAGTGCGTTAAGTACATTAGCAATCTATTGTATTGTTCCCTGTAGAGGGACCTCCAGAGTCTGCATGGTGTTCACTGGCATATTTTTGAGTCTTGATTTTAGTGCTCTTCAGTACTGGTAGCCAAATTTTGTTTATTTTCAGAGTTTCTTTTTTCTGTTGAAATTGTTCATGTGTTATGGATTTCAATGGCCTCTCTGTGTAGTCTGACATAGTAGTTGTCAGAATGGTCCAGAATTTCTGTGCTTTCAAAAAGCATTCTGTGTCCAGGTTAGTTTATAACATGTTCTGCTACTGCTAATTTTTCTGGCTGGATCAGTCTGCAGTGTCTTTCGTGTTCTTTGATTCGTGTTTGGATGTTGTGTTTTGTAGTCCCTGTGTAGACCTGCTCACAGCTGCAAGGTATGTGGTAAACTCCAGCAGAAAGTAGAGGATCCCTCTTGTCCTTTGCTGAGTGTAGCATTTGTTGACTTTTCTTGGTCAGTCTGTAGATTGTTTGGAGGTTATGTTTCTTCATCAGTTTCCCTATATGGTCAGTGACCCCTTTGATGTATGGTAAAAACACATTCCCTTTGGTTGGCTGCTTATCTTCACTGCTGTGTTTTTTTTCAGGTCTAGAGGCTCTTCTGATGTCTGAACTGGAGTAACCATTGGCCTGTAGAGCCCATTTTAGATTATTCAGTTTGTCTTTTAGGAGGTGGGGTTCACAGATTCTTTTTGCACGGTCTACCAGAGTTTTTATTGTGCTCCTTTTTTGTTCTGGGTGATGGTTGGAGTTTTTGTGTAGATATCTGTCAGTGTGTGTAGGTTTTCTGTAAACTGTGTGGCCCAATTGTTGGTTAGGTTTGTGGATGACCAGGACATCCAGAAATGGTAGTCTTCCTTCATTTTCTTTTTCCATGGTAAATTGGATGTTCAGGTGGATGTTGTTCAGATGGTCCAGAAACAAGGTCAGATCTTTGTCTCCGTGGCTCCAAATGGAGAAAGTGTCATCCACATAATGGAACCATATACTGCGCATTTTTGGTGTGGTTTCCAAGGCTTGCTTTTCAAAGTGTTCCATGTAAAAATTTGCTATCAAGGGGCTGAGTGGGCTTCCCATGGCAACACCATCTCTCTGCCCATAGAACTCATTGTCCCACTCGAAGTAGCTTGTGGTAAGGCAATGTTGAAACAGGGCTGTGATGTCTTTGGGAAAAATTTGGTTGATGAGTGCAACAGTGTCCACTTTGGGAACTTTGGTGAACAGCCCCGTGGTCAGCCCCGTGATAGCAAAGAAGAGCACTAGTGAAGTGAAGAACGCTAAAATCAAGACTCAAAAATATACCAGGGAACACCACGCAGACTCTGGAGGTCCTTCTACAGGGAACAATACAATGGATTTACTTAACGCACTGTTATGCATATCCTCTGACTAACAATACACCCTGGGGGATATCCCATTTAACAATAGGCCATCACATAGGCTGACTGTAACATATGCAAATTGTTCCCTCCCACCCAGGGACTACACAAGTATATATACTCTGTCTCACTTCCATGCGCACCAGATCCTCTGAAGATGCCAGCCACATATGCAGGCAGAACATCAGGAGAAAATACTAACAGAGCATGGCCTCAAAGCCCAGAAAACCCACAACAACCTATGAATTCTGGCCATGAAAGCCTTCAACTTTATATCGTACATACTTAAAAATACCATTCATAATTTCCCTCCCTAACAGGCATTCTGAATTTTAACTTGGGAAAGAAGAAAACAGTTTCATGAAATTTTGAAAACCTCATGTTGGATCCACCCGACCATAATACATATCTGTGTATGTGTGCGTGTGTGTGTGTACGTGTGTGTGTGTATAAATAAGAAAATCAGATTTCCCCCTAATAATATTTTTATAGTTTTTAAAAGCATTTTTTAAGGGAAACACAGGAAGTTTGGACAAGAATCAGCTTCATCCCATTCTCCTACTTCTTCTTTGCTATTCTATCAGTTGTTGGGGAGGGAGTTTATTACGACTGTAACTTGAGATAATGTTTTAAAATTAATTACATAAAACTTTTTAAAGGGTGTCTTTGTATTTTTACTCTGTTTTGTTACATATTAGTACGAGCAGCAAATAAGTAAGTAAGTAAGTAAGTAAGTAAGTAAGTAAATTAGTTTTTGTCCAAAATACTTGGAGGATCCCAAGATACCAAGGAGCTAAAAGGTATGGAGTGCCATATAAAAGAGCTTTATTAATCCAGTGCAACGCAGGGGTTCTATTTACATCAGTGAGCTTTCACCCATTTCATTCCCACTTCCCAGTACAAAGAAACTAAGCATTAATTAATGTATATATGGGGATTCAGGAAGAGAAAGAAGAAAAAGGCCATTGTAGCAAGTGTAATTAGCATATTTAAAAACGAAATAACGGCATACAAATAGCATTTTGCCCTTTAATCTCAAATGCAAATTGTGACTTTTTAATGTCAGAAAATGGAATCTAGCTAAGCTGAAAACTGTATTGTATCATTTTACTCTGTGATGTGGTGGTGGGGCGAAGACTGTGTCATCTACTGGTACATATCAGCTGTGCTCTGCCCATTTAGTTTACAGTTGGGTAGGGCCTAGGTAGCAGCAGGTGACATGCCCTTCATTTCAGTTTATGACATGTCTGATGCCCAGGGCATTGGTGGCATAATCTATTTCTGCATTGTGCTGTTTTAAATGTAGCTCACTGAAATAATCAGGCAAAATTATAATTCCCCTTCTTTTGTTTATACCTTTTAAGACAAAACAAACAAGAAAAATACCTAGATTTATAAATTTCTGCCACCCAGTGCTGTCGATGCCACATATTTCTTTTTCCCCCAGTGAGAATTAGAAATCCCCACAGTGCCCCAACTGCCAAGTTTTGTATTCAGCTCTTTGATTTAGATGAATAATGTGTGAAGGTTCACGGGGTGTGAAATGGCATCTATGCACAAAAGAAAGTTCAGTGGCATAAATGATATTTTGTCCCCAAGGGCAGTTCCGTTTATGCTCCCTAAACATGGTCTCAAATGTTGCAAGTCTTTGGCTGGAAACATACGACTGGGTTTTGTGTTAAAAACCTAATTTGCTGCTTTGCTACACCTCCTTTTGAGAAGCCCTCATCAAAATGCAATGGGCTTCGGAAACAGAGCTGGCAAAGCACGGTATCTTGGTTTAAGAGAGCAGACTCCTGTCTCTCAGGCTGCTGCTGAATGTCCTTTACAATTTGGAGATATGCAGTAAAGATTAAAGGGCATATTTTGGCTGTACAACGAATGGAAAAAGATAATTAATTGGGTTGTGTCATTGAGCATGGATATTGTCCTCCCTTCTTTTTAAAAGCTCTATCAAGAGAACCTGCCAAGGATGAAGGAATGGAACAAAATTCTTGGGTTTGGGGCAGCTAGTTGGTAACGTAATGATGAAGTCCTGAAATACAGACACCCAGTATGGAAAACTCTATAGGAACACCTCAAGAAGAATCTCAAAATACAGACCTGTCTGTCTGTCTGTCTATCTCTCTATTTATCTATCTGTCTACCTATCTATCTAAAAAGATTTGCTATCACTTTACACTGTGAAACACTTTAGATTAAAACAAGAGTATCCAACCTTTTGACTTCCCTGGGCCACATTAAAAAAAATACGCTAACACTAATGATAGCTGATGAGTTTAAAAAGGTCTGTGCATAATTTTGGTGATATCTGCCACCACAGATAAGCAAAAACGTCCTTGCATAATAATCCTAGTGGGATATTTGACACTAGTGGGATATTTGACATTGTTTTTGAGAAACAAATGCATCAATATCTGGTTCTATGGAAGTAGTTGCAATTCTCAGTGAGTTCTCAAGGTGCTCATCAGATATTTTGGGTCTAATTTTACTCTTCATGTGCTTCATCCTTGAAAATAGTTGTTCACAAATGTAGGAGCTGCCAAAAAGTGATGACATGAGTAAGGTGTGATTGTGAAGTGAGGGATATTTGTCTTTGGGAATATAGGTCTTATAAAAGTCCAGTAAAGAGACAAGATCAATTTTTTCTCTAAGTTGAATGTCAGATTGCAGCTCTCTTCCTTTTAAACAACATTGCAACAGAGTCCTCATCCCCCTTCCCACCTTCGCTCGCGATTGCGCGGGACAGCCAGGTCAGATGACTACAGGAAGGGAGATCTTTACAGATTTGTGTTGGGCTGCATGTGGCCTGTGGGCCACGGATTGGACACCCCTGGATTAAAACAAGGAATGACTCCTAATAATACACTATTGCTCAAAGAATTCCCTTACTTTCCAGCTGCTGTGGGAATAGTAGCAAACTGCAAAGAGAACGGAGGAATCCCAGGTGGTGGGTAGATGATGCCATACTCCTTGCTAATCAGAGCTCTCACCCCATGAACCTTGATTCCACTACACAACTTCAGCAGATGCCAGGTTCTTCTTTGGATCCTGACTGTTCACTTGGAGTCAGCAAAAGGTCTTTACAAATGTGGAGGTTCTTGTAATTCATGCAGCAAATGTACAGATAATTCCTCACTTGGTTGCTCTTATAACTGGAAAGCTAATGTTCATTGACTGATACTTGTTTTTAATTTGACTGCTCTTCAAGGTCTGTGTTTTTATTGGTGTTGTTCTGATTATTTTGTACGATTTTTGTCCATCTTGTTATTTTTATAGTGTATTTTAACTAGGGATAGAAAGATAACTAAAAATATTTGAAGAAATAGTAAAAAACAGATTTCTTGAGTATCAGGAAACCCTAAGGGTAAGAATGTTAACAGTTCAGAATTTATTCTGTACAAAAAAGATACATTTAGCATTTTCTGTGCAGAAGGATTATATATGGACTAGGCACAACTGTGTTTGCTTTCCAGTGCTCTTGCCACCTTTAAATTTCTGTGGCATTGCAGAAATGGCAAAAAATATGACTGAAATTCCACCCCAAATTCCCTTTGCAGTTTTTTTCAAGTGATAATGAATTGATAAATGTTTCAGTATATTTTTAGTCTTTTAAAATCATTGATACTGTTTAACATTAGGAAAAACACATGTTCATCATCCTTGGTTTGGAGAAATAAGCTAACTTCATGATGGTTCAAGATTCTAGCTTGTTCCCCTAAAGTGTAACTAATACTAACTACAGTTCTCTGGAGAAAATGAATCACTGAAGTTAATTTAAAATGGAAACAAGAACACAAGGATCTAACCATGAACCTAGGCTCACTGAGGATTATCCCATAGCATAGTGGAGTCCTTTTTATTCATTTCCCTGAACCTTTAAAATAATAATATGGCACATTTTGTGGAACTCTTAAAATATGGTGCCCTGAGGGATTTTGCAAATAAAATCTACACAGTGGCCAAGACTATTTTGTCTAATGTATAGCTGAAAAATTATAGCTTATTGGCCTAGGATTTGTCATCCAAGAAGCTATTTAAACAGATCTGGGTTTTAAATTTTCCCCATTTTTTAGTAGAAAGTTTCCCAGTATTATTGAGTTGGATGTTAATTGGACAGCAGAAAACAAAAACAAAATCCCCATATACATTTGGATATAAATACTGTTCAGTAGTTTAAAACTGTCATTGTTGAAAATGAAACTGAGGATGACACAGATCCCTAATTTCTCATTAATTAACCACAAAATCCAGATGATAGGCCCTTTATCCAAAATATACATTGGCTGGGGTCTACATCAGGCTGGCAGGATATTAAATCCCCACCCACACACTTGTGGGAGCTGGAGAAACCAAAGGCTGCTCCCTCTGCTTGGCTGCTTCTCCTGGTGTGTAACAGCAACCAAGGATGGGGTTTTGGAGTGCAACTCCCTCTCTTGGCCCCAGATCAGCTGTAAGTGTACACCCAGCCTCATTCTAGTTGTGCTTTAGCACTGGGGGAAGAAGGAACGTCCATGATAGAGTTAACAGGAACAAGTGGAACCAAACAGTGAGGAAGTACATGGAAACTCAGTCATTCACCCTCAATTATTTATGATCATCATCATCACCACCACCACCACCACCACCACCACCACCATCAAATTAGGCAAAGAAATGAATCCTGTTAATAGACACCATGTTACAGGAATGTGATTTTGGCCATTCCTGCACTATACTAATATAGTGCTAGAACTCCACTTTCAACCTCCTATGGAATCCTGGGATTTGCAGTTTAGTGAGAGGCTTTTAGAATTCTCAGCCAGAGAGCTCTTGGGCCTCAATAAATTGCAAACCCCAGAACCCACAGGATGTTGAAAATAGAATGAGAGCACTGTAACAGTGTTGTGCAGAAATGACCTATGAGATACATGAACATCAGTATGGTATTTAAAATAAAAATAAATAAATGCTGCAAAAGTGAAGGATCTTGCTTGTGACAAAGTTGATATGAAGCATAACTTCCAACCAAAAAGAATATATCAGAAGGCACCACAACACAGTATGCCTTTGGCTGATTGTTGGTTTACTTAATGAATAGTCTATAAAATACTCCATCTTTCTAGACTGCAAACTTAGGATAAATGACTGATTGATGTCCCCTTTCAACAAAAGGTTCTCTTTGCTCAGACAGTTTGGTTCCTTGGGTTTTGGTTCTTTTCCCTATGTGTACAAGCAATCACAAAGAGAAATAATAGATTGCTTCTTCATCTTCCATACTTCCATGTCTTGGCGTGGGCATCAAACACACATATGCACCTGTGAGGTCAGGGCCAGCATACTGATGGACATTTGGTCCCCTATTCAGAAGGAAATAAGAAGCAGAATTTATGACAATATTATTCGTCTAAATAACATTATTTCAAATGTAAATATTAGAAAGCACAAAAATATTCAAAAGCACAAATGACAGTAATCTTTCTAAGTCTACACAGGATTCAAGTTTGGATGAGTGTAACATTTCATAGGGATGAATAAGAGCACAGCTGGTGGCACAGTTATGTTTAAACTGGCCTCCTAACATCTGGGTTCACACAATTTGTAGAATATTGCTGGTGTATGTGTTTGAAACGTACAAGTGAGGGAGCTCCACAGCCATAGGGAAATCCACCATAAATAGCTAGTGCTGTTGATATAGACCCCATGAAGATATGCAGGTGTGGAAATGCAGTGTCATATGGAGGTGCTGCCAAGGAAATCTGGTGATACTTGAGCACAGCTAGCCAAAGCGCAGATTGTGGTAATAATTGAGGAGGCCAGCACACCATATCTCCTTGGTCATGCATGAAGTCATCTGAATTAACCATGAAAGAATGATGAACATTGCACAAGCATTACTCAACACTGATGGTTCTGGCAAGGAGTTACACACTGCTGTCTGAGTGTCAAGCATCAAACAAGACAATGAAATGTCTTCTTCTGCAGCCAGCACGAGAAATGAAACAAAAGACAGATGATGCAGGATGTGCTGGCATATGTGTGCCAAATGTTAGGTCTCTCTGTGTTGAAGATATGTCCTAAAACTGGTTACAACTACCAGTGGGGCCCATGTAACCTAGCTATTTATGGATATCGAAAATGCATTGTCTTAGGAAAAAAGTATTAACACTGAATGTATGAAATCTCTTTATGTTGTTTTTCCTCCCAAGCAATCAGTTGGACCAGTAAGAGTGTTACTGCAAGTAAAAATAGAATTTTTAAGATTTTATACACAAAAATTCTGTATGATGGTAGAAATAGGAACAGTTTTCCTGATTATGAAGAGGAAAAGGGTTCCATTCTCAGGGTTAAAAACAAAAGCAAGGATCCAGCCAAATGGTGTATGAGTTGTCCTCTTCTACTTCATGCAATGTGGGAAACCTTCAGTGCGAGACTGAGAGTTATGGCGGTTTGGCCGTATGCTTAAAAACCATGAAATTGACACAAGGCACACTTCACTAAGCACTGCAATGCTCCTTCATTTGTGTTTTCTGCAAGGCTTGTACAGTGCTTCTCTGGAAATACTTAAGGGGAAAGACAGATATAAAATAAAAAGAGCACTCACTACAGGTTTTCCCCTCTCATCTTCACAAATAAATTGGCAAAAGAGCTTAACAATGAAACAGGGGTGGCTTCAAGCCATCAGGCCTGTCCCTTCTTGGTGTTTCTTCCAGTCTGGGGAAAAAAATACGAGAAATGCATAATAACCAGATCCAGAACTTTTTTTGGACTACATCTCCCAGAATTCCCCACTCGGTATGGCTGCTGGCCTAAGATAAAAAATTTCTCATGGGGTCATTGGTTCGCTTGCCCCAGCTGGAGGAGGCAACACAGGGATCAAGAAGAAAGCACTGGGAGGGAAAGAGATACAGTTTGACCTCGCCTTTGGCCCACTTGTACTCTCATCTGTCTGCTCAGCCAAGAAGCAGAGTTCCCAGCTTGGCATAATATAAATCTCTGAGCCCTCTTCTATATTGTGCCTGACTCAACTAACATCTGTGTGCTTGCTCTGTTGCAGTCCTACCTAAAGCTTCATGCTTTGGGCCCCAAGTAAGGACCTAGTCAATATTGCTATTGGCAAAGAGCCACTTTGCATAGAGCCACTTTGGATCCTGAAATGAAGGCAAATAGGTAGGTAGATAGATAGATAGATAACATAGGTAGGTAAATAGGTAGATAAATAATAGCTGGGTTTCATATGCTGAAACAATTTATTCTCTGTTGACAGTTTTTATCTTGGTTTATCGTGGTTTTATCTATTTTGCTAGCTATTGTTTTATTGTTGTGCTTTTTGCGTTTTATATTTTTATCAGCCTGTACACTGCCCAAAGAACTTTGATTAGTGTATGGTTTAAAGGTGCAAGGAACAAACAAACACATAAATCAAAGATTATGATTCTATCATTACCTGATAAGACTGGGTGATTTTTCCTGTCCTGTTCTGCACAGTGGTTGCTGGTGGCTTCCAGTGAATTCAATGAAGCAATGAATTCACTCCCAGTTTTACCCCACATTTTAAAGGAGTCATCCAAGGTACTGAACCCTCTCCTTCAGGATCTTGGATAGCCCCTTTAAAGTCTGAATTAAAACCCAGAACAGATTCATCACCCCAGTGACATGGAAGCCACCAGCCATCCCTGTAGTGTTTTTCTCAGAGTATCTTCAGTCAAAAAAAAAAAAAGGGAAAAAAAAGCAGGTGTGAGCATGATGCAGTACTGAGCAAACAGTTCATTAGCTGAAAGTGGCAGGCAAAGCATCAGCACAAGGGACGAAAGAGGAGTTAGATGGAGGTCTCACTGAGGGCTGAAGGCATTTTTTGTTTAGATATTGTTCCAGTATTTGTCAGGTACCTCTTACATGTCACTGCAAATTGTTCTGTTGTTTCCTTTTATGAGTCACTTGATCATTTGATTTGAACTATTTCAGTTTTTTTAGAACTGCTTTAACTTCTTGATCATATTTAATATGCTTTAATCTATTTAATTTTTTAAAGTTTGTTTCAGCTTATGTTCATTGATTTTACTTGTAGGCAGCCCTGAGATCTTTTGATATAGGGTGAGATAGAAATAATTGAGAAGACCTAAATATTGTGAAGGCACCAGGTACCAACTGATCTTGAAAGTTAAGCAGGGTCAGCCATAGCTAGTACTTGTATGGGAGACTTCCAACAAATACCAAGTGCTATGCGGTATATTTCAGAGGAAAGAAGCGGCAAAACCATCTCTGCATATTCCTTGCCTAAGAAAACCCTATGATATTCATGGGGTTGCTATATGTCAACAGCTGACGTGAAAGCACATATGCACACATACAGATATAGTTGAATGAATGAATGAATAAATGATAATTAATATAACATAGCTCAAAGCCTATCAAGATGGTTTTGATGGAGGAAAATATGTAGTCACTGTTTATGCTTTGACAGTGTATTATGTTGACTAGGTTTGCCAGTTCAGGGTCATCCCAGGCCCTGAGGTTTCAGGTATGGCCTCTGCTGATGTCCCTAAGTGTAATGCATTTAGTACCAACCACAGTCGGTTCCAGCTCTTCCTGTTTGGAAATTATGGCAGAAGTCTTAGCTGAAGTCTGGGCTGTTCCCAGATCAAGGTGAAATGAGTGGATTATTTCATCTCATTACTTTGGGAGACAGGATAAAGAACATCTAATCCAGCCTACTTGCTTCTGCCCAGGGGGTAGATGCAGAGCAGAGCAGGGGAATGGAGGGTGAACCCTGGCACCCCAGTGACTGGGAAGGAAAGAGGAAGCTAACTAAGTAAATACGTAGACCTTCTGGAGAGTCTTTGCAAGCTGCAGCAGGAAATGAATTATCCCATAACCTATTCTGAGTTTTGAACCATTAAAAAAGTTAGTGAAAATAATCATCATACCTATTGGACATAATCCAAAGCTCCTCAAATTTGCAAAACACATTTGGATGTGACAGATGGTGCTGTCCCTTTCCTGCGTTCGGGGGCATACTACACACACTGAGCATGCCCTACCACCAAAATGAGGGAGGCAACCCTGGCTCATGTGGAACTTCGTGGACAAACTGAAGTGCCATCAAGGAACCTAAGTAGCTGACTGTGACATTTAAGTCTGTCTACCCAGGAGTACATCCCACTGGGTACAATGAGGCTTTTGTGCATGTTAACTTTACATATGTGTGTAGAATTCTGCCAGTACGCAAAGAACCATGCCACCAGTGAGATTCATGTGGCTGGCTTTAGGGGGTCCCAGCACTGCTGCATGCTGGGCAGCTATGATTGTGCCCCCCCCGGGTCAGCCTTTGCATTAAAGTTGTATAAATAGGATGTCCTAATAAAAAAAGTGAAAATGTACCGAGGGGGGAGTAAAAGGTATAAAAAACTGCAGCCCAAGTCACAGTAATTGGTACCTGCCACCTTTTTAAGGACAAGACTGGCATTAACTGTTCCAGATAATCTTGTATTTCACTGTCATGGACTTTGACACGTAGGCAATTAGAGAGAAAGAGCAAAACACTGCAGGTTTCTTCTAGATTATATTGGTTTTAGGATTTTTTTTTTTTTTGGCAGACATGGGATGTATTTTCTATACATAAAAATATTAAAGTAATATAATTTAAAAGGAATGCAAAGCATAGCGGATCATCTAAAGTAACCAGTGCAAATATATGGTCATAGTCATCCTCAACTAGAATATAACATTCAACATCTAAACTTTCCTTTTCCCCTTTCAACCTAGTCAAATTATACAAGAGTGAGCTTTACATGTCTAATGAAGTACAGCTCAAGAGATTAGGAACAAAGCATTTCTGTAGAACTAACATGCACTTCAGCTATGCAAGTGCAGGGACTGTTGCTTATCCACAAATAGGTTCTGTCAGTTTCAGCTTTTTATCTTGGATGTTCCTGAAGGAATCTGGATTAGCATAATGAGGATGTTCATGAGCCATCTCATTATAATTTTAGAATTTTTCAGCACTCACTGAAATAATATGCTATGTTTTCAAGTTCCACTACTTATACATTTTAACTTTAGAATTTTTTTTGGTTAACAAATGGAATTTGAAGTAATTCTCCAGTGCCTGTGTTTATGCACTGTTACAATTATGGGGCTTGGGGAGGAGGGAGACACAACAATTATGAAACCCTAAGCATCATTATAATGTCATTCAAAGCACCAGACTGCTGAATCTGTCTTTATCAGCTGTAATAGGTTTCTTTTTTTCATTCCCTAATTGGTCATGTCTGAAGGGGATGAATATTGCACAGCACTGCATTCTAGGTAATTACAAATAATTCCAGATTAACCCAGGATAGCTCAGATAAATAGTCGATTGGGTCTCATAGCAGAGCTAACCAGTTGCCAAACTTTGGTGCAGTAACCATATACTTCTATTTCTTTTAAAAATGAAAGAAACAATGGTGTGTTACTGAGCAGCTCAACTATGATGGCTTCTGAGCACACATAGGCCATTTCCGCACGGGGCAAGGGAATTGCTCCATGCCGCTACTTACTGGGTCTTATGGCTCCCCAGTCCGGTCCAGGCTGCTCCAGAGCAGTGCGTGCTCATTGCTCCTCACTGCTCCAGCGTCGAAAATGGTGGCTTTCGGTTGGTCGAGGGTCTTGACCAACCACTGAAGCTCACCAGCCTAAAGCCCGCCCCTGGCAGATCACAGGCTCACATTGGTGCGAGCCTGCGAATCTGCACAAGGGAGCAGGCTCACACTGGCGTGCTCCATGCTTTTGAAAAACCGAAAGAAACAGATTTTTCAAAAGTATGCTGGACGACCACTTGGGGTCGTTCTGGAGCGTGCTAAGGTGCGGATCTACGTTAAATAGTCCGTACCCAGTCCACTCCCAGATGCAGACGTCCTCCCGGGAGGACGGACTGCACCATTTCAAATACCTCGTGCAGAAATGGCCATAGTCTGTATTGAGTTTGTCTTGGAGTCACTGCTCTAGTACCTATCAGTCCAATATGTCTTTTTTTTTTCTGGGGAAGATTTTGTGAACAAATGAGCAAGAAGCACTTGCCTTTATTGTGAATTGTTCATGACCTCTGCATGCCCTCTGCCACAACTTAATCAGTAGAGCTGCCCTTTTGCAATATGCAAAGCTGGGGAGTTCTGGATAATTGCAAAAGCCTTCCTGTTCTTTGCATTTCCATTTCTGTGAAGCAGCCCACAAGGATAATCTTAACTTCACCAATGGAAAGTCTTGGTGGCAAATATGACCCAAACATGAACCATCTGGACCTCAAGATGAATCACTAGTGGTACCTTTTTGTTTTAAGAACCTTCTATTTGTCTGTCATATACATGGCATTTGTCTAACATCATTTTGTTGAGAACATCTGGACAGTTTCTCTTCAACCAGAATTTACTCTCTCTTGCACCCTTTGTCTTAACGTCATCCTGATAGACATTCAGCCTGTGGACAGACATTCTGCCATGCAGCTCCTACTGAGGTTGATATAGCTCACAGCTTTTCCTTCATGTTCTGTTTCTTGCACTCCTCCTCTCTTCTTCTGGTGCCTTCCTACAGTTCAGTAGGCTTGTCTCTTCTTCCCTGCACCGCCTCAATGTCTTCAGTGCCCAAATCCATCAATACAGACAGATAAAATTAAATCCTATGACGTGCTCAGGGGTGCTTTCTGAATGCATCCATTCTTCTAGAATTCTACCCCCCACACAAGACCAGTCATTTGTCATGGAGGTGCAGAATGAAGACTGTTACCACGCTGTACACTCCCACATTTTGATATGGTCTAACTGGCAAAATATATTAATTGGCAGATGTGTTGCCATAAAATATAAATTATATACATTGACTGGAAGCCGTGTGGAAGAAGGGATACTTGCTGAAAAACAGGCCAAAAGGTAACCAGATCAAAAGTTTGTTGAAATTAGCCAAGAAAGTCTGATTTAATGGCTCTGAGCTAATCCTATCAACTGCCAACCCCAGAAAACAATAAGGTGCCCAGGTGCAGAGGCAAAGATTCCTGTGGTGTGCATATCCTACTGCAGCTTGGCCCAGAAACCCTCTCTCAACCAAGACATTGAAACAATCAGTTAATTCCAGACCCCATTGTCTGTGTTGCAACTCCCATTGTCCATTAGACTGGAGAGCAATTAACTCACACCCCTTCAGAAAGAGAAATAGTATATAAACCCTTGTTTTTGAGAGGTCAGATGCAGTCAGATCAAATGCTGGACCCCACTATGTTGCTCTGAATCCTGATCTGGTCTGCCCTTAGACAGAAGTCTAAGGCCCTTTCCACACGTGGAGGGAGAAATGGGGAAAACACACTGAAACGGAGCTTACCAGCAGCCGGGTAAGTCCGTTGCCACGCGGAGCAGTGAGAGTTCACTGCTCCACACTCCTGCGGCATCCTGCGGCATCCAAAATGGCGACTTATGGCTGGCAGAGGCTCTCCATCAACTGGAGATGCTCACCAGCTGGAAGCCCGCTCCTGGCAGATCTGCAGGAACGCACTTGCACGCGCCTGCAAATCTACACCGGGGAGCTGCGACGGAGCTGTACGGAGCTGCACACTCTGTGCCTCTTAAAAACCTCTTGAAAAGAGGTTTTTAAAAAATACGCAGCGCCACCACTTCCGGTCGCTCCAGAGCAGTTTGAGGTGTAGAACCTCAAAATTATAAATGCCCCAGCGCACTCCACGGTGTAGACGACCTCTGTTAGAGGTCGCACTACACCGTTTTTATTACCCCGTGTGAAAAGGGCCTAAGTCACATTTCAACATCTTCACTACTTTTCTGGATTGGTAATTATAAACCCAAAATCCCTCAGCCTCTCTATACATACTTTTTCCTCCCTTCATCCTTCAGTCAGCTCTTGTGTGAATGTTTGATTGTGTGTATCTTGTGTGCATGCATGAGTGAATTCCTCCCAATAAAAACACATTTTTAGCTTACTTTTGAATCTCTGGCTGGTTCTTTTCCTGTGTGAGCCTGTAAACATTGGTAGAAAGGTCTCGTTA
This sequence comes from Iguana delicatissima, assembly GCA_948472985.1. Classification (NCBI taxonomy): domain Eukaryota; kingdom Metazoa; phylum Chordata; class Lepidosauria; order Squamata; family Iguanidae; genus Iguana; species Iguana delicatissima. Next base: position 837,047 of record CAOKZL010000156.1, on the reverse strand, counting down.
AGTTACCTCCATCTCACAAGCCTCCTCTTTGAACTAATTAATTCCTCACTTTGGCACAGAGGTACTGGCATCACAGGGTGGCCCTCGTGGCACCTATGTTTTGGGGTAACAACCCCCATTAAAATAAGTAGCCACACTTGGAGATAGGATTGCCAGAGTTAAAACTTGAGACAGCTTGTTTGTATAGAAGAGGGAATTTCAGCAGGTGTTGCTTGTTACCTGATTGTGTGACAAGCAACATAGGCTGAAATTCCATTGCTATAACGTTAAAGGTAAAGAAGCCCTCTTCAGTTTTCAATCTGGCAACCCTATTTTGCAGAACTATAAATTTCCATACTGCATCTCTTTGGCCAATAGGCCCACTTTGTGTCTTAGCAAATCTGTGGAGGTTGTAGGGACTATGCTTGCTGGGGCTTTCACTGGTCATGCTGTGGAGTGTTGGACAGTATGCTAAAGTATTTTTGGACCTTAAGCCAAGCACAACCAGTTACACATTTATTCCTTCCATGCCTTCTTCACCCTAAGATTGCTTCAGTCGCTGTTCTTTGTTTCCTATTTCCTTCAGATAACTCAGGATCCAAGGAGAAACTCTTCTCAGGGCTTGTCATTCCAAATTCTACTTGTGAACTAGTTTCTGTACCTTAATAGTGCTCTGGAATTCCTAATAATGGGTTAACCAGATGTTCAGTCTTGCTGTCACTCCCCTTATCACGCTGGCCTGAATAGGGATGAGCAAGTGCTCCTTCATGAATCCAAAGGCTGGTGAACTAATATGCCTGAAGAAGTTTCAGTATGATCATACCCAATCAGGAAGAGCATACAGTATATTTTTATACTACTTCCTCTAAATCAAGGAAAATATATATGCTTTGTTTTCCCTTCTTTTTCCTGAATGCTTTCTAAATGTAATCATTTTGATCCTTTCATGACCATCCCTCTGCCACCAAATTCCCCTACTGAACATAAACTTCCAAGGCATTCCACCTACAGCCCATCATGGACAATGGCATGTTCCTTTCAGAAGCCTTGAGTGATAGACTGGTACAGTACTTGATTACAGAGAATTCTGCACTGAGTGAAGGGTTGGACTTGATGGCCTATGGGTTACCTTCCAAATATGAATTTATGAACTCCCCGGCATAAAATAGCTATCCAACACCAAGCTCAAGCAATAAAATAAAAAAATACAGAGGCAGTAACCCTGACGCCAACTCTGTCCCTAAATCTGTTCTGGCAACACTATATGGGATCTAACTGTGTCATCTTCCAATGTGCTGTCATTTGTCAGCAATGCCCCTCTGCATTCTGCATGTCAGTCTTTCTGCAAAATAATAGACTAACATAAATTTACCATCAGAAATGGTACCAGTTCTAAAAAAAAAAAAAAGAACATTTCAACATCCTTGGACCCTTTATCACTGAATTTAGCGGCCATTCTGGAATAAGGACACTTCAAAGACAAATTGCAACAGATGAACTTAAATTTATCTAGAGTTATACATCCTGTGTCTTGAACAGAGACAATTCCCTCCCCCACTTCCTACAATATGGCATTAAATTGTTTATCAGAATGCTGAATGCCTCTGTTATTACCCAACACCTGTCTTGGGAATTGCCCTATTAATAAGACAATTATCACTGCCTGTACTCTGTATGCATATCCTCCAATGTTTCCCAGATGAGAACTGGGACACGTGTGGCCAAGAAACATCAGAGTGTAGTCAAAATGTCAAAAGTTATTGATAAGAAAGAACACACATGCGAGGAGAGGCTGCAGCAGTTTGCTTTTCCCTGAGCTTCCTGAAAAAGGCATGATTTCACCCTTTCCACTTCTCTTCCCACACACATTGACTTGTGTGCAAACTGCTTTTGCACTTTGCACACAGTTTACAGCAACTCATGTAAGATGAGGACAAAGGGGGAAACTAGAAGGAGGAGAGAGAAGCTGGGACACTTTGAATGCAGCTGAAAAAGTGAGATCACAGACGATTAACCAGGATGGTCTCGACCAAAGTGGGACAGTTAGAGGGTAAGATGCATTTCATTTCTTTCTGACCAGGGTGTTTTCAACCTGTATTCCTACAAGCAAGCATCATGTGTATACCTATAGCATAATAACACTTCTTGCCCCCAATGAAAGTAGACGCCAATCTGTGAAAGCTTATGCCTTGATAGACTTTTAAGACATAAAGATGCTGTTTGATTAAGTTGTTCTTGCTTCCTTTTAATTGCATGCTTAAAAGGTTGACTGGGTTGTGCTGTATTTTAGTAATATCCTGCTAAATACCAAAAAATGAGGAAAAATAACATATGTGCCTCAGACTCACAATGCCCTGTCCCTCCTCAGCCATGGACACTGTGGCTGTATTGAATTTATCGCTGGGAAAAGAAATAAGAGAGAGAGAATAAAAAAGGAGCCCATACAAGGCATAGCCACTTGTGTCTCCCTCCTATACTACCCCACATCTATGAGCCCCAGTCCAATTGCAAATCCTTATTAGAGTGGATCCACTGAATAGTGATGGAAATTCTTGATTTTCTTACTTCTCAACAGATGTTGAGGAAAAGGCATCAGTATTTCTTCCTATAGTGTCAAAACATTCAGGATTTTTTCATAAGGGATGGAAAACTCACTACAACAGGTTTAATAACTGCATTTTCAAGAAACTCACGCAGTTTTACTCAGAGCTACACAATGTTCTGAAGAACAATTGCACAGTTGTAGGTCTGCCTCTGGCCATGGTGGTTTAATTTGGCACAATGTTTTGAGAAAGAGAGGCAAGACAGTATAGCATTGGATGGAGCAGATACCAGAAATTAATAAATAAAGGTGCATTGCATACCGGAGTTTTGAGATTGGTTTTGTAGTCTTGCTTGACAGAAGGACCAAGGCATGCAATAAAAATTACCATCAGTCTCCTTTTACCCTCTAGTCTAAGCAGCCCCCCAAAAATGGATTCTCTGGGCTATCAGTTCACAGTCCTCTTCTTTCATGCCCTGCCTGCCTACTCTGATTCTACAATGCCTTCTCATTCCTGCTAAGTTGTTTCATTTGTGCCAAGGCAGCTCCACTCCTGTTGCCTCTTCCAGTCTTGGCAGAGATGAAGCCCGTAAGCAGGGGTGAAAAGGCATCTGGGAATTGGAGTAAGCAGCCAGATCAAGATAGAAGGGGAACACAGAGTCAGAACCCAGGGAGTAAGTTGCATTAAAAAAACAGTTGAGAAGTGGTGGCAAGAGAGGAGCAGCCTTGGTGGGGATGAAGTGAATTAGAGAAGAAAGTAGTTGTCTCAGTTAGGTTGTGCAGCTTTAGGGTTTAGTATTCAAGGAATATTCTCCCCTTTCCAAGGTTAAACTGTTTAGATGCTTATAAAAATTGTGCAGTTTTAGTTAGTATAATGTACAACTTTGTCTTAGAGCAGTGGTTCTCAACCTGTGGGTCCCCAGATGTTTGTAGACTTCAGCTCCCAGAAGCCCCAGCCACTATGGTCAATGCTCGGGGCTTCTGGGAGCTGAAGTCTAGAACATCTGGGGACCCACAGGTTGAGAACCACTGCCTTAGAGAGTTTCTCTGTATTCCAGCTGTGCAAATTGTACAGTTGTGCACACTTGAAAAAATTGTGCTGTCCAAGCGGGGGGGGGGGGGCCTGCAACTTGTGAGAACTTTCTAAGCACTTTTTTTTTACTCCTGCCAATTTTCCCAAGTGGTTGGGAACACTAAATTATGAACACATTCAGGAAGCTATTGAATACCTGTTCCATCCTTACTACTGATTCAATGGGATTTACGTAAGACTTGTCTCACCATTCAGTAGTTGATGCAATATACTCTGGTTGGGACTTTTGTTATACTATGCAAGCTTACCTGAATTTTCAGATCTTTAGCGGAGGGCTTACTCTCAGTCCTACTACCTTCACAGGATTGGCAGGTGAGGACCCAGGAGAGCACCTCCTAAGTGGTTGCTCCCCAGGCTATGGAAGTCTCTGCTGACGGAGGTTCAGTTGGCCCCTCCCTGCTCTCCTATCATCAGCAGGCCAAGACTTTTCTATTTAAAGAAGCCTTCATTGTTTAACTTGTTGGGGTAGTGAAATGGGTAAATTTTAATGTGCTTTTAATTGTTTTGAACTAATGTTTTAAAGTGGTTTTTTATGCTTTTTTAAAAAAATGTATTTCTGAATGTTTTTGCTGTATTGTTTAGGGGGTGAGCTGCTTTGGGTCCCTTATGGGAGAAAAGTGGCATAAAAATTATTATAGTTGGGCCTTGGATTGAGGCCATGACATTTCTTTCCTTGCTTCTTTTTCACAAACATGGAAGTCTTTTACTTGCATAGTTTTAACTGATCTAAAATTCTTATTAAATGCTGCTTAAAACTCAACTGGATCTGAGCTCTTGTTCAAAATGTTTTGAATGTTGGGAGACAGCACTTACAGCAGCAATGTTTAATCTTGTGGAACAGTAATCTGCATCATCACCCTCTGTGACATTCAATCCTTCCTCACGCAGGTTAGACAGAATTGAACTTGACCACCTTTTCTGGCAAGAGAAGCCCTCATCAAATTCCTAATTCAAGGACTGAAATCTCTGCATGGATAGCGAGCTTTAGAGAACCAGTCCTCAGATCTAGATAATGGACATGCTCATTTACTGAAGACTACTTGAATGAATTTTAGGTATGAATGAATTTAAATTAATTTAAATTGTTCTCACTATCCTGAGATCCACAGGTAAATATTGTGATTAATAAATAAAATAGAAGAACTTGAATATTATTTTCATGGGCATAAGTGATTTTAGCAATACCAATAGATAGCAATATAGACAGTAACAGAAATTAATGAGAGGGGTGGTATGATGTAGTGATTTAAGTGTTGGACTTGGACTCTGGAGACCAGGTTTGAATCTCTTCACACCCACTGGGTGACTTCAAACAAATCATACTCTCTCAGCCTTAGAAGAAGGCAGCAGGAGACCTTCTCTGAATAAATCTTTTCAGGGAAACCCTAGGACAGGGTCTCTGTATGTTGGAGTTGACTTAACATCAACGGAGAAGTTTATGAATATGATGCTGCAAGAACTACTCATTAACTCATACTTTACACAGAGATCTGCATTATATCATCTTGAACAATTAGTCCACCCAGCTGGTTGGGAATAGATCCCAGCATTTCAGTCAGGACTGAACCTGGCCACAACCCAGCTTGTTTCTAATGGCTGAAGTGCTACAGGAGTGGCCTGGTAAAAACCAAAGTCCTTACTTTCACAATATTGCAAGGGTAGGCCTAAGAAAGGCTGTTATTATATTGACATTGAAATCAGCTGATATTAACTGTGTTTTACCTTGGGTGGTAATGATCATGGTCTGGATGGATCATGACCCCCCCTTTATATATTTAATCCCATTTATTCTCGGTGTCTCACTCAGAAGCTCTGTATCTCTTTATTGCAATTCAGAATAAAGCAAATGCAGCAAAATTCTAGCAAGCAGCATAGAAGTTGGTTGGAAAACTGATATCTAGGTGATGAATGTGTAATTATTTTTAATTATATAAAAAGCATTTTCTTCTTGTAGGGCATTATTTTTCTTCTGTGACCCTATAACACAGGAAGATGATTCCCCCCTCCTTTTTATAAAGCTGTTTTATTATTTGTAATAATCATTTATCTTTGTGGTCTTTTTGTGTAAGACATAATTGTTTTTGAAAATTGCTAAATTAAAGTATCCAGGTTATGTTAAATTAGGTATCTGTGATAAAAGCTGATATGACCTGATGCTGCAAATTGGAAAGAAGCAGGATTTTCCTGCTTTAGAGGGGAAAACATTATTTGATGAATTGTGATGAAAACTACTGTGTTGTGGGTGGAGAAGCACACGATGCAGATCTTCAATGAGATGTGGTGGAGGTAATTACAGTATCCCCTACTGCAGTGGTTCTCAACCTGGGAGTCCCCAGATGTTTCTATACTTCAGCTCCCAGAAGCCCCAGCCACTATAGTCAATGCTCAGGGCTTCTGGGAGCTGAAGTCCAAAAACATCTGGGGACCCCCAGGTTGAGAACCACTGCCCTACTGGATGTAGAGGCATTATGAGTAACTGAGGCCAGGAGTGCCTTTTCTGTTCAGAGGTGCAACTGGTGAATTGTCCAAACCTGTTATAAAAGGTATTGCTTATGACTGAGGTTGTCTGAAATCTCAGTTGATGATATTGATCCCAGGAAAACTTTCACACTGCAGAGCTGATTCTTCCAGGGGAGTGAAAGTTCATGTGAACCTTCACTCAGATGAGAGATCTTGCAGAGCACCACTGGATTAAAATGGTATGGGTTAAACTTCAGTTTTTCTGCCCTTTACCTTTTACTGCTTGAGACAGAGTAGCAAATGTCACCCCACCCCATGTATCCAGCTCAAAGTGCACAGTACCCAAAGGCAGCCAAATTATTTTGGCATACGAAGGAGAAAGATCCCACAAGCACCTCTTTCTCACCCCATCAATCTATCTCTGGCAGTAAAATACATTAGTAACAAAATAAATAGCAAACCATTTGGTGTCCTTTCTTGACTCCTAAAATCTGCTGCCTCATACTGCATAATGGCAGGGCTCATGTCCATCAAAATCCTTATTCCTTGGAAGATTGCTTAGAGATACCTGTTTTATACATCCTTTGCCTTCCTGGGATGAGTAGGTAGAAACAAAAATTGGTGTCTGGGAAGTTTGCATATTGGCTGACACCTTGGCTCAAATTGGCTGGGCAGGGAGATATGTTTAGCCTCTCTCTCAGAGCCACTCTTTAGGTTTTCTATATAAGTTAAAGGTTGTTCTTTGCTTTTATTGGAAAAAATTAAAGGGACATTGGTCTGCTAACAGATGGACTGTAGTGTGGCACAAAAGATATTCACGTGCAGAGAGGCAATGTATCCCCCAGGGATCCTCACAATATGCCAATCTTCCTTACACACCTACCCACCAGACACCATAACAAGGGGCATTATCTAATTATTGTACTAAAATTAATAGCTTTCAGATTATCAAACATGCCCTTGTCAAAACATCGCTGTAATAAAATTGTATTTCATTGCATCTTAATTTTCCCTGGTGAGTAATTAAAATATTAACGTAGGTTTAAAGATATGCTAAATAATCATTTCAGTATATTAGCAAGGCTTCTTTTGATAAGTTTTGAATTTTTAATAATGAGAAAAAAACACTTATAAACCGTGTGTGCATTAATTTGATAATGTGCATCATTCTAAAGGGGTTGTACTCAGATGTATAACCATGAAAAAGTAAAATGTTTATGTAACATTCTCTCTGTCATTGAGGCAAACATTTTTTTAAAAAAAGTACCCTAGGAGATAGACTATGGCTATTTCCACACGGGCATATTGCCCATGCTAGAGCGACCTCTCCTGGAGGTCTTCTTCACCGGGGTCTGCGCTAGAGCAGTTAAAAAAAGTGAGGTTCTAGACCTCAAACTGCTCTAGCGCAGCCCCAGGGGTGGTGCTGTGAGTTTTATAAAAACCACCTTTATAAAACTTACCCGCGCTGCCCCGTAGCAGCCCCCGGTCAAGAACTGCAGAGACGTGGTAGCGCGTCCCTGCAGATCTGCCCGGGGGCGGGCTTCCTGCTGGCGCGCTGTCCTAATTGGCGGAGCACCGCCGGAAACTGCCGGCCGCCATTTTGGGCGCCGCCAAGCGCCGCCAAACGGCGCCAAAATTCGGCGGCGTTTGGAACGGCGGATCCACGCTCTCCGGAGGGACGGAGCAACCTGCTCGCGGGTAAGCTCCGCCCCTGCGTGCATGGCCCTGTTTTGCCCCCCCCCATGAGGAAAGGGCCTATTTCTTACAGTCCTGGTTGTCTTACAAAATGATTAAAACTGCTTGGCTGTAGAGAAAACCACTACCAAGATGCTACATTGGCTACTTAGTCACATGTATATAACTAACTATCATCTCCTGGCCTGACACCCAGAGCCCACTTTAAGAACCAGCAGCCACACTAGCTGGAGGAGATCCACTCAGCTGCTGATTGGAGTGCAAGGAGGATAATTTTGCTAAGCTCCTCCCTCAGTAAAAAAGGCCAAAGTGGGGAACTGCAACAGGGCTCCTGCTTCTGATTGTCAAAGCCTTGCTTGCTGGCAGGAGGGAACTGGAGACATTATCTTGCTTGTGCTCTGATGAGCCCCTAAACAGACTTCAGATGTGGCTGTTGGCTCCTAAGGTGGGCTTGGAGTGTATTTCCATAGTGTTACAGTAAGACTACTTAGCCTTTCTGAACAAAGAGCAGTTACAGATCCATAACTACATATCTCTGTAATTACAGTGCAGAATGTCAGCTGTTATTCATAATGGTAATTCTTAAAGAATATTTAGGTCAGGAAGCTGTTGGTGACATATCCCTCAGCCACCAATCATTTTGGGGGTTCACGTTTTGGCTGTGCACTCAGGGAAAGAGTAGCCTTGTGCTAAGGGAAAGGTGGACACCTATTCCCAAGTAAGGAAGGAGGGAATGGCCTGGCTGCAACTCAGCAGCCAAGCAGTGTTCAAGAATGGAGCTGTGACCAGAGATCCTTTGGCTTGTCTTGGACCTCCAGGCCTAGTAGGAAAGAAGGAATAGCTTTCCCCATAACCATGTTGTAAGTATGTTGGTAGAGACTCATGCCAGGGTGCCTACTGGATCTTGGTTTAAAAGTGGAATCCTACATGTGGCTACTCAGAAGTGAGACTCATTGAATTCAGTGGAAATACTCCTAGGAAAACATAAATTAATTATTATCTTTTAAAAATGATTTTATACTTCTTAATATTTAATGATATTTTAATGTGGTATTTGTCTAATTGAAATACACAATAATTATGGTTATACTGTAAAATAGTAATGCTAAACATAGCATGCTGTACGGCATCCCCAAAATAACAGATTGCATTAAGTTGCCAGATTACCAAAGATCTACAGTGGGCACTGGCAGCTCCACAGAATCAGACTGCTTGATCAGTGATTTGGAAATACTGATCAGAAAGGGGTAAAAGAAGATAAAGATAATCCAATCTAGTGGTTATTTTTGTTTTGTTCTGTCTGGAGAATATGATAAAAGGAACAATGTAATAAAATACATCCAAGAATTTTCCTTTATCTGAGGGCTGTGGCCCTTAAGAGTTGAAATATCCCAGCTTTTTGAAGCCTAAGTGGACATGGAAATCTCTCAGCATAAGATATGAAAACAAAGGGGGTGAGTCAACTGAATCTGATTACACTCTGAGAAGGCTGTGTGACTTCAGGGACACACAGAGAGGCGATGGTGCTTTGCAGCACAGATTGGAGAGCAGAGATTTGAGAACTAGGACAATGAAGAGCCACATGACTTTTTGAAAGAATTACTCTTCAGTGTGAGGGAAAGGGGGCTCAAAAGTGTACTTATTCCAATAAACAAATATTTGATATCAAACGGTGATCATTATTTCAGAACACTTAGCTCTTTAAAAATGTCTGGAATTCTAAGATAATTTAAAGGTTTTTAAAATCACAAAATCATGGTGGGATATATCTCTGATAGGCTTGTAAATTAGGGAGAGCATATTTAATTGAACATTTTTTGGAAATGTAAATTTAGCAGCAGAAATTCTTCTGGAGGCTGTTAATTTAACTGTCAAAATGGTTCCCTTCCATTTTTATGACAAAGTCTCTTCTTGGTTATGTTTGTTCCTTTTCCTGCAGCCATTTGGCTGACTCGTACACAGAAAATATCCCGATGAGCTAAGACACTGTGAGACTTGCAGTTCTGGATATTCATATCAGACATGAAAAACCTGTGGCTCAAACCTACGAGAATTCACTCCTGTCCTGAAAGATTATTTGTGTTTATTCCAAAAGGAATTTGCATCAGGAGGAAGGAATGCAGTGGGTCTGCATTTACTTTAACAACAGTGAAAGTAAAGACTGCAGAGACTCTGTGTGGATGGGAAAAAAGTACTCTGTACATGCTGAAGGCATTTCTTCCTCTTTAACTTTACTTTTTTATTCCATAAAATGTAGCCTGGTACTAATGAGATGTAAGTGCTGTTGCTTCCATAGAGTTGGGAAAACAATTTCCTTCTCTCTTTCTTCTCAGAAGATGGTCTGAAATCATTTTCTCACTCCTCTTTCCTCCAGCTTTAACTCACAAATACTTTCTGAATGCATATGAGCCCAGAGGGTTTGCAGAATGAAAGAAGGATATGTACATATTTTCCATGTACTTATGGATATACTTGGGAGTGAAGCTTTCTTTCTTGAGTGGAAGGGAAAGTCACATAGAGAAGAGACGGAGATGGGGGCAGTTTGCCCCAAGCAGCAATGTTTTCGGGGCATCCTGGCTCATAGTCACACTCCCACTCGCCACAGCCATGCCCCCTGCATGGCACACCCACACCCCCACGCACCATGGCCACATACCCATGTTGTAGCCCCCCTTCTGCCCCCCACACACTCCAAGCTCCGCTGCTAGGAAGGGATCTTTTTTTACTTCTGCTTTTACTCTGGATGTCAAAGAATCTCATACAAGGTAAAAGGTATTAGGGCTTCAAGCTTTGTGCAACTCTTTGTCTGAAGATGGTAGACAATCACTTTGCTGAAGCTCAGGAGCACTTCCTTCTTTAAGCAAATTTCAGACGAAATGCTCAATTGAGGTTCAATAGATGGAGGGGAGAAAAAAGTTACAGTTTGAAGCACTAGACAGGAAAGGAAAAGAGATGAAAAAACAAAGATAAAAACCTCTTGGAATGTACTGTGAATGTTGCCTGGTACTAATGACTTTCTTGTTATCAGCAGCACACTCCAAACCAGATGTTCTCAAACTTTATACCCTCAGGGCTCTTCTGAGAGACTGGGAAATGCCTGCGGCCCACCAGACACAAAATGATGACAGATGGAGGCTGCATTGGGCACTATCTGTTTAAAGCTGCTGATTCAATCTTATACTGGTATCTAATCCCACTCTGAAAATTGCTAAATTGTTTGCCACAGTTGTTCCCTTGTAGCAGGAGTTCCATAACTCAGCAATCTTCAAGTTAAGTGCAGGTATTGACTCTGGAGGCGAAAATACTTAATGAACTCAATGGTTTGAGTCACAGTAGAAGTTAGGTTTACATGATAATAAATTATAAACATTCATTTACTCCAAACTGCATACCATCAGAAGGAGAAAAAGTCCATCCAACTTATATACATTTTTACTTAGTTTTATCCTGGGCATATTCATTTATCCCTCAGATAAGACATGGCAAAGCTGCCTTGTAACTATAGCAACTGTTTCTGAGACTGTACAGATATAAGCCACTTAGCAATTGTCGATACTTCACTGAGATATTCATTTATTCATGTGTCATTTCTTAATCAAATATTAAAATAGGATACCACAAAGCAACCACCTGGCTTGTCTAATGGTTCCATGAAGCAAACTACATGATTTAAGCTTTAACATGCCCTGATATAATTCTAATTTCAGAGCGGCATTGCAAATCCTAGAACCATCTAGCAGTGTGCCACTGTAAACAATGACGTAAATGCACATCAGTTGTTTTGGGAAAAGCTTGTATACACTTTGTGAGTAATCTGAATTTGACAGAGAAAGAGCACAATAAGCACTGGTGTCATGCGTGTTAAAAAGACATCTCTAACAGTGGATATATGTTAAATAGTAGACCTGTAGACCAAAGAAAAAGAATTCCAGTAAGTTCATTGCCACTTTTTGCCAGACAAGTGTGTACAAGATGATGCTGTATGCACGAGGGCTGCCACAATATCCAAATCTGCCAGTTTAGGCAGCCAATCTATACAGTTTTTCTGACACCATCTGAAGTCATTTGCGTATCAACCAGACAGGGTATAAATTCCCTTTTTTATGCCATAAATTTCTGCGTATTCTCCTTGTGCATGTCTGCAGCTTAAACCTCTGCTGCGTACGTTTGAACTGCTTGATTTTTGCATTTGTATTTGTCGCTTTCTTATTCATTATTCCTTCCTTCCTTGTCCCCTCCCCCACCCATTTTTTTTAACAAAAATTTGATTGTATACTTTTGGCAGGGATATCTGTTTTATTATGTTTTTTCTTTTCTTAAAGAAAAAACAGGATTTCTGTGGCAAGTTGCAAAGTGGAGAGACCTCCTGTTTGGCAATCAATACAGGAACTTACCTACTGTTCTGCAACCACTCAGTGCTCAAGTTCAAGCCCTCTCAGGCAGGAAGATAAAGAGGGAAGGGGAAACAACCTAAGAACACAAAAGCCTCTGGGAGAATAATCTTATTAGAGAGTTAATAAATTTACTCCCTAATCAATTTATCCAGACATCCAAATAACATCTCTCTAGTGAGGACAAGTGTCTTTAGTTGCAAAACATTTTCCATTGGGATCAATTGATAAATAGGATAGTAAGTTAGCTCCTGCTTGGCTGATGATCTGATTTTTCTTAGCTCTAAAACAACTTCAGCTACATCTTCTTCAACAACTTCTTCTTCCCTTCCTCCTTCGTCCTCTCCCTTCTGCAGAAGAACACCTAGAAAATACTTCTGATTGCACAAGGGAGGTTATCTGATTTTCACTCTCTCCGCTTTCTACTGAAACCCATGGTTAGCTTTCAAAAGCTGCTGCTGAAGGGTGAGAGATCCTGTAGAACAGGATAGGATATGGTAGTGAGGTATCTAGAATGGATTGGCAGGTGCCTTGTCTTGCACAAGCGTAATCAGTCTCTGATAATTTCACTACTCAATGAAAACAAGATTTTATACAACAGGCATACTATAGACAATGCAGTACATGTAGAAAGCACATTAATCAGCATCAAAGTATTATCAGTACTGATCTAAATGGTATTCAGTAATGCTCCTACAGATTCTGTTGCCTTGAGATTCTGAGAAGATGCTGAGAATAGTTTATGATAGATTATTGAGAAAATGCTGGGGGGAAGGCAAAGGGCAGCCCTGGGTCACATGTGGCTTAGGAGTTGCATTTGGAAGCTTTGAGCCCACCAGACTTCCTAGAATAAATTTGCTTTTCTATGATTTACTGAGACCGTCAATTCACGTTTTTAATATATCCCAGCCCTCCCCTGCACTGATTAACAATTTTTTTAAAAAAATCATTTTTTAAAACCAGAAGTGGCCTTTCCTTCCTTCTTCCCTCCCTCCCTCCCTTCTTGTTTTGAAGTTCTGGAGGATCACATAGAGAAGAAGCCCTCAGATTTACTGTACTTGTGGCTTAGAGTTTTGAAGTCCTTGTGAAGCTGCAGGGATAAGATAATTCATGCCCATTTTGATTACAAATGTGCAGGTAACTTTACATATGTATTTGCAACTGTTATAAAAATCTGTCCCTGAAACATACTCATCTTATCAAGAGATATCCAGGATGAGCTGAGAAAAAAGTATAGCAAGAGGGTACAGGGCAGGGCCTTCTCTCTCTTGACACCCAAGTCATGGAATTTTCTGCCTCATCAAGATCATATGGCTCCTTCCTTGCTGGTATTTTGTAGCTTCACCAGCAGTCTTATGTTTCATAGGCCTTCAGACTCTGACTGAACCAAGCCCATCTGTGTGGAACAGGGAACACACTAATTACATCCTTTAGATCCTGTTAGTTTGAGATTTTGATTTGATCTGTTCTTTTTCAATGGAAATGTTATTAGCTCCCTTGAGCATAGAATCATAGAATCATAGAAATGAATAATAGAAATGTAGGGTTGGAAGAGACCACACAGGCCACCCAGTCCAGCCCCCTGCCATGCAGGAACACCCTCAAAGCATTCCCGACAGATGGCCATCCAGCCTCTGCTTAAAAACTTCCAAAGAAGGAGACTCCATTACACTCTGAGGCAGCATATTCCACTGCCAGACAGCCCTGACCGTCAGGAAGTTCTTCCTGAGGTTCAGGTGGAATCTCCTTTCCTGCAGCTTGAATCCATTGCTCCTTGTCCTGGTCTCTGGAGCAGCGGAACACAAGCCCACTCCCTCCTCTACATGGCATCCCTTCAAATATTTAAACATGGCTATTATGTCCCCTCTTAACCTTCTCTTCTGCAGACTAAACATACCTAGTTCTCTAAGTCTATCCTCATAGGGCATGGCTTCCAGGCCTCTCACCATTTTGGTCACCCTCCTCTGGACTTGCTCCAGCTTGACCATGTCCTTCTTGAATTGGGGTGCCCAGAACTGGACACAGTATTCAAGATGAGGTCTAACCAATGCAGAATAAAGTAGTACCAGTACCTCCCTCGATCTAGACACCATACTCCTATTGATGCAACTGAGAATTGCATTGGCTTTCTTGGCTGCCGCATCACACTGCTGACTCATGTTCAGCTTGTAGTCTATTAAGACTCCTAGATCCCTTTCACATGTACTGCTATCCAGCCATGTGTCACCCATCCTATATTTCTGTATTCCATTTTTTCTACCTAAGTGTAGGACCTTACACTTCTCTCAGTTGAATTTCATTTTGTTAGCCTTGGCCCAGCTCTCCAATCTGTCCAAGTCATTTTGAATTTTGATCTTGTCCTCTGGCGTATTAGCAACCCCTCCCAATTTGGTGTCATCTGCAAATTTGATGAGCATGCCTTCTATTTCTTCATCCAAGTCGTTGATAAAGATATTGAACAGCACTGGGCCCAGGACAGAACCCTGTGGCACCCCGCTAGTCACTTCTCTCCATGATGAAAAGCAGCCATTCGTGATCACCCTTTGGGTTCGATCGGTCAACCAATTACAAATCCAACTAACAGTAGCCATGTCCAGCCTGCATTTTACTAGCTTCTTTGCAAGAATGTCATGGGGAACTTTGTCAAAGGCCTTACTGAAATCGAGATATGCTACATCCACAGCATTCCCTTCATCTATCAAGCTAGTAAATCTAAGATAAAAAGAGATAAGATTAGTCTGGCATGACTTATTTTTGAGAAATCCATGTTGACTTCTCTTGATTACTGCATTGCTTTCTAAGTGATTAGAAACTGACTGCTCCAGGATCTTTCCGGGTACTGATGTCAGGCTGACTGGGCAATAATTATTTGGGTCCTCTTTCTTTCCCTTCTTGAAGATGGGGACAACATTTGCCCTCTTCCAATCTGATGGAACTTCTCTTGTCCTCCAAGATTTCTCAAAGATTATAGCAAGCGGTTCTGAAATGACTTCTGCCAGCTCTTTTAATATCCTAGGATGCAATTCTTCTGGCCCTGGAGACTTGAATTCATCCAGTGTGGCCAGGTATTCCTGTACTACCTCTCTACCTATTATGTGCCTCATTTCCCCTGCTTCCCCACCTGCTCCCCAACGGCCATGTTGAGTGCTTGTATCCTTTTGGGGAAAACTGAGAAGGTGTTCAGTAGTTCTGCCTTTTCTCTTCCCCCTGTTAGTAATTCGCCATCTTCTCTGCGCAACTAACCTATTGTCTCCTTCTTTTTCCTTTTGCTGCAGACATATTTAAAAAAACCCTTTTTATTGTTTTTAATGTCTCTGGCCAGCCTAAGTTCGTTCTGTGCTTTAGCCTTTCTGACCTCCTCCCTACATCTCCTGGCTACTTGCTTAAATCCTCCTTTCGTGGTTTCCCTCTTCTTCCATTTCCTGTACATGTTTCTCTTAACACTTAGCTCAGCTGAGAGTTCTTTAGTCAACCATTCTGGTTTCTTCAGATGCCTTCCATTTTTCCTCCTTATTGGCACAGTTTTAGACTATGCCTTCAATATCTCCTTTTTAAGGAACTCCCATGCCTCCTGAACTCCTTTCCCTTTCACTATTCTTGACCACTGATTTCCAGCCAGCAGCCCCTTAAGTTTACAGAACTCCACTTTTTTAAAATCTAAGATGAGTGTCAGGCTACACTTATCTTCTCCTTCCCACTGAATGCAAAATTCCAATAGGGCATGGTCACTCTCCCCTAAAGATCCAGCCACTTCTACCTCATTAACAAGGTCATCCCCGTTGGTCAGGATCATATCTAGAATATTTGATCCCTTTGTAGCCTCTTCCACCTTCTGGACCATGAAATCGTCTGCAAGACTAGCAGGAAACTTGCTGGACCTTGCTGTCTTGGCAGAGTTTGACTGCCAGCATATATCCGGGTAATTGATATCCGAGCAATCTTTAAATAAAACAGAAACCAAGGAATGACCCAAAATATTATATTTCTGTTACCTTTCTCCTTTACCGAGTGTGAAAATTCAAAGATGTTTTGAAAATAGATTAATTTTTTAGGATGCTGCAACTTCACTGGCCTTTTTGTCTTCAATTTTCACTCAGATCCTATTGGTTATTCCCAGTTAGAGTGAAGCTATTGAATCAACTGTTGAATGGTGATGCCACATGTAGGTCAATTCCATTGATTCAGTGGCTCTACTCTAGATTAATACTATGAATTTGGCCTTTATTTTATCTTTGGAAAATACTCCTTATGTTTATTTTTAATTTAAGTATTTTTGACACTTAAGTGCATTTTTTTCAGGATACACATAAACGTATTGAGCCTCACTTAATACTCTGTGAACAGAAAAGTTCCTTCTGTCCACAGAAGGCTTATGATAAGAATCCCTCAGTGACAGTGGAACAGGTTTCACTAGTTCCACATCCTCTTGTGGCCTTCTGAAATGAATGTTCTGGTGTCACAAGAGCTTCAGGAGGAAGAGAGATTGGCCAAAACGTCCTCTTTCCATCAACATCAACTTCCTCTATCATCATCATCATGAACAATTGTGGGGTGAGATCTAGATACTCACATCTTCTTCATCCAGAAAATAAAGACTCTTCCTATGAGCAAAATACAACATTTGGGTCTAGTATATTGTTGTCGTTTCATTACTACAACTACTATTGTTTGCATAGATCCATGTATTCTGTTCCTTTTTTTTTTTGAGAAATGGAAGCTCCTCCTTGTGAACTAAACAGAATGTTTGTCATTGTCATCCTCATCCTCATCAATGGAATAGTTGGGTCAAACAGCTTTTACTTCTTCTTCCGCCTACTTCTACCATATCTTTCATTCCACTTTCGTGAATGGAAGCTCCTCCTATGAACAGAATGGAACATTTGGATCCAGAAAGAGAAGGAGAAAACAGCAGCCATCCTTCCATCCATTGCATTTGATATTTAACTAATTATCTGGAGATCTGAAGGAGACTTAGCAGGGAAAAAGATCTTGCTAACATCCCACTAGTGCTTGTTCTTTTCTTTCCAACTCTTGGGTGCCACCAACCAGTGAATACCATTGGCAAAATTCAGCCATTTCTAGTGAAATAGAGAAAGGTCAATTTAAATCACTAACATCACTATTCTACTAAATCAAGAGGTTTGGGAGAGAAAGATGAAGTGACAGAGTTTGGCTCCAGGTTCTGGCAAAGCATCAGATACATTTTCCCCCCTAAAGCAAGTTCAATAACTCCATAAATCTAAATTTAGATGCGTCTGCCGTATTGAGGAATTAGCAGTAAGGAATAAGCAATTTTCCCGTGATACCTAACAGTACTACAGCACAGTTATTTCCCAAGGTCAAATGTCTCTTTTGAAGTAGCTTCACCTGAAATATTTCTAAAATTCTGTTTGGCAAACAAGGCCTAGAGAAAAATGACCTAACTCAACTTCTCATGTAAATACATTTTTAAGATCATAATTCTTTTATATATTACTAGCATATATACCTGGCGTTGCCTGGGATTTTATTTTCTCATAGGTAATACTTGTTAGAAAGATTTGAGATCCTGTGTCTATAATTCCCCAAACTGTCTTCTCCAGTACCTGTAACTTTTCCCATATTCCCCAATCCAGTTTGTATTCAGAGTTATTAATATACAGAGGTTGGGTTCCTGAGGGAATACACTGCTCTCCTCCTTCTTGCTGCTAGGCCTCATCTCCATGGCAATCGCCCTATTCTCTGGCTGAGAATTCTAAAGGCCCTTCCCTAATCTACCAACCCAAGGATTCTATAGAATCTTCACAAGCAGCCAATCATATGAGGTCTTCTTCTCCAATACAGCCAATCATATGAGGTCTTCTTGCTTGACACAACCAATCTTATGAGGTCTTCACCTGCCTGACACAGATAAACTCATAAACTTTGACTTTTATATATTAGATAAAAGCCCACAGAAAGTAAACAAAGATTCAAAACTGTGTTAGATACAGTGAGCCTCAAAACTATGATGAGAATGAAAGATGAAATCTTTAAAGCCCCTTCCCAGAACAAACAATAGCAAACACCAAATTAAGATGTTTCAGAGAAACTATATCCATCTGTGGAAATGTTCTTTTTTTTACCTGAAGGGAAAGGACAAAACTCAGAGCATGTGCCTAACAGTACCAGCTATTAGTAAATTGGTTGCATCATAAAATAATCTTTTGGCTGTTGTTCAATTTATAGCACAGGTGTTTGGAATAAAATACACACAGGAGTGTGCTGTGAATTGGGTTCAGATCACAAGTGAGGTTAAACTAACATCTATAATTTCCCTACTTCTTTAAAAACAACCTTGTTGCTAATTACAACCATATGGGTAGATGTTTCTGAGTTCATAACACTAAATTATAATGAGACTTAACATTTCAATAACACCTTCCTCGAAGACTCTCAAGTCACCAAACAAATGTTAAACTAAATTAGTCTCAGAACCCCCTGCGATGCACACTTGGGTAGAAGTTGGGTTCTGGAGCCCAAACATTAAAATGCTCCACTGAGAAAAATACAGTCAAACCACACTGTAGGAAAGGCTATAAAACAGCATGACCTGGAGAAGTTTGCTTGTGTCTGGACCCTAAGTATGCTTACACTTTTCTGTTATTAATTGTAATTGTTTGTAACTGAGACATTCAATGTATGTGCTAAAAATAAAACAGAAAATAATTTTAAAATGTTAATGCTGCCTTATTGTAGATTTTAGTGAGAATATGGCTATTTTCAGGACCCACCAAGCATGAGGGAAGAATGCTTTTGTTTTGTTTTTGTTTTTTGAGTGTTATGAAAAGGAAAGGGGACAGTAGGGAGCAATGGCTTAATTCCTGCTTCCTCTCAAATTGGCTTCCTCCAGATGTATTGGCTAACACTTCTTCTGCCTGTGCTGGCTGGGGATGATAGGAGATGTAGTCCAACACATCTTGAGGGTACCTGTGTAGGGCAAGCTGCTTTACACTTTCAACAGTTCATTGGTATCCCAGCCAAATGAGTGGCAAAATAGTAGAGTGGTGGAAGACTATTTTTTTCCTGAAATTTTAATTTTTTTAATATTTATTGCAGGATTAATGAAAAAAAACAACGTACAGCACAAACACAAACATTCAGTATATAAAACAAAAACCAAACCAAACTGAAGAAAACATAGTATAAAGTACAAAACACAATAACCAAAATCAGTACCTTTCTTATCCTGATGTATGAGTTTCTTAAATATATTCTTTACCACAAAATTTAAACTTTAGTCAGTGACTTAGTAGTATGTACAAGACAGTGCGAGCCTTATTGGTATTGATAGTTTACCCCACCTGGTTTCCCAGGGGGGAATTAGGATATTCCACTCTTGTTTAAAATATCCATTAGGTTTGTTATCTAACAGCAATGTTAATTTGTCCATCTACACTCAATCATATAGTTTAAATATCCAGTCACCCACTACTAGAATCTATGGATCCTTCCAATTTTGTGCAAAAGTTAATGAAGCGGCGTAGATCATATACAACAAAATTCTGGAATAATTCTCCCTTAGTTGGACATCTAAACTATCCAAACTATTCAGTAAACAGATCTTTGGTAACAAAGAAAAGTTATTTTTTTAATATTTTTGTAATATATTCATAAATTTGTACATAGAATTTTTTTGCCTTTTTACAGTGCTACCAGATATGAAAAAGGATCCTCTCTCTTGACATTTCCAACAACTCATGTTATTACTATTATTACCCATCCTTGCTATTTGGATTGCATAAAACATTTTGAAATAATTTTCTATTAAATTAGAGCTTCTTGTAAATCTCTGATTCATGGTCCACAATTTTTCCCATTGATCCAAAGTTATAGAGCGTCCTATATCCTGGGCCCACTTAATCATATTATCTTTCACTACATCCTGTTCCCTCTCCATATTCAAAATTAATTTATAAATCTTACCTAATAGATGAGTTATTCTAGGTCTTAGTATTTGGTGAAATTCTGTTTTATCTAAGGATACCTCCATTATGTCGGGAATGCTTTGAGGGTGTTCCTGCATAGCAGAGGGTTGGACTGGATGGCCCGTGTGGTCTCTTCCAACTCTACATTTCTATGATTCTATGATTTTATTATCCATTTAAAATTTTTCTACCAACTGTCTATATAGCAACTGATGTGTTATATAACCTTGTGAGATCAATTCTTCTCTAAATTTTAACTGAACACTATTTTCTGTTGTTTTCAGTATATCTTTATAAGTAATTCACTTATCCAACTGTAGCTTTTCTAATTTATAAAACACTTCATGAGGTGAGACCCAGAATGGAAATGAGTGATAGAGCTTATGCATAAATTTCAACCAAACTTTAAGATGGGCTTGTCTAATAAAATGGCCATGAAATTCTTTGTTTACATTATGTTTTTCCTACTAAAGATAGACCTGCCAACCATAATATAGATTAAATCCCTGAAATTTTATTTAGTTGTGAAATGTGTATATCCTTACGACCTGATAACTGCTCTCTATCTATTCACATTTATGATCATGGTACTGTTGCCACAACCTTAAATGCCCCCCAAACCCACTTTGAAATCCAGCCAGCTGCGCCAAGGGATGGAATTCTGTGGTGCTGGTGCACAGGCTGGTGAAGGATGACAAATCCAGCCCTCTCCTGTCAGCAGTTGATGGTACATTAAAGCGTTGCAAAAGGACCCTGCAGGGGTCTCTGCTTCAGCTTGGCACACGGCTGATTGCTGACAGGAGAGGGCTAGCATCATCATTGTTCACAATTTGGCTCACTAGCACCAAAAGTCTGTCTCTTAGTGCAGTTAGCTAAATTTTAGGGTGAGTTTCAGGGGTTAGATAGGGAGAAAGATGGTAACCACAACGTTGTGGCTACATGTCTGATTCGGGATCCCAGCCACTAATACGTACCTAAAGCGGTAAGATTTTCTGACCATTAAATGATAGACACTGAATATTTATCTTCCCAAGTCCTTTTGCAGCAATGAAATCACACAAGATCTAACCCCATTAACCTTCAGTTAGATTTCACATCACAGGAGTATAAATAACTGCAAGAATAAGTGCGCCCGCACACGCCAAAGACTTTTCTAGTACAAAATTAATCCATTGCAATTTGTTCCACCAAAAAGGGGTAACCACCAAACATGCCTACACCATATGCCACAAGGAAGCATTATCTGTATATCATCATCAACATTTAGATGAAATAGACAGTATCTTAAAAGATGTAATGATGTCAAATATACCTGGAACATCTGTTTTTGCTGGGTGAGGTATAGCTTTGGATCTAAAGAGATCTTAGATATTGAAGCTAGGGTAATTTTAATGTAGTTAATTTACTCATGACAACCTTCTTATTCCAGTCAGTTCTAACTTAATTAATATCAAACGTAGTGCTTCCCAACATTTATAAACAAGACTTGCTGGTTTCAGTTTCTCTGAGGGTAAAATTAATGCTTTCAACACAACAGTGGTGGTTGAGGCACTCAAAGCTGAAGATCTGCTATGTTTTTTGTTCTGAGATTATTCACACTTGTGCACTGAACCCCATATACAGTTCACTTTCTATCTAACAAAGAAACACTGTTTGGCCATCACCTACAACGTCTTGCATCTTGAAAGTTCTGGACACTTGGGATGAGTGATGAATTTGTTGAGTCTGAATTCTTTGCCAACCTCAGATGATCTGCTCCTCCAGGGAGAACAGACTGAAGCATAGTTCACCTAAGGAAATCACACCACAGTGAATCATACTCATTGGGTAACTTTGGGCCAGTCATGCAAGCTTGTCTAACCAATCTCACAGGCTTGTTGTGAGGATCAAATGGAAAGGAACCATATATACTGAGCACTTGGAGGAAAGGCTGGATATGACTACAATAAATTAATAATAAAAGTACAGTGGGCCCTCAGTATCCACTGGGTTGAATTTCAGGAGCTGCTGTGGATGCCCAAATTTGTGGATGATTAAGTCCCATTATGTACAGTCATGTAGTAAAAAGGCATCCCTTATATAAAATGACAAAGGCAAAGTTTGCTTTTTGGATTTTTTCGTGGGGGAAAATATTTTCAAGTTGGTTGGTTGAATCTGTGGATACAGAATCTGTGGCTATGGAGAGCTGACTGTATCAATAATTTTTAAAATGAAAATTCCCATATTTTGTTCCCTAGTGCACAAACTTATTGTATTTGCCAGCATATTAGATGCACTGACGTATAAGATGCACCCCATTTTCCAAGGGGTATTTTTCAGGAAAAAAATATTTAATACCCTGCTGAGACAAAATGCATAGGAAAGGGAGGGGTGAAAGGAGCACTCGTGCAAGGATTCCCCCACCCCCCTTCCCTTCTGTTTTCCCTTAGTGGGGAAGGGAAGGGGGAGCAAAAGGATCTCTTGCACAAGCACTCCTTTCACCCCTCCCTTTCCTACGCATTTTGCCTTGGTGTGGAGTTCTCCCCATGGAGGCAAAGAGGAAGGGAAGCAGGTGAGGGAAGCCTCATGGGAGCCCTCCTTTCATCCCCCTCCCTTTCCTATGCATTTTACTTTGGCGTGGAGAAGAAGGGTGGGCAAAAGGAGGGCCCACAATGACTCATCCAGCATATAAGATGCACCCCATTTTCAAAGGCTATTTTTTGGGGGAGGAAGTGTGTTTTATATGCTGGCAAATATGGTACTGCGAAAAACAAATGCACAGGTATAAAATGGGAGATACTTGGGCTGGCAGTACTAAAGGTGAAAAGGACCCTGGGATTATTGTTCATCCTAAGTTGAAGATGACACAGCAGTGTGATGCTGCAGCAAAGAAGGCAAATACTATTTTAGGCTGCATTAATAGAACCATAGTTTCCAAGTCAAGGGAAGTAATCATCACACTATATTCTACCCTGGCCAGGTTGCATCTGTGTGCCTTATTTTAAGAAGGGTATAGACAAATTGGAGCTGGTTCAGAAAGGGCAACAAGGATGATAAGAGGTATGGAGAACAAAACATATGAGGAAAGGTGAAGGGAACTGTGCATATTCATCTTGGTGAAGAGAAGACTGAGGGAGGACATGATTGTACTTTTCAAATATCTGTAGGGCCGTCAGAGAGGGAAGGATGCAGGCTTATTCTCTGCTATCCTTGAGGGTAGCAGTGATGTATTCAAGTCTTTTACTCCAAGTGTCAAGTCAAGTCTCAAGTCTCTACCTTCAAGTCTCAAGTCAAGTCTCAAGTCCTTGAAGATACTTCCAAGTCAAGTCTTAAGTCTGGAAGCCAAATTTATACCCCAACCAAAATTCCAGAATTATTGGATAGAGTGAAATAAAGTCAGTTTTTACAATTTAAGCAGAGTCTCTCTCCACATTTGCAATTTTGTCATCTGCAGCTTCAGAAGTGGGGAATAGGATCCTATCTTACTCCCCATTACTGAAAAATTCAAAAGCTTTAGAAGGAAGGATCCTTCTTCCTCAAGCCTGCTGCCTAACCCATTTGCTGTTCCCCTTTGAGAAATGCACTCTGCAGTCTGGGGATGAGTTTTGTCTTTTGCTCTTAGGAAATGTTTTAGAAGGCTCCTCTGATATGTAGTGGGGACAGGCTGTTGTTCAAAGTCATAAGGTTTCTGGATGAACGCATTATGTTACTGAACGAAGGGCATCAAGTTGGTTATTAAAAATATACAAGTCTTGAGTCGAGTCGAGTCAGTGCATTATTTATGGCTGAGTCGAGTCCGAGTCAAGTCACTGAAGTGACTTAAGTCTGACTCGAGTCTGAGTCTATCAACTCAAGTCTACATCACTGGAGGGTAGGAACGGGTCTCATGGTTTTAGGTTTTCAGGGATAGATTTTGATTGAATGTTAGAGGGGATTTATTGACAGTAAGAGTGGTTTGGCAGTGGAACCAATTACCTAGAGAGTAGTGGGGTCTATTTCTCAGGACGGCTTCAAAACGCAGTTGGACCTGATGCAGGGAGGGATGCTGTAGCTGGAGATCCTGCATGGAGAGAAGGGGATTGGGCTCCATAGCCCACAGGGCTTCTTTCAGCACTGTGATTCCATGACCGCAGCTCCTAGAGTGCTGTTGAAGCTTATATTAATATACAGCCAGGCAACATCAGAAAACTGAGCTGAAAAGTTTATATGGACTCCATTTGTACATTTTAATATTTTATTTAATATTTCAGTATTGTGAAATACTTGTTGTTAAGCAGGATTTGTGCAATGCCTAGTTAAAAAATAGCAGCTAGAGGAAGTAATTTCATTTTCTATTTGGGTAATGGTCATATTTAGTCTAGTAGTTTTACTGAATCTGAAATAGCATTAATTGAAAGAAAATAAATGCATCAAATGACATGTTCAGGTGTCAAAATTACTTCTGAGATCTGAGCGTTCTGAAAAGGGGCCAGTACCGTCGCCATTGATATTAGCATGATAGGTTTCTGGTGATTCATTCAGACTAGAGTCCATGTGATAGTTCTGAAAAGAGAAACATTTCATGTGTCCTTTTAAAATGGCAGACCATGTAAAATGCAATAAGAGTGCCCAGATTTACTTCGGTTGGCTACGATCCATCACAGAGCTAAGCATGTTTAAAGGTCATTGGTTTCAGTGAGATTCAGCACACCAAACTTGGAGAGGGGGCACTGATTTAAAGTGGTCTTTGGATCCAGTTCTTACACTTCAGCATTCAGCATTTGCTTTAGAACTCTGTGACCTTGCTAAGACTTAAGTTCTATGTGTACTTTCAGCCCTACTGAGCTGAAGCTCCACATTATGGCAGTCATGGGGCTTTCAGTGAGTTTAGCAATTGCACCTATTCCCCACTCACAGTCTCCTGTAATGTCTAGTGACACACAATGCACAACACATTGTTACTGAGCAAAGAGGTTTCCATCCTTGCTCCATTTTAGTGACTTCCAGCTACAGTAATGGAAAAGAAGCTTGCCAGGCAATGGCAATATATTATAAGCTTTGCATGTTGGAATGGTCTGAGATGAAGTCCCTGCCTCTTTGGCTGAATTTTACAGAGGCTTCATAGAACATCATTCTCCACTCATACCCTCTCTTGGTTTCCCACAGCTTTTTCTGTTACCCCTGTTAAAATGGGAAATAGATATGCTGATGACATATATTACCAGTAGAAAACAAGAAAGATTTGGAGTTACTGCTGATGAAAGTTTAAAGCGGGGGTTACAGTTGAATAGTCAAAGGTTTTGTATATCTTGGCTTAGTCAAAACGGAAAATATGGCCAAGAAATCAGAAAGCTAAAACCTGGAGAGACAACCATGAAGAAACTAGGTAAGATTCTCAAGTACAAAGGTATGCCATTAAATACTGAAGTAAAACTCACACATGCTATGGTATTTCTGATTCATCTGTATGGATATGAAAGCTGGACAATGAATGAGCTGACAGAAAAAAAGAGCCACTTGAAATGCGGTGCTGGAGGAGGGTTCTGTGGATACCATAAACTGCCAAAAAAACCCCCAGACAAATGGGTCCTAAAGCAAATCAGTCCAGAACTCTCACTAGAAGCCAAAATGACTGAGCCTTTCATAATTTGGACACATCACATGGAGACATGGCTCAATGGAAAAGACAATAATGTTGGGCAGACTTGGAGTTAATAGAAGAAGAGGAAGACCGCAACACAGGTGGATTGAATCAGTCAAAGAAGCCTGAATTTGCAAGATTTGAGCAGAGCTTTTGCTGTCCAGGGTTCTTGGGGGTTTCCCATTCATAAGATCCCCATAAGTTGAAGCTGACTTGATAGGAAACAACAGGAGCAGGAGCAGAAGCCCCAGCAACAATTTACCGGAAAGAAAAAGGTGGAATAACTGCAGAGTGCCTTCTAATATGGAGCGTGAGTGTCCTCAACATAGCTCTAGATCAGGGCTGCCGCTGGTACAGCTGCTGATAAAAATGAGTTGGTGCATTATATTGTTTTCCCCGGCAATTGCACAGATAGTATTTCCTTCCTCATTAGTTTTTATATCTTTCAGGAACTTAGATTTACTCCTGCACAATAATAGATAATATAATATAAGACAGAAATAGACACACAGACTCACATGCAAGTTGCAGATGGGAAATCTTAGTTTCACTTTCTCCTGTATTCCAAGTTTTTAAGCTGCAGGGTCTTTCTGTCCTAAACATATGATTTGCAAATTTTTGTTTCACACTTCCAAAACAGATAGAAACAATTTTTTCCTACCCAATTTGTACTGGCTAAATTGTTGTAGCTATTCCTATATCAAGGAGAGGATCTTGTATTTTCCACAGTAAATGAGTTAAACATGAGAATCTCAGAGAAACTACACTGCAGCCCTAATTCAGCACCACAAAGATGACTGCAACCTGTAGATTCAAAGGCATCTTGTCAAACATTAAGCACTCAAAGTTTTGAGGATAATTAATTTTCTATGCTCCTCCAATTTTTTCTCACAAATTCTTACTTTTCTAGGTATGAAGAAATTTGTAAATTTGGGAAATAATCTTTAATCTTTAAAAAAATAATCTTTTAAAAAAACTGAAATGCTTCCATCCCTACTATGAGCTCATATAGCTGACCAAATGCTTGGAGTTTTGTTTTGTGTTCAGAAATTACTGTAACTTCTTGCCAAGTGATTTTTTTTTAATCAGATGCTTTGTGATGTAAAATTGTCTGGATATCACTGTGTGGATAAGAGCATAGACAGCTAGTTGCCTGTCTTGCTATTTAGGTAGGCAATGATCTAGCTAGCTGGGAAGTTGTCTATGTAGTTCACTGTAACAGATCTTTAGAAGTCATTTTTAGTCCAGCTTGGAGAAAAGAGGGCTGAACTTGGGACTTTTGCCTATGAGCTACAGCCTTTCCCTCATGTGAATGTGAATGTGAATGTGAATAGAACAGAAAATTGACAAAGGTTCAGGTTGCCATGAAGATAAAGAAAATATGTACAAATAGAAAAGTATAAATGGATAACTTTGTACAGTGTCTTATTCATATGAATTCATATGAATATTACAAATTTGGTCTATAGTCTTATATTGCCCTGTCCCCTCAATTACTAACCATTGGTGTGAAAATAAGAGAAACCAAAGCCACTATCAGTAAGTCTGGTTGATATAATCTGCACATGCTACAACAAGCATTTGCAGATTCCTTTGGGGTCCTTGGAATGTGCTTTCAGATGAAGTCTTTGCAGAGTTTCTGACTAATAGTTGAACACATCACCACTCATCCTTCTGCTCTCCAACAACATGGAAATCAGCATGGAAAACAGGGCAGACTTACTTACAGGTTAAGCTAACTTTCATTTCCACTGACTGCATTGGATTTTATGCTGAACATAAGCAAATCTGGATCCCTCCCCATGGCTCTTAAGAATGTAAACTGTTAATAGTTATAAATATGCATTGTCATGGGAGTACTACACTGTTAAATTAGCACACTAATTTTACTTCAAATAGAATGAGGGAGATTTCAGGCTCCCAAAGTCCTGGCCAAGGTCCAGTTAGATAGTTGACTTGGACCCCACTGCTTCTCCCATAATTGGAAACTCCAGTCCTTCTTGTAGGTTCTGTACACCCCACTTAAAACTGCTACAGAGGACTGAGAAACCATTTGTCAAAACAAAAGCCAGACTTGATCTAATTTTATTTTCTTCCAACCATCCTCTCCAATGATTTTTAAAAAGCTGCAGGCATGGCTGCCCACACCTATCTCTTTCCACTGAGAGATTGAGGGTCTTTTGCCATTTGTCAGCCAATTTGCTATTTGTCTGAAATCCCTTTTATTACTTGCTGGCCTCCTGGGCATCCAACTCATGGCCGCAGTAAAATCTGCACAGGTAGATTAACACTCTATTTAAATATGGTCACCCACCCACATTAGCTAAAGTTAAGCGTGCAGAGCTCCCACAAAAGTGAAAAAAATATCAAATATCAAAATGTGTGTGTGCTTGTGGGAAGGCAGCCAATGTATGGTGGGACCATAGACATCTAGGTCTATGCTCCCCAACCAGGTCAGGGAAAGGAGAGGGAAAGGGATCGGTTCATCATGATGGCCCTACGCTTTCTCTCTCTTGCTCATATCCTTCCTTGGATATGGGGTTGCATCAGAAGAGGGTTTGTGGTGCTCAGAAATTAGGCTATGAGCCATCCTTAGTTGGCCAGGCAGCAGCTGGTAGAGAAGGAGAAGGACCAGAGGTCGGTTTTTAAAGGGCTATATGGCTTGATCGGAGCTGCCTAGAGGGAAGTTTCCCCTGGAAATGAAGCACTTTAGTTGAGGGGGCAAGGGTTGTAGAAACTCACATGAAAGTCAAACCTGCAAATGTAGAGGGCCAGCTGCATTCTCAAATATTGGAATCTCAGGAGATTTGTACTGGAGAATGAGCAGGGTCTCTGTTAATCTTTTAGACTATTTATTATACGCAGTCATTGATAGACAAGCTTACATATTCCCCTTAGGGAGGAACAGGGACATATGAATATCTAGGGACATATGAATTTCATTCCATTACATTGCATGGTAAGGCATCATACATTGCATTACATCGCACTATAAGGCAGATAAGATGTTACACTTTCTTAGAGACTGAATCTTTATACCACATGCATCTCTTTAGCTGGTTTTTCTATAGTTAACCATAATGATATAGCTTAGCCATTCATCCACTAAGGATGAGAACTATATGTCTCTAAACAGGTACCTGTGAACACACAGGAATCCAGGAAGTTATAATCTCTGACATTGTTATATCTAGCAGCATCTCTTCCTACATCTAGTAGAAATGTGGACATATATCTATATAGCATAGCCTATATGAGAGCAGAGGTTCTCTTACACCAACATTGTCTAGCTCATCAGCATGGTCTGGGTTATCAGCTATGAACAGCAGCTGCTTATCAACAGTCTTCTTTGTACAGTGGAGACTGAAAATTCAATCTGATTTCTTTTTCCTGACTTGTTTTATATTTTTCCTAGCCTAATTATCTGATAGACATGGTCCAGTCAAAATAAGAGACACTTATGGGTCCTCATTTATGTAAACAAGTAGTCTCCTCCTCAGAAGTGATACAACATTAGGTATGGTTAAATCTTGGCTGCCTTTCATCAGATTACATCAGCCATCTGATTGCATCAGTCATATTCTCTACTGTGGCACCTGTTTTAGGGTTCATTATCAGTCAAGTCATTGTTTATACAAGGATGTTGATATTTATGTTGGTTTTCTGCCTGGAATTAAGATGTATCTATGTTCTCGATAACATATACACATTCTACAAAATACAGATTTTTTTCTCCTTTCTGTTTTAGCCCTTATATGCTGTGATAATGGGGCTTCCCATTATCTAGGCTTATCAAAGGGAGATACTTCCCTCTTCAGGTAAACCAAGGGTTAATGAGATGTTGGGATTACATCAAAGGTCACAGGGTGAGAGTTGACCAACCAAAAGGAAAAGAGGTGGGCATCTTGGAGATGCTTCCAGATCCTTCCAAGGAGGAAAATATAAAACTTCTGAGAGGCCATGTGGCCAGAGACACAGAGAGAGACACAGAGACAGAGAGAAAGAGAGGAGAGCTGGGCCAGTCGAGCTGGCAGGCATGCTGTGTCTCCTGGACCCCCCCTCTCTTCTCCTTTAGACCATCTACGCCTATAACCTAATTGTGAGTAACTAGAACTAAGTAGTTAGTCGCGTTAGGGATGTTGTTATTTTGGGAATTGTCTGATCTTAAGAATGTATCTGTGCTGTTATATCTGTTTTGTAAATTCTTGTAACCAAGTGTACCTGGGAGAGGGGAGTCTCCCAAGTGTATATTGCTTATTTGCATGCTTTGATTAAAACACTTCTATAAACCTCCGTTTCTCTCCATTTCCACGCCAGGTTTGGCACATGCTACATAGGACCTCTCTCACTCAGGGAAGGGGGGAGGTGGAAGATCCTTACGCTTAGAGATTGGGCAGAGGCCCTCCTGTTCTGTCCAAATATTCATAATTCAGGGTGGTGGTGGCAGCGTACCTGATAGAGTTGGGGAGATTGCCAGTCGTTCCAAGCGTGGGAATCAGCTTTGGGAGACTGGCAGGAACCCTAGTAAAATACTGGGAGGGAATTTCCAGTCTTGCAAGGCTGGAAGTCAACTTAAGAGACTGGAAATAAACAGTGTCACATATGCCTTATAAATAACCTATTTACATTTTCAGGACTTATAGCTTGCAACCAAGTCATGGCAGGGCTTGTTTCATTGTCTTCTGTTTCAGCTCTGTTTCAGAGCTGTCCAGTCTAACGCTATGAAGAGAACCATAAGAGGGAGAATCATGTGTCTGTAAACAGCTTTTTATTACTTGGACAACAAATTAATATCCACAGAGGTCACATGGTCATAGGCTTCCTCATGGCAGGGAGATGCATGTATTCCTATTTGATTTGTAGTAATAGGGTCTAAATTTGCCTCTAAATTAGAACATGCCAGTTAGTCAGTCAGTGAGTCAGTCAAAATTTGTTGTAATAGCAATCAGCTATTATACAACTATATTACAAATATCACCTTTGGCCTCCGCATGCCAAAGGCTAAAGTAAAAAATTTAGCAATTCTGAAGGTTATATGTTTGTTACATCACCTAATGAAAAGCATAGCTTCTCCAAAGAAGACCACCCTATCATCTGAGCCAGCAATGGAAAGACATACCACTCCCCAATATCAGTATAATGACAATATATTCTAGAATGAAACAG
This sequence comes from Iguana delicatissima, assembly GCA_948472985.1. Lineage (NCBI taxonomy): Eukaryota > Metazoa > Chordata > Lepidosauria > Squamata > Iguanidae > Iguana > Iguana delicatissima. Next base: position 806,176 of record CAOKZL010000156.1, on the reverse strand, counting down.
ATAATATCTATATTTAAGGAGTTACAGGAACAGACTCTGCCCTTTCCGCACCTTACCTTTTTTGGGCGCTGGGGTGCGGGGATCACGTGAGCAGCCTCCAGCGAGAGGCTTTCGCGTCTCTGCTGCTTCAGCTCCGCACGAGCTGCCTGCTCCCGAGCAGGTAGTGCAAGAGCCCTGCCTCTTCCTTTCGCAGTGCAGCCTGGGAGTTTTCCAGGCTGTGCTGGGGCAGGAAGCGCGACCGCCATGTCTCCGGAGGCTCTGCAAGCACAGCAGGTATGCGTGGGGCCCTGGAGCAATACGCGATTGCACACCATTTTTGGCTGAAAGCTGAAAATGAAAAAGTGCATGAGTGGCACCTGCCAGACCCTGGAGCATCGCATGATTGTGAGTGTGTCATCGAGATTGCTCCTCACAATCGCGCGATGCTCCAGGCATCCTTTCACATGGCAAATGCCGTGTGAAAAGGGCATCTGTCTTTGTTAGGGGTACTTTGATTGTGCCCTGACAAATCGGCCAAAGGAAGGACATTTACCCTTGCCAATGTAAAATCCAGTTTCAGTTTAATGGATGTAGATCTACTAAATCAAGCAGGTAGCTCAACCAGATGTTTTGAGAGATTAAAGGAAGAGGAAGCAATATGCACATATAGTTTGTCTGATAAACAGTTTGCTATATCAAACATTCAGGACTGTAGTTCAATGTCTTCAAGATGTTGCAGGCAAAATTGACTTTGCTCTGTGATAGCCCAACATCAATAAAAAAGGAAGTGGGAACACCATATTTACAATGATAAAAATGATCTTTTATTTCCAGGAGGGAGAACCTATTTCTTCTAGCACAGACTATTTCTTCCAGCACAGACAATATAAATTCCAATGTCTGATTAAGTATTAACTTTAGTTAATAGACTAGCAAGATGTTTGAGGACACAGTTGTGGTTGCAATGTGGTCTGCTCTATGGCATTCCACACTTCACTGTTATAGTGCTGTTATTCCACTGTTATTCCACTTTCAACATCCTGAGGAATTCTGGGGATTGGTCCTTCCCTAAACTGAAAACCCCAGGATTCTATAGGATGTTGAAAGTGGAATAATATATTACTATAACAGTGTAGTGCAGAAATGGCCTATGACTCTTAAACTGCTCTGCTATCTTGAAGTATAAGAGAGGACGCTGTCCTGTCACTACCATTGAAGTAAGATTCCACTGCCAGTCTCATCAGCTTCTAAACATGGGAAAGGGGAACTGTCTTGTTCTTCAAATCAGGGAACAAAATGTCTTGAGCTGTTTCTGTCTCCAAAATCATGCTTGTTGGTGCTTGCGTGAGGAGGAATATTCTCTTATATGGTATCTGAAAAATAAAACAAACCAAGCAGGAAAGAAAGCAAGGAAGTATTTGCTCCTTTTCTTTTGAGTAAAGTTCCTAAAGTGCTGCTACTGTGATAGATGATGATGCCGTGACCGAGGAGCAACTGATTGTGCAGGGGGCTGAGACAGTGACTGAACAAGTCAACCTGCAAACATCCCCTGCACTGGAAGGTCAAACAGAGACTGAGTTGCTCATGACAGAGAGGGAACCAGCAGTGATGTAGAGGAGTTGCAGCCAGCTGTGCTCATCAGCCCTCAATCATGCAGAAGGCTGAAACAGGCTGCTGAGAGGGAGGCTGCTTGGACTAGGCTGAGGAAACAATAACAAGCAGCACCTGCTCACAGGGGCTATTTGAGTCTGCTGGCGTGGCTGCTCCTTGCTTGCAGCAAATTATTAGCAAGCCCTCACAACCTTTGTGTCTTCTGCTCCCTGAAACCCTCTGGATGGATCTCTGCCTCCTGAACCTTTGGACTGGACCTTGACCTGGCTCGGCTTGTGTTTTCCTGGTGTTTGGTATATTCGGACTCCCCAAGTGTTCCTGGCCTCTCTCCTCCTTTGCTGGCTGTGGTCCGGCAGGGAGAAATTCCTGACAGCTACCACTTATTGTTACTAAATTTTTATAATATTTTATATTATTGTTATTATATTCTTATTGATTTATTGATTTATATCCAAAGTCTATCAAGTTTATCGACTGATATGCTGGGTCAGCAAATATTTTGGAGACTGTGAAGTATCATTGGATAGTGTGACATGTTCCACATTGATTTTTTTCCTTCTCATCTGGCAGATTGTATAATTTTAGCCTCTTTTCAGGGTTTTCACCCCCAGAAGCTGAAATAAGATTTGGCCCCTGCCCACCAAATAACCCCAAGATGTCTTGCTTCCTGAGTCGAAGGACAAGATGGCACCTCTCCTATAACATACAGAAATCAACTGGATTAGCAGATTATTCTTGCTAGAATGCTGGTAATAGCATCCGTCACTGCTGTACCTGAATCTAAGAGGTTAGCTCAGGGGCATAGAACAAGCCATGCAGCACACCGAACACACTATCTGCTTTCCATCCCTCAGTTTTGGTTGCCTGAGACTTTTGCCTCCCTCTCTCCAATGAAGTGTCCAAATCTTTTGCAAAACAGAACACATTCTGCAAGCTTTGTATCTTTCCAAACACCACTTTTTAGCTAGTATTCCCAGTTGAACAATATTACAGTAATAAGAGAAACTACATTTATTGTATCTTTCTTGAGCCAGGTACTGTCTGTCTTTAGCATGAGGAAAAGCACTAATGTGCCTTTTGAAGTCCCTCCTTTAATCTCCGTGGTTCCTCAGAGACATGATCTATTTTCCTTTATGCCAAACAATTTAAGTCAATTTTTTTTTTTTTAAAAAAAGGATCTTACTAGGAAACTGTTGTAGGCTGCATATATGGGGAATGAATGCTGTTCAAATTTGGATTTTATGTCTATATTGTTGGATGTATTTCATACTATCATTTCAGTTTTAATTAAAGGATTATGGAAATAAGTCTTATTTGGAGTGGCAGTACTGATCAACTGCTTTCCCCTTTTTCCAATTTAGTTTCCCTAGAGGCACTTTATTTTTCTTGGTTGTACACCTAAATTCTACTTAGCATTTCTAGTAGTTTTTTTAAAAAAAGTAAGGCTGTCATGTTTTTCTAGAAGCCATGTGCAAAATGAGATGCATTTTGGCTCTGTCATTATCACACATAACAGAAATTCCCTAAGTCCCTCTAGCGTATTCATTAGATTTGTCAGAGCACTCATCACATAACCCCTCTGTAGTAAGCATAAATAATGAGGATCTACCTTGGTCTAGTGAGAAGAAATTTGTATTATCCTCTGCTTTGAAATACACTGACAGTGCAATCCTGTGTACATTCTTGTGGGAGTAAGTCCCCTAAATTCAGTTGAGCTTGCTTCTGAGTGGCCATGCATAGGATTGCACTGTCACACTGCAATTACACTATATGGATGTCTTCTCAGTAGTAAGTTCTGTGTGCCCAGATTTACTCTTGGAGTAAATGTTGGAAGCTTATGTTGCAAACCTGCACCCATTCATCTGGGAGTAATGCCACTCATATTCTTTCTTTTTTTTTAAATTTTTTTATTTCATTTTTTCTAACATAAATACAGAAATACGACCACAAAATAAACAAATATCACATACAAAAATAACAAACAGTAATATTAATGTAAACTTCTCATTCTATATAAACCTCTTTCCAATCCCTTTTCCAAATTTTGGCCACTAAGGACCTGTCAGGGCCCCAGGTGTGGCCGCGCCTGCGGGCGCCGCGGAGGCCGATGCCGGGCTTACCTCCGAGGAGGAGGACGCGGATCCAGGCCCGTCGGGGGCCGCGATCGGCGGCGGCGGCCCTGCAGCCGTCGCGGAGGGCTCCGCTGCGGGGGGCCCCACTGGGATGCCGTGGCAGACGACGATCCCGGCGAGGGCCCGTCCCGCCAGACGGAGGCTGCTGCTGACGTCGCGGGAGGGCCCGCCGCTGCGGAGGCTGCCGGCCCGGCTCCCGGGCCGCGGGGCGTGGCGGATGCGGCGCCGCGGGAGGAGGCGGGTCCCGGGCCCATCCCGGGGCTCCGCCTACTCACGAGGAGGCCTCGGCCGAGGCAACCGCCCCGCCGCCGACGTTTCTGCAGCGGCGGCGAGCCAAGAGGCCAGCCGCCGCTCCCAGCGTCTCCAGGAGAAACACCTGGAGGCGGGGAGCTCCCAGCTGTAGCTCAGCTGCGAACCCGGCCACGCGCTCCGCCCGGATTGGCTGCGGGCCGAGCTGCAGGCCTTTTTAGGCAGGCGCGGGGATGGGCAAGGCACGGAGCAACAACCGTCGGCTACCCGTGCGTCTGTCGCCCGTGCCTTGACCCCGTCCGGTCTGTGCCTGTGAGCTGCTGTTTGGTTTCCCCGCGACTCCTCCCTGCGTTCTGGTGCTGCAACCGCTTTGTGTTTGGGGTGAGGCAACCCGTCATTCTTTTCTGTTGAGTGCCTGCTGTTAAGGCGATCCTTAGTTCCTGGCTGCTTGCCTGTGGCTGCCCTCCCGGAGGACTGCTTGGGACACGGCTGCCGGCTGCCTTGGCCCGGCCCCTGCTTGACCTCAGCCCGCGCTGACAGGACCATTCTTTTTCAACTTTATCCTTATCAATCTTTTCATCCATTAATGCGATCAGCAAATCCATTTGAAACATTTCATATAATTTCAGTATCCATTGATCCAGCGAAGGTATCTCTTGACTTCTCCAGTTGAAGGCGTAAACAATTCTTGCAGCCGTCACCATATAGAGAAGAATTCGACCATATTGCTTTTGGTACTTTTGGTTAGCTACCACAAACATATTCAACAAATATAGCTCTGGACTAAATTTCAGGTCAATTTCCAATATATTTTTAACTAAATTATGAATTTCCCCCCAATATTCCTTTGCCCTCTTACACTCCCACCACATATGATACATTGTTCCTAATTTCTTACCACATTTCCAACATCTATTTGAATAACTACTAAACATTGTAGCAATAGTTTGTGGTGTAATATACCATTGATATAACATTTTATAAAAATTTTCTCTCAAATTCACACTTCTTGTGAATTTTACATTTATATTCCAGACCTTTCTCCATTCAGCTAACTCAATAGAATAACCTAAATCTCTCGACCATTTAATCATATAATCCTTAATTATTATCTGTTCAGCTTCTAATTTTAACAATATATGATATATTTTCCCGATGATATGGTCACCCCCAATTAAATATTTAATATCCAATTCTTTAAAGTCTGTACCCTTCTCCTGAATTCCATCTTCCACAATATCTTTCTTAAAGATTTCATATATTATTCTATAGTGTAACCAATTACCTTGAAATCCCAATTTCTTCAATTCATCCAATATTAACAATTTTTCTTTACCCCCTCATTTACACAGTATTTCTTCATATGTCAAACATTTCCTGTTTGTAATATATAATTCTTTAAAAAAGCTTCCTGCACCGAAATCCATTTTGGCTTCTTTAAATAATTTTTTTTTTTTTATAAATATTCCACACTTTCAGTAAACTCTTTCTAATTATATTTTTATTAAATTCCTTATCATCTAATGCCTTATGGTGCCATAAGTACCCATGCCAACCAAACTTATTCGATGCACCTTTCAATGTTAATAATCTTACATTTTCCATACTAATCCAATCCAAAATCCACTTCAAAGCACAAGATTTATAATATAATTTAAGATTGGGTAGCGCCAAGCCCCCTCTATCCTTACTATCAATTAGAATTTTTTCATTAATTCTCGGCTTCTTCCTTAACCATAGGAAACTTTTAATTTTCTTAGACCAATCTTCGATAATTTTCTCATCTTTCAATACTGGAATAGTCTGGAATATATACACTAGTTTGGGGGAGAACACTCATCTTAATTACTGCAATACGCCCTAACAAAGAAAGTTTCAATTTTGACCATATAATTAGTTTATTTTCAATATTGTTCCATGTTGAAATATAGTTATTATTTACCAAATCTAAATTTTTACTTGTAATAAAAATACCTAAATATTTAACTTTGTGCCCAATCTTAATATTTGAAATTAATTCCAATTTCTTTTGCGCCACTTTCTCCATATTCTTAGTTAGAATCACTGATTTATTTTGATTCACTGTAAATCCTGCAACCTCTCCAAATTCCTTTAAAATTTTAAATAATTTAGATATACTTTTAATTGGATCATTTAATATTATAAGCAAATCATCGGCAAACGCTTTTAATTTATACATCTCCTCTTGAATTTGGCACCCCTTTACCTCAGAATCTTCTCTGATTTTCCTATTTAATATTTCTAACGTCAATATAAATAAAAGTGGAGAAATCGGACAACATTGTCTAGTGCCCTTTTCTATTAAAATTCTATTAGATTTTATCCCATTTACAAGAATAAACACGCTTTGTTTATTATATATAGAGTCTATCCAATTGATAAATTACTTGCCTAAATTGACTTTTCTAATAACTTCCTTCATAAAATTCCAATTAAGGTTATCAAATGCCTTCTCGGCATCTATAAAAAGGAGGGCCAATTCCTTTGGAACATATTCGTGATACTCTATTATATTCACTAATATCCTTAAATTATCATTTATCTGTCGCTTAGGCCTGGTGTATCCATTCACTCAAAAAAATTTTTAATCGATTTGCCAAAATTATTGTAAGTATTTTATAATCTGAATTTAACAAAGAAATAGGTCTATAATTATTCACATCCAATTTATCTTTTCCTTCTTTAGGTATTAATACTATATTGGCTTCTTTCCATGAAGATGGAATCTCCAATGTTCCTTCCTGATTAACCAGTTCTAAAAAAGGTACCAACAATTCATCTTCAAAGGTTTTATAAAATAAAGCTGTTAATCCATCTGTACCAGGGACTTTCCCTAGTTTTAATTTCTTAATTGCAAGGCTTACCTCTTGAGGTGATATTTTTTGATTTAATCCCTTCCTCATAATTTCAGTGAGTTGGGGAATATTACCTTTTTCTTATTAGTTTTTAATTTTTTAATTTCCCCAGGGCCTGAATTCTCTTTTGAATATAATTTCTTAAAATAATTATGAAAATTAGAGATAATTTCATCCTGATCCGATATTATTTGATCCTCAACCCTAATCTGTGTTATATAACTTTTTTCCTTTTTCTTACGTAATTTATATGCTAACCATTTAGAAGTTTTATTGCCAAATTCAAATTCTTTTTGCTTAACATAGTTAGATTTATGTTCAATCTCTTCCAAATTTAACGTGGTTATCTGGGTACGTATTACCTGGATTTCATTTTGAATTCTTTTATTCGAGGGATCCATCTTCAATTCTACTTCTTTCTCTTTAAGAAGTGACTGTAATTTATCTTCTTTAATCCTTTTTTGCTTTTTATGTTTATATTCTTTTTTTTATCAAAATCCCCCTAATATATGCTTTCATAGCATCCCAGACTATCTCTATTTTAGTTCTTTTATACAAATTATCAAGAAAAATTCTTTTAAGTCCTCCTTAATATCTTGTTTAATTTTACCATCTCTTAATAGTGCTCGCTTCGCCACTCATATTCCACAGGGCTTACTTCTGAATAGGGTGATCACATACTAAGCATGGGCACAAATGGAAGTTCCATTTTGACTTCTCTGAGTACCTTCCTACACATGTGGATTTCCAAGCAAGAATAAGAAGAAGGAAGAAAGTAATGTGTGGAAATGGATTGCCCATAAGTCTTGTGCTTCAAGAGTCTGCCTTGGATTATCCAATGAAGGTCAGTGATGGGGGCCATTTCTGCACCAGCCTGTTATAGTGCTATTATTCTACTTTCAACATCCTATGGAATCCTGGGGTTTGCAGTTTAGAGAAGGTCCTCAAAGGTCCCTCTTTAAACGGCAAACCCCAGGATTTCATAGGATGTTGAAAGTGGAATAATGGCACTATAACAGGCTAGCATGGAAAGATAAAGTGTGGTCAGATGGGCCAATAGAAATCAACAAAGTGTTTCTTAACGTACCACACAGCTATGAAACACCCAACCATAGGATGTCATGATGATCCCCAACTTGGGCAGCTTTACATAGGGATTAGAAAAATTCATAGAGGACAAAGCTATCATTAGTTATTAAGGCTTTGCTTTATCGTCAGTATCAGAGGCTGTATGTCTCTCAATACCAGTTACTGGAGAATATGAAAAGAAGAGTGCTGACATGCTCATATTCTGCTTATTCCTTACCATATGCATCTGGTTGAGCACTGTGCAAACAAAAATCTTAACTACATAGGTTCATGCTATGATCCACCAGAGTTATGCTTAAGTTCTTAGCTATTTAATTGATTTCCTATTGGCTCTGAGTGGATTTTTTCCCCCCTGGGTGTCCTTAACAAGGGAAGATCAGAATGGAATCTGTGTTCTGACCCTGCCAAATCTTTCCTCCTCCGTACCCATTCAGTCCCAGTAAGAATTAACCTCAGAGCCTGTAATTAATTAAAATAAAAATGAAGTAATAGTTACATACATACTGCACATTAAGTGTAAGGTAAAGTTTGGCCCTGAGAAATACATTAAAAATGTGGCAAGATAGGCCATTTCTGCACTATGGCCCCATCCTGGCATGAGGATGTGTTGAAACTGTGACCACTGCCACCACACAAAGTTGTTGTGGTCCTGCTCCTGTGATGTCCCCAGCTGTTGTGGTCACATGTTTACTGGAAAAAATCCAGTAATAGGCCCCTTTTGCATGACCATTGCATTGACTGGGGCTGTGCAGGAAGGGCAGAAGCTCTATCAAAGCACTTCCTTCCTCAGTGCAGTGCCGGAAGAAGCCAGCTGCACTGTGGAAAGAAAGAGTGTGTCCTTAGCACTACCAGCCACCAGCAGCTGGGTGGAGAGGGGAGCATTCAGGACATGGCCTCATCCCAGCAAAGGCACTGCTGGGGTGATGCCAGGATGTCACGGGATGCAAGTAAGGTGTGGAAAGGGCCATAGCCTCCTCCTGCGGAGCAGCTTCTGGTCATTTGGCAAGAGAGACATTTCCTCCTTGTGAATGTACATGACAAAACACAGTTTAAATGCAGTGTATATTTCCTTTGTATACATGACAGAATAATACTAATAATAAAGGGCCTATTCTCACAAACTCTTAAATGAAAACTTTTAAGAAGGTGATATATTTTGAAATTTCAAAATCCTTATTTTGAATGGGGAATATGAGTTCAACAGCCAAAATATTGACTCTGAATTCAGAGTTTTATTCTTGGTTTGCAGTCAGAGCTGCTGTGAAGTCTCTTCATTGCTTGATTGGTTGCTTCTTTCAAGTCTGTCCTGTGTGTCAGCTTCTTAAAGTAGAAGCCTCTGGCCAGTACAGAAATGTGGTAACCCTCCTGTTATATGATCTGGTGTCCCTACTTAAGCTGAAACATACTTGCCTCTTTGCATTTTCTTCTATGAACATCTATGTTCATTTTTCTTCAACTGTGAATTCTGGCAAACTTTTGACACTCTTCTGTGAGTGAAGACTTTTTACCCATAGAATGCAGATCCTGGTGACCACTTTGGCCAGAAAATAATCCAGCTAACTCAAGCATAGGATAGTGTGGCCTAACACTTGAGTTAGTTAGCACAAACTAAGGCTGTACTCTTGTCCATATTTAGTTGCCAGTTACTCTCATTAAAGTCTGTAGGACTTCTAAATAAATATACAGATGCTTTGGATGTGACATCGTATGTGTCACATGCTGAAAAAGTCACCAGGTAGGCCTTCAAATACCAACATCCATTAAGCCTGATGGCAAAACATAAGTTTCTGCCAGAATTCTTACACTGTTGTCCAGGGGGTAGAAGCTGCTTCTTCTTCCATCCTGGGTATGTAACAGGAATGGGAAAAGTAGGATCAAAGCTATAACTTCATCTTCCTATCCACTAATCAGCTATAGGAGTGCATCCAGACATGTTTTGGCTGTCCTTGTGCACTAGAGAAAGAAGGAGCAGCAGCTGCAACCAATGTAAGACTACTCTTTTTTCTTGGTTATATGAAGGCAGCAGCAGTTTGTTCAGATCCCACATCAGTCAGTGGCTGGAGAAGAAGACCCGTGTCTCCAAACCCCACAGGTGATGTTCTACACCTGGTGCAAGGAACTACAGAATGCCTCAAAAGACAGATGCTAGTGTGGCTGGGAGAAAGCCATTGTATGTCACAAAAAGGATTCTATCCAAACACAGCTGTCTGTCCAGAAGAGGTGAAGAAACTATAATTCAGAGGTAGAACATATGTTTTGCATGCAAAATGCTTCACAAAGAGCTGGAAAATTATTTGTCTAAAGCCCTGGAGAGCTGCTGCCTGATGGCTCAGATGGTCCAATGGTCCTAGAACTGCAACACATGGTGGACATGCCTGATGCATTTTCATCAGAGAAAAAATTGCATATAAACGCTGGATGAAATTCAAGTCATGGGTCAGTTTCTTTGCTTGGAGCTATAGCTAATAATTTGAAAATAGATTGTTACAGAAGGAGCAAGGCAGGCTTTCTTGTATAGTGGGCAGTTCTGCTTGTGCTTTAACTGTCCATAGCCCTGGTCCTCTTGCCACAGTAGCTGTGCGGAGAGATGATCTTCTCTTGTCAGAAGGAATCCAGTGGGTAGCTTTAAGTTTGTGCCTTGAGACAAAACACTGAAATCTTCCAAACTCACCACTGTGAGAAGTTTTTATAGATTTCTCTTTGTGTGTTTGTATAAACATGAGTTCTTCAACTAATCGAAAGAATCACTCCTAAATAATAGTTGGAGACTGTAGGTCATTGTACACACAAGCTCACAAGCTGTTCAATTTTAGTTAATGGGAACTGCTGTTACTTGCCTTCAAATTGTCTCTGACTTATGGCAACCCTATCCTGGGGTTTTCTTGGCAAGATTTTATTTGTCTTTTCTCTTAGGCTGATTTCCCAAGGTTAAATCATGGCCAGAAAGGATTTTCACGGCTGATCAGGGATTTGAACCCTGGTCTCCTGCAGTCCTAGTTCAACACTCAAACCACTACACTGTGTTGCCTCTCAATGGGAATACTTTGCAGTATATTGTTATGTACTTTGCTGCCTATAGGACTGAACAGCTTAATCCGTTAATGACCTCCTTTGTAAAATAAACACTTTCTAAATGGTCTCTCAGCAGGAAAACAACAGAAGAGGAATGATGTCATGTGGTAAGTCCCAGCCAAAGACACTGTAATCCATGCTGTAAGTGCAATCTACCTGCCTCATGTGATAAAGTTCCAAGGGCATTTCGAAATAATATTGTGACTTTATTCAAGTCAACTGGGGTTTAATGTGACCTGTGTTTTGCTAGGACACTTCTTTCTGATATGATTTAAATTATAGCAGCCAATAGTTCAGATGGTAGGTCATGGTAGGACTAATTTTCTAGCTGATTGGTGCTAAAACTGTTGTCTTCTTTCCTTGTCTAATGATAGGTCAGAAGAAGAGGAATTCTAAGACTGGTGACTCTTTTTTCCTTATATCAAACCATTTTAAGTTAACTTCTGAATTATTTTTAGTTACCCCATTTTAAACAGTGTTTCACAATTCCCACTAGAGAACAGAACCATAGTAACAAGCTTTTAGCCTTTTAGCGCTGCCAGAAACATCATTAATAGAGTTATTCAGATCTATTTTCCCCCCAATTGGGGCAGAGTTAAATGTCTAAATGAGCAGTGTCAAGGCATAAGGCTAGCTAAAAGACAAACTCATTCATCTAAATACCTCTGACCCTTTTTCTGGGTGCGTAACTTCACATGCTGCAGTTAATTCAAAATACAGTCCTGCTATTGAGATTGCATCTTGTCTATGTTGACATCACTGTGCTGGTTCCATGCCCGGAGTAACTCATATCAGATACCACTGTGTCCTCAGTGTGCCCATTACCTTTTGAAGTGAGGCAGATGGTGGCTACAAGTAAGATCATTCTCATAGTCATCTAGCCAGCAGAAATATACACCAAGAGGATCTAAGCAGTGGTAGTGGTTGTTGCTTGCTTTCAAATTGTTTCTGACTTATGGTAACCCTAAGATGAATCTATCACAGGGTTTTCTGGGGGCTGAGAGTGTGTGACGTGTCCAAGGTCACCCAGTGGGTTTCCATGGCTCAACAAGGAATTGAACCCTGGTCTCCAGTCTTGTAATCCAACACTCAAACCACTACACCATGTTACCCTTAAAGATGAGGGACCTTGCTGTCCACCCACAATGCCAGCATCTCATTAGAAACAAGGGAATTATAGCTCAAAGTAAGCCTGCAAGAGGAGGATAATGGCAGGATCTTTTCACCTGTGTATACCAGTACTAACTGTAGAGTGAACTCCAGTTAAAGGGTTAAACAGAGTATTTTATTGGGAATTAACAAGCATACATAATCAGACACTCTCAAGAACCATACAAAGCTATCAGAAAGCGAGGCAAGAAAGGATGGATAGAAAGAGATTGGGTAGAAAGGGTGATAGTTGCCACTCATGAAGCAGAAAGTCAAAGTGAAGTGGCTCAGATGGCGCATCTGAGGGTAGCAAGAACGAACAGAGATCTGGGCACCATGTATTATGTCCAAGTACTTCTGGGGCTGAAGTTGAGGTTTAAATGTCCTAGTTCCTGCCCTGAAGTAAGGTGTGTAGACAAAGTAGAAATGGCTTTTCCACAGGCTTGACAAAGGAGTCCAGAATGGACTGATTGACTTAACTTTAGGTGACAAAATATTGGTGCGAATCCTGACAATCTCTTAATGTTTTGGCAAGTAGTACAAATAGGAAAGGCCTCTGTAGGATGTGCTTACAATAGGGATCCCTGGTCGCTTCACTTGGGCAGTTTTGCCTGCTATTGTTTTCAGGAGTACTTGCAACTCACAGCTTTTGAGAGGATTAACTCAAACCAATTAGCACCATGCTTTTGCACTAATCCTCTCTGAACTTATGACCTGATCATGACTGAGGTCATCCTAGCCTGGCCTATGCTTACAGCCAGTGCATTTTCAAACATGTGTTCCAGCCATGAAATATGTCTAATTATGAAAATAGCACATCCTGCAGAGTGGGCGTATATAGTGTGGTAACAGCCATGGTGGCCCACCTACCAGTGGTAGCCAGTGCAAATTGGAGCTGTAGGGGCAAATATTGAGTTACCAGAGGCATAACCATGGGGTCCTCAGCGGTGATGCTAGTGTTCTAACTCCTAATGTAGTTTCCTAACCAATCTGTTCCCTCATAAAGCTCATCTTTCCTCTGCTGGTTGGGAGAGATGTCACGGCTTACAGTAGAAGGGCAGTATCCTATTGGCCCAAACAGAAGGGCAAGGATGGGCAAAGTGTGGCCGTTTGCCCCAAACTCCAGCCCCCTGAAGCCCCTAAATTAAAAAATTGGATGACTTTCCACCTCTTACAAAGCAGCAGTTTTGTCCGCACAACACCCAAGTGCCCCCCATATGCCCTAAACCTTTTAAAAATAATTAAAAAGGCAGAAAATTGGCCAAAAATGAAAGCAGATGTGAAATGATGTCACTTCCAGTCATATCAGGCTCAGCAGTATGACCAACTATGGAGTGAGTAATAATTCCTCTGGAGGGTGCCCATCCCTGCAGTAGGGCCATCCCCAGAATGAGTCTACTTTGGGTATGTTCTTATGTTGATGAGCAATTAGCAAATGCAAAGTAAGTGGGGCTTAATCAGAGAACAAATTGCTGCAGTAGAAATGTGGTCACCCACAGGGCATTCAGGAGCAGGTTAGTAATCTTTCAAATAATAAAAAAAAAAGCAATCTGTTTTGTAAGCACAAACGTTGGCAAGGAAGGAGGGAAAAAAACCCACTACTTTTTATGATAGTATTTCCATTATTTGTACTTGACAAAAGAGGTCAGAAATAATTATGTGTATAGTTTTTGTTTAAATGGGGCACAGGAGAATAAAAATACCCCTTAATTTGTCACTCAGAATGTAGATCTTAATTGCAGTGCTACAATGTGCCATTAGCACCACCTCATGCCATGATAATGAAACATTGGGCTCACCAAAGAAAGCCAGAGAACTAAAGGAGAGCCTGCTTAAAACCACACCAAAATCTTCGCAATGGAAAGTGTAACAGTTTTGTGTACTGTGCTTTTAGCAAGGAAATTGGCCTTAATCAGGATTAAATTTTGCACTAGCACAAAAGAACCAATACATAATTATATAATGTAGATATAAGTGCAGGGGCACTTGATGGATTCTTTTTAGCACCTCCATTGTGTTGTCTGTTGCTGACTTCTAATGTGACTTACTCAGTTTCCCTACTGTTGTTCTGCAGTGTTTCATCGAAAGCAGTCTGTTCCTGGAGCCTAGGGAGATGGGAGAAGAGGAGACACTCTGTTTATCTCAGTGCTGGGTAATCTTTCACCTTTGCATGGTTATTAATCTGATGCTGGAGTAAAATAGCTCTCTATTAGAGCATTTGTTTTGTTTGTGCGTATCCGTGTTTTAAAAGCAGATGTATTTGACAATGGTCCAGGCGAAATGGTCTTTCCTGGCTTCAAATATTTATTCATTTAGGGATGAGCATCAAGCTTTTGCACTCCTGAATCATCTCTCCCATATCCTGGAAAAGTTACTTTTGGGGGCGGGGTTGCAATTTCCAGAATCCCCTGTCAGCTTGCTGGGGTACCATTATGTGAATTTGCTGTCAAAATGTGATTTGTTCCCCTCTCTTTCTGTGATGGAGACTTTGGAGCTTCATTCCTGGCTTCCCATTATGTCTGACTTGAGGAGATCTATTTGAAGAAGCAGTCTTGATGGCACAGGAACAGTCACATAGGGACGGGGTGGGTGGGTGGGCAGTTTGCCCCATAGCCATGACCCTGCGTGCCCTTGTCATGTCCCCATGCACCGCAGCCACTGCCCCACGCACAGTGGCCATGCCCTTCACATCATAGCCCGTCCCCTCCCCCTCCCCACATTCCAAGCTCCACCACTGCACAGAAAGCTGCTGGGTGGCCCAGTGGAATTAAATAGGGTTGCATGCCCACTGTTTTGATCCCAGGACAGCCAAAAGGGGTTCCAGTGCAATGACAGAGGATTACCTGGAACTGTCCTTACTAAGTTTGGACAGGTGGAGGGTGTGAATGGCAACTCCAGCAGGGAGGGGCTTGCTGAGAGAGAGGTCAGACTTTCATTAGGAAGCTGGAGAGAGACCTTGCTCTGGACCAAGAATACAGTCTGGATCATGGTCCTAAATGGGTACTTTTTCCTTCAACATATAAGGAATCAGCTGAAACTTGCTTTTTAGAAAGCATGTTCAATGTAAGGTGTACTTTGGGTAGGAGTCTACAGCCATACGGTGGGGCTCCTGGGATAGAAGAACAAGGTTCAGGTCTGGAACACTGTGGTCTGGGGCTTGGAGGAAGCATGGCCAGTGATTGCTGTGGGCCAGCGGCACAAGGGTGCAGTCATGAGGGCACAAAGGAGACCACCCCCCCATGAGAATTCAGTCCCCCCAATAGAATTTTTCTTCATTCTCTAATTTTCTAGCATTGCTGTAACTTAACATTTCAGTTGAGCACTTAGAAATACAGTTTAGGCACCCAAAGAAAAGGATACATAAGAATCCTGCAAAACCCCAACAGTAACACTTTACAGACTTACTATGATATTGATGTGCTTGGTTGCTGAATTTATATCTTGACCTCCTCCCAAAATAGGATTTAAGGCAGCGTACAGTAATTTAAATGAGATCCAGGTAAAATATTAATTCACAAAAGTTAAAAAAGAAGTACATAATAGTATTATTAAAAACATGGCTAAACCAGGTAAAAACACTTAGCACTTATTTAAAACATAGTACATATACACAGAAGCCTTTCCATGTGTTTATGCTTCAGGATTCACCTCTGTTGCCTCTACAGCTGTCTGTGAAAATTCATTCTCAGTTTTCATTCCTATGCTGACACACGCAGGTGTTCAGTGCTTCATCAGAGGGAAGCAAATTTAGTAAAATGTGGTAAAATTTAGTGGCTTTTTTTTTTTATTATAAAAGCATTTCAGTAAAACAACATATTTGTGATTGATACAATAAATAAGTAGTACAACAGGTAGGGATACAAACCTAAAACTACTTGTATAATCTATATCTTCATTCCTATCTTCCCCATCGAGACTTTGCTTCTGACTAGATTGTCTTCACAAAAAGATGCTAACATAATAAATGAGGATCTGTTTTCTTAGTTTTAAACCCATCAGGACTCTACTAATATAAGATTGAATGTGATCTTATGTATTACTTTATCACATTTCTTGCTTTAAAATCTAATATTAAGATTTATATAGGTACATTCATATATTATATACATTAGGATAGTCAGAGTGAATTTTAACCATATCTCCTTCCTCAATCAAGAAAGCTTGCTATTGACAAATCTCCCCATTTGTTTCTAAAATGTTGTATAACTGGATCCCGTTTCTTAACAAAGGTACCAAGGGGGATCTCTCAGTAGCATCGTCAATTTATCCATTAATGCCATATCAAACAATTTTGTTTCTCAGTCATCTACATTTGGTATTTTTGATTTTTTCCAAATCTTAGCATAGTTGATTCTTGCAGAGGCTATCATATAAAATAAGATTTCTCTGTACAGTAGAGTCTCGGTTACCTGAACTAAACGGGCGGGTGGAGGGTCGGATATCCGAAATGTCGGATTAGCCAGAGGCCTGTGGCGGCCGCCATTTTGGGGGCGTGTCTGGGCGTGTCTGGGGGTGCGGAATGCCTATAGCCACGCCCCCAGGTAGCCGCGATGTCAGTTAATCCGGAAGGTCGGATAACTGCATGTCGGATAACCGGGACTCTACTGTATTTCTTATCTAATGCATCTTCTGACATACCCAATAAATAACATTTGTGGTGACATGTGGAATTGAAAACCCAAATTTTTTTCAATCTGCAAATGTATTTCCTTCCAATATTTCTTAGCTTTTCAACACGTCCACCACATATGGTAGAAAGTGCCCCATTCGTTCTCACACTTCCAGCACTTATCACTGCAATTTGTTTATATTTTTGCCAGTCTTTCAGAAGGACGATACCACTGCAGGTGCATTTTATAGATGTTTTCTTTTAAGTTTTGGCATGCTGTAAACTTAAGTCTTTTCTTCCAAGTTTTCTCCCAATTTTCTACAACAAATTTAGTAGCTTTTGAAAGAAACGTATTTGAAAGGATTTCAAGCAGATAGTTTCCCCTGAACTGTTCAGAGAAATCATGGCAAATTGGATTTTATTAACAGTTCAAGTAATTATTGTAGGATGACTAGCACAATATATAATTACTTTATAGTCACTGCTATTTTACACAGCCATTTTGCATGTGGAAAATATTTTATTTTAAATTCATTAGCTTTTTTGGAAGCTTCATAACATACTTTCCAATTAAAATGCATCTGTTATTGTTGTGTGCCTTCCAGTCATTTCCAGTTGATGGCAACTCTAAGGCTTGGGGTTTTATGGGGGTGGAGAGTGTGTGATGTGGGGAATTAAACCCTCATTTCCAGGGTGGTAGCACAATGCTCAAATCACTACTCCACACTGGCTTGTTGGAGGGTTATTCTTGCCATAGCTCACAAAAACCTTTTTCCCACAGAAACCTCTTTTATAATGGCTAGTGCTCAAACTCTTCTGCCCCCTGCTTTCTGTCTCCATTGCCCTGTGAAAATAGTTTACCTGCACCCTTACAGTGGTAGGAAGCCAGTACATACTATTTGGTAGCAGTAGTGTAACCAAGGCTGCAGCCTTGCACCATTTTAAAGTAAAACATTTCTTCAAGTTTGAGTAGCAACTAAATGAACTACTCAGATGCTGCCTGGGGGCACAGAGCCAATGAAGGTACTGGAGAAATGGAAATAGCACTGCTCTTTCAGTAGGCACATATTCCCAACAGCAGGGATTGATTAGTTCATCTTGCTACTTCACTTAGGCCATTTCTGCACTACACTGTTATAGTGCTATGATTCCACTTCCAACATCCTGTGGAATCCTGGGGTTTGCAGTTTAGGGAGGGGCATTTAGAATTCTCAGCCAGAGACTTCATTGGCCTCAGTAAACTACAAACTCCAGAATTCCACAGAAGGTTGAAAGTGAAATAATAGCACTATGATAGTGTAGAATGGAAATGGACTTAGATTTGGGGAGATATTGTAATTTAACATGATGCATGGCTACTAGGGTTGTAATTCTTCACTAAGCATCTTCTTGAAGGAAGCAATGAGTAATTTTAATTGTTTTCTTCCCCCTGCAAGAAAGTCTTTGAAAACCATGTAGTTTCCAAGGGCTATTCACAAACTGGAAGCATTGAGGACTGGTAACACCCAATAGAAGGGATATAGAAAGCAGATAAAGTCTTAGGGTGTTAAAAAAAAGAATAAAATCATCTTTTCCAACACTCTGAAACTCTGTCTCTTTTTCATATCTATTCATAAATTGGGACACAAAACTCACACATGGTTGTTTGCACAGAAAACAACATTTCCTGTGCAGAAAACAATTCTTGCTTGCACTATATGTGACATATGTTGTTTTCAATGCTGATGGACCATGTCTGGATGTGTGCAGAACAAATTCCCTGTTATGGCATTACAGAGGAATATGCTGTTCTGAACAAAACAAAACATGTGCAAATTTTGCACAGAATAAATCCTAAACTGTGAAGATTCTTGTCAGACCAGGATTGTCTCATCAGAATTTCAGAACACTAAAAAAACAAACAAAAACAAACCAAAAAACCAAAAAACCAAAACCATGTTTTTTACAATCAGTTTGCGCTTTTCTTTTTTTTTTTGTATATTCTTTCTATCCCTACTGACTGCAGCTTCAATAGGATAGCTTCTGCCCAAGTTCTTTATTTTACTTGATGTGCTGGCTTGCAGCAGTCAAGCCAGCAGTAAGAGGAGGAGGAGGGAGGCAGAGTATTGCTGAGGTCAAGGATGTTGGAAAAGAAAAAAAAAAGGGAGGGAGCATTTAAAAAAGCAAGAGAGAAAGGGAGAGAGACTGTGAGCAAGTGATGTTTGAAATACATTTTTCTCAAAATGGCCTCAAATCTCATTGCAGCCGTATTGTCATGTTGTGGTTTGTAATTCTACATTATCTGAACACAGATGGCTTGCCCTGCTATGACTATCAGAGAGAACTAAGTCTGCTCAGGCGTAATCATTTTGAAGAACAACTGTTTTTCAGGTTACTCATGGTCACAAAATAAAGGTTCATTCAGATGCTCACCTTTTAATATTCACACTTGACTGGTCACAGGGCCAGGAGGGAGCAAGCATAAATGAAACACACTCTTTCCACACAGGGCAAAGCTATAATTTGCAGTGTGTGGTGTAATTATTTCTTCTGGTTATTTATCTCAGTAGTGGATTTCAAGTACCAAAGATAGGCTGCTTTATATCCATCATGGGGAAATAATAATAAGGCTAATTCTTTATATGATCCTAATTTTCAAAATTGGATATTGACAAGTCTAAATCGAGGTGGTTTGGGCTTCTAAAAGTAGATGTTGCCACTACACTGTTTACTAATCATTGCTCCCTGGGTTGGGTAATTGTATCACCCAGATTTCTTTTCCCCCCTGTGTACTTCAGAGATAGTGTAGATTTTCATTTTCTTGCATTTTAATTTTTCAGCAAGTTTCGATGGCCGCTTGAGGCCCTTGGTCCTAATTAAGCTCTGGGACAAACATATTATGCAATTAAAATGGATTAATATGCTCTTGCATAATTAAACTCATCAGTTTAGTCTTTATATAATTGTGCGAAGTAGTAAAATGAAGGGCATAGGAAGAAAACTTCTGAGCTTTTGAACACTGTTTGATGTATTAAATGAACAAACACTCAGTTGCTGTGTTTACATGTATCGGTGAACCATGGTTTAGCAAACTTCAGACCCATATATACACCTAACTGCTCCTCTAGTATTGCTATGGGGATGGTTTTGCTTCCATTTGCTGTATTGTCCCAAACAAACAAACTGGGCCATTTCCGCACTAGATTGTTATATGCTATTCAACATCCTATGGAATCCTGGAGTTTGCTGTTTAGGGAGGCCCCTCCCTAAACTGAAAACCCCAGGATTCCATAGGATGTTGAAAGTGGAGTAACAGCACTGTAACAGCCTAGTGCAGAAATGGCCTGGGTTAATCTTAGCTATGATAGCATTAACTGCTATCCCTAAGTTAAGTCCTTAAAGCTGACTTTTTTTAACAATTCATTGTTAAGATTGATCTTCCAATTTCCTTTTTTGTGCTTCCATCAGAGGAAAGGGGAGGGGAGTCTGAAGTGCTGAGGCTCTCTCCATCTTGTCCTATAATGCCAAACCATGATTTAGCATTATGCATTAAAGCAACCAATGGGCTTTTGTTAGATAATATGATATGATTTTCCCCCCTTTGCCCTTCTTTTAAATAATCCAGAGATCTTGTTCTATTCACTTTATGGTAAATAGAGGCATGAGCAATACATGTTCTTCATTTTTCAGAAACGTGACTTCCTGCTCAATTAAGCACTTTCTAGTGTTTTCTTCTTGTGATTGTTTTTGCTGCATTAGACCGATTATTCTCAAAAAGTCTGTCCAGATGTATTTTTGTGGCACAGCTTGTTTCAAACTGAATTGGAAACACAGCAGCAACAGCACCAGACACGAAGCACTCAGTACTTTAACTACACTGTGAAAGACCTGTGATGGATCTCCTAAATTCTTAACTGCAATATCACTGTGAGGGACTATCGGCTGGTTTGGAGCAGCCATGGAGGAGGGTCTATGTGATCCTATTCTCTGTGCTTCTTTCATGATAAAAGTTGCTGTGGTTATTTGATTGCCTATGTTGGGAAAATACAGGCACCAAAGCTCTTTTTCTGTGGAAGCTGTGGTAGGCTAGGTTGGGAAACAACAGGGATGGAAGTTTGAACAATTGCTCCCCCTTGCTCTATTCAGTTATTTAACTACTGCATTTATACTCCATCCTTCCTTCAACAAGCTCAAGACAGAGTTCACAGCTCTCCCTCTCCTCACTGTTATCCCCTCAACAATTTTGTGAGGTAAGGTCATATTGAGAAAACTGATTGGTGCAAGGTCTTTGAGTGAGGGATGTGTATAATTTTGAAGGAAATGCTTTTACTTTGAGATTCCTGACCCTTGCTTTGAGGACTGGAGAAATGGGACCAGCTCTTGAGATTGAGGAATCCTAGCTGGAAGAATTGTCCTAAGCTTATGTCATATCACAAAGAAGCATATTCAAAATAATTTAATGTGGATTAGTTCCCCCGTTAATGTCCCTTATTCCCCTTCACAGAAGCATAACATGACTAAATTGGAAGGGAATGTTGAGGTGATTTAATCCGACCCATTTACTGCAGGATTTGCAAAGCAGGATCCGACCACAGCATCCTACAAGAGGTGTCCATCCAGTATTTGCATAAAGGAAGGAAAGCCTACCACCTTCCAAAGCATTGTCAAACTTCTCTTGCCATCACCAAGTTCCTCCTAATATTTAGCTAAATCTACTTCCCTGCCATCTCCATCCATTGATTCTTGGGGTTTTTATGCTACAATCAGAATGATTAAGATCAATCTAGAAGTAGAATGCAGATAATTAAGGCTGTAGAAATAGTAGCTGAAATCCTATATCACAGGTGTAGCTGTAAATATGTAACTTGATGTGATCCATCTTTTCAAACCTACCTTAATACTGAACAATGGATGCCTTTTGTGCTGCTGATCAGGGTGCAGCAGGGTGACATGTCCAACCCCCTCTTGCCAGTACTCTGTAGTGGGACAGCCATCCTGCTTCTGATTGATATACCACAGATCAGAAAAGGGAGGGGGCTGCAAACATCATCCCTGATCACCAGGAGAAGAGATCTCCATTCCTCAGCATGGCTACTAATTGTTAAGGTAGTATTGGGAGGGGCACTATTGCCACAGTTGTAAACATGAATAGCAAACAGTTATTAAAAACTGCTCATCAGGATGCCAGCCAATGTTCTTTTCCACCCATTTCATGAATACTTAATGATTAGAAAGAGAGACTGTGAAATATAACAAGAGGGGTATATAACATGATAGTTTTTTCTTGTGCGTGTGTGCGTGTGTGCGTGCATGTATAAAAATATGGTTTGGTTAGGATCACAGTGAACTGCTAGTTTTAGAACAAGAAGAAAAAATAAAAAAGAACTACTCAGAAGAAAGCCATTTCCCTTCAGCAGTTGTTGTTCACTCTGCTTATTTTTTCTGTGTGGGAGGTATACGTGATAAATGTATGTGTTGCGTTCAGAACTAGGTTTTGTCAAGTTTTGAATGTTCCATGATGCTTATTAACTACCACCATTATTAATTATATGAATGTGTCTCTAGCTGTCACCTTCTTCAGGCTGTTATTCTGAGCTGCTCATGATGGAAACAACAACAGCAGTCACATGAAATATAGGTAATATACAAAACTTTGAAGAACAGGTGAGTTCAAGGGGGAGCAAGGAGTAATGGGACATCCCCTGGCATATTTCCTACCAGTTTACTCATTCCTCAGCTTTTAGTTACTCCATACTAAGACCCACTCAAACACTAGATGAGTGGTTCTTAACTTTGGGGGTAGTTGTCATGGACCCATTTGAGAATCTATGGGTGACAACTTCCCTCTTGATCCTATGACCTCTTTCCCAAGAAACTGCACACAAAGATGTACATGCAGAATGGTGCAAATAGTATCTTTTATTGCATTTAAAATTAATCAATTAAAATTAATTAAATTAATTTCCATTGCATAGACTTGAGAAAAATCACAGTGCAAAAGGTTGCCATTCTGTATTGAAGTTAAGAATTTGTAACCCCGTTATGGATCTGTAAAGGTTCTGTATTCATTGACACTACATAATCATGATTGTGGCATTACTGCCACAAGTGTAAATGCCTGCCAAAACCTCCTTTGCCAACGAGCAGCCATCTTGAGAGATGGAGGTCTGTTCATCAGTCAGTCAGGCAGCAAGGAAGATAATGTTCCCATCCCACCTGCCAGTGAGCAAGGCAGTGACAATAAGAAGCAGGATCTCAGGGGCAATTCCTTGTTTTAGCACACTGGTTGGTGGGAGGAGAGTGGAATTGTCTTCCTCCTATGAATCCAGTGGACAGCTGAACAGACTTCTATCACTTGGTGTGGCTGCTGTCTGTTAAGGTAGGTTTGGAGAGGCATTTATAATTTTGGCAACAGTGCCACCCTGGTGACCACATAGTGTTAGTGAAAATAGAGCAGTTATGGATCCCTAACTCTAGGTTATGACTCTGTAACTACAATACAGAATGCCAGCCTATCGTTTCATCTTTAAAAATTTCCCCATGAAAGAAAAAATTGAGAAAAATCAGAAGGCTGATGAAGGCGAGGGGAGCACATTTGGACCTTTGAAAGCCCCTAGTTAAGAACCCTGTGCTTTAAACATAGAATAGAATCTTGTTCCTGTAATAATGTTTTTGCCACACCTTCAGTCTCACAAATCAGTTTTTCTGGAGCAGCCTCTGTTGTGACCAGTGGAGGCTGGTGCTTACTGTGACAGTAGAGAAAATGGGAAAAGGGTGGGGCAGGGGACTCTAAAAAAAAAGACACCCCAAAAAAGGAATCCAAAAAAGGAAGGGAAAAACCCCCTCAAACAAAATATACAACAGAATTAAGAATATACAAAATAATAATAATAATAATAATAATAATAATAATAATAATAATAATAATAATAATAATAATTTGTTTCTTACCTCCCTCTCCTCAAGGCTCTATCAAGTACAAAATACATATAAGTTCTGTAGAATGCAAAAGGACAACAATGCATAAGCAATACTGTCATACTAAATATAAACCTTATAGTGAAACTTTTGAACACAGTACTGGTCTAAGAAAAACAATACCATAAATGAAGCTACAAATTCTAGAAAATAATCTTTAATCCATTTTGGTAATTCTATAAGTGCCTGTTTTGGGTAGGCTCTGCTCTCTGTCCACTACCTTCACAGGTACGTTTGGTGGGAACTCAGGACAGGACCTTCCTGGTAGCTGCTCCCACGCTCTGGAACTCCCTTCCCACAGAGGCTACAGTGGCACCCTCATTACTATCCTCCTGTAATTAGATAAAATCTTTGAGAACTGATTTTCCAGAGGACACAGGCCTTGTATAATGTGCTGGACTTTTATTTGTTGTTGTGTTAATTTATTTTAATTGGTTTCAAATTGTATAACCATTTACAGTGGGCCCTTGGTATTTGCTGGGGTTTGGTTCCAGGACACCCCATGGATACCAAAATCCGTGGATGCATCGTAAAATGATGTCCCTTGTATAGAATGGTAAACAACTCAATGAATGCCTAAGAGAGCCAGAGGATCTGTGAAATGATAGGAGGCTAAGGCAGGATATGAGTACACATCAGCATAGTGCTCAATATATGACAAAATCAAAGTTTGCTTTTTGGAATTTTTGGAGGGATATTTTCAAGCCATGGCTGGTGAAACACATGGATGCAGAACCCATAGATATAGAGAGCTGATCGTAACGGCTTAACTTTTGTTATGTTGTTAATTTTTAACTGTGATTAAACCACTGTAAGCAACCTTGAGTCCTAAATTGGGAAAAAATAGGCTATAAATAAATATAATGATATTAATAAGCTCTATACACGTTACAGTATTATTTATGGGTTGTTATCATTTTTCATTTTTCAGTGCATATATGTGTATTGACAGTGTTAAATGCTTGTTGGTTTTATAATTCTGGACTTTATTTTGTTTGAGGTATGTGCGTGTTCTACCAGTGGGGCAATAAACCCAGAAGCTATCCCCCCAATAGGTTCTGGAGCAAGTATAAGTCCTTCAAAATTCAGGTGAAAACCCCAAGTAGATTCACTGCCCCACTAGCCTTAGAGCCACTGCTCTTGGTAATACAGTACTGAAAAAGCTCTTTCTTTGAAGCAGCTGGCTACAGTAAGACCCGTCAAGATGAAGGCAATATATACAATTATCATACATACAATTATTAACAGTATTGACTCTGAACAAGGTACATCAAAGAGTCAATTCTGAAGTAAAGAGATGAAAGAAAAAAAGAAAAAGAGAAGACAACAAAACACCTTAAATACCAATGCTTGTGGGGGGGGGGCATTAAGAACTTGCCTGCATAAATCTTGAAGCATAGCAGTTTTATATGTTTCTACAATTTGAAAGAATAATTTTTACAACAGACTATGTACCCCCTCAAGAAAAAAGCTGAGTGAGCCAACAGATATGATTACTATGGTTACATTTGAATCAGTAGGTACCTATACAATTGAATGGGCACACCTCACAGAATAGATGTGTTCTCTTTTTGAGGCTCTAGGGCCTGAGTTCCTTTGTTTCTAGTGCTTCCCAGTGAAGTGACCAGCCGTAGGAAACTCAAATTACTGTCTGTTGGCTACCAGTTTTAAGTAGTAGGGGTTTCCTCCTCTCTTCACTGAGGCTTCATCAAGCTGTTCTTTAGAGAGATAACACTGGATTCACCACCCACAGGCATATAATCACTATTTTTGCCACTTTACAATTTAATTAAAACAAGTCAGCACACTTAAAAACTAGCTGAAGGCTCCAATGAAGGGGAAAAAAGTATGCTGTACAGATGCCACCTGCTGATACTGATTCTATCCTATCTGTCTCCCATTTCATTTAGGATGATTACATCCAGGCCTGTATCCTTAGAAACTGAAATGGTTCTGTGTACCTTTCTTCCACTTTGAGTAAAAACAGGCCTTGTCAATCCCTCCAGATATTGCCTAAAGATAGTTCTTTACTGCAGTAGCTTTGGAAATGCAATCATATATTTTCGATCCACTGTTTGAAGAGCTGTAGAGTTTAATCAGATGCCCACTAGGCCAGCAGAAACACCACCATGAGAAATACACTAGCAGGACGCTTCAAATATGCAGGCGGGTGGAGCTGTGAGCAGAACACAAGTAGCTCAGATGAGGAGGGCAGCTTGGAAAAAATTATATTTTGTTATACATTTAGGAGCTCTGGTCTATAAAAATAACATTTCTAAGTTCTAAGAAGGAGCATAATTTTGCTTTACAATATACCCTGTCAGTCCATGGCCACACCCACACAGACAACACAACAGGCTTTGACTTTGTCTTGTATCATCCAAACTATGGTCTCTCTGTATAGCAGTCAGCTGTCATATATCCACTAATGATGAAATGGGCGGGGCGTTTATCAATGGAGGACTGACTGCTATTCAGTTCTTGTCTGCCCTTCTACTGGCTTCACTCCCTACTGTAATCCAGAAAGGCTGGTGGATCTGCATGGGAGCTAGGCTATTATCACATCAAGGCTCTTCCCCTGATTGGCTCAAATGTGTCAACTGCGTGCAACCCCAGTATTAGGTTGTTGCTCCTGGATGGTGATCTCCAGCCAGCAAAGCCTAGGATGATGCATCCAGCAAGCAAGACAAGACTTACAGCTAGGGCTCCACCTACAGCCTGTCTTCCTGTGACACAATGCTGGGGCTGAGGAGTGACACAGGCACATCTGTTGGTAGTTTCTTGGTTAAATGGCTGCTGCTATGTGAGGTGAATATCATACTCACCAACTGATTAGGCAGGGGTAGTCCTGATTAAGTCTCTGTTATCCCACCTTTTCAGCTGATTTTAAGATGTCCCATTTTTTTTCCTCATCCTCCCACTTATCTCCTTTGTGTTACCCTGCTTGCTTGGGGCTCCCTTAAGGGGATTCCCAAAAGCTATCAAAATTGTGGGGAAAATTAGCTCAGAGCACTGTTTCAGGTTTACGAGAGGCAGGATAACTTAGCAGGATCTTGTAACCCAATGTCTACAGAGTCAGACCAAGCCAAGAACTAGGCAAGTTGTTCAGTTTAAAGATTTTATTAAACTCTCAGTAATTAAAGCAAACAACAACACACATCCACACATTCATTCAAGAACTAATGAAGAAGAAAGTAAGGAAAATTAATAGGGATTTTGTTCTGGGGTAATACTCTACCTGATCTTGATGCCCAGAAAGCCGAAGTTGAAAACTGAGAATTGAGAGTGATGGAACTCAGAACGGGGGAAGGAAGGGAGGACTGAGGCAAAACAGAGTGAAAGCAATTCAGGAGGAAAATGTAAACAAACCCCCGAACAGATAAAAACGTGGGGTTTTTATAGAAAAAATATACCTGGAGGGCTAGTTCTCTCCCTGGGAGAACAATAGCAAGGAAAGCTAGATCAAAGCCCTCAACAACAAACATCTCCAGCTGAATGTTTCTCGGTGCTTCGTGAATGACTCTGCCCAAGTGAGACAAAAGGCACAGGTAGAGTGGAAATTACCCTCACTTGGCAGGCTGATTGTGATTCTACCGAGCTGCCATACCAGTGCGAAGGGCCCTTTGTCTGTTTGATGGTCAGAATGTCTTCGAGGGGTCCCTGGCTACGTGACAGGTTGAGTCACTTGGCTTGACCAAAGTTTTCCTAACTTCTGCCTTTCAGCCTTCCTGCCTATGTGCACTTACAGTGACCCTGTCAGATACATGGAATGATTTTTAGTATTAGCCACATGGAGATATCAATTTGATGTGGTGAATTAATAAATTTTAGACCCTGGGAGAGAGCTGTTAGCCATACTAACATTTGTCCTCTGCTTCCTTTAATTGCTGCGGATTGAGATCAACTTGCAAAGTAGTTTGTACTCAGTTAAGTCAGCAAAGGGGAGAGGTGAGGGCATAGAATCTTGCTCTTCCCAGTAGGCTCAGGCATAAGCAAACTGCTGCAGCCTCTTCTAGCTTGTGTGTTCTTCCTCACTTACAACTTTTTGCCATTTTGAATATACTCTGATGTTGCTTGGCCACATATGTCCCAAGATGTTTGAGGATATAGAACACATTGGTGTTACTTCTTATAGATTCCACAATTCCCAGGCACATATGTAATATTCAGAGAAGCTGGGCATGGGTCTATTGCTTTTCTACTTTTTTTTGGTGGTGTGGGCTTTTTTCCTTTCCTCTTCCAGGCAGAGCAGCATATGAGATCATGGGCATTCTTCTGTGGTAATATATCTCTCTATTCACTTAGTGAATGTTGTTCTATTCATTACTTTAGGATTTATTCCATGTTTCAGAAGATATTTAATGACTTTTTTAAAAAAAAATGGAGCATGCTTTAAAATTGTAATTGTATGGTAAGTATGTATTATGAATTTCTGTTTCTCCACTCTTACTATCTTTTACTCACAGAAATTTTCTATATCTTATAAAAACAGTTCAGCATTGGTATATAAAACCAGCAGCACTATATCATATATATGAGATATCAGCGTGTCAGAGAAAAGTTAAGAGATTAGGAACTTAGGTATGTAAGAAACTTTTTCCAGGAATATAATAAAACCATAAAATAACCTTTAGACTACAGAATAAAACTAATATTGCTATCTATATGTGAGAGACAAAATGCAAACTTATCTTATAAAATGCTGCTGGAATTCCCAACACTGACAGCTAGGCAAGTTATAACAAAAATACTGGAAGAGCACAGCTATATTATTGATCTTTTAGGATGGCCACCTATACACAATATGAGCTTAACAACTAAACTGAAGATATTGAAGGCCATTTCTGCACTAGACTGTTATAGTGCTATTATTCCACTTTAACATTCCATGGAATCCTGGGGTTTCCAAACTGCAAACCCCAGGATTCCATAGAATTTTGAAAGTGGAATGATAGCACTATAACAGTCTAGGGCAGAAATGGCTGAAGTTTCATGCTCACATAGTAACTATGCAGCTGAATATGCAGCTCCCTTACATATATTAATAAAAAAGAATACAGTGACACTACTGGCATCACAGAGCTCACTCTAGAAGGGCTCCAGACTTGATGAACCATATCAGTGACTTACTTTATTATCATGCCAGATCTTAATGCAGCATTTCAGTGAACATTAGATTAAACTGTTCACCAGCTGTACCATCACAAATGAAATGTATGTGGTTAATTTGTTGTTGTTGTGTGCCTTCAAGTCATTGCTGACATTCACCTTAAGGTGAATCTGTCATGAGGTTTTCTGGGATCTGAGAGTGTGTGACATGCCCAAGGTCACCCAGGGGCTTCCATGGCTAAGTGGGGAATCGAACTCTGGTCTCCACGCTTGTAGTCCAGCACTCAAACCACTATATCACACTGGCTTTAATTGTTTTTTGTTAGTTTTTTGCAACTGAATACAGATATTATATATATATATATATGTGTATGTGTGTGTTAAGAAAGCAGGAATGAAAACAGGTGTGGTGTTTATATCACTGTCCGGCAGAGGGATACTGTTTCACTTTTTTTGGTTATGATGTTAAGTTTAGGAATTCTGCCTACAAAAGGAAGCAACCCATGAATATTATGGCAAAAAGTTAACATTTCCTAGGATGCTTGTTTAATTTCTTTAAATCACATGCATACTATATTAACAGCAAATTCCATCTGCTAAGTATAGATCCCTATGCATCTAAAACCCACAATAAAAGCAAAAGAGGAAGTTATCATCAGACTTGTGGGAAACCCAGAGGTTGCAAAATTAATTAATGAATTAAAATAAAGAAAAAAAACTTTTAGGGGATGAAGCCTAATGGGAGGACCCACAAACAGAAAACTGAGCATGTTTGGCAGGTAAAGAATACTTAGGTGTCAGTTCAAGGAGGGAATTTTGTTGTTGCATGCCTTCAATTTTTTTCTGACTCATCGGGATCCTAATCATGGGGATCCTATCAAGAAGTTTTCTGGGTCTCCATAAAGTCAAAGATGTGTGACTTGTCCAGGATCACCGACTGGGTTTCCATTGCCATGCAGGGAACTGAACTCTGGTCTCCAGGGTTTTAGTTGAATGTTCAGACCGCTGCACCACAGGAAACTGGAATCAGTGGAAAACTGAATGGAACATCCTGAAAGGGGATGTGCACGCTAAAACCTTGTATAGGAGTGCTTCACACTGCAGAATTTTGTTGCAGCTCCCACTTGTCTCTGCTTTTCAGTCTCCTTCGAGGGATGTGAAGTAATTCCTCTCACATCGTCCACATTAACTTTGATTATTCTGTCTATTTGTTTCCTAGTTGGTTTGGATTCATTGCCCAGGTTAGAGGTCTCTATTTGCTAGACACAAATGACAAAAGACAATGATGTTTCTGTAAGACTGCATCCTTCTTGATAGCTTTCTAGGGGCGTCTGGTTGACCACTGCTGGAAATGTAATGTGACCTACATGTTCAGGAAAAGCCCATTTGATCATCTCTCCTGGGACTGTATTACTTCAGGATGCCTGTGGGAAATACAAGATAAATGCTGCCCCACATTCACTTATACATGCAGACACTTGGTACCATGCCAGTGATAACTCCCACCTAAAGCTTACTTTGCTGTGATGATAACAATGTTGTTGTTGCTGCATCGTATTTAAACATACAGTCCTCTATCTGCACTTCCCAGCATTACAATCCCAGGAGGGCTGTACCACATTTATTTCTGGATTGTGTAAATCAGCCCTTAATGCTTTGAGAGATTAACTTTTAGGCTGATGTGCAAAGGCAAATCTGATGGTATTTATGTTCCTTCTAACTGAGGAGTGAGCAATTATCTGTATTTATATAGCGATCTCCATAAGGTCAAAGGTGTTTTCTGCCTGACTGAAGGTAATAATAATCCTTGTAGTTATAATAGAAACTCAGGATGAGATTTTTTTTTTCATTTTTAAAGCTATGGATTATATGAACAGAAGCAGTGTTAAAAAGAAGCAGAGGCGGTCCAAGATTTTTAGCTGTCTGAGGTAAAGAGCAAGATGCCATTCCTGCAGTTCCTCCTACAATAACCAACTGGATTGACACTTTAATTTTTTTTAAATAAGCCCTATATTACAAGATCTCAGGAGAGCAATGAGGAATAATGTAAACTGTCTGAAACTTATAAGATAATTTATCAATTAAATCCTGTAGAGATTTGAGTAAAATCACTGGGTGATGGCGCCAATTAGGTTTTCAAGGTGAGGGAATTCGAAGTCAATGCAACACAACAGAGAAAGACTTTTCATGTGTACAGGCATGCCTCAATTTACAAAGCCTCTGACAAAGAATCTTCTTTATACAAAGCCTTCTTATGCCTGCCAAGCTCCCCTTTTTTCTTCCTTGTCCTCTGTCTAACTGAAGTGTTTTCAGCAGCAGCAGCATTGGGAGAATGGTGAAGGAAAGCTGGAGTAACTGAGACTTTTGCTGCAGTATGTGCAATAAAGCTTAAGCTGGGAAACAGTGAGATTCTCCTCTAGCTGATTATACTGTAGCTATGTGTGCCTGCCTAGAACAAGCAAGGTAAACAGCGGCTACCACCAAAATCCCTTACTCCATATGCATGAAAGGCAACAACAAAGAAAAAGGCGGAGAGCAGATAAGCCTCCCTCACCAGCTGTCTCCAATGAGGTTTTAAAGATCATAGGTCTTTAAGTCTGGGCACCAAATTGGAAACTGGAAGCTGCTGGAAGAAAATGTTGTCTTTGGATGCATGTTAAGAAAAGCCTTCTAGAAGGTTCAAAATGTCTGTGTTTATTTATGCAAGGCTTACCTGATGTGATTGTTTCATTTCACATGTGCAGATTGCTAATTCTGAAAAAAAAAGTTTGCTGAAACACTGTGTGGTGAATATCTATATTCTTACTATGTTATTTCTGGTCATTTACTCTGTTAAAGTGATGTCCAGGAATACATCTACTTTATTAACTGAAGTATACCCATATGTACACAGTGCATTGTCCTACTGGGGGAACACCTGAGCCCTTGGGTAGGTAGATATGGGAAAGTGCTCTTTAAGATACTGAGGTTTCAAGCTGCTAAGGGTTTAAATGTCCTCACTAGCACTTTGAATTCAGACTGGAAGCATACTGGAAGCCAGTACGATTCCTTTAAAAGATGTATATATGGTTCTCAAAATTGTACTTTTCCAAGCTCCATTTCTGGCACCCTTAAGATGATCTAGCTTACATTTCCCCAAAGGAAAATTTATAGTTTTTGTTTTATGCAATTGTTCATCTGGTTTTTCTGCATTGTATTCCCCTCTTTGCCCTTTATTACAACATGACACAATATCTAATCCTTTCCTCTGTTAAATCTCCATACATTTTCCTTATTATTGAGTAATCAAAATGGCATGGAGTGCACTCCCTGGAAAATCTCAAATGTGGCTAAATTACTGAAGGGAAAAATTGATCTACCTGAAGCAGATAGCATGGAACATTTTAGAGAGTTTAGGTTTAAGACTTGGATGGTTACAATTTACAGAGTGATCATTTTCTTTTCTCTCTCTGGGTTATGTGAGTGGTCCCCTCTTTTCCCAAGCAAGTGGCTGTATGATGCTTCCTCTTTTATAGCATTGTAAGATGTCTAAAATGGTTAGAACCAAGGAGGAATATCATGTTATGAACCATTACTATTTTCTTGAAAGCGTCACAGGTTAGTGGAAACTACAGAAAATATTGAGGTTATATATCCACCCTAGCTGAAATCTTCTAGTGAATTTGTTTGACTCAGCAGTGGTCTGAAGGTCATGGCTACTGGATTACTTGGGGTGCCCGTTTATTACAGACTTTTCCTCCAGATGTAGTTATGTGCAACAAGATGCTGCAAGATAGGTGGTAATGAACCTCTTCCATCCAAACTTTCCATTGTGCAACAGGATTTTATTGCTATATGTGGAACTAAGTAAGTTAAAACAACAGGCAAGAAGAGAAACCTAATGACACAGAGGGAATACACAGGGTAAGGGAACAGCTATCAGGGAGTGACTCAGCATGCACCAGTGGAGAGACTGAGCTGGAGAGAAATGGAGTGTTCAGAGATAACTGCAAACTTGTATAAATAAAATGCCTTACTTTTTGTTATGTAACTCCTGTTTGCATCTTACTATAACTAGAATTACATGAAACAAGGGTTACATCCTTGTGTGCAGTATTCCACACACACTGGAGTACTGCAGGTACTCATCATGGCAGAAGGGATGTCGCCATAGAGGTGTCTCCAAGCAGGATGCAAAAATAGTGTTGATTCATCTTCATAAAACAACATTGGGTCTTTTTAAAAATAGTAATGATAATGGATCTTAATTACCCATTGAAGACTAAACCATTTAGAAATATTCTGGCTTACAGCAGGGATAGCTCACAGCAATTTATTGTTCCTAGGAAAAATACACAGATGCACATAGGTATGTTAGGGAGAGGATTCCTGCTAAATTCAGAGTTTAGAGGGAAGACTGAGAGGAGAGAAAGGTCACATCAGCATTCCTGGCAATCGAAAAGATTCTGGCACTCCACTCCTGTGACTCCTGGCTTTTCTACTTAATTGGCTGGCTTCTAGTTAGAGACGTATACATGCATGGGTCAAGCCACACATGCAGGGTCCCAAAGTCACCACTGTGCAATGGACGTATTCTTCTGGTAGTGGTGGAAGTGGAATTGGGTGGACAGCATATTCCTCTGTGCCTTGTCTTTGCATGTTGTAATTGCTCAGTGGTCATTCCTCATTGGAGTTGTGCATTGGATGGTGTGTGTTGTGGTTGCACATTGTGCCTTGTGATGGTGCAGTTGTGCATCATATAATGCATACTGTAGTTGTGCATTGTGTATTGCACATTGCATATTGCACAGCGGCATCCAGTCATTGACCTGTTTTGTGCAATGTTGCTTTTTTGTATAGGGGTTGCATGGTGGCCACATAGCTTGTCTCTGCATGCAAATATTTATGCTACACTGAGGGATTGCAGCCATTGTGTGTGTGTGTGTGTGTGTGTGTGTGTGTGTGCATGCACATATGCATGCATTCCTCTCCCTCCCTCTCTCTCACACACATACACACTCACACATACACCCAGTTTGGAAGGTATCCACTTCAGGAAGATTGTTTCCATATGTGGGCTTCTCACAAAATGACAATATTTGAAAGGATCACAATGAAATGTTTACAGAACTTTTACATGCTGCAAAGTTGCAATATGAATATGCTGAGTTATCTTTTTTAAAAAAAAAGCTGTCAAGCTTTCATTAAAATTTTAAACACTTGGCCTGGCTTATGCTGTCAGTAGGAAAATTCATTCAACTGGGATTTTGGCCTGGGGCCTGGTGATCTAAAGCATTACTCTGAGTTTACTACCCAGCCCTGGAACCCAGTTGCACAAGGTGAAAAGAAACAAGGAAAAGCTGCCAATAAAAAAGATGAATATGGTGCATCCAAGATATATGTCATATACAAGTTGTTGTCACTAAGTGTCCTTTCACACTACACGGTTATAGTGCTATGATTCCATGTTAATGGCCATGGCTGCGTGCTATGAAATACTGGGGTTTGTCA
Source organism: Iguana delicatissima (assembly GCA_948472985.1). NCBI lineage: Eukaryota > Metazoa > Chordata > Lepidosauria > Squamata > Iguanidae > Iguana > Iguana delicatissima. The sequence continues at coordinate 771,854 of CAOKZL010000156.1, read as the reverse complement.
TTTGGTGAGGAAGTAGAGCCCTCTAGTTGAGAACTCTAAGTACCACTTCCTAAACTGCAAATCCCAGGATTCCATAGGATATTACCAAGCCAGTTAAAGTAGAATCACACTGTCTTAAAGCTATCATATCAAGAAACTCTGCAACTCTTTCCTCATCAGCCATCCTCAACCTGTCCCTCTTCATATATATTGAAGTATGACTCCTGTCATCCCAAAGAACACAACATGTAGCCTTGTGGGCTAAGGATAATAGGAACTGTAGTCCAAAACATCTAGAAGGAGCCAGACTGGAGAAGGCTGTTCTATTGCTTGCCAAGACTCATCAGTCGCTGGAATGATAGATTCCAAGTATTCTTTCTCTTAATGTGCTGGAAATGGCCTGATAAGGGGGCAGACCTATTGTTAATATGTGATTGATACATTGGGTGACTTATTGTGAGTAGTGCTTTGGAGCTGAAGAGATAGCTTTCACTGTGCAACACTGCTTAATGATTCCTTCATTTTTGAGTTGGAAAATTGAATATAAATAAGTAGAAACCCCTGATATTTGGCAACATATAAACAATTGAAAAGGAGGATTTCACTAAGTAGCTTTTAAAAAGATTTACATGGTATATAAAGCAGAAGGAATCTTTAGATTTCTGTTTAGGAGAACTACCTCATCATTAACCCAAGTTTATTTTTCTTCATTTTGATAAAGAAAGGATTTGAGGGTGATGATTTAAAATATTTATTGTCGTTACAAAGATTGTAGTACTTCTTGGTGGGATATGTCTCCAGCCCTATATTGCATGTATGGTAGCAACAGATTCTATGACAGATGTGTGGATTCAGCAGCAAAGTAGAGTCTGATATTTTAGGGCAACTGATGGATGTGATCCTGAGTTTCAATAGTTATTTTAATGAGACCATGAATGTGGTATGCTGTATGAGAAGGAGGTATCAACGGAGTTAAATACATATTTCATTTATTAGGAATTCATCCATGGGAATGAATAGTTTGTGTGTGTGTGTATTTGTTTGTTTGTGTCTCTGTGTATAAACAAACATACACTATAGTGATTAACAGTCACACTAGACAATATTTTATATTTAACAGAGTGAGAAATCTGCCTTGCCTCAAAAATATATATAATCTTCTTCTTCTGACCCACATTCTGTTTTCATAAACCTACAAATATACAAATGCCTGTGTGTAACAATAGGCAGAAGTGTACTGGGGAGCTTTTGACAGCTTTTATGGCCAATTTTTGTGTAGATAACAGAATTTTAAGCTTCAAACACCAAAGAACTAAGGCAAACAAACAAACAAACAAACAAACAAACTCACAGCCAAAATATACATAGATTATTGTCTAATATTTTACAGTGGTCTCTTTTTCTTTTTTGCTGTATCTGTTTTGAAACAGGAGCATGTTAGAAAATCATCTGTAGCAGTTCATTGCATCTTTCAGCATGGATGATAATGGTGTCTCCATGGCCTCTAAAATAAATAAATAAAAGCGGCAAAATGGGCTTTCATTACTCCCGGCTTTTTGTGCCATATAAATGCAGGCGAGTGTCTTTTGTTCCTTCTGTTCGTTGATAATGCCAAGCTGCACACAAAACTGCTGAAGTAATGCTTGTGAGCCAAGTGAAAAAAAGACAAACAAAAAACCCCAAAGAGGTTACGCAGGGATAGCAAAGTCATTCCCCTCCCGGTGCCATTCTTGCTTTTGTTCGGTGGCAGCGGTAGCAGCGGCAAGACCGCCACCAGCAAGGTATCTAGATCAGTCTATGTTACAGTGCAATCCTGTATGCTGTAAGTCCCATGGATTTCAATGGGACTGACTCCCTTTGGTAAATGTGGACAAGAGTGCAGCTTTAAAAGTGCATTTTTAGAGGCAGTGGAAATAAAGGAGTAAAGGTAAAAAGAGGGACAATTGTATTTTTTTCAGCTGGCAATTAAATTAACAATGCTAGGTCATAACAATAGTTAGAATGAGAAAAATACCAAGGGAGGGAGCCGAATGAACATTAGGACTCCATAAGAACAAGAGAGAACGCCAAACACTACAGCTGCTTTCTGGAACGGCCAGCCTGTCTGTTTTCAAACAACTCAGCTGTGAAATGAGGCAAGCCTTGAGATTATTACTGGTCCCAAATGGCAGTTCACATTCAAGAAGAGCGTGGGTTTGCCAGCTCTTATCTCGGTCTCAAGGGTGATAGTATTGTCAGTGATTATGTCGTATGTCAGTATGTGCTCAATGTTCCCTTTAATGACCTAAATGACCTTGATTATGGGATTGTTTCACTTTGGTTGCTGTCTCCTTGCCCAGCATGTGCCTTTAAAAAATGACTGTAGCTGTTCTCTGGGCTGTATCGAGATAGAGACATCACCACTGCACAGCATGTTTAACAGCTGTAGTTCTTTGGCTCTATATAGATCTTAAAGCAGTGTTTGTTGGTGTGTATGTCCACTGTTTCCTGACACAACACTATTGGGTCAGCTAACAGCATCCAGAACACAGGAACGACATGGGCAGCATCTTAGGGATTGTTGTTTGTTGTTAACTGCTGTCAGGTTGACTTCAACGGATGGTGACCCTATAAATGGGAGACCTCAAAGTCACCCTATCCTCAACTGCCCTGCTTAGGTCTTGCAGAATCAGAGATGGGTCTTCCTTGACTGAGCCTATTCATCTGTAATGTGGTCTTCCACTAAGGATACACTATATTTATTTATTTGATCAGGGCTCTTTTCACCATCAGGCTGTCTTGGGATGTAGAAATGTTTATTTGGGACCCTGCCCTTCGTTAAATCTCACCTGATGCTGAGGAGCTACCCATGGTCCTGTAAATTGTGCTGCCTTCTCTCTGCATAAACATATGGAACATAGCATGGGTCCCACAATTCTGGCATTCGAGCTGATGGAATAGAGATACTCATCTGCTCATATGATGGAGTTCTATAGCAGTAAACTTCTGTACCACTCTGAAAGTTGGTTCCTATGCTTGTAGAAATTCACCATCTAGGCTGCTTACTCCAAAGGGACAGGCACTCATTCTCTGAAACAATGTTACCGAGAACCACTTCTCACATAGTTTTTCAGCAACCTTGTTGGCTGTACATCTCAGCAAACAAATCTTAATATTAATATTATACCTTTACTCATACTCAGGTTTAACTTTTGTCCTTGATATAGGCTGCTAGCAAAAGAGAAGTGCATCCATCTTCTAAACAAAACTATAACAGAAGAAGAAAATGTACGGTTGTAATCACTGCAACTTTTTTGAAGAAAACAGTTGGCCATGCTAATTAACCCAGGACTGCTTGAACACTGTGTTATGCAAAATAGCCAACAGTTTAACTTACAAAGCATATGGTTTATTTATGATGGACAAATAAAATGTGGAACATATAGAAAATACATTTTCTTCAGAAAAAAATGTTAAAGATTTGTTTCATTCAGCTACATAGAACTTTTCAAGAAATGTTTGATCTACCTTCTCCAGGACAGGTAATTATATAAAAAGATAGATTGCATGCTATATGAAATCTGTAACCTGAGATTATAACTGTATGCTTGTCTGTCTATCTGTCTTTCTCTCTGCTTTTACACTTTGTAATCCCAGATACCTGCATTATGGCTTGAATACGCCTGGTTGGTTGCTTCAGATGGAACAATCCATTAAATAGTAATATGCATAGCAGTCTGACTGAAATTCTTTACAACATTAGTGTCACTGTGGTAGATTAATAGTCCATATGCTGGAAATGTATCTATGCTTCAACAACCCTTTGACATAAACACAAATACATGTGCAGATGTTATTAATTCTTTTATTTGTTACATATATTTAAAATCATAAGCTTACCTTCATTATGAAACATGCTGAGGCTTCTTCTCTGAATGAATGAATTCTGGCTATTTTGCAGTTTTATATCATACCAACTGCAATCTATTGATTAGGAACTAAGGAGGTGGAGTTATACCAGCATATCATAAAGTGTCACTATTGTGTTACTTTGTGTTACTTTCTTTCAAGGTCAGTTTTTATTTTCAAGATGAATTTTCCCATCACATTTTAAAGTGATTTATGATCCATGCAAGATTACTGTGGAGGGAATAGTCCTGTAATGTATGGAGACTTCACTATTACAATTAGTTTTCTAGAGGGCTCTTTCCAACAGTGTTTCTAAGGCTAGAAAGAGCAAAGGCCCAGCATAGTACACTATGTAGATGAGACTCCCTTCAAGAGAAAAGATGAAGACAGATGGGAGGTAAAAAGCTTGTAAAAGTTAACTTTTGGATAGCAACTTTCTGAATTTCCAGCCACAATCCCCTGGGAAATTTGGAAGTCGCTATTCCAAATGTCCATCCCAAGTTGAGTTCCTAATATGTTCACATAGAGTTTTGCAGGAAAGTTGTACCACTAGTTTTCTGCTACTGTAGAGTGGAGGAGATGAGGTACACCAGGAGAGTGGGGGAGATGAAGCATGTGTTGTGGCTTGGTTGGGGTCAGGATCCAGAGCCCTGTAATCTCCCCTGACATGCTGCCTCAATGGAGCAAGAAGACCCCTCCCAGTCCTCCAACCGATATAGTTAATTTTCCTGCCATTCCCATCTGTGTGTGTGGAGGAGAAACAGCAACTACTACCAATGTAGTAGCAAACTGAATTTGGAAAGGGAATGGCAAAAGAAAAGCTGCTCCCCTTTACTTATGTCTTCCTGGCTATGTTCAGCTAGCAGTGCGGAGTAAGGAGCAATAGATTTGCTGTGGATTCTTCTCCCTCCTGACCTCCATAAGATGGCTCAGTACAGCACTCCTGTGCAAGCAAGTGCATTCCACTTTGTAAGCAGGTATAGGATTCCCAACTACACTAGAAGACAGGAGTAGATGAAGGGCAGCTGCATATGGCCCCTCAAGGCGGGTTTTGTGACCCTTGGCCCCACCAGATTTCTCAGGCTGCCTTTTTTCCTGGAAAAAACAAGGTATGTGCTGTAAGTCTCAGGAATAAAAGTTAGTATCTTACAGAGATTGAACTCACCCTCTATTTCCTGCCTGTGTGGTATTTAACATGACAAATATCCTTTTTTTCAAAACCAGAAGTGAATTTCTAGCCATATCTAAGGATTCTTTTTTTTTTAAAAAAAAAAATTGGCAGTCTGTTTGGCTCCCCAGAGGCAGCAAACTGGCTTCTAAACACACTGCAGGTGTACCCATGCCTGCTATAAAGGGATTAGCCAAGGTCAATGGAGCTAAGGTAGGATGTGCAGAAGGAGGCAACATTTTGAACAGACCAGATTTGGAAATTATTTATTCACCAAATAAATATTATTTATTCACCAAGTAGCTTTCTTCAAACTCTTCTTTTGGTGCTGGTAGCAATAAATAATATCCATTGTTCTTTATAAACAGGACACATCAGCATATAAATTCTTGTAACTTGCATATATTAGATGGAGAGCTTTTAGGCCATTGTTGCACTGCAACTGCCCTCAGTCATCACTAGTATAGCCAGTGGTGAGAGATTATTAATTAATTATTTTATTTATATCTTGCCTTTCTCCCAGCAGAGGATTCAAGCAGCTTACAATGATGTAAAAACACTATACAGTCCTCCCTCCACATTTCCAGGTTTGGCGTTCATAGATTTGATTATCTGCAAGCATGCGTGCTCCCCCTCAATTCTCCTCCTCCCATTCCTATGCATTTTGCTCTGGGGCAAGTTCTCCAAGGCAAAATGGAAGGGAATGGGGTGAGGGGGAAGTGTTCCAAAAAGTCTTCCTTTCCTCCTCTGGAGCTTTCCCCCTCCCATTCCCCATCTATTTTCTTTGTGCTGGTGCAAAATGCAGTGGGAAGAGGAAAGGGGGAACTCTGGAGGAGGAAAAGAAGTCTCTTTGGAGCCTTCTCTCCCACCCCATTCCCTTCCATTTTGCATGGGAATGGGAAGTGGGGGGGCATTTCCACACTAGCCTGTTATAGCGCGATGATTCCACTTTCAACATCCTCTGGAATCCTGGGGTTTGCAGTCCGGCCCCTCCCTAAACTGTAAACCCAGGATTCCAGAGGATGTTGAAAGTGGAATCATCGCGCTCTAACAGGCTAGTGCAGAAATGGCCGGGGGAGCCCTGGCAGGGAATGGGTGGCAGAGAAGATGGGGGAGGTATTCATGATTTTTCCCCTTTCAGAAGGGTTCTGTGCTCCGAATGATCCCTCATGAATGTGGAGGGAGGGCTGTACAACTAAAAATAATTCATACAAAAGTTAAAATACAATTAAATCAGAGTTCTGTTTAAAAAACACAAGTGAAAAACAACATTAAAGGCAGTTTTAAAAACGCATTTAAACATAATGAAATAGAAACACAATACCACCATTAAGAGACCCATCTGCTGCAACATATTAGAAAACAAATGCTTCCTTAAATAAAAAGGTCTTCACCCTCCTGCAGAAAGACATAAGGGAGGGTACCAAATGGGCCTTCTGGGGATGGGAGTTCTACAACTTGGAAGAAGTAATTGAGAAGACTTCTCCTATTTCCTCCCCAAATATGCTTCTGATGATGGTGGTGCCAAGAGAATGCCTTCTCCTGTTTCCTTGGGCAGGTTGATACAGGGAGATATGGTCTTTCAGATAGTCTGGACCAAAGCTGATGAGAGCTTCAGTCCCACTGCAAGAGAAGAGCTGCAGGTTTTACCCTGGATCAAAGTTTTCTCCTTGCTATTTGCTTTTAATCATCTTAAGCCCCTTCAAAACAAAAATGCTTCCTAGTGTCTTTTTTATAAAATGATTCTTTTTAGAGCAAAATGCCCTTTCTACTCCATGCTACATTTCTCAATTTCAGTTTCTCATTTTACTAACCATCTTTTGTGTTTCAGCATTTTCAGAGCAGTGACAACATTATGTGTGTAATATAATACCAGCCGAAAGTATAGAAAGATAATTCACAGACTGAGAAGGGAGTTCATTTTTCAGCTGGACATTTTGAAGAAGCAAAGAAGGCCCTCCTCTTCATTGGACTGCCTTATCACTGAAAAATTGAAAATAAATTAAAGCTGTATGAAATGGAGCTAACATGCTAGAACTACAGTGACCTGGTAAATTGGATTTGGCTAGCTAAAAACATCATTACCGGTAACTTAAAGCATTCTAGCTTACTAGGGCAATGTGAGCTCTCATGGACTAGGATGTGATCACATGCTTTCCTCATTTACATTTTAACCCCTTTTAGAGCTTCTAAAGCCAGCTAAATGTAGATGATTTTCTTAACTTTTCTTTTAAAGCTTTACTCAATAAATTATTTAAATTTGATTTGTCTAAACATGGCTCCTCAGATATGATGGGAGTTTTAGTCCAATAATATCTGGGAATCCAAGATGAGGGAAGGCTGAAACTACACCTTTTCACTGAACATCTAATTCAGACTTTTGTGATTTACAAAGAAATTAACAACAGGACAGCAGGCACAAAAACTCCCACATGTTTTAAAGTAGGTTGCTTTGAAATAATGCAAAGTCTTATCAACATACTTCAGTTGTACATATTTGAATCATGTGTTTTGTTAGGTATAGTTTATTATGAATAACATTACCTGACTTCTGTTTTGATCCTGGCTTTCTGGAATCAACTGAGAATCTTGCAGAGAAATTAATAGAAGATGCAACCAAATATTTTTAGCATGGAAGTGGACTTGCCCAGAGTCCTGCCCCTTCCCCTGATATGTGCACTTTTTAGACATTGTCTTTCTCCGTGGTTCTCTCCAGAGAGAGGCAGGGGTGTGCTATTCACCCATCACCATAGGAGAATGTGGAAACTAAACTAAAGTATTTTATTGTGATTTGAATATGGAATCTTCCAGCACTGTACAATGAATATTAGACCTAAACTGCAGGATCATTGGTGTGTTTCAAACTGCTGTATGGGTTATGGTTTTCTTCCTGGTGAAATAATGCTGTGGTTGCTTCATTTTATCACAGCTCCATGTATCAGCTGGATACAACACCATAAACTTGACAAAGTCAGCCCATTGTGCAGGCATCTCATGATCACTTCTTTTATGACCACAAGCTAACTCTTGATCCTAGCTTGTATGTGCTTCCTCATTAATAACTTTTGCCGTCTTGTCCACACTCTGACATTGCTCATCCAGACATGTTCTGGCTTTTATCTGTGAAATGTTGGAGGATGTGTTCATTGTGTGAATGCATTCTTTTATGCAGGCTAAAGGAGAAGAGGATTAATTTGAAGAGCAGGTTACCAAGTGATGAGATGTGACAATGCCTCACAAGTCTCAAAGGCTTGATTTCAACAATGGCGGCAAACTTGTGCAACTCTTACTGTATATTTTCTAAGTTTCTGTGTTGAATACCTTCTTGTACACCTGTTTTTTGCTCTTTGTATGAATAGTGACAATTGGCCAGGTGGTGGTACAGGCCAGCTTACTGCTGCTCGTACGTGTAGAAAAACTCTGCTTCCTCCCGCAAGGCTCAGACTAATTGGTCCATGAGAGGCACTCCCAGTTAGCTGTGTGGGCATAGTGGGTACTGGAGCTGCCAGCTGGAGATCTCTTTTTTTTACAGCATGGGCCTCTCTAGTCATGCATAACCACTTGGCAGGGCCTTTCACTCCATAAGCATTACACTGCATGTTGGCTGAAAGTTATAATGCAGCCAAATTCAGAGTTTAATTCTGAGAGGTCTCAACAGCATGTTAGTTTCAGTTAAGCCTAAGACTTACTGAGAGACATTTCTTGGTTCTGTTTTTCATTTAATCAGAGTGAGAAACATAAGATTTAAATTTGTTTACAGTTTTAGTTTTCTGTTCCTATATTTCTCAGGATATTTTGGAAGATTGCTTTCCAAAGGCATTAAAACCATGGATCTAAGGTAAAAAATAATATTAATTACTGGACATCAAATAATGTACATTTTCAAGTAAAGTTTCTTTTGATTGATACCTGATCATTACATGTATCTGAGGCCATTTCCACACTAGCCTGTTATAGTGCAATGATTCCACTTTCAACATCCTATGGAATCTGTCTGGCCCCTCCCGAAACTGCAAACCCCGGGATTCCAGAGGATGTTGAAAGTGGAATCATTGCGCTATAACAGGCTAGTGCGGAAATGGCCTGAGTGAACATCTGAAAATTAAAGCACAATAAACATTTGTGCCTATTGTTTCCTTTCTTCCTGCTCCGTATGTTCAGCCAAAGTCTTCTTCCTAATCGCCTTGTTCAGTCTCACCAATGTACCTTTTCCAGCAACGTATGTGGCAGAATTATCTTTTCATGTCATTCTGCCAGTAACTGGAATATGCAGATATATTTGAGAAAGAGAAAATGACATAATTTTCCACAACTTCAAGCTGCAGTGTAACAAAAGGTGTACAGCAGGAGTGCTTGGAGGGCTGAGACAGGTACAGAGTGTGTGAAGAAGATGAAACAGACACACTCCTACTGGGGGGAAAAACCATGAGTCTCCTAGAAAACAAAAAGTCTTGGGTGGTAAAACTTGTGATCTGTCCAAAGTGTGAAACTACTAATTATGCCTCTCCAGGTATGATACTGAGCGCTAAATGTGAGCTGTAGTGGACGAAATAGCTGGTGATTTATAGGTAAACTTTAATCACCCTTGTGCCTGTGATGCCTTTCAGATTCTACTCCCTTAGCTGATTGCACTATTTCAAGAAGGCCAAATTATAGCCACAGCCTCCAAGTCTTTCCTTGTTATCTGCCAGACAGCTATTTGTGAGGCATGTAATTTCACGTAAGCTGCTGGGTTGCCAGTCAGTTTTTCAAGCAGGGATCTGACAAACTGCAATACGTATGCCAAGAATGTAGCTGACTCTTGTATGTTGTAAATAAAAAAGGAAATTCAGAAGACAAAATAGGGAAAGAGAAATAGTCTTTTATATATTCTAGTTAAAAGATAAAAATGGCATAAAGGTTCTTAATGTACAAAAGGTTAAAGGAGAACATGAGCAAGTTTGGCAAGTTAAAATACAAATACAAAATATATCAAAATATAATACAATACCGCAATGAAGCAGGATAAGATACAAACTGCAGCAACAGCAAATCACGAAGTGAAGTGTTCACTAAGAGAATGCTACTCTTATAGAGCCTTTACAACTACTGCCAATAACAGTAGCAGGTAAAGGTCTTCTTTAACACCAATAGACCAATTAACACCCATAATGACTAAAGTTGTAATTCTTGTCAGTTCCAACAACCCGTTCTCAAGATATTACAACGATGTCATTATAATCAGACATATTCAACAATTCACGAAAATATATAAATTTCTGTGTTGTCAATGGCTTAGTCAAAATATCTGCTATTATCTCATCAGTGGGACAATATTCAACATCAATCAATCCCTTTTGATACAAGTCTTTTACTAGTTGACATTTTAATCCAATAGATCTACTTCTAGCTTTGGTACTTTTCCCTTTACATATTGTAATACAGGCTTTATTATCTTCAAACATTACAATTGGTACATGTTCACTTATGCCAAAGTCCTTTAACAGATGAAAAATCCATTCCAACTCACTGCATGCACTTGCTGCTGATACACATTCGGCTTCTGCTGAAGATTGGGCCACAATATTCTGTCTTCTGCTAGTCCAGTCAATAAGATTATTGCCATAATAAAACAGATATCCACTAGTTGATTTATAGTTTGTTGACTCTTCTCCCCAACTAGCATCCATGTTCGCAACTAGTCTAGGGTTCTTACAAGATGATAATTTTAATTTTAAATCCTCTGTCCCTTTCAGATATCTCACCAGTCTCATTATAGCTTGCCAATCATGATGATTTGGTGAATTCATTTTTTTATTTAAAATATTAACAGCTACTGCAATATCAGGTCTTGTAGTTTTACTCAAATAAAGTAATTTGCCTATTGGTTCTTGATATTCACCATGATTTTTAAGTAGTTATCCATCTTCTGCTTTCAAATAAGCCGGTTCTAATGGCGTACTCACAGCTTTACAATTTTCATGACAACTGACTCTATAAAGTCCATTGTCTTACCTTTCTGACTTAGAAGAAAACTACCATAATTGAGTCTTTCAATTTCCATCCCAAGGTAATGTTTCACTTCTCCAAGCTGTTTAACCTCTATTTCTGTTTTTAATTTATCAGCTATTTGATCAATATCCTCCTTATGTTGACAACATATTAATAGATCGTCTACATAAGTCAAGATGTATTGATATTGCTCATTCTTAAGCCTCATATATAAACATGGATCAGCCTTTCCCTGTTTAAACCCTTGTTGATATAAAAGTTCTATTAATTTATCATATCAACTTTTGGCTGATTGTTCAAGTTCATACATACTTTTATTGAGTTTACAAGCAAGATTCTCTTGTCCCTCCTTTGAAACCCTTCAGGTTGTTCCATATAAATATCTTTCAAAAGGTTCTCATTAAGAAAAGCTGTTTTGACATCTAGATGTTCCACAAACATATTTCTTGAACTTGGTATGCTAAGGAGTGTCCTGAGTGTTGTAAAGTTAACAACTGGTGCAAATGTATCTAGATAATCAATTCCATATCTTTGCGTAAAACCTTTTGCAACCAGACGTGTTTTATACTTATCCACACTCCCATCTGGATTGTATTTAATTTCATAAACCCATTTATTTCCAATAGCCTCTCTATCAGGAGGTAGCTTAGTAAGGGTCCAAACCTGATTTTGCTTTAAGGATCGATATTCCTCCTCCATAGCTTCCATTTACTTTTCTTTTTCTAAGGGAGGTAATTTACTAATTTCTTTCCAACTTGTTGGTTCCTTTCTTGTTTGTAAATTGTCACAAAATCCATATCTTTCTGGAGGTTTGCCTTTGTTAATTCTATCTGATCATCTTACAGCAGTTGTTCCTTCTGTTTCTACTTCACAGTTTTCCTTTATTTCTGTTTCACATGGTCTGGTCCCTATTTCCCCTTCTGTTTTAGTAACATCTCCCGAAGGTGGAACTACTGGTTGACCAATGTCCTCTATAGGTAACCAATTGACCAATTCTTGTGAAACAGTATCTAGATCAATTGCCATCACAGAGTCAACTGTCTCTTGCATGACATTTCTCTCATCTACATATACAACATTGCAACATTTAACTTCAAAGGTTTTAGGGTTTAAGATTCTATACACTTTTCTTCCAGATGGAGATCTAACAAATGGCTCCAATTTCAGCTTGAGGATCAAGTTTTCCTCTCCTTTCCTTTGGAATGTGACAATATGCTTTAGCACCAAAGGTTTTTATGTGCTTTAAACCTGGTTTCCTACCAAACCATAATTCAAAAGATGTTTTGCCTGTTACTCTGCTAGGGATTCTATTATGCAAATAAGTTGCTGTAACTACTGCTTCAGCCCATAATGACTTAGGTAGTCCAGCTTGCATTAACATAGATCTGGACTGGACATCTCCTGTAATGTCTGTTCAACTTTTCAGAACATCCATTTTGTTGAGGGGAATAAGATATAGTCACTTTATGCTCTATACCTTCCTGTTCCATAAATCTTTTGAAATCTGTATTGCAGTATTCTCCACTTCCATCAGTTTGTAACGTTAAAGGTGCTTTGCCAAAATGGTTCTTAACTGTAGCTACATAGCTCTTAAACTTCTCAAGAGTCTCATCCTTACTTTTAAGTATAAAAATATGTAACTATATTTTCTCTTGGATTCAGTAAAAGTAAGAAAATATTTATTCTTGCCTGCAGATAATGGCATAGGACCCACTAAATCTGAATAAACTTCTTCCAAAAAATCCTTATCCTGTATATTAGATTGTCCTATATAGCTAGGAGCTGTTCCCTTTGCTTTTATACAGATTTCACATCTTTCTTTTGCTTTATCACACTTAATGATATTAATTCCACATTCTGTCAATAGTTTTTAAACGCTTTGCATATTTCTATGTCCCAACTTCACATGCCATGAGTATAAATAGGATTTGTGATCACAAACATCTTGTCTTATCTGACATACAGGTCTTCCCACATTTCGTACACTGTCATCATTAACATCAATAATATAATGAAACCCATCCTTTTCATCAATCTTAAATATGAGACCAGTCCTATTACTGATAATTTTTCCTGAGTCACCTTTAAGTACTACAGTATAATCATTCTTTACAATTCTTCTAGTACAAATCAAGTCATTCGAAGCTTCAGGAACAAAAGCAACATTTGTCAATGTAAGATTTACCACTTCATTTTTAGAAGTGAGGGCTCTTAAAGGCACAGTTCCAATTCCTAGCACATTTAATCTTTATTGGTTTGCTTGTAATATCTCTGGTCTGTTTTCTGTATCAAGTTCACTAAAGCTTTCTCTAAATCGACAGATATGAATAAAACTACCACTATCTAGAAGAAAATGTCTTTTATCATTTACCCCTTGATGATCAGATATCTGAAATGTTTGATTATTCTTATGAGGATGTATACGGTTGTTAAACCTTTGCTTATACTTTTCATTTGATCTTTCACCATTTGATTTAAAGTTTCCATGCCATTGGAATGTCTTTGTCTACTAAAAGGTGTTTTACCTGTGGAAACATTTGCTCCTCTGGGCTTTTGATTTTCTATAGCCTTAAACCTACAATATTTGGCAATATACCCCACCCTTAAACATATGTAACATTTCCTTTCTTTATAGTCAGGCCTTGAGCTCAACACTGACATTTTCTCAGGTATATTGTCCACTGTCCTTTTAAGTCCAGAGTCTCTTAAATAAGCAATTGTATAATCTATATCAACTTCTACAAGACACTCAAGCATGGCTTTTTGGTTGCAAAAGAAGGTGGTAAACTAAGCAATATGCAGGTGTGAAACTCAGAGTCAGATATCTCTGCTCCTGCAGATTGAAGCTCTGAAACGATCCTTAACATTTCATCTAAATGCATATCTATGCTAGTTCCTTCTTTCACCCTCATACTATATAGTTTCTCTTTCAGAAATACCACATTCTTATTTGATCTATTGAAATACTTTTTCTTAAGGGCACTATATAATTCTTTAGCTGTTTTGTACTTACTTACTAAAGGACTCTCATAGTCTTCTATACAGGAATATATCACCATTAAAGCTATTGCTTCTTTCATTTTATATTCATACTGCTCTGATTGATTTTCAGGCATGTCTTGATTCAAACAATCTCTCTCAATCTTGCATCCACATCTGAAAATTATCCCTCTTTAACTTTGGGATTAAAAATAAGCCACTGTTAGTACTTGCACCCTGTTGGAAAGTAGGTGTAGTAACTATAGGTGAATTAGGTGAGCTTACAGACATTTTAAATTTATCTATATGAGCTTTCCTGCTAATATAAACTTCAATTTTAAAACTTTGTCACACACACAAAAAAACCCTGCTAGATAAGAATTACTTTGTTACTGAAAAAATTTCTTGCCATGAGAAATTAACTGCTCAGTTCAATAACTAGGGCCAAAAGGCAAATGCAACACATTAAAAAAAATTCATCTGCTTCACTGTGAAAAACTCCAAAAGAAAAAAATAGAAAAATTCAAAACCTCAAAAAAAAAAACAACTTGTTTTTTGTCTTCTGTTCAAAACAACCATTTAGGCAACCACTGGACTAAAAAAAAATAACCATTTAGGCAACCATCCTCTGCTACCAAATTTGTTGTAAATAAAAAAGGAAATTCAGAAGACAAAATAGGGAAAGAGAAATAGTCTTTTATATATTCTAGTTAAAAGATAAAAATGACATATAGGTTCTTAATGTACAAAAGGTTAAAGGAGAACATGAGCAAGTTTGGCAAGTTAAAATACAAATACAAAACATATCAAAATATAATACAATACCACAATGAAGCAGGATAAGATACAAACTGCAGCAACAGCAAATCAGGAAGTGAAGAGTTCACTAAGAGAATGCTACTCTTATAGAGCCTTTACAACTGCTGCCAATGACAGTAACAGGTAAAGGTCCTCTTTAACACCAATAGACCAATTAACACCCATAATGACTAAAGTTGTAAGTCTTGTCAGTTCCAACATTGTACAAGCCAGGTTCTGAAGTTTTGCTTTTGTAGATTCATTAAGTTAAAGAAATGTACATTTACTTTTTCTCTTAGTTCCAATCTCAGTCCTTTTTATGCAGGTATGGGCTGAAACAGATCACTGGAATTGGATAGATAAGATAGAGCAACTAAAATATCAAACAAGGGAGTATACATCTAAACCTACTGAGTGACTTTGGGCAAGTCACAGTCTCTCAGCTTCAGAGGAAAGCAGCAGCAACCCCTCTCTAAACCTTGCCAAGAATACTCTGAGACAGGTTTGCTTTCAGGTCACTATAACTCAGAAACAACTTGATGCCACACAACACAACACATACATGCTTGCACTGTAAATTCTGCCTTGTTTCAATTAAGGCCTAGAATTTTAATCCATATGGGGTTGTATGAGGAGGTAAATTCCCTTCACATACATTTTCAGTCAGATTGTTTCTGATTTCTTCTTTGAAATAGGTTGTGCTGCTTTTTCTGATGGCCTGTAGGAGGTGCTAGTGTACCTTTATTAAATTGGACAAGTGGGGAGAGCCCATTTTCCTTCCCAGCAGAGGCAGAAGCTGTTTTGATCTTCTCTGTATTAATCTAGTAAGCCCAGCTCTTCTGAGCAAATCCACTATGCCTCAAATGCTGTGGGATTATTTTTATGCCTATAATGTATGAATATATTTCATTTTAAAATGAAAGGATAGAGAGGTAACAAAAAAGAGGTATGCAGAGTTTGAAATTTAAAGTATGGCTGCAGAAAAAAAAATTGATTCATACTCGAGGAAAAAAGAGACTGGAAAACCAAAGTGTATATAAGACAGGAGGTTTAAACAGTCTACCTGTCATATACCTAACTTAAGAGTAGCATATGTGCTAGCAGTTTGATGACACAGACTGTGGAATCCTATGCATGTTTACTAATAAGTAACATGTGCTATGTTCAGTTGAGCTTATTCCCAAATAAATGTGCATGGGATTTTGGCATGAAAACTCATGTGATAATAAAAAAAGGCTTTTGACATAAGTTGTATTTAGGGCATTCCATGTTCCAAAATGCTGGGAAACTACAGCTCTTAAAGACTTAACATTTTTCACTCAAGTTGCAATCAGAGCTTTCCATTTAAAGTCCAAAATGCTGGAAAACTGCAGCTGCTAAGGATCATGCTGTTACAATCCAATCCAATGTTTTGGCAATATGGTCCTGATATACTTGCATCCTATGCTATAGTAACTTCCAGATTCACCAGTTCCTTATGCGTAGTCATCAGTGGCAGAGCGAAAGATCTAAGCCTCAGTTTTGTCTGTCACCTGAAACGGACTGATGGGGTCTATGCAGTTCAACCTATTGCGCAGTTGAAGCTGACTCTCTTCATAGAAAGTATCCAGCTGACAACCTTAGACTGATAGAATTGAAATGCATATTTAAGTGATACTCCAATTATATTCTTGTTCAATGCATAGTTAAAACATCTTGAAACATCTTTTCTTTTAGCCAAGTGTGTGAGAGAATGGACAAGATGGAGTATAAACACTGTGGCCCTTTCCACATCTTACTTTTTTCCGGCGCTGGGGGTGCAGGGATTCGCGAGCAGCCTCCGGCAAGAGGCTCTCGTGTCCCTGCTGCTTCAGCTCTGCATAAGCTGCCTGCTCGCGTGGGAGCCCTGCCTCTTCCTTCCACAGCACAGCCTGGGAGTTTCCCAGGCTGCGCTGGGGCAGGAAGCGTGACTGGCGTGGCTCCGGAGGCTCCGCATGCCAGGTAAGTGTGCGCAGGGCCCGGGAACATTGCTTGATTGCACACCATTTTTGGCTTCCAGCTGAAAATGAAAAGGTGCATGATTGGCACCTGCTAGCCCCTGGAGTGTCACGCGATTGTGAGTGCGTCGTGCAGATCGCTCCTCACAATAGCATGATGCTCCAGGCGCCCTTTTGCATGGCAAATACTGTGCGGAAAGGGCTTGTGATAATGCCATAACATTATAATGCTTAGAGTACAGGATAGTGTGACTTTCCTCAAGATAATTTTATATTGATATTTAATCACTCTTCAGACATTGTTCCACAATTTCCTTAAAGCAGGGATGTCCATAATTCAGTTTTCTTGAAGACTTGAGACATACCATAACTATCTTTCTGTGGTGGAAGCACCTTACTAAGGCAGGTTCCATAAAAATGGTGCACTTCCAAACTTTTCACATCAACAGGAATAGAATTTAGTTTTCTAATAACTAGATCAACGCATATAATATGAATAAGAAATAAGCATATATTTAAATCTTTTTTAAAAATAGAGTTACACGTTTGGTATATCAGGGGAATACTGTGGATGTGGCATATCTTAATTTCAGTAAGACTTTTCAGTGAGTTCCCTTCATGATATTCTTGCAAACAAGTTAGTGAAATGCAGGCTAGACAATGTTGCTGTTAGGAGGATTTGTAACTGGTTGACTGACTGAACCCAAACGGTGCTCACCAATAGTTCCTCTTCATCTTGGAGAGAAGAGATTAGTAGGCTGCTATAGGGCTCTGTCCTGGGTCCAGTGTTGTTTAACATTTTTAGCAGTGACTTAGATGATGGAATAGAAGGCATGCTTATCACATTAGCACATAACTCCAAATTACTTGAAGTAGCTGACTCCCAAGAGAATGGAATCAAAATTCAAATGAGCTTAATAGATGGGAAAATCTATGAAAATAAATTTCTAGAGGAATAAATTAAGGCAGGAAAAACGAAATGCATGAATATAGGATGGGTGACACTTGGCTTAACAACAGCACATACAAAAAGGCACTATGAGTCTTAGTACACCAGAGGTTAAACATGTGTCAACAGTGTGATGTGATGGCCAAAAGGTCAATGCAATCCTATGGTGCATCAACAAGATCACAGTGTTGAGATCGAGGGAAGTAAGAGTGAACACTCTATTCTGCTTTGGTCAGATGTCACCATGGATTTGTCCAGTTCTTTGTTCAGTTCTGGGAACCACAGACTGAAAATGATGTTAACAAGCTAAAATGTGTTCAGAGAAGGGCAACCAAGATGATAATGGATCTGGAAACCTGGCTTGATGAAGAATGGCTGAGAGAGCTGAGTATGTTTAGCTTGAAGAAGAAGAAATTGGGAAGTAACATGAGAGTCATCTTTAAAGATTTGAAAGATGACATGTAGAAGCAGGAGCAATATTGTTTTCTGCTGCTCCAGAGGCCAGGTCATGAACCAATGGACTCAAATTAAAAGAGCAATGATTCCGCCTAAACATAAGAGAGAACTTACTAGCAGTATGATCTGTTTGATAATAGAATAGACTGCCCTACAGGGTGGAAGAGTCTCCTTTTTTGGAGGTCTTTAAACAGATGTTGGATGCTCACCTCTCAGGAGCGCTTCAGCTGTGGATTTCTGCATAGCAGTGGAATGGATCAGATGGCCCTTGTGGTCACTTCCAGACCTATGTGCAATATTGTCTCTTTATTTTCATTTCTCCTTCTTTATGGGATGGGCAGCTTTAAATTTCTTCTGAAATCCTCAATCTGTCTCTGAGGCAGAGTAGATTGGGCTCCCTCCCAGGCATTTTCTCCCATCTCCCTGGTAACCAGACACACTCACAGTAGTACTCCCCCCCTTCCTGGTTTCTCCCACATAAGGCTCACTAGATAGGCAACACATATTTTTCACAGGCAGAACAGACCTTTTAAACTTCATAACCTAAAATGCACTGAAAATTGTATCTTTTAAAAAAGAAACTACAAACATTTTAAACTACTAATAGGGGATAGCATATACCAGCCTTACCTAGCAGAGCAGACTGTTACCTGAGACACTGCACAAATTGAGAAATTAGCTGGCAAACCCAATCTCCAAAACCCAAATGCAACCACAATACCTGTCAAATGGCTGGGGTTCACTCATCAAACTTCAGAGCCATCTCAATAAACACTTACTTAGCGTTTCTACCTCGAAATCAGCACTAGCATTTCTTAAACTGACTTCTCCTTCACTGTCATGTGTCAGATTAACCCTAAATTGATCAGGGGGAGATTAGAAATCAAATCCTATCCTAGCTCTGAATTCTGGTTATAACAACTGGTTGTGGTTAATCTAATCCAGGCTTTATTTATTTTATTATTAATTTGATTTATATCCTGCTTTCTCTCAAACAGAACTCAAACCAGATAATGTAGGGCCATGACTATGACCATATAAACTCTCCTATTTATAGGATTTCTATTGTTAAATAAAAGTGGGTGAAGCTTTCCTTTGAGGCAATCTGCCCAAATGTGATGCTTTCCAGATATGTTGGAGTACAACTCCCATCCTGTGCCCTATATAGTTTGGAGATCATTCAATTGTGCCAGCACCTCCAAGTGGAGGTGGGAGCAAAAATAGAGGTGACTATATGGAGAGGGAAAGAGAAGAGGGAAAATGCTATAAGTCAAAACCAAGGGTGACTTCTCATGTTATTCCCCTCAAATACTGTTAAGGACCATTTCCTCATCTTATCAGCCAATTTTTTAACCACGGGAAGCAAGCTGTCTCGTGAGTTATCTGTTAGAATAGGGGTGAGGAAAGTGCAACATGCAGGCTCATGGGGATCCAATGTCATTCCTGTGGGGTCTCAAGTATCTCCCACATCAAGCTGGCTAAACACACAGCTGGGTAGGGTCCAATTGCCTTTCTGTCTCTAGGATTCCAGCTCCCAAAACACTGGCACTCATTGTGAGAGTTACCTGAAAGTCTCAGGCATGGCAGAATTAACTTGCTGGGTTAACTGTGTTACAGATCTCGGTGACAGGAACTTTTTAAAATAAGCGTTCCTTAGAAACAATTACAATAAGCTGCTACCAGGCAGGTTAAACCTCATGACACAACTTGTCTGATTAGTTGTTTTGGGGTCTAACTCCTTTTGCCAAGGAATCTTTTGTTTAGCCCAAATCTAAGAGGGGAAACATGTAAAAGATGAGACTTTGGATGTATATTTAAGAACAAAAGACAAAATATTTTATCTGTGAAGGAACTCCAGAGGAAGAGATGACCTATAGACACTCCACCAGGAATGGTTCATACTGTGAGGCACAGGAACACTTCAGAAAATTAAGAATGCTTCGGTGGATTGTACTGCACCTATAACTGTAGCAAGTTACATGGATGTTGGATCATGAGAAGGCAGGGAAAGTTCTTAGTAAAAGCCACCATCAATGCATACAAAGTCATTAATACATAGGGCCATGTTGGAATAATTTTTATGAAATTTCCCTGAAGCAGTTTCTCACTCTCCTGGCATCTGTATGGTTTCCCTATTGTGTGGATTTGTTGGTGGCTCACAAGGTTTGAATTGCAAGGGAAAAAAATTCTCTTAATGTGATGTTAAGACACACAAGTTGTTTTAAAAAGCAATATGTTTTTGAAATTTGTATGCCATCCCATAGCACAAACATCTTGGCATGGCTGATAGTAAATGCAAATACAAACAACTTATGCAAATGCAAACAACCAAAATGCATAAACCCAAATATGACATAAAATACAAAACTCAAAGTGGCCCCAAAATTAAAAACACAGAGTGGAATCTTGTTGGGGACTTAACATCTTCATAAGCGGGAATTAGAAGTGGGCAGTTATTTACCATCAGGATCCAAATAAAGGGCTGCTGCTGTTATGTTACTACATAGGGGAGCCAGCAAAGTGAGTATGTGCATTGGGACTGATGCACAATGGGCTGATGCTCATCGATCCTGTTGTGGATTGGTCCCATTGTCCATTGGCACACCAGTTAGGCAGTGCTGATGAACACTGGATATTGTAGCCAGTGTCCCATTATACATCTTCTCAATTCACTAAGAGGGTTTCTTAGCACCTCTGTTACATCACTAAGTGTATGTAAAGTGTACATTGTGACAGAGGATTCTGGTCATAGATTTTAGAGCTGAAAAGCCCAGATTATGTGAGTTACTTAAAAGGGTTGGAACTGTATAGATCAATTGATTTTCTGTTCCACATCCACTCTTTTGCGTTGTAGATTCATGTGCAGCAATGGGAGGATGGAGCTAAAGCATATCAATAGGAGCCCACTGTGATGGGCAGTCTGCTCTTGCCCCTGCATGTTGAATTCTGCAATATGCCTTTAATTGTTCTTCATTTCTATACTTTATAAATGTATTTGGAGCTGGGCCACATTAAATACTCCACATTATTATAAACAAGTGGCATGGTTGAGCTGGATACTGATGTTACCTCCTATATCTTTGAGATGAAGCTTATTTTAACAATATTCAAAGTAACATTCTCTTTGTTGCTACAGCATCACATTGCTGGCTCGTGTTCAGTTTGTGTTCCACTATAAATCACGGCTTCTTCACAGCGATGCTTTCCTCTGGCCAATTATTTCCCACTTTCTATTTGTGTCTGAATTCGTTCCTAGATTTCTCACTGTCAAATTGTAGAAGGAATGCTTTTCATTCTCCAGAGTTTAAACCCAGTGTGGTGGTAGTGGTGTGCGTGTAACCCTCTGGGTATTCTTGGACTGCAATGCCCATCAACTGTAGCCAGCAGTGCTAATGCCAATGGATGATGGAAGATTACACATCCTGTATCTCTTGTTCCAACTCTTTCCAGTATTTTATTATCTGCAGATGTGCAACTACACTCACATTACTTATTAGCACACTTTACAACAGCACAGAGTGAGCCTAGGGTACTGCTGTGTAACCTCTGATGCCTTCTCACACTGAATCAGAATAGTAAGGCACAAGACAACATCTCAGTGGATCCTGGGCAGGAAGCACAGCTTGTAGAAACGTCTTCACTCCTTGTCATCCACAAATAAAGACATGGTTTTCAAAATCTTGGTGACCCAATAGTAGTTGGGATAGGCCGAGTATAGGAGAACTCTCATGCTGTCACTTCAAGTTTTGAAAAAGACCTCAGGTTCAAAACAGCCCCTAGGGGTGGTGAAAATGGTGTGAGTTGGTGGTCATACCCTTAGAGGCTTTGGAGGACTTTGGGATAATTTTTTTTGGCCCCAAACACTTTTTAAGAAGGGTAAGCGGGATCCCTCCAAGCTCCTGGGATGGAAGCTGGTACCCCCCATCTGCTTGGAAGTGGGCATAGGCAGTACTGAATTAGATTGACCCATGGACTTTCTTGGTAAAGGCAGCATACTGTAGTCTTCTGGTCAAAGGAAGGAACTGCAAGAAAAGACCAGACACATAGGCAAGGATCACTACAGGCTGGGGGGGGGGAATATGTGGTTCTTCAGATGTAGTTGGGCTGTACCTCCCAACCAACATCTAGAGGGCCACATATTCTCACCTCTAGCTGGGAGCCACAATGGAGTAGATACTCAGAAACTATGCACAGTCCCAGTTTATGCTTACTTTTTGAGCAACAAGGTGACTTTGCTCCTGTGTTTCCTGCAAGAGACAATCCACACCTTTCTTTATGTCTGTCTGCATCTGGTATTCCATCCCTGCACTTGTCTAGGATAGGGCGTAACATCCAGTCTGATACACTGACATGAAGAGGTGCACAATTTACCTGAAGCATCAGCAAGATACAGTCATCTAACCATTCACTGAAAGCCCAAGGGAGGACATTGCATAACCTCTCTGGACAGTTTGTTCCACTGCTGAACTGCTCTTGACTTTAAACAGAACTTGCAAATAACATGTCAAAAAGTCATCATTGTTTCTTTTTGCTCTTCTGTATAACAAGGGGCAATGTCATTATTGTCTAAGGACAACAAAATGTTCTCTGTTTTACACAGTGAGTAACATTTAGTCAATATTACTTATTACTGTTTACTTTTCTAATGTAAAGTGACAGGGAGAGGGGAGATCTGTTCTTTGTCTAAAGAAGATCCTCTGCTGCTCCAGCAAAAACTATCTTTACCCTATGCCAGGAAGTGTGGGAAGCAGCACCTCACAATTCCTTTAATGACCAGAAAAACTTGAATGCCCTAGGTTTTATAGGAAATACGGCCAGCTGCTTTCCACAGTTCCCTGAGTGCATTTTGCTCCATTGTTGGAGCAAAAGAGAGGAGAACTCACTTCTCTGGGATGTATGGGAACTTTATATTCCAGTTAAAGTTGGAGCAGGCCCTTCCTCATCTTAGAACAAAGAAAGTAGGTGGTAATGAACAAAGCCAAGACCAATGCAATGAGTTACTTTTGCATCCAAACAGTCACAAGTAATGCAATGGATATCATGGTCTGAAGCTCTCCTTTCCATCTACATTAACATTAAAGACACTGGGCTGAGCACACAGCTTCTATCATGAAGTTCAGCAGAGTGAAATTCTTTTTTCAGGGGAAACTTTACCCATCTCAACAAATGAACTTGTAGTTCACCTACACAGCAACCTACCTTTCGGCACCGTTATCTGACGACTCACTCTTTTGATGCTTCCAAATTAAGGACAAGTTCCACGAAGGTTCTGCTCTTCCTGTCTGTATAGGCTCACTTGGAACCACTTGCATGTGTGTGCTGCATGCAAAGTGAGCTGAGAGGGAAAAAGGAGGCTAAGCTGGCTGAGAGATTTGCAAGCAGTGAAGGTGTGGTCAGCCCCAAATGAGCCTCTGTAAGTCCCTCATGCTCCCTACAACACAGTACAGTACATGGTTTCACTTTTCAACCAATTCCATTTTCTGACAGTGCTCTGGTTCCTAACCTGTCAGATAAGTGGAGGAAGCCTAAATTGCAACTACTTCAAGGACTGATAAGATTCCAAGCTTGGTAACAGTCCATTAGTAGCTCCTTCCTGCAGT
Organism: Iguana delicatissima; assembly: GCA_948472985.1. NCBI lineage: Eukaryota > Metazoa > Chordata > Lepidosauria > Squamata > Iguanidae > Iguana > Iguana delicatissima. The sequence continues at coordinate 748,070 of CAOKZL010000156.1, read as the reverse complement.
TTCAAAAATCAGTTTTGTGAGAACTTTATGGTGCTTCTTTCTAGCTGATATCTTTGTACTTTATTTTTTGGGACAACATTAATCTTTTTCACTAAACAGCATCTAAAAAATACCTAGATTGGCTGGGTTTTTGCTAAATCTGAGCTGAATGTTATCAATAACTATATATTGCACACGGATGCATCTCCTAAGTGGTAAAATAATTTCCTAAAATGCTATGATTGCTCAGGTTCCTGCTGGGATTGTTTTTCTCCTTATGCCATCATTTAAAGATGGATGTATGACGTTTGCTCTTGCTCTTTTCCTTGAAATTGTAAAAAAAAAAAAAAAAGTTCTAAATGCTTCTGGGAGTTCTTCCATTCCCTAAGGCTTACATCCTATCCATGCTTGCTTAAAAGGACGAGACATAGAACTACAGCTCAAGACTACAATCCTCAATTGGGAACAAGTCTTGTTGAATCCAAAGAGACTTTACTTAAACTGAAAGAATGTATTTTAGTTTGTACTGTAAGGTTTCAGTCTCAACCGTATCACTCAGAATAATTGAGTAAGATTCCCTGCCATGGTAATATCTGAGATATAAAGATACAAAACAGTAAAGTACTGGGTTGGATCAAGTTTACGTTGCTTCTACTTTGTTCCCATATGAATCAAGAGGAATTATACTTTCACATTCATTCCAACGGGTGACTAATGTCTGTGGGTATCTAACCCACTGCAGTTATGTGTCACTTGTATATTATTGTTCTTTATGATATGTAACATAAAGAACATAGGAAACTACCTTATACTAAGTTAGAGTGTAGGTACATTCACACCACTACTGTCAGCTTGGATTCACAGCAGTTTTTCAGGGTTTCCAGAAGGATTTTTCCTTACCTTACTTAGAAATGTGGGGGATTCAACTTGGTATTGTCTGTTTCCACAGATATAACCATCTCTCTCCCCTTTTTTAGCCCCTCAAGACAATAATTTTCTAATTCCTTTCCCAAGGCAATCATACATTCCTGCTTTAGAAATTCCAAGATGAAATTTGATGTAACTCATGGTATCATAGGTTTAAGTCCACAAAGTTGACTTCATTAGAACTTGGACAGAGTAATCCTTTTTCCATGATGCTATAGTAACAAAATGTAGTCTTTTTGTGTAATTAATATGTCTCTTGAACTTGCAGCCATGAGATAATGATTTTTATTGGCCTAGAAACTGCTGCATGCTTGACAAACAATTGTCTACGATTTCTGCTATGGGCACAGACTGTGGTTTAATGTCTTGCCACAAATGACATTGTGCTTGATCAAGTGGTTCAATTTTTGCTTATAAAAGAACATAAAGAATGCATATCTTCTTCACCATATGGCAGTCTTCTCCAGGCTGATGCCTTACAGATACGTTGGACTGCAGTTCCCAGTATCCCCAGCAGGCACAGTGATTTGCTAACAGGCATATGAGACACCAGAATTGAAGGCATGGTGTTTCCATTCCACTTAAGGTTATATGACAGCACATTGAGAGTGATTGAAAAGTCCCAGATTTTGTCCCCATTCTTTCTTATTTGATGCTAGGTTAAATATACCAACCTGGGGAGCTAATATAGAGTCTGTGATCATACCGGGGGCTGACAGAAAATATTTTGGGTTAAACAAACATGTTTTGGATCTCCAAAATAAAATTGGAAAGGACAGGAACAAAATCTGGACTTTCTGGTCTTTTAAAATCAGCCTGGATATGCCCTAAGTGACCTCTCAGTGGGGAAAATGAGAGACAAAATATCCTGTCTTTAAAATTGTGAGAATGTCAGCAATATATATTTTCACTTCTCCAAATGTACAGAAGGTTCTCACGCACACATATAATCATACAGGTACATGCATACACTTGGAGAACCTCAGCTTGATTTTGAGTATGAAGCCTCTTTGAATTGGAGTATGCTGCCTGTATAAATGGCTACTACCCAACACTGAGTACTATTCAACAGTACTTGTTTTCACATTTTGACAACAGTAGACTTTTCCCCCAATGATGTGAATCAAGGAAAAAAGGACCTATTAGTACAGCGTAGTTAATTAGTTAGAGTAGTTAATTATCCTAATCCCCAATATCAATCTTTTTAAAAAAGCACTCTCTTAGTTCAAGGATGAAGGTAAAGACTGTGGGCTCCTTTCATAGGACATAATGGTCCACCTGTACTGTTGAATCCTACAGGCCAAGCTTGTTTCATAAATGAGCAGTTGCCAGAGACTTTTAGATTTTCCCTTCGGGTATCTTCTTTCAGATACAGAGTAAGGGGCAGGTTGCATTATTGTAGATTGTGGTTGTGTGCCTTCAAGTCCTTTCTGACCTATAGCATCCCTAAGGTGACCCTATCATGGGGTTTTTTTGTTAAGATTTGTTCAGAGGAGGCTTGCTTTTGCCTTTCTCTGAGGCAGAGAGAGTGTAAGCTGCCCAAGGTTACCCAGCCGGTTTCCAGAACTGAGCAGAGATTCCAATCCTGGTCTGCAGAGTCATAGTCCAACGTTCAAACCACCACACCATGCTGTAGATACTAGTTACCGATATGCTGGAGGAGAAGGAAAAGAAAATTTCTGTTTAAACGCTTTTGCTCCTAACAGAATGTCCCGAAGTTAAGAAGAAAGTTGCAGTGGCGTGTGCGGCTCCTGCATGTCGCCTCTCCAAACAGAAGCAGCCCCTCATCGTCACCTGCACGGGGAGGAGCGGCCAGCTCCCGGGCGCGCCGTCCCGCCTCCCTCCCTCCCCTAGTAATACAACCCCAGCATGACTCAGCCCTCGTTCCAGGTCCTCTTTAATTCTCGAGCTGCTTATTTACAATCCGTTGGGAACTTCTAAATATTTCAGTTCTGAACCACGGAAAGGGAAAAGTGATCCAAGGAGGCGGTGGGGCGCGCGCAAAGGGTACCTCCTCGCCTCGATCCCTGAGAGGGGGGAAACAGTTTTGTTTTCTCTTTCCTCTCTCTCTCTCTCTCTCTCACATACACACCACCGCACCATCACCCTCTCTTTGCAACGCTTGCGATGTTGCCCATCCCTTACCGAGGGGAAATTCCTCCACAAGGCCAAATTAATAATTTATTCCTCGGCTCCAGCACTCACTTAGGCTTGCATTGATCGCCTTGTGCTGCATTTCCTTTCGTTCGTCGGAGCCTTCCCCGCAGCCCGCCCCCTCCCCGCCCGGACCCACGCGGTTTCCCGTCCGGATCTCGCTTTCTGCCTCTCCCCCTCGGATCCTGCCTCCCCGCCGCACACCAACGCTCGGGCGAAAAGGAAAGCGGGAACCGACAACGCCGCGCCCGTCCGACTGACGACGCAAGGGCAAGGAGGCCCTTTCTGGGCCGGCGAGGCGGTCCAGAAAGGCCGAGCCCGGGGCTGGCTGAGGGTGGGGAGAGGAGTGTGTGTGTGCGACGCGGGAGGAAGCGCAGGGCTCCCGCCTCGCTCAGGTTGCCTTCAGCACGATGCCGGAGGGCAGGGCTGCGGGGAGCGACCTCGCGCGCCTTCCTCTTCCTCCCCCCGTCTCGCGCTGCCGCTCCCACTGCTGCCGCCGTTTCCGCTGCTGCAACTTGGCCGCTCTCTGGGCGGGAGAGGCGAAGCGCGCCGCTCATCCCTCCGTCTCCTGAGCCGCCGCCGCCTTCACAGCTGTCCGTCACGCGCCGCGGGCAGCTGACCGGGGCTCTCCGGCGGCCGGGCGAGGGGCTCCGCTCGGGCCCGCGGCTCGTTTGCCTTCCGCGGAGGCTCAGCCACTCACGGCGCAGCCATCGTCTTCTTGTTCTTCTCCTGCCGCCGCCACTTCTTTTTTCGGACTTCACTTGCTCTAGCCGCCTCGGAGACTTTCCGCCTTTCCGCCACACACACACATACATGCACACCCGCCCCCCCCCGCCCCGCATCTCTGTGCCCTCCTGACGACGCGCACCAGCTCCTTAAAAGGCGGCGGCCGCCGCCACTCCGCCGTCCACCAGTGTATTAGCGGCGCGGACTTGATATAGGATGAAGGCTGTAGTGGAGCTTTCCGGCGCTGAATGAATAAACATACACACGCGCGCCGTGCCGCGCCGCACACTCCTGCGCGCGCCCGCTCTCCCTCCCTCGCGCACGCACGCGCCTTACAAAAAGAGGGGACCTCGAGGCAGCGTTGCGATTGAGGGGGGAAAAAAGAAAACCTGAGGCTAAAGAGCGCGAAAGGCTGCAGCCGCCGAGCTTTGGACTTCCAACGACAGCCGGCTGGCCAACCGGCTCGTCGGCCGGCTCTCCGCCTCAGGACGCCGAGGCGAGGAGGGGCGCGGAAGTAACTCCGGCGCCAGCACAGCCACACCGCTTACTGCGGAGTTGCTGTCACTGTCACCACCACCAGCTGGAGCGTGGCGGCAACCACCCAGGGGCGGGCTGCAGTGGTGCCGCGTGGCCGTTACCAAGGACACCCGAGAGTTTCTTCTTGCTTCCCTCCCCTCCCCGCGCCCGCTCCCAGGTCAGCCGACCTCCCCCGCTCGCTCGCTCGCTCGCTCTCCGGCTCCGGAGGCAGGGCCGTCGCGAAGAGGAGGGGGAGGATGGAGCTGTGACTTTTGCCTCCCCTGCTTCTCGCGCCTCGCCTGGCTTTCCCCCGCTCCCGCCTTCCGACTTCACCCCGCCAGCAGCCCGCCCTGCCTCGAGGAGCCGCCGCCGCGAGACCCGCGTCGCTTGGAGCCCCGCAACCCACCGAGGAACGGAAGCATGCCGGCGCTTGGGAGCCCGCTGCGGGCTTCGGCGGGCTTTCTCGCCCTCCTCTGGGCGGCTCTGAGCCTCAGCCAGGTGGACGGGGTCGGGTCGGAGCAGCAGATCCCCTTGTCGGTGTAAGTGTCGCAGGGGGCGGCGGCTGGGGAAAGGGCGCGCGGGTCGCGCCGGAGAGGCGGCGGCGGCGGCGGCCGAGGCGGGAAAGCCGGCTTGGGACGGAGGAGCCCCGGTCTCTCGGGCGGGGGGGTGGCGGCGCTGGGGTGCTGCCTTGAAACGCGGTGCGCGGGGGACGGGGGCGAGCGATAAACTGAGCTCCTAAACAGCCCCTTCTCCAGCTTTTCCGCGCGTGAACTTTTGGTTACGGAACGGACACGCTCCAGTCCCTCCTCCTTCGCTTCCTATCAGGCGTGGTGATCAGGCAAAAAACCAAACCCAAACCCAACCCCCCCCCCGATCTCTCTTGATTACGACGTTACCGAGGGAGGGTTGTTTATATAGGCATAGCTGTCTACCTATAGTAAAGTTTTATTTTCGTCCGAGTTTGATGAAAGGAGCTTTCCTCTCGCCCTGCTTAGAGAAACGGATCTTACCTGGTTTTGTTTCGTTTTCACTTCGAAATTCTGCCTTGGTTTTAAAGACACCTATGTAGGTTTAAAAGGAGAGGAAATGACTGGAAGTTAGCAGTGCAGCCTTGTAGCTTTGGCACGTTTTGTGGGTTGTTGGTTGCTGCAAATGTTGTTTTTCTCAAGCTTTTCCCCCTGGTTCTCCGTTTTGATTATTTTCCCCGCTCTCTTTTCTTCCTCCTCCTCCTCCTCCTCTTCTCCTTCCCCATAGTGTAAAACTCTGGGCCTCTGCTTTTGGCGGGGAGATCAGGTCTATCGCGGCGAAATACTCCGGCTCCCAACTTCTGCAGAAGGTAAGGCTCTCCTCCGGATGTATCCTGCTGAACGATGGATTCAGCGGAAAATGGAGGAAGATTTGGTTATCCTAAGCAAATAGGACCGGCACATTTCTGTCGGAAGGATGTTTCTCAGCCCCTCCGCTCTCCTTCACACTTTTAACCGCCTGCTGTCTCTTTACACACTGCAGACACCGGTAGACTTCCTCATGGGCTGGTTATTTTTAGATTTCTCTCCTTTCTAAAATGCAGCCCACCCAGATGACTTTAGCTCTCTTCTGGGAAGTCTGTTTAGGACGCGGCTGGTTTTCCTTTTGCTTCCTAGCTGAGGGTGATGATGTTCGCAGCACCAGCTATTCTGTGTTAGCACATGCTCTCTCTCTTACACACACATATGCAAAGTTAAATGAAGAGATTGAAAAAGCAGGCTGGATTTTATTTTGCTTTCTCCAGCTGTACTTCATTGCAACCGACAATAACAACAACAAAAAATCCCCCCAAAGGCTTGACTACTATTTGTCATCTCTGCAGTTTTTTTTTTTAAACAATCCTATTATTCCTCCAATCATCTCAGGCTAGTGCTGGGATGTATTACATCATTACAGATAAGGGGAATGAATGTGGTTATCTTCCTGCTCAGCTGCACAGCTGGATAATAAGCTTGTGAAGTAGTGCAAAAACTTGAGAAATTGGGCTAAGTTTCCATAATTCCTAAGAGTAATGAGAATGGAGAATGGATTATTGGACCTTTTTATCAGAGCCTGCATCTGGGCTCATTTAAACATGCAAACTTATATAGTAAAATGGCACATTCAGTTAACCTCTGTTTAAATATAGCTGTTGATGAATTAAAAATAAATGAGAAATTCAGGGCACTGGGAAGTTGGAAAGAGCTTGAGGGCTGTGGTTCTGCAGGATCTGAAAACATGATATTCAGAAGTCAGATATCGAAATACAGTTGTTAGAGCTGGGACAGAAATGACTCAGTCAACCAAGTTAAACTTGAAAAGATGTGCTTCTTTAAAAATAAAAAGATATTGCTTTAAAGTAAGAATATGTTTCATATAGTGTATGAAGAATTTTATGCCTTTCTTACACACCAGTAAACTGAAGCACAGTGGTATGAATGAGAAACTGTGTGATATGCTTTGATGCTGCATTAGTAAGACAAACAGCAAGCCTTTTTGCTTCACTAATTGCAATCAGTGCAGTAAACCTAATGAGATTAAAGAAACAGAACAATTTAACAGAGAAGCCCCCTTCTTCTTCTGAATATTGTTTCGCTTTCACAAATGGGGATATTCTCTCTTATCATGATTATTGCCAACACTTATGAAGGTCTGTTAAAATTGCTAAGATCATTTGAGATATTTCTAAGTTATTTAATGTATTTTTGTAAACTGCAATGGAAGACTGCATTTATATTAATCTTCAATAATATCTTATTCGTAGGCAGGATGTTTCTTGATGTGTGTGGACCTCTTATAAGCTAAAGATCATACACACGACATATATATATATATATGTATGTGTATGTGTGTATGTGTATATACATATGTATAGTGGTAAAGGTCTAAACCATGGCATATTCTCAGTATTTCCATCAGTTGTCGACTCAGTCTCCTCAAAATGTACTTGATTAAAATAGATATTCTCAAACAAATGCAGTCTTTACTTTTGGAATTTCCTCTTGGTTTAGAACCCTTGAACAACCCTCTATATCTCTTGCTGTTTTAGCCGCTGAATGCTCATTTTTCCTAATGTTTCCCAACAAAATAAAGACACGCAAAGTTCCCAGATGATAGCTTTTGTAATAACTCTTTTCCTGTTCATGTTAGATCCTTCTAAAATAAAGCATCCTATTGGTTGCCGTACTGCAGTGTCAATAATCTGAAGCTACCACAAAGCTCATTTTACATTCTCCATCATCTTTCAGTTCACTTGCAGGGCTGTGTTTCTGTTTCTGCATCTTGACAATTTTATATTTAAATCCCACTTGGAGAATTTTTTAAAAATTTGTTTTGTTATTCTGTAACTAAATGATACGGGAAATACAAATATTGATATTATGTGCATTTCAGGTTTTTACATGCAATGTCTCCATAATGCCTTTGCATTTTGGTTGCTTTGATTTTTAGATTTCTGTTGGTGTATTTTAATTTTATTTTTTTTCCAGCTTGATGCCTATATTGTAAGCCATTTATTTTCTGTAGCTGCAGAATCAGAATAGCAGATTCCTGTTAGTCTTTGTAATAATTTGTACCATTAATGTTGTTGCAATATACACACACACACACACACACATATATACATGCCTAGTGTTTTCAGACATATCAAAGTGGGCAGTTTTGAAGCATTAAAAAAAAAATCAGTCCAGTAGAACATTAGACAGCCAAACAGCTAATGAGATGACATCACTGCACCATCCCAGATGTGAAACCCTTTTCTAGTATCTGGGGGTGCAGAATCCATTTGGATGCTGATATAGTTGTGAAGTAACACAAGTCCTAGTTTATTCCCTCTGTGTTTTGTTCTTGTGAATAAAATAATACTAATGATGATAGCTGAAATACTGAAAAAAGATAAGTCATACTCAAGTGCTGTTGAAAGATAAAAATGATTAAGGTGACTTCTCTGGTCACACGATATGGTTTTCAGGGTAAGAAAGTATTAATCAAAGTGCCGCATGAGCGTAAACGTTTTGATATATTTTCATAGTAGTGCAGATGGAGGTGGGTTTTTTTTTGTTCCTTTTTTCCCCTTAAAAGCAGAAAGTGCTTTTGTGGGATCAGAATTTAAATTTAGTCTGTTTTCAGTCCCAGGTATTCTTTTTTTAATATTTGGTTTTGTAAGATAATTTGCATTTCGTTTAGAATGAGAACATAATAGGATATTTCCCAAGGTGGGACTATAGGAGTCTGTTATGCTGGAGAGTGACATAAAAGGTAGCAATTACTCTGCAGCATTGTGGCCACCAACTGTGCTAGTGTGAGAGCGGTGCAGAGTACCCATAACAGGACATCGTACTTCTTTATTGCTCTGTGGTAGAGGAGCCCATATAGAAAGCTACATACATATGGGGGTTTTTTGGGGACTTATTTTCAGAAGATGTTAACACCTCAACATTCAAAATACTTATTAGAAAGAAAGAACAATTGATGTCAGTAGATGTACTTCTGTACTTAGATCAAAGCCTGAGCTGAATTACATTACAGACAGAAAATGCAGTCCTCAGTGCACTCTGGATCAATGCCATAAACCCCATTCATGTCAGTATGAGATGCTGGGGTAGTACATAGGCAGCATTGCACTCCATTCTTCATAGTATTCTGGGTGATTTTTTTTTCTATTTGCGCCCCCTGCCTCAACCATGCAAGGGCCTCTTGATACTCTTTCCTCTCTACCTCTCAGCAGTGCCTTTTGAAAAAAACCTAAAGTATTCATAATATTCTTCTACGTAAGTAGTATAACTCAAGGGGGCCTGCTTTCTATTAATCTTTTTATTTCTGTAAAAAAAAAGAAAGAATATTGTGTGTGTCTCTATTTACTTTTAAAGGAATCAGTGCTGCTTTACTTGCAGTTTATTGGGGGAAGTGTTAGATGCATGTGTGTGTGTGTCTTTGAGGGGCATAATTGCATTTCTGGGGTACAGATGATTTTCCGGTTCTGATTCCAGATGTGGCACCATAAAGAAAATTGTCTACATGCTCCTGTAGAGGGATACCTATTCTTTACTTAACACACACTGCAGGAATTCTTGGGTTTGGCTCTTGATATATCCTGCTCTGCTGTGAAGTTTAGAGAAGGAATTTTTGATCAGTCATGATTTTATGTGCTCTCTGGAGAAGTAGTCCTTTCATTTTCCAGATTAATATTCCATAAAGAGACATATTTTCCAAAATATTATATCAAATCCACCCAAACTGTCCCTTTCATTTCAGCTGTGTTTATACTAGTGAACTTTCCTGAGAACAACTCATTGTGAATGCTGAGAATCTGAATGACAATACCTCTCAGTTACAATATTTCAGAGTAACAGATGGCATTCCCACACAGAACTAAGGATGGGATATAAACTCTAAAGACAGAGAAGGATACTATTTTGCTTTGGTGGGTCAGAGCTGAATATTGAGAACTAGCTGTTTGCATTCTAAAGAATAACCATTATTAAATTAATGGTTAATAATAATTGCTCTTGTTGGATATAGTAGGCTGTGAGTGTAATTATTGTACAAGGTATGCAGAAACATGAATCACACACTTTTCTTAACTTTACAGAAAATTTAGAAAAAATGGAAAGACAATTATACTGCCTGTTTCTTATATTGGTTGTAGATTTTGACATAAACACATGCCTTAGAGGGTTCTGATGGGACTTTATTAGATGTCCTTTGTTAACATTTAATGTCTTTAATAATGATGGGATAGGTGTAGATAATACTTTTTAAAAATAACTCACTGTATCAGATGAGATTCATCTTCTTTCAAATCATGGAGCGAATACTTCAGTAATAGCATTTGGCTATGATTTGCGTTCGGCTCTTGCTTGCCCTTTCTCCTCCCAAACATAAACAGCAACATATTTTTCTGTGGACCCTTCAAGTCTTCCTTATATATGGTGTCAGTTTAAACTGAAGTCTGCACTGCAGGTATCTGCCCAATGCAGGGGCTGGCTTATGTTGCTGACAATGCATTTGCTACTTCTGAGGCCATATAGACACAATGGAATCCATGTATAGAGGATTCTTTTGTGGTAGCACAGCGGTTAAATGACAGTACTTGCAGCCACAAGGTTTTGCATTTGGTCCTTCTGGGATCCAGTTGACTCAACCTTCCATCGGTCACTAAAATGAGTACCTGGCTTGTTGGGGGCAATTAGCTAAAACACATTGTAAACTGCTTAGGGAGTGCTTTGCACTGATAAGCGATATAGAAATGTGACTGCTATTGCTAACTGCTATTGGTATTTAGGGGCAACTGTGGTTTCCCCAGAGTTGCATAATGTGAAGCCTATCATCCTAGGTCTTCATTATCTCTCTTTAAAAAAAATAATAAAACTCTTGGTGAAAACCATATTTTCACAGAAAATGGTTGTCTGCTTTCCATGTTGTTTTTCATCACAGAGTAATTGCTAGCACTATGCAAAGTGTCATCAAGATAGAAGAAAAGAAAGCACACACCTTGCCCTATGAATCTTTCTGGATGAAGGAGTCAAAGGTGGCAGTGATAACATTTAAATAATGGCATTTCTAGTTATGTAAATTATATAGTGAGTTAGTGTGATAAGTTTCTTTTCAAAGATGCTTCTTTAAACTAGAAAAATTCTTATCTGTGTTAGTTATGAAATTGGTGAGATTATATTGGTTAGAGGCACTTCATACATCTGACAAAGCAAATATTAGAGACTGGCACAATCCAGGGCTAAACAACTACTTTGTTTGGACTTCACCTGGAATACTATATCCCATTCTGGGCACCACAGTTCAAGAAGGAGATTGACAAGGTAGAACGTCTTCAGGTGATGGTAACCTAGGATGGTAAAAGGTCCGGAAACAGTCCCTACGAGGAACAGCTTAGGAAGCTGGGTATGTTAAGCTTGGAGAAGAGAAGCCTGAACAGTGACATGATAGCCAACTTTCAGCACTTGAAGGAATGTCATGTACAAGATGCAGCAAGCTTGTTTTCTGCTGTGAGATGAACCAGTGAATTCAAATGCTGGAAAAGAGATTATACATTAAGAACAACTTCCTGGTGGGTAAATGCTGTTTGGCAGTGGAATAGACTGCACCAGAAGATGGTGAATTCTTTTTCATATGTGGTCTTTAAACAGAGGTTGGAGATCAAGTTCTCAGGAATGATACAATTATTTATTATTGCATGGCAGAGGTTGAAGTAGATGGTTGTTGCAGTCCTATGATTTTATGATTTTTCTACTGTTCTAAGCATAGATATACCCAGGATGAATCTTCCACGTGTGTGTGCATGCTTGTGTGTGTTTAATGCCTGCTATTTAAAATTATTTTCCTTACAGTTTTTAGTAAGACCTTGCTATTTCCTCTTACTCTTTGCCATTCCATTGGTTATAGAGCATCAGAGTTGCAAAGGATGGAGCCAGAAACAGCGTGTCAGACATCAAAGGGCAGAAGAGAGAAGCATAGTTATTACAGAGGGAGAGGATCTGTTAGTTAAAATGCCACAAACACAGCATGAGGAATGCTTACATATACATATATTTGTGCATTACACTCTTTCATGGTCCATCCCTGATTTTTGGCATGGTGAAAAGCAAGGGCAAGGTGGAGAGGTAAGGGACAATGAAGGAAAAGTACTCCTTTAGAGAGAGAGAAATTGTGCCCCTCCAAGGGTGGGAGAGAGAAAAAGAAATGCAAGAAGAGCAAGAAACAAGATTATGCAAGAGCTGTTCAAGTTCTGCATTCCACTTCCTCTTCATCCCTAGGGACTCTCATCTGTGAGGCAGACTCATCTGTTGACACAAAGTCTGTTCAGGACTTAATGTCCACCATGACATTAATGCCTCTTTACAACAAGGTAGGGTCTCAGCGCACATGATGGAAGCTATAGTAAGACCTTTTCTGGAAAACAAAAAATCTCACTTGGATTCTACTATTCTAGAAAACTCCAGTCTTCCATTTTTTGGGCAAGGTAGTGGGTTTCTCAACTACTGGGGTTCCTGGATAAGGTGGATTTTCTAGATCCATTTCAATTGGGTTTCAGGCCAGTTTAGGGGACAAAGAGCCTTGGTTGCCTTGGTGCATGAACTATACAGGGAACTGGACATGGGGAGTGTGTCCCTGTTGGTTCTGCTGGACCACTCAGTAGATTTTGATACGATTGGTATTCTTTTGAGTTCCCTCTCTGGCATGGGGCTTGGAGGGACTGTTCTACAGCGTGTCTGTTCTTTCTTGGATGGGTGCTGGAAGATTCCTGCTTGACTCTTTGGCCATTGGTCTGTAGTGACCCTCGGGGTTCAGTTATGCCCCTTATGGTATTTAGCATCTACATGAAACCACTGGGAGAAGTTGTCTAGAGATTTGGGGTCAGGTTTCACCAGTGTGCTGATGATACCCAACTCTATTATTCCTTTGCACCTAATTCCAGGGAAGCTGTTTCTGTGCTGAACCTGGCTGCTGTAATGGACTGTGTTAGGACAAACAAATGGAAGCTTAATCCAGACAAGACTGAGTGAATACTCAGTTGAATGACAGATCTGGGAATAGGGATTCAGCTTGTGTAAGATGGCGTTACACTCCCCCTGAAAATGCAGGTTTGTTGTTGAGGAGTGGGTTAACCTGGATTCAGCTGGGAGCCTGGTGGCCCAGGTTTCAGCAGTGACCAGGAGCGGTTTGATGTAGCTGAAGCTAGTGTACCAATTGTGTCTGTTCCTGGAGAAGTCAGATCTGGCCATGGTGGTATATGCTTTGGTTACATCCTGTTTTGATTACTGCAGTGTGTTCTATGTGGGGCTGCCTTTGGAAAGTGCTCAGAAACTTCAGGTTGTTAATTGAGGTTGGCTATAGGGAGCACACAGCTCCCTTATTGCAACAGCTCCACCGGCTGCTGGTCCATTTCCAGGTACAGTTCAAGTTACTGGTTTTGACTTATAGAACCCTATACATCTTGAGTCCAGGTTATTCTTTTTATGACCCATTAAAGCTCTGAGATCATTTGGGGAGGTCCTGTCTGTCCCACCACCTTCTCAGACTTGTTTAGTGGGAACAAGGGAGAAGGCCTTCTCAGTGGCTGCTCCCAGACTTTGAATCTCCCTTCCTAGGGAGGCCTGGATGGCCCTGTCCTTGCTTTCCTTCCCTCAACAGGTCAAAACATTTTTGTGCTGTCAGGGTTTTACAAACTGACTGGAGTTGGGCTTTTAATGCAGAGCAGTTCTGTTTTTAAGGATTGTATGTAGTCTTTCAGTGCATTCTAATATTTTTAATGTTTTAACTTCATAAACTGATTATTCCTTTAAAATGTTATATTTTTATTTTTATTAATGCTTTTGTATTTTTTTTAATTTACTGTTATTTGCTGGCATATAAGGCTTGCTTTTTCCCCTGAAAAATACTGTTTGAAAATGAGGTGTGTTTTATATGCCAGTGTGTCTTGTACACTGGCAAATAGTATTTGCCAGTGTATAAAACAGGGTGCATCTTACACACAGGTGCATCTTATACGCTGGCAAATATGGGTATATTGTTTTAAATATGTTGTTAGCTGCCTTGAGTCCCATTATTGGGAGAAAGGCAGAATTTAAATGAATAAAATAATATTAAATAACATTTCCCCAAGCAGAGAGGATGGATTCTGCAAAATGGGTGTGAACAGTTTATTGATTTATGTCTCATTTCCTTCAATTTTGCACATTTTACTAATCTGAAGTAGAAAATAGTCATGCAAGACTGTACCACAAACTTTTTGCAGTGCTTATTACAGCAGAAACAATAAGTGGTATGTACAACTCGAACCAGAGCTTCAAAAACTGCCTTTTAATATTAAGTACAGTTTTATCTCCAAGGCCCAATAAAGTAGTTAGATACTGTTACTGTTACAAATTTTAAAGTTACTTTTGCTTTCATGTTTCTTAAGAGGAATGGATATGATTGCTTTCAGATGCTTTAAAAATGCAGTGCATCTGGCATTAAAAAATAAACAAGCACCTATCCTGTGGTACAAAGTACACTTTTCTCTTGTCATACTTTTTTGTCACTTCAGCACATAATAACAAAGCATTGGCAGCATCAGACAGCATCAATCACACTTGAAACAAGAGATATTACTCCTCTATTGTTTAATAAAATCACATCCCATAACTGTAAATGTAATTTAATGGATTACACTGAAATAGCAAAAGAAATAAAATTATCCCTGATTAAGTTAACAGTTTCTCTTGTCTGCTTTCTTCACCATACAGTTTCATATCCATGCGTAGAAACTAGAAATATTATAGATTATCTTGACTTTGGTATTAAATAATACATCTTTATACTTGAAAATCTTTTCTAGTTTCTTCATAGCTGCCCTTGTCCTAGTCATCTTCTGACGTCTGGACAACAATCTCCATTTTGATGACAGAGACAATGTATAGAAAATCTTTAACAATTTTAGTGTCTTCATTATTCAGTTTTGTAAACCTCCTGTGACCATTCTTTCTTTTTGTAATATTCATCTGCAACCCCAGTTTTGCAGTTTCTTCCTTTACTTTCATTAGTATTTTTTTCCAAGGCTTTGTTAATTTTTGCTTGTAATATGGTGGCATCCATATATTTTAAATATTTATGTTTCTTTCTCCAGTTTTCACACTTCCTCCCTGCAAGTCCAATAGTGTTTTAGGTAAGATATCTTCTGCATATATATTAGAGTAGCGTATTTACCCATGTTGCTTGGAATTTTATTTTCCTCTTAAGAACTCACCATACTGGCTTCCCCAGTACCTGTAACTTTTCCCCATATTTTCCAGTGCAATCTGTATTCAGAGCTATTTACATACACAGTTTGGGTTCCTAAGGGAATTCACCATCCTCCTCTTTGCTGTTAGGCCTCGTCTCCATAGCAACCAGCCTTTTCCAGTACCTGAAACTTTTCCCCATAGTCCCCAATCCAACCTGTGTTGATGTACTGGCTTTTCATTGTTTTTATTTTTATTTTTTTTTTGCTTTCTGTTGAATTTGTGCAGTGGCTTTATGTTTTTCTGGAAGCATTTTTTGTTTTGAATTTCAATTTTAAGATTCCTCGCATATGGAACCCAGACGATCTACTGTGTGAGGCAAGAAGATCTTGTAACTATGTTGTGTATGTCACTTTAATTTTTCTCAGATGTGCCTCCCAAATGTTTTCTGACATCCTTATTGATGGTAGGCCTCGTCTCCATAGCAACCAGTCTGAGGGCTAAGAGCTCTCTGGCTGAGAATTCTAAAGGCCCCTCCCTGAACTGCCAACCCCAGGATTCCATAGGATCTTCAGAGCCAGCCAATCATATGAGGTCTTCTCGCCTCACTCAGCCAATCGTATGAGGTCTTCACCTGCCTGATGCAGACGGACAGACAAACATTGACTTTTATATAGTAGATAAGGGGATAAAATGCTGCCTTGCCTAACTCTTCCCCATTGAAAGCCTTTCTGCTTCCCCATATTCTGTCTTGAGGGTGGCTACTCACTAAGTTACTCACCAGGATGATCAAGACTCCCAGATCTTTTAGAGGGGGTCATAGTTTTCCCTCATCTGTACAGTCAAAGTTTTTGCTGTAATCTCTGAGGGATAGGTTGATTTTCTTCTAAATTTTTTTTTGGGGGTACACTCCATTAGCCAACATATATTTGCAGTATGACCTCTAGTATCACCTTCTTTTCTGAATCCAGTTTTTACATCTGGCATTTTTCATTCTAAAACTGTTAAAATCCTTTGCTGTAATATCTTCAACATCACTTTGCTTGCATGGAAGCCTAATGCAATGGTCTCATAATTACTAAAATCCCTGGTTAAAATGACTAAAATGACAAAATTGGAACTACTGTACTTTGGACTTACCGTGAGATGACATGACTTATGGAAAAGATGATAATGCTCGGTAGAGCAGAAATAGGTGATAATACTTGGTAGAGCAGATGATAATGCCTGATAGAGTAGAAATAGACCTTAGCAGGGCTGTCAATTACAGGGTGACTTGGAAGTTTCTTAGTCATGCAGTTGACAGCATATAACATATTTTCATTGTTGGGGTTAATTAGTTAACATTATTGTAACTAGTTAATTCCAATCTCTATCTTAAACCAATGAAACATATGGATTTACAGTTAATAACCTGCATAGGATTTCACTTTGTTATTTCATTCTCTGACCATCTGTGATTTCTTTTTATTTTTGCTGTTTTACTGTTCATGCAGGTTTAAACCGGAAAAACAGTGTTATGTAGACATGGATGATGGCATTGATACTTAGATTGAGGGAATGCAAATTTCTCTTTTGTATGTTGGTGTGCTTTTTGGAGTGAAATTCATGTTTGTTTGTTTTTAAATCTTGATATTCATTATTTTGTGTTCTAAATGCTTTTTCCTTGCTTTTGGAAATCAGCATCAGAATGGCAAAAATATAGTATTACTCTAATTGACTGCTTAAAATCAGAAGATAAATTACTTTTTTTTAAAAATTAGAATGCGATCATCTACCAACTGGACCAAACTGCAAAATAGTAGTTTTGAAAGAGAGGCAGATGTAAAGTGTTAGATCACTGCAGTTCTGGGGACATCTCAGCCAATGGTGTAGTGATAAGTTTTGAATTGCCATTGTTCATCCTAAAAATCTTTATATTTGCATCCACAAGGAGAGGTCAAAATCCAGGTAATTATGTCTGTGTGTGTCTGTGTGTGTGTTTATATATGAATCTAAAGCATTTTCATTTATACCACAAGCAAGTCTTTGTTAAAAGGCAATTAAATTTAATTGCTTACAACAAAATATATTTTGACTTGTAGTGAGGGTAATTGATACAAATACATTCACCTTTACCAGCAGACAGTGTGAGGATTGACACTAATCTTAGAGAGGACAGAGAATTTTAAGGGTGGAGACAGATTAGGACATTGTGAATCAAGAAGTTGGGCAAACTTGGGCTGGCTTCTGCTGGTGGGGCTGTGGGACAGCAAATATAAAAAACAGGGGCTGGTCTGTAAAGGGGTTATATAGGGCCAGTTAGGAGGAAAGGGAATGGAAGACATCTTAATAGGGTTTGATGGGAGCTGAGAGTGTGGAGAGAGTTCAGGGAAGAATGTTGTTATATCTATAATGGAAGTGTTGTTGTGTACTGTGTGTGGAACCAGCCTAAGGCTAGATGTTCATTTTATTTGCTATATAATGTCCTTACTGTTTTTTTCTTCTAGATGTCTGTCTGAATGTTTTAGTTTAATATTTAACAAGGACAACAAAGACTGCTTATGCGTTACCATACTAAACCCACTGACCAACATAGCTACTTGTCCAGTATAGCTAGAGGTCCAAATACCAGATCCAGGGAGGGATTTTAAGTGTAAAAGGTCAGGATGAGTAATGGGAACCCAAGAACAGGAACTGCAGGGCCAACCTGGAGAGAGGTTCTGTCACAGTCATCCTCCCTGCTACTGAAGAAGTCCTAGCACTTTGATCCAGCAAATCCTGGAGTCACTGCACCTTTGATCTCAGCCCTGGCTTTTTTTCCAATGACTGAACTGCATTCATTGTCCTTTATACAAAATTAAATTCCTGCTCCCCACTCCAGCTCAAGATTCCTAAGTTTCAACCAAATTTGGAAAAAGCTGGCGGTGTTATTTGGAGTAGAAATCCTTGGTGATCTATTGCAAATCACTCAGATGTCTACTAGAAGAATCTAGTCTATCTTCTGCTCCACTCCTGTTTTATATCAATTAATATTCAGCTACTGCATCTGATTCATAAGGTACATCTATCTTTAGTTTTAAAATTTATTATGGGGACTTAAATTCTTCAAAATTTCATTTTATATTGATCTAGAAAAATGTAGCCCAATCATCTTGACATTAATAGCTTTTCCCTCTTCTATGCTTGCTCAGTTTTTAAAAAACCCTTTTATTATTTTTTTCCCTTTCTAAGCTTCTGCAGTTAATGCTACCATTACTGGGGGATGGGTCAGTAGGATTATGAGAGTTCCTACAAATTAAGGCAAGGCGTGAATGACAGGCTGGTTGAGCAGTAGCTTTATTTTTCATGACAGTTTTGGTTCACAATTTGAAGCTTCCTCCGTAGCAATCTGGAAGATGAAGTTAATAATATCAGAAGAATTTTTTTTAAAAAAACCCTGAAACTCAAATAGTGTTGATCAGACTAATACCAATACTTAAATTTTAATTATAAATAACTTAGATTTTGGGCTCAGCAACACCATTGTAGGATTACTGTTCAGTTAACAATAAAATCATTACCTAAACTTACACAAAGATACATGGAAGGACACAAACCCACTTCAATCCTAGCTCTAACCTTTAAAAAAGTTTGCTTTTTAAGTCTCCTGTCTAATTTAAAATGCTAGTTCCTTTAAATCTTTGCACATACTTACATAGCTTGGGCTAGGATCCAAAGAGCTATTTTAGGTACACCCAAGGGCTTGAGACATGCCTGGTGGAAAAATTTGACTTTCCTTCCCCTTTGAACAGAAAGCCCCTCTGCACTTGCGCATGCATCTTCTCTCTCATTTGCACATAGATACATACTAATTTTGAAACTCAGCCTAGTTTAAAAACCTCTGCTATGTGGAGGGAAAGAATGTATCACCTGAAATATGTTTATGAGGACAAACTTACAGCAAATCTACTGTTCCCAAGGCTCAAACAATAGTGCAGGTGACCAGCCTAGGGAACTTTTTCACAGGGTTCCTGATTTTTGTGCATCATTCCGGGCAAACCTGTGCACATGATTCTGTAGTGAGCCAGTGTTGTGTAATGGGTCAGGTGCTGGACTAGGACAGTGGGAGCTCAGAGTTTGAATACTCCCTGATCTAGGAGGAAGGGGTTGCTTATCTTGCCAGTGGACCAAGCCTCTGTTCTTCTGAGTCTTCAAAGAGTAATTTTTTTCTTCTGTGTACCACAATTTCAGGAAAGATGTTTTTCACATCTCGGTTTTGCTGTTTATTTGGCTAGCCTTGATGGAGATCTTTTATGCAATCATTTTGTTTTGGGACTGGAAAATAAATCTCAAAATAGTTGTATGGCCATTAGCTTGTCAGTATGCAATTTTTTTTTGGTATCTTACTGCATGGATGTCTTGTAAGTTTCTGGCAAGCGCTTTGTTTTGTTTTCTTTGATGCACCATACATACCTTTTGCCTTTGATCGCATCGCTAGATATTAGACTTTTAGAATGCTTTCTTTTCTCAGTATATTATCCTGCCTTTCTTCATCATGAAAGAAAAATGGTGTATGTGAGTTTCCCAGATGGTCTTCTTTCCAGGCACCTGATCCAGACCTCCTTTAAATAGTTGTGTGCAGTGATGTTGGTTTTCTGGGAAAGTTCAACTAGAAAATTTCTGGTCTTCCACGTACTGTTGTCTGATTTAGGATGCTCAGTTTAAATATTATATTGAAACATGAACTTCTACGTAGAAACTGTTTTATTGCAAAATTAATAATAATACAAAGAATAATATATAGTTCCCTTATATTTGACAATAAGAGGACTGCACCTGAAAGAGTGCTTTTTTTTTTTAAAGACACATACTGGTACTTAAATGGAGGTGCTCCTGATATACCTTATCTTCAACTTTACTGATGCACTCACTGCACGACTAGCAGTTCCACTTCAAGTTGGGAAAAATCGGATGCAGTATAGTTCATTTAACATTCCATTTCACTAAAGCAGTGGTTCTTAACCTTTTCTTTGCCAAGAACCCCCTGTAAATATATTTTGTTGCCGTGAATCCCCAAGACATAACTCACATTTAGATTTAAATACTCAAATATTTATTTAAATATTCAAACATTTATTTAGTAATTAAAGTCTTCTGGAGTCTAGGTTTCAAATCCCTGCTTAGACAGTGGGTGACTCTGAGCAAGTCACATTCTCTCAGCTTCAGAGGAAGGCAAAGGCAAATCCCCTCTGAATAAATCTTGCCCCAAAACCCTGTGATACCTACATCTTAGGGTTGCCATAAGTCAGAAGTGACTTGAAAGCACATGACAACAAAGTGCCTCTGACAGAGAGAGGTTCTTTCTAGCCATATAATGTCTCTCCCCTTTGAAAACTGACTTATGGCAACCATAAGGCAAACCTACCATGGGGGTTTTCTTGGCAAGATTTGTTGCCTTTGCCTTTCTCTGGGGCTGAGGGAATGTGATTTGCCTGAGGTCACCTGTTGGGTTTCTATGACCATGTGGGGATTTAAGCCCTGGTCTCCAGAGTCATAGTTTGGGCATACGCATACACCTGCCACTGTTTCCCTTTCGTCAGGAATCTGACGAGGGTGCACGAGTGCCGAAACTGCTCCCTCATTTGCAAACTAGAGAGCCGTTTCAGCACCCCCACCCCCCAATTGATGCATCTCTGTTGCATCTCTTGTGAGAGCTCTGAAGACCCCCCAGGAGTCCATGGACCCCAGGTTGATACCCACTGCACTAAACGATGGATTTAAGTCTGTGAGCACAGACAACTTTTCATATTTTATCTTGACTACTTGTACTTGTGACAGATTGAGAAGCAAGAGCTGCTGCAAAATAGAAACAAGCTTAGCAGTGCTGTCATTTGATAGTCCATTCCTCTGAGCATTAGAGTTTGTCAATGCTTGTTTCCTTACAATAATAACTGGAAGTTCCTATCCTATAGTTAGGCCATCTAACATGATTGACTGCAGCGTAATATACCATGCAGCTATGGGTAAATGTAAATTGGGTGAGCAATGTGCAGCCTGTGGGCTTCATGCAGTCCCCCAAGGTCATTTCTGTAGACCTCAGGGCTCCCTAGGGATCAAATACACACACATACATGCACAGAGAGATAGATACAGACTTATTTGTGTGTGTGTGTTTTGCAAAAACAATTGTTTTTTAACTTTGTTTTCTCCAGAATATACACAAGAGTGCTTTAGTGGATGTGGAGGGCATTTCTAACATGTTTGAATCTCCCCCTGACCCTTTCAGGCATCAAAAACAATTTTATACAATTTTATACAATTTTTCCAAAAAAAAAGTTTGCTCTCAGATGCTCCAAAATGTCCACTGGGGGTGTGAGGTTCATTTCTGCCACATTTTCCAGCCCCCTGTGCAATTTAGGCCCTGAAAGGGCCTTTTTTTTTTTTTTTTTTGGAAACCCAAAACATCATAAAAATGCCCCCATCCTTCCTAGAGGTGTTTAGGAGTAAAAAAATTAAAAATATTAACTTTTTTGTGCAGAAGCAGGTGTCGCCATCCAAAGTCTCCCAGGGGCTTAATGCAGCCCCCTAGTTTTCTGTAGTTGTCTGCCTAGATTTAGATATGTATACGTATTTTTCCCATGGACAAATATTTCATCAGAATATTTTGTCCTTTGGATATGTTTCATATCTGTATGTCAGTCTATGCTGTTCATTGCTTTCACTGGTATATTGATTTTGGTGGGTTAACTTTTCTGTGGGTCAGCTAGGGCCTAAATCCAACATCGTACTGCCACCAGCATAACAGAGCTTGCTTCCCTTTCTCTTACCTTGACAGGCTTTGGAGTTTCTAGAACACTTGATCTGGAGAGTTTCCCAACCCCTTGAGAAGAGGTTTTTAGGATGAACGGAAAATTGTCCACTTTCATTGTAACAAGCAGAAGCCCAGCATTGGAGTCTGCCCTAAGATAGTATAAAACTCGGACAAAAAAAAGTACTTTATGATTTGAGGTTTTACAAGATGCAAAAGAGTGAAGTGGTCTTGAGTTACCAAATTTAAAGATATATTTTGCAGCATCATATTTGATGTGGATTAAGAAATGGATAATACTAAAAGACAATAAATTACTGAATTTAGATGATAATGACTTAGGATTTGGATGGGACATTTGTCTGTGGTACAGTAAAGTTAAGGTTAATGCTGCTTTAATAATCACTGCCTTAGACATGACCTTTAAAGACTTTGGAATAAATATAAACTGAGACTTTGTCCAAAAATACCTCTGTTGATTACTCCACAAGAAGCTTTTTATACAACAGAAATGCAAGCTGATCAATATTGGTTGACATATAAAAACTTGCTGAAAAAGACAGACTGGAATTATGAAATGAAATCTGTGAGGAAAGGTTGGCCATGACCTTTAGTCCAATAAAATACATATGATGTACATTGTGGATTGCAACTGGGGATGACAGTGCATGATGTAATCCCATGTGATTCTAGCTGAGTCATCGTGATATGTAACTGGGGCAGAGGCTTGCATCTGAGATGAGAAATGCAAAGTTGGCTAGAGTTGCATCAGCAAGGGTTGTACATAAGGAGCTGAGTTCTAGCCAACTGTGCTCACGATTGCCTGATCGTGTTTGGCCGGGGGCTATGCCAGAATGCATAAAGACACTTGCTGTGTCAGAAGAATGACGAGTTTCTGTTTGGAGAATCCTGTAAATATGTATGTTTCGTAACTGAAGATTAAATGCCTCCAAGTTGGAAGATAACAGTTGTGTGGGTGAGTTTTTGTGGCTTCAGAGCATTGCTGCTAGTTTAACTCTGCTGTACACGCTTCTAAAGCTGTGTGTACAATCTCTGCTATATGTTGGTTTTTGATACACTTGACACTGGTACAGCTTTTTGGCCAGAGCTCAGTGTCAGGAGGGAAGTGCTATCTCAGTTTTGTGTAGCTCCCATCATCCACCAATCCTCCACAGAAATCTACACAACAGTTACAAGAGGAAGGTTTGCACATACAATGGTTTTCATATGGACAATATTTATCTTAGATTTTTGGAAGATAAAAAGAAGGTAGGCTTTGAAAGGGACAAATCCGAATTTGAATTGTTACTTTGTAAAAAAGATGAACATTTGATTGCCAAGTTATATAAACTTTTATTGAAACTAGACATGGAAGATGAACAAGTTAAGAAATATGATTAACTGAGCCAAGAACGTTGGACATAATATATCCGTGAATCAATGGGAAAGACTTTGGAATGAAATTAAAAATATACTTTGCTATGATTGTCAAGAAATTTTTTATAAGATGATGTTATGCTGATACCTTACACCTGAGAGATTATCAAAGATACATAAAGATATAGGAGATAAGCGTTAGAAGTGTCAGGAACATATGGGATCTTTGTTTCATATGTGGTGAACTGGTGATAAGACCAAAAAGTATTGGATCCTTGGTAGCGACTAACAATTTTGATATATTTGAAACAAGTATAAGAAAGTTTGAATTTAAATTAGTTAATGAATATTAATATATTGAGCAGCAAATTTATTATTAATTTTAGGTAATGATACTACCCTATTTGCTGGCATATAAGACTCACTTTTCTCCCTGAAAAATACTGTTTGAAAATGGGGTGCGTCTTGTATACCAGTGTGTCTTATACACAGGCAAATAGTATTTGCTGATGGGGTGTCTCTTATACGCTGGCAAATATGGTAAGTTAAGTATACTTAGGAGCTGTTTGCAGCAAGGGTGGGAACCACTTTTAATTAGTTGTACTTTTTGTTTCTATTATTTTGTTTAATCAGTTTTTGTTAGTTTAGGTTAAATATGTTTTGTTTTCTGTTTTTCATTTTATATTAGGAATATATGTAATCTTTAGTTTAATTATTTTTCTTTTTCATCTTTTGCTATTGATGCATTGTTTTGTGTGTGTTTTGTCTGTCAAGGTTGTTGCCGGGCAGGCAAAGATTTCCTATGAGTGGACAGCAGAGATAAGAGGCGGTGTGGTTGGACAGCCAGGTGCAAGGCCAGCAGAATTGTTATGGCTATGTCTTGTGTATTAGAGAAGGCCATACGCCAGAGCACTGATTGGGTCACCCCTCTTGTTCCAGGGTGACAAGGTAGCATAAAAAGACTGGTGTTTGCCTTGACCAGCTGCCAGTTAAATGCCCTAGCTGGACCTGCCATGCTGTTGGCAGTATACTGTTTGTAAGGAGAGATGCTGCCCAATTTTTCTCTCTTATCTTCTGTTTTTCCTCTTTGTCTAATTGCTGGAAAGCAAGCATGTTTTTGCTAAGCCTTATCTTGGAGTGCGGCAATAAATCAGTACTCTAAGTCTTATGTAATGAGCCTCTGGAATTTTTTCTGCTTCACTGGGACTCTCTGCTGCGGCGAAGCCTTGCTTCACAGATAGCACTCTGCTCATGCTCAGAGGAGCCAAATCCTTCCAACCTATGTTTATATTAACATTTCAAAAATTTCTAATCTACTATATAAAATTCAAAGTTTGTGAGTGATCTTGCCTGTTTGTCTGAGTCAGGCAGGTACAGATCGCATTGGCTGTGTGAGGCAAGATGATCTCATATGATTGGCTGGTTGTGAAAATTCTGTGGAATCCTGGGGTTGGCAGTTCAGTGAAGAACCTTTAGAATTCTCAGCCAGAGAGCACTGAATAGGTCGGCTGCTATGGGATCGAGGCCCAGCAGTAAGAACGAAGGTGGTATATTCCCTCAGAAACCCAACCTCTGTATATTAACAACTCTGAATACAGATTGGATTGAGGAATATGAGGAAAAGTTACAGGTACTGGAATGGGCTGGTTGCTATGGAGATGCGGACTAGCAGCAAGGAGGAGGACAATGAAACCTCAGGAACCCAAACTGTGTATATAAGTAACTCTTAAAACAGATTGCATTGGGAAACATGAGGAAAAGTTACAGATACTGGAGAAGACAGTTTGGTGAGTTCTTAAGAGGAAAATAAAATTTTTGGCAACGCCAGGTAAATACGCTAATGTGTATGTATGTGTGTGTGACATTTAAAAACTATACATACATATATATATATATATAGTACTTTATCATCCACAAGCTTAGATCACTTTTAAAAAGGCTTGACCATATTTGTAGAGGATAAGAGAGAAGGTCCAATCAATATATTGCACCAAGGAGTAGGAATTTTAGTTTCCAGTAGTCATACATTGACTGCTATTGGACAGCTCTGTGTATCCCTCAGAAAATTTCATTCTTCCAAACTGTTTGGAAGAGGCTAGACAGACTCTGTCAACTTTTGTACGGTATGCATGGCCCACCCAACTGATAGAATCCAGTTGCATTCCAGCTGCAACTTCATTGATATTTTTATTTTCATGGATTTCTGCGTGTTACTTAATATGTCTGATAATCAACCTTGTATTCTATATTTGCCTCAGTGGTAAAGTAATATATTTAGGTTTCTTTTTAACTGAAAGAAGAATGTCATTTCAAGCCATTTGGTGCTTACTCACCTAAGCATTGTCTCTAGCTGCTGCTTTCACAGCATTTTGCATGCATGGAATGGTCCCATTACTTTTATGATTAAAATGTGAAATGTTCTGTCTTTGATATGTGATGGAAATGTGAGATGCTTTCCAATTCATTTATAGTACAGTCACACTGTTTTCAACAATGTCTTCTTAATATGGAGATGTTAAATAGAGAAGCTAAAAGGAAAACATTTTCTTTTATTAACACTCCAGAGCCAATATTCTCCCAGAATTTATCTATAGCTGATTTGGTTTTCTCTCAACCAGGTGGGTGCGGGTGTACAAGATAACCTTGCAATGTTACCGGTTCTGGTCTCCACAAATTATATATATGAAAATCATCTTTCTTTTTCCTAAAGAAGGCTTAAGATTATTCACATCAACACAATTAAAATTTAATTAAAAGATAACAGAATCCACACAAACAAACCCAAAGCAAGGTAATATTCAATATTACACAGCCTGCTTGTGGAAAACAATTATAGCTTATATAGGGGTACATATTGTCCATACAACATCCCTTAAAGTTAAGCCATTGTTTAGTGGGATGGTTAGTTTTAATCTGGGCTGGACCACTTCAGTTGCTGGTAAGTGGTGCCCCGGTTTCTCCATACAAGCTATTTTGAGAGAACAAATAGCAACTGTGCACATTGCAGTGCTGGTTCCTATTAAAGTAAGTGACTGCTAGTCAGTACCTCAAAGGCATATCTAATTTGGTTTTGGTCATCATTCCCTGTTGGAATATCTCAACCTAAGGTTGATGTTTGCATTTATGATGTTCTGCTATCTAATAGTGTTTTTTATTTCCCTGAGTACAATGGATATAATGTAAATGCAAAGATTTTGGGCTAAATCCAGTTGGCAGAGCAGACTGATTTCAATCAGAAGGGGTTTGTTTAAGCAATAATTATATAAATTCTACCAAGGGGTTATTCCTGGGCTCCAGATCACTCCTGCTAAGGAGGTTGGAATGCTCCCCCTCCTTCCAACAGCAGGCAAAGACACCTTAATTCTAAGATGTTTTCAGGAAGTGCCTGTTTTTGAAGAAATGGATTATAAAAGGGCACAGAACTACTTAATAAATATACTGTTTTAAAAGTCTTTTAAAATTATTGTTGGTTGTATCTTTTACATTACTTTTAGTGTTACTGATGGTTTAGTTACATTTTAATATTAACTTTTCATGTATGTTTTGCTGTATTGGATTTATTTTAATTTGTAAGTTGCTTTGACTCTCAGTTTTGGTGAAGAAAGCAAGATATAAATAAGGTTATCATTAGTGCTGCTGCTGCTGTTGCTACTACCACTGCCACTACCATTATTACTGTTGGGTCAGCATTAATTGGGATTAACCATTGAGTCTATGATAAAAGTTTAGATGACTAGAAGTTTATTTTTATTATGTTAGGATATAACCATTTCCCTCATTGTAGTAAATAAATGTGCAAATTGTAAGTGATGTATAAACTGTACAGCTGCATGAATCATCTTTTCAATTTTCACACAATAAGTGTATTAAAAAGAATGTACAGTGTACAATGTGCAGTGGCTCCTCCCTTATCTTGACCTCCGCATGCATGAATGTGAGGTTGTATGAAGTATCACATCCCATTATAGTCAGAGGATACAATGGGTTGTACCTGTGCTGCTGAAGACATGCATGCCATTTCCATTGAATATAATAGGATGCAACACTTTGTGTTTTCTGTTTCACATGGAAGTTCCTGGAATAGAACCCCACATATATGGAAGGCACACTATACAGTTCTTGGAATTTAACTGGGCAAGCCTTTTTATCTATCTTGTGTTTGTCTGTCTATCAGGCTCACTTCTGATAAACTCACTTCTTCAGATGCAGTACGGAGTGATATCCAGACCTCAAGATATAAAGCAGATTTACATGGCTGTGAGAGTGGGATAGAATGGAATAGGATCCAGGATATAAGGCTACATATATGTGCTTGCAAACAGATTTGTGCAGTGATAGTCCCATTCATGTATATGCAACTTATAACAGAGTAGTCAATGTCCGTGATGTGTATGCTTTGTCATCTAACTAGCTAATCTGAAAATGTTGGATTTAGATCTTGGTACTGTTTTTGGAAGGAATTCAAACCAGCGCTCCTCAAATCTATTCTTATTTTGATATTTGTCTTTGAAGTAGACAATCAGTGAAGCTAAACTGTCCACCCTGTTCTCTAAACTCACCTCAATAAACATTCATAGTAGTTTGGTGATACTGGGTTTTCTTCTGGCCGCTCCTGCTTCAGCCATTTCTTGTCTGCACTGTTTCCCTTCTTGTCTTCTGCTCATGGTCCTCCATTTTATTTGCCTGCACCTCCCCCCTGGTGTAATCTACTTTTGTTGTGGATATCTGATGATCTGATGAGCCTTACAGGGAGGGCGACAATCTTCCTTAAGTATCAGGATAGCCAAGGGGTGATGGCGGTAGCTAACAGTGTCTTTTATTAATTTTGGCCAGTATACCAGCTAACCCCTTCCCAGAGAAGTAAGGCACTTCCCATAGTTTCTTTTCTTTCTTTCTTTTTTAAAGATCTTTATTAGTTAAAAACATAAAAAAAAAAGAAAAGACAATACAATAACATTAACATAGCATTCTATCAATATACAAAATTCTTAGATGCATATATTGGAATCTTGGAATTGCATTTTATCTTCATTACTTCCCCCTTCGACTTAAGAACAAATTAAGTATCTATCTATTTCCAATATAGTCACATAGTCTTTTATTAATGCTATTCCTGAGTATTTTCAAAAATCAAAGTTCACCATCTTGATACCATTCCATAAATTCCTATAGTAATTTATTATGCTTTCCCATTCTTCCATAAATCTCTCCATTTTCTCTCCTCTTAATACATGAGTAAGTCTACCCATTTGAATCACATCATATAATTTCATTTCCCATTCTTCTAATGAAGGCATAATTTTCAATATCCATTTTTGTGCCAACAACATCCTACCAGCTGCGGCCATATAAAACAATTGCTTTCCTGCCTTTTTTTTTTTTAACTCTACGTCCATTATAGATAACATATAAAGTTCTGGAGACATTTTAAACCGTATACCTAGCATTTTCTCTATTTGAGTATGAATAAGCTTCCAGTATTTTTAAACCATTTTACAGGACCACCATTGATGATAGAAGATACCTATTTCTTGACCACATTTCCAGCATTTGTTTGAATAATTGCTAGACATTTTTGCTAATCTTTCAGATGTAAGATACCAGCGCAACTACATCTTGTATAAATTTTCCTTAATATCTTGGCAATTTGATATTTGATCCTTTTTGTCCAAATTTTCTCCCATTGTTCCATAGGAATTGGATGGGAGACATTTTGTGCCCATTTGATCATTGTTGATTTAATAGGTTCGTCTTCTGAGACCCATTGTAAAAGGGTTTTGTAAATAGAGGAAATAGATTTAGATTTTCTTGAACACAATATTACAGTTAATTCCTCTTCATTTATTTGATAGCCATTAAGTTTAATGTCACTTCTTAGTTTTTCTCTAAGATGCCTGTATAGAA
This sequence comes from Iguana delicatissima, assembly GCA_948472985.1. Classification (NCBI taxonomy): domain Eukaryota; kingdom Metazoa; phylum Chordata; class Lepidosauria; order Squamata; family Iguanidae; genus Iguana; species Iguana delicatissima. Next base: position 718,997 of record CAOKZL010000156.1, on the reverse strand, counting down.
GCCAATGGCATTTAATTCCAAATTCATTCAATTCTTGCTGGGATTTAATTTTAATTTGTTCTTACTGTTTCACAACCATATCCTCATATTTTATCCATTTATCAAATAATATATTTTCCTTTTTATAATAGGCCTCATGCGGGGTTTTCAAGCAAGCTCTCATAATGTATTTTCTCCATACATTTAGGAAGGCTTTCCTTAGATAGTAACGATTAAACTAATTATTATTTTTGGCTTTATTATACCAAAGATAATAGTGCCAACCTGACCAAAGACCCTCTCCTTCTAAATTTAATAATTTGGCATTATCTAAATTAATCCATTCTTGTATCTAATTCAAACAACACGCATGATAGTATAACACCAAATTTGGTAATGCTAATCCACCTCGTTCTTTTGCATCTTCTAATGTTTTCAATTTTACACTTGATTTCCTTCCACCCCATATAAATTTAGAAATTTCTTTCTGCCACTCCTTTATAATCTTGTTGCTATGCATAATAGGGATTGTTTGAAATAGGTAGAGGATCTTTGGTAGGACAGACATCTTCACAGTAGCAATTTTCCCCAGCAACGATAGTCTCAGATTATTCCAATTTTTAAGGTCTTTCGGAATACCTTTCCATGTTTTTTCATAGTTATTTTTAAAAAGATAAGAGGTTTTGTTTGCAATTGTAATTCCTAAATATTTAACTTTTTTGGCAATAGTATATCCAGTTATCTGTGATGTTCGAGTTTCCTCCTCTTCAGAAATATTTTTAGTTAAAACTGTAGTTTTATCTTTGTTAATTTTCAGACCAGAATGCTTTTCAAAGTCTTTGAGAAAACCTTTCAGCACGTTCAAATTATTGTTGGGATTTTCCAAAGTAACCACTAGGTCATCCGCAAAAGCTTGCACTTTATATTCATTGCCTTGTAATTTGACCCTGTTTAATTTGGAGTTATTTCTAATATTTGTTATCAACACTTCGATCGCTGCCAAAAATAAGAGTGGGGATAAAGGACATCCCTGTCTCTTTCCTCTTTGTACTTTGAATTTTTCAGATTTCTGTCCATTAACTATAATTTGTGCGAATTCAGTGGAGTATATAGCTTTAATCCAATTCAAGAAATATTGTCCCATGTTCATTCTCTGGCAGATGTTCATCAAAAATTTCCAATTAACAGTATCGAAAACCTCAATGTCCAAAAAGAAGGCTGCCAGTTTTTTGGGAGGTGGTTCTCACAGAGTTCTATTATATTGATTATATTCCTTATATTATCTGTTATTTGCTTCCCAGGTAGGAAACCAGCTTGTTCTTCTGGAATCAATTCCTGAAAGACTTGCTTTAATCTATTACCCAGTATTGCTGTGAAAAGTTTATAATCTGTGTTTAATAACGAAATTGGTCGATAATTTTTAACATTGAGCGGGTCTCTTCTTTCTTTGTGAATCAGTATTATATCCACCTCTTTCCAGGTGTTGGGGATAGTCCCCTGTAGTGCTTCGTTCATAGTATTTTGTAGTGTAGATGAAATCTCCTGTTGGAAAATTTTGTAAAATGATGCTGTGTAGCCATCTGGGCCAAAGGCTTTCCCTGTTTTTGCTTTTCGAATTGCATCTATCACTTCTGCCCTTGTAATTGGTTTGTTCAGTATATTCCGCTGTTTGTCCATTAGGGTTTTTAAAGTTGTTGAGATAAATATGCTTTTATTGATTCGTCCTTTAATTCTTAGTCTTTATAAGGCATTGAAAAGTAATTTGTGAACATTTTTCTTATCTGAAGAGGGTCTGTGTTATGTAGTCTCGCCACTGTTTGTTTTGGTGATCAGCGTTTTCTCTCTTTTCTTTTTCAGTCGGAGCGCCAACCATTTGCCTGCCTTATTACCCCACTCAAAGTGGTGTTGTCTTGCAAATAGTAGTCTATCGTTAAGTTCAACACCTCCCATAGCTTCAATGTGGTAGAAAGATTGCCATTTCTAGGAGACTTTTTGGTGGAAGGGCAGAGTTTAAATGCAATAAATAAATAAAGACTTACCAGGTTGGCTCATATATCCTTGTCATTGCATCCTCATCCTTGATTACTAATTTGTTTCTAGACTCAGTTCACTCAAGTGGGGGGGGGATTACACTGTAGGACCAAGATCAGTCTTCCCTCCACATTCGTGGGTTTGACCTTCATGAATGGATTATTTGCAAGGCACTGGTTTGCCTCTCCCCCATTCTCCCCCTCCACTTGCCTTTTGCTTGGGAGCATGGAAGGAAGGTATGCACACCTGAGTAAAGGGCAAGAGAATGGAAGGGAGAAGAATGGGAGGAGGCATGTGCACATCTTCTCCATGCTCAGGACTCCCCCCTCCCATTTGCTTACCTTTTGCCTTGACATGTGGAAGGAAGGTGCATGCGCCTGGGCAAAAGATAAAGGAATGGGGAAAAGGCACATGTGCATGACTTCTCTGCCTGTGAGGCTGTCCCCTCCCATTTACTTGCCTTTTGCCTGAGCATGTGGAAGGACAGCATGTGTACCTGGACAAAAGGCAAGAGAATGGGGGAGACAAACATGTACCTTTTTCATGAGCAGGACTGCACTCCCATTTTCTTACCTTTTGCCTAGGTGCAGAGAAGGAAGGCACATGGGCCCGGGCAAAGGGAATAGAAGGGGGGAGCCCTGGAAGGGAGTGGGAAGGGGTGTACTCATTCAGGCAGAGGTGTTTCACTTTTTTACTTTTGCAAGGGTTCTGCACCCCAAACCTTCATGAAAATTGAGAGACCACCATATCCAGAATTGCCTTTGCCCATATCAACATGTCCATGCTGAGACTGACATCAGAGCCTTGCTGTTTATTCCTCCACCGTTGACAGTGTGACACTTGAAAATAAGGACTGAGCCTTCTCTGTTATGATGTCACAGCTGAGAAATGCCATCTTGGGAGATGTCTGCCTGACTTCATCTCAGTTTGTCATCCAATAGGTGTAGTGGTGGTTAGTGGCTTCCATTTCCAAACCTTAAAGGAGACATCTAAGGTGCTGAAGGTCGGTTTAGAACCTATAGTTCCAGCACCTTGGATAGCTCCTTTAAAATTTAGATTAACATCTAAAATGAATTCACCACTCACTGACATGGAAGTCATCCCAGTACATATTTATTTTTGTGGAACAATGGATTGTTTCTTGATTGAGCTGAAATGGTCAAGGCAGGGAGTTGTATTGCTTGCCATATGCAGAACAAAACATAAAGGAGTTGCGAGGGGGATCTCTGACATAGTCAGCTGACGATAAGCATTCCCAAAAATTCATTGATAAAATAAGTCTCCTTGAAAAATGATTAAAATGTATCTCTGTTTCTGCCACTTACAAGGGGGATGGTGAATATTTTGAGGTGGGGAAAAAACTTTACAGTAGCCCTTGTGTTATTCTGAGTTGGTGTCCATACTCTACTATGAATCAATGTATAATTAAGCTTAAGCGCAGGCAAACTGATTAGTCCTGCCCCTTTATTGAATTTTAGTCAGTAAGCTTCCTGGGACTCTGGTGGCACTATATTATCATCATCATCACCACCACCTCTTCCTGCTCCTCCTCCTCCTCATCTGTTAGCTTCTTTAGTTTATTTTAGATGGAAAAAATAAGATAAAAAATGAAATTATGTTGTTATTAAAAACATGTAGACTGCCATAGCCAGCTGATTTAATGGTAGTGTGGGTAAATGGGAGTTAAGTAGTTCTTTGACAAGTTGTTTTTCTGAACTATAGTAGTCCTGTGGGTTGGAGGATTGTGGCATCTGTAGTTTAAAACAGTTACCTTTACAATTCTCAGCTGAGGACAGTTAACAGCGGAGAAGAAATTAGCGCTCAGAACAATAACAGTAGTGTGCAGTACAACTGTACTCCCAATAAGTGTTAGAAATTGCTGTAAACATGTTGCAAGCTTTGAAGTTTTACTTCAGCATTTGCTCTGATGGATGAGAACTAAGACAAGTTGTTTGAACTCTAACCTAATTCAAACTGGTGCATAATAATCCCTTGCTTTTGCTTCATTAGTATTGTTGTTTGGTATGCAATGGTGTGCCATATTTGTACAAGCAGAGTCCTTCAATGTCCAGAAGTAAAGGTATTATACTTTTGTTTCAGCTTTTCAACACCCTTGAAGAAGCATTAAGATCCTGAAACTGTTTTGCTACCACACTTCCTGTGCTTAAGAGAGATTCACAGATCCTGTACCTCTGAAACAGGAATGAAATGGTAGCTCTTACTACTTTTGCAGTATAGCCATAATTATCATTTCCCCTGTCATGCTCATGACCTCAGGAAATGCAGGATGTCAGGTAGTTACTAAGCCTCTGTCCACTACATTGCAGCACATAATGGTGTTACTAATCTAATGAGCTAGTTTGGGCATGTGGTTCTCAAAAGGCTTGTGTGCATTCATCCCTTTGACGTGGCAGCTTAAGGCATTCTGAACCACGTTGCTCATACTTTGAGTTGAGCTCAGAGGTGAGCATGCTTATATCTATATCTCATAGAGGATTTTACTCTCCTTTGAAGCAAATTTATAGGAAGTTTCCTTTGGGCTGCAGAGCTTACAAATAGGACTGGTAAGCTCTTTTGGCTATGATGAATCCTTGATGGATCTATGAAAATATAAGCTCCACAGATTTATTTAAAAGCATTTGCAAGCAGTGGCTTGTGCATCTGCTTATCAGTTCTCTTTTGGAAAGTCTAAATAGATTATTTTCATATTAATGTTTATCAGAATTTCCTGATGCTCAATAGAGATATGCTGATTAGAATCTAAATTGACTTTAAAACATACCAATGAAATAACACAAGAAAAGGAAATGGAACATCCAGTTTTATGTCTGCAGGAAATTTGCTTGGTTGTCTTGTAGATTCAGGAGGTGTGGTTTCCCTGCTTCAAAGAAAACTCATCAGTTACAGTTGCTTCCATCTTCAAAGTTCTTCAGATGTTTCTCCTAAGCAGTAGTATTCAAATTAACCATAAAATTCTGCTGTTGGTAAAACTTTTTGATATCTTTGCTCCAGATTGTGTCAAGTGTGCCCATTTTCTTTACCCTGGATTTCAGCCACAGTTTCAAAAATGATTACTGTATTGTATATTATGTACTTATCTCATTATTCCATTAAGGACAGTGTAAATGATCCCACCATTTATCTAAACGGTAGCCCTGTAAGGAGGCAAGCATAGAGTGATAAAGTTTTCAGCTGAGTGGAGGAACCAAACTGAGTCTTCTCAGTTTAAATCTAACATCACATAACTCACTGTTAATGCCACATTGTGTGGCCTTGTGTTATCCAAACATCATGTTTGCAAATGTATTTTGACAGTGTTTTCAAAACAGAACAAAAAACCCCCAACAAAGAACAACAGTAAAACAACAATAATGTACAATAGATACAGAGCAGCTCTAGTATTCTCTCCTGCTCTAGAGAGTGGGGCACGGAGCAGTGGATTCAAACTACTGGGAAAAAAGAAAGATTTCACCTAAACATCAGGAATAATTTCCTGACAGTAAGAGGTTGGATAGCCATTTGCTGAGGGTGCTTTGAGTTCGTGTTCCTGCATGGCAGTGGTTTGGATTTGATGGCTGTTTAGTCCCTTCCAACTCTGTGATTCTGTGATTACAGCTAATTTAATATAGCTGTATTATACAATCCTTAAGGAACCAGGAATTTTCTGAAAATGTTATTATGACACGTGCATATCTATCAAGGGAGTATTTAGAGACTATGATGGATAGAGATCCTGCATTCCTTTGTACAAACAGGATGGGAAAGGGCATCATATCTCTATCAATTTGACTTCTTTGGTCATTTGTTTTGTGAGCATATGCTGATATGCTGGCTTTTCACATAAGAATTTCAAAAGATCTAATTAAGTTCAGATTGAAAACCTATCTAATCCAGTTTTCTGTTTCCATAGCGGCCAACTGTATGTCTCTGGACATTCCATGTAGGACATGAGGGTAATAGCACTGTCTTGTTCTACTTTCTTAGCAAATGGTGGTGCTGGGTTTGTTAAGCCATTGTGGAATTATGTATCTAGACCTAGTTTTACAGGACTGCACTAAAATCGACTAGTGATTTGTGTTCATTCTTTGCAGCTTTCCTGGTAAAATTTTCAGAATCTTTCTGCTTTGGAAAGGTTATGCTAGCTGGAAGTTGAAATGGTACCCTCATCATCTAATTTAATCTTGCCAATAGTTTCTGTTAATATGCTTAGTAGGTTTACTGTTGTGTATGCACAGGGAAATTATACATTAGAATTGGATGGTGTTTAAATCACATGTAAATATGTTTGTAAGTTGTGGTAAGATACAAAGAAAAATGAGAACTAAGTATTTCTTCCGCTGCTCTCTTTCTTCTCCCTTGCATCACTTTGTCTTTGTTTTAGCTTAATACTTTTGCATATACTTGACTTCTATGTTAAGGATAATGTTGAGTTGAGTTGCTAATTCTGGCAGCTGAACACAGTGCTTACCACTAAAGCACTGTAATCCATCTTCAAATTTGAGATAGCACTCATATCCTGAAAATGGTGAACTAAATGCAGTCAGTTCACATGCCACTTACACAACTGTAATGATCACTAGTACAAAAGCACTGTCATTTATTGCCAATAGACTTCTCATAACTAGGTTTACATGATGGATCTAGAGCCACTGAAATTAAAATTGATCATGATTAATTTAGGCAAGGCATGCAAGCCTCCAGAGGTTGCTGAGTTACAACTTCCAGGAGACCTAACCAGTAAATGCAATGGTGAAGAATGCTGGAAGTTCCATTTGGGGCACCATGTGATTCTCACATCTGAACTTAAATCTCATTAATTCCAATGGTTCTATTCTAACTAGGATTAAGGCTAGTTTCAACCCATTGCTTTTGAATCAGGAACCATATGTGAACAATTTCTTCCCCAATATGTTGCCATGATATTTTGATCAGTGGAATCCACATGCAGTTAAGCTACTTAGTCTTCACTGCCTGGAGCAGTTTTTGGGAATGAGGAAATCCTAACAGAGAAGGATATGTGTGAATCACATATGGGATGGGATATGTGCCTATTCCCCCCCCTGAAAATAATATACAACATAGAATACAGAGTTACCTGCTTTGTATTTGCTTTGCTCCTGATCAGGAATGAAACTAAATTCAACCAAGTTTTTGCATGGGAAATTGTGTATACTTAGGTGAGATCTGTCCTTGAATGAGAAACAATGGTCAGTTATGCTACACATGGATTTGATAAACAGTTCTTTGTGGAAAATAGCGTGTCTACATTTGTCAGTGTGTTATGAACACTTACTGCCTCCGCTCTGTGTGATAAAAAAATTTGCCTATTAAAATAATTTAAGATCTTGAGATAAAATGGGTGTGTATGTAAGAGACATCAGATGAATTGGGCTTTGGGTTACCAGGAGCACTGGGGTGGATGAGTACATGCTTAGATAGTTCATTTGTAATGTTCATACCAATCAGAAGTGCTGATATTTAGAATAACAGAGTTGAAAGAATTAAAAGGGCCATCTAGTCCAATCTCCAACCTATGCAGGAGTACCTAGCCAAAGCACTCTTGATTGGATAGCTGTCCAAACTTTATTTAGAAACTCCAAAGGAGAGTCTACTTCCCTCTGAGGCAGTCTGTTCCATTGTGAAACAGCTCATTAGGAAGTTCTTTCAAATATTTACATAGAATCTCTTTTCCTGTCATTTCAACCCATTGTTTCATGTCCTAGTTTCTGTAGCAACAGAAACCAAGCTTGCTCCATCTTCTGTATTACTTCTTCTCAGCTGTTTAGAGATGGTTGTCATATCACAACCAATATTCCCGTGTTCAAGCTAAACATACTCAGCTGTTTCAGACATTCTTTATGAGGACTGGTTTGCAGTCGTTTTACCATGAAGATATATTACATCTACAGCATTCCTCTTGATCTTCCAGGCTTGCAATTGTATCAGCTAGCTTATTTATAAGTGCTCACAAACTATGTAATGATCTGTTTAGAATCTTTTCTGGTATTAGAACCTTTGCTGGTATTGATGTTAAACTGACCGATTGGTAGTTGCCTGAGATTTCAATCAATCAAAAAGTCAGTCACTCTCTATATATCCTGTCTTTTCCCCAAGAGTGAAATTCAAGGTAGCTTCTTTAGTTCTCTTTTTGAAGACTGCGACTGCATTCAGCCGCCTTCAGTCTGCTTAGACTTCTCCTGTTTTCCAAGAATTCTCAAACATTATTGACAATAACTCTGAAATTATATCTGCAAATTTCTTTAGTACTCTTGGATGCATTTCATTAACCCTTGAAGGTTTCAGTTCATTTAAAGTAACTAGGCATTCCTGTATTATCTCTGTATGTATTCTCTGCTGGGGTCTGCCTACCTCATGATTTGTTCTATTAGTTCCACTCTGAATACTGTTTTCTTTTTGGGAGTAGACTGGTGCAAAATAGGCATTGAGCAGTTCTGTGTTCTCTCTGGCCTCCATTAGCATTTCAACATCTTCTCAACATAGTGGCCCTACAATTTGTTTCTTCTTCTTACTCCAAACATTTTAAAAAATGTTCTCTCTAGGAAGCTGAGCTTGTTTGGAGATATAGCTTTTCTTTCTCTCTACAAGTACTGAGTATTCATTTGTATTCCCTTTGTTGATTTCCGCTTCCTTCTGTTTTTTATACATGTCCCTTTTACATAGTTCATCTGAAAGTCCTATCCTGGTTTCTTTAGACACCTCCTACATTTCTTTCTCATTGGAATTATTGGAATTGTTTAGAACTGTGCTTTCAATACCTCACCTATGAGAAACTCCTATCCATCATGAATTCCCTTGTGCTTGATGATAAGATTTCTCCCAATATTTCCTTAAACTTACTAAAATTGGTAAAGTCGGTGTTCTTAAAGTGTGTGCCCAACTACATTTGGTATATCCAACTATATTTAGTTGCTCTTTTTCTCTGTAGAAGAAATCTCATTTTTTTCTTGTTTTAAATTGAATAATAAAAGAAGTGACAAAAATAAATAAGTAAAAATAAATAATAAAACAGAGTAATAAATAGACTACACAACAATATACTATCAAAAAAGAAAACAAATATCAAACTAAATTAGAAGATGACTACAAAAACTATGTATAAATAAAAATTGGTTTGCACGCCTGCTGCAAACAGTGAATAGTAATCCAACAGTAACAACTTATCATTAGATCCTGAAGTAAATTCAAGATATGTGCTTGTTGCCTATTATTTATCTTTATAATAAATCTAAACTTATAATATGAGTTAATAAATCTAAATGCATTACTAATAATAATTCTAACTTAATTATTAATAATCATATTTAAAAACTTAATGATTGCTTAAAATTTAATAATCAGTAACCTTTTCTTATTCTATTCTATATTAAAATTTAGTAATTCTTAAAATAATAATATTCTGTATAGTAAATATCTTTGTTAAAAACCAACAAAGAAGGTAAAACTATTTTCCATCTACTCTTCTTGTGGTAGTAAAAATAACAAATCTAAACCAAACAATTTAAGAAAAAAAAGAGCTGTCTTTGTCATTGTCAGATATTCTTAGTTCCTTCATAACTTTTGCTTCTGGTAGCTCGTAATCATAAACCATTTTCATAATCTGTATAAGAAATCTCAGGAGGACATAATCACTCCCATCAAAAGATCCCACTGCTTGTGTCCAATTAACTAATTCTTCCTTTCAGTTAGGATCTGATCAAAGATAGTTGATCCTCTTGCTGGCTCCTCCATCTTCTGGACAATGACATTGTCAGCACTGCAAATAAGGAATTTGTTAGACCTTACATTCTGGGCTGAATTTGACTTCCAAGAACTCTTAGGTTGAAATCTCCCATTACTACTATATCCTCCTTATTGAATGGCCTTCTGTCATAGGAAGGTATTATCCCAGTCTGTGCCCATTTCCGCACTATACTGTTATAGTGCTATTACTCCACTTTCAACATCCTGTGGAATCCTGGGGTTTGCAGAGAGCTCTTTGGCCTCAGTAAACTACAAACCCCAGAACTCCACAGGATGTTGAAAGTGGAATAATAGCACTATAACAGTGTAGTGTGGAAACAGGGTTTGCCATGTTTTCAGTCATGGAGCTCATAGGTATTCACATCCTTGACATACAGTCCTCTATGTCTTTTCCTCTTTGATCTGTTTCTTTTGAATAGGTTGTATCTCTTCATTACTACATTCCAATCATGAGATTCATCTCACCAGTTCTCAGTGATGTCAACTAATCATTGTTGCCTTCCTGTGTTAAGAGTTCATATTTATTTTGTTTATTTCCCATGCTCTGTGAATAGTGTGGAGACCTTGCTATCACCTATAGTAAGTAACTAATTGAACAGTATAGGAAAAGTCACGATGGATGAGACTAAAAGCTAATATGGTCCAGTTCTCTTCCCACATTGGTTATTCAGTTCTGTAATGGAAGACTACCAGCATTGTTCCCATGAACATAATAGCACCCTCCTGCTTATCTTCCTTGGCAATTGATACTGTAATGTACTGCTTCTGATGTTAGAGATAATATATAGCCACTGTGAGTAGATAGCTGTATATTCCACAAATCCAAGTCTTTCATTCCTATTTTAGTACTTTCAGGCATCATTTTCAGATTAGGTCATATGGATCAGTGGTCTTATAGTGGTGGTACATTGAATTTCAGTCTCAGCTGGCTTGTTTAGAAAGCTATGTCAGAGGATTGTAACCCAGTGTGAGATTATTAAGAATGACATTGATAGGGACTGAAGTAGTCATTGTTGTGCCAAATACAATTATGCAAGGCAGTGCCAAAATACAACCTCTGGCTGTTGACTGTTCCCATATTATTTTTGTTTTATTTTATCCTTTCTAAAGGATATCCTTTACTGTTCCATGACAAATAGAAAGCCTGGAAAAGTTACTTTTTTGGACTTCAGCTCCTAGAATCCTCCAATCAGCAAACCACTGGTGGTTTAAATATGAAACATTCTGGGGTTTGTAGTACAAAAGGTAACTTTTCCAAATTTCTGGCTAAAAATGCCTGTTCTTTGGGAGCTTATTTGCAAGACTGCTTTCAAATATAATGGGAATGAGTTGTGCTTGTCTTCACAATTTTCATTTTTCTTCCAAATGGTCTCAGGGTTGTTAATAATAAAATGAATAAAAACATGAACAGGTAGAAACTTAAAGTAGATATTTTTTAAACATCAGCTTGAAAAACAATTCAAAACATAGTAATGATTGAAAAATAATACTCATCTGGTTTGAAAGCCCTCTCTACACCAACTCAGCCCAATTGCCAAAGGCCCACATGACTTAAAACATCTTTGCTTTATGGTGGGAGGACAGTGGTGTGGGTCAGCCCACTTTGGGAGAGAGTTCCATAGCCTTGCAGCAGCCACAGAGAAGATGCTAAACCAGGGGCTGGCCATTGTGAAGAGGACAGAATCCATTCCCCCCATGTCTCCTGTGGGCTGTAAAGCTGACATTTCTAGTTCTGCCAGTCACCAGAAAAATGGCCAATGGCTGAGGGGTTTGATTTTTGGTACAAGGTAGGGCAAAGGGTGTCAAACTGCCACATTTTTGTTGTTTTTTTGTTGTTTTTTGCTTGCCTTTTTAACAATTTCTTTAAAATGGGGGAGGGTCTGAGGCCCTCAGAGCTACAAAATGGGGCCCCAGTGGTCTCATGTAATCTGTGGTCATGCTTTCCCTGTCCCTGCTGTCAGTTCTGAAATTTAACCTGTGATAGTTCCTCACACTGGTTTGACACACAGTTCCATGTCTTCTAGAATGGTTTGTTCTGGCTGGCAGCAGGTCTTACTAGACCTTAGGTAAAGATTGTTTGTTCTAGTGCAGTAGTCAAGAGTGGTGGTGGTGCGGGGCGGGAGAGTGCGAGATGTCAACAGCCAGTCAGAGACAAGGTAGATATTGGTAATAGCCTGGATTTGGATGAGAGTTCGGAACTCAGTCACCAATTTTTGTTGGGTGTGTTCCCTGCATTGGCAAATGGGCATTGAGGAGTGTGAGATCCTTGATGATAATAATGCTATTTGAGCAAGTACAAGCACAATATAGGTTGGAGGTTGTTGCTTCTAAGGCTATGGCTCAGGGGTCTCTAGGGACCAATTTCAGTGCCTCAACTACTTTTGCTGTGGGATATGACTGTTCTTCGTCCTCCATCAGAGCCTAGGTTGGTGTCCGTAGTTAGGGTCATGACAGAATAGTGGAGATTTGTCTCCAGACTCTTAGTTGCTTTCCAAACCATGCCCCAAAGTGAATGAGTTGTGGAACATTCAACTCTGGCTTGTTCCAATGTGGCCTTCACCCCACTTGTGTTTCAAGGCATGGACTATTTGGTTTTCATCGTCATAGCTGCCATCAATAATATTTTAAGTACAAACCTCAGTGCTGTCAGGAAAGTTGGACCATCTGGATCACAGTAAGTGTGCTTCTCAGTTCTTTCAACTATCAGGCAACCTAAATCCATCTGACGTGTCAGCAATACGCACATATCACAAAGCAGTTTTCAGTGAGCATGCTTTTTGTTATGCTGTTGTTACCCTAGAGTTTTCTGGACAAGATTTATTCAGAGGAGGTTTCCTGATGCCTTGCTCTAAGGTTTAGAAAGTGGACTTGCCCAAGGTCACTCAGTGGGTTTTATGGATGAATGGGGACTCAAACCTTGGTTTCCTAGGGTCTTAGACCAACAAGCCACTATACTGTGCTAGCTTTTAGTGTTTTACTGAAATTAGCCTTTGGGCCTAGTTCAGTCTATGGAGTATTCTGTGGGGGCCCTTCTTGGGAAATAGGGCAGGTGAACCTGAGTGAATCGATAGCTGAATCTTGCTACAGCACTGGAAAAAGGATAGTTTTCTCCACTGCAGAGGGCAGCAGAATGACTTGAGACAGAAGCACAGGGGAATCTGCCGGGCAAACAGAGATCTGACTTCCAGCAGAGGTAACTGCTGGAATAGGGGCTCATGAGGAGCAATCTCTGCTGTCTCTGACTAGCTCTGCATGTATTGTTTTATGAAATGTGCTTGGACACTGAAATACTCACCAGTGCTAACATTTATTTTTGTGTATGTCAGTCAGTAGCTGGCACAGATGGCAGAGAGTAACGTGATAACTCTTCCCTCCTTCTGGTTCAGAATGATTCCATATAATGTGTGTAGGGAGATGCAAGTTTGAAGTATAAAGTGGGTACTCAAAACTCATTGTTATGGTTGTCATTGTTATTTTGCATTGTGCTTTGCTAAAGTGTAGGATGAAATACTGCAACGGCAAAATGTGTATAGGAGGTAATAAATCTACTGGATGCAGATAGTCCATGTCTGTAAGGCATAGCAACTTCATTTCACTTTTAGCCTCCTACCAGTATCCATTATCAGTAGGAAAAATGTATTAATGCAACTTGATAGCATCATGTACAAACAGTGTGACTGGCAAAGATTTGGCACAGCTGTCATAAAATGAAAGCCATTTTCCTTCAAACCTCTAAAAGGTAGAGTTTGAATATTCTTGTTCTTAATCTTTTTTAAAAAAATCCCTGTACTATTGCTAGATTATATCAGCTCTTACAAGTCTAAACGTTATGGGTATGATCAGCCAGACATTTTCCTCCACTAGTCTACGGGTTAGTTTGTTTAGTTTGCAAGCCTGAGGGCAGAGAACTGCTTTATTTTTCTTTTACTTGTAAAGCAACACGTACAGTGATGGTGCTATAAAAGTAAGTAAGTAAATAAATATTTATACTTACATGACAAAATGACTGATAAAAGTTTTACCTGAAAAATGCCACTTCTAAAGGCAAGTGTAAATATTCAGATGCTCTCTCTGTTAAGCAATTCCACTTGTCTCCTTTGCCCAACAATTGCAGACTTGTTGCTTTATCTTGGATAATTTAAATTGGTATTTAATTATATTTATCTTCATAATGTTTAAGTTTAATGTGAATAATTTGATTATTATAATTCCTGGGAATTGACTATGATAATGTGTCACTCTGTTTGTTAGTAGTTTTTATATATAAGCGCTTAAAAGCAAATGACATAGCAGATGGGGTTAGATTCAATTATTGCTGTTTGAATCATACAGCCAGTGTGGTGTAGTGGTCTAAGGGCCTTCCAGCACTATACTGTTATAGTGCTATTATTTCACTTTCAACATCCTGTGGAATTCTGGGGTTTGTAGTTTATTGAAGCCAAAGAGCTCTCTGGCTGAGAATTCTAAATGCCCCTCCCTAAACTGCAAACCCCAGGATTCCATAGGATGTTGGAAGTGGAATCATAGCACTGTAACAGTGTAGTGTGGAAAGGCCCTAAGTGTTGTACTAGGATTCAGGGACACCAGAGTTTCTGCTCAGACACAGAAACTCACTGGGTAACTTTGGGCAAACCACATGCTGTCAGCCTCAGAGGAGGGCAATGGTAAACCTCCTCTGAATATAAAATCTCCCCAGGAGTATCTTGTGATAGGGTCACCTTAATTTGGAGTCATGTTGAAGGCACATAACAACAGTGAACCACAATATCTTACTCTTATGAACTGAGAATACTAATTTGACTTCAGGTTTTCTCTGAACTGCAAATGTTTCAGATTTAATTTTGTTTCATGGAATTTAGTCATTATAACAGAGAGAAACTAGTATTAAAATTAAAAATATTAAAATTAATACTGGTTTGGATTTCAGTAATTGTATTTTGTTATTGTTTCTTTTTGGATTGTATTCTAATGATATTGGAAGATGTTTAATAGAATATTTGCTTTTCTTAAAAAAATAGCAAAATAAAGTCTGTCATTTGGGGCGTAAACATTTCCTATTTAGCTCTACTGGATGACCCAAGAAACTAGTATTTTGAGATACAAATAAAATTTCCTCTGCATTATACCTCATTTAACATACCTCATTTTAATTGTTTTCTAGGAAAACTTTTTTTATATGTTCAAGGACTTTCCTCCATTGACAGAACTGCTGTAGTTCAGATGACGTGGGTTGAAATGTTACCAAGGCGTGTGGTAACAAGGCATGTGTAATAGGAATAAGATCAGATTCTAGTTCAAAAGAGGTTTGTTGTTATTGCTGCCAAGTTAACTTCAACCTATGGTGAGCCTATGGATGACAGTCTTCCAGGTCCATTTCTATACTATGTATAATGGCTTTTATTCCAGTAATTTCCTGGTAGGGAACAGATAACTGTTCTAGTAAAAGCAACGGAGTCTCATCACTGGCAAGTTTCATTTAGTGTAAATATTTTTGGACTGTATCTTCAGGACTTTTTTTTTTCAAATCAGAGCTGGCAAAAATTATTCTTTTGGACTACAGAATCTAACAGCCAGGATTGTCACTGGTCAGAAAGACTGGATGTTTGTGAGAATTCTAATCCAAAGAGTAATATCCAGGGTATATGCCAACTAAAACTTGCTTATTATTAAAGTGCCACAATACTTTTTTGCTGTTTCTGTATAGTGGGATTTACTCCCAGATAGTGTGTTTAAGAATACAGTCTTCAGCCCTTTCCGCAGCTTACCTGATTCCGGCGTGGGCATGCGGGGATCATGCGAGTAGCCTCTTGCAAGAGACACTCATGTCCCCTCTGCTTCTTCTCTGCAGCAGCTCCCTGCTGGCCAGCAGGAAGTGTGAGGGCTCTGCCTCTTCCTTCCACAGCGCAGCCGGGTGCTTTCCCAGGCTGCACTGGGGGAGGAAGCGTGAGGGCCGTGTCTCCGGAGGCTCTGCATGGAAGGTAAGTGCCTGTGGGTCCCAGGAGTGACGCATGATCACGCATCATTTTTGGCAAGAAGCCAAAAATGATATATTGCACGGTTGCCATCTACTGGCCCCGGCAGCATCACGCGACTGCAAGGACATCATGTGGAACGGTGCTTGCAATCGGATGACTCTCTGGAGGCTCTTTTGCATGAGAAATGGCATACAAAAAGGGCCTTCATTACACTGACAATTAGCCAACGAAAGCCCATATTGTGATTATACGTGTTTTAAAAGTGAGGCAAAAACAGTGTAGTCACATATACATAATGAATGCAAACTTCTTAATCATAACAAAAGAATAAGAAGAGAAAAAAATTAACATATATCCAACTTTCTAAGGTCAGGATAAATCAGCTTGTTTGAGAAGGAGTAAATCAGAATAATGGAAGACCATGCAAGCAATAAATTTTAAACTTTAAATTTTAAATGGATATTCTGTTTCCATATTTCCCTATGTTGTGACTGTTGGGGGGGGGGCAGATACTGCCCTCTTGGGCTTAGCTCCAGGAAAGTCCACCCAGGATGGTTACTGGTAAAGGAATGTGAGAGTTGGAGAAGCAAAGGAATAGTGAGCAGATGTGATCTCCAGATGTCTTCCATCTACCACTTCAGCAGCCTTAGCCAGTGGTGAGGAATTAATTAGGGAAAGTGAAATTCAAATACATCTAGAGGGCCACAATTGTTCTTCTGAATATCTCTGAAGAGATACAGCCATGATTAGTTAGCTACTTTGCATTATAAACACTGATGTTCTTTTCTCTTCTTCCCCCACAAGCTGTCTTTTGATCCTTTATGATGGGATGCATTCTTACACATAATACTTTTACCAGCTTTTGCCAGCTTTCTTGTGTTCAGTTCACTGAAATGTCCTCTTTTCAGTAGGAACTGCATTTGTCTTCCTGCTGTAAGTGTTGAGCTGTGTGTAGAGAAATTCCCCTTATTGTATATACAGTAATTCCTGACTGGATTTCAGAGAAATATGAGAAGAAACCTATTTAAAGCCTACCCATCCTACTCTGTGAAGAGTGGGAATTTTGCCTGCTTAATGGAGCACACGAGTGGGCTCTAAGGAATTTCTGTAAATGCTTAGGAATGGAGTAGTCTGTTTTTAGTTCACCAGAATATCTCTCCTGTGTAACGTTACCTGGTTAGAGCAAATTTTGCATCATCTCTGCTGCTGTTCTGAAGGATGCTGATTCTGGGAAACTCTCAGAGTAAGTGGATGCACAAACTGTTTCAATTTTTGTTTGTTTGCTTACAGAGCTAGTTCGTCACTTTTTGAATAAAATGTTCAGAGCTCTGATGAGTAAAAGAGAGATTTTTTTTAAAAAAATACCTTAACAGTAACAAAACAACATTTGAAAGAAGCAGCGTGTTAGAAATGGCAGAGGCAAGATGCTCATTTAATTATCACTGAGGCCAAAACAAAAACCCTGTGCTGAGTGATGTTACCCCAGGTATTTTTTTTAACCTCAGATAAGAATTTCAATTTTTGTGGGAAATATGTTGAACTGGAGTGTTTACTTTGAGTAGCCTATTTTGTAAACAACTGTAATCAACACCATTTCTATATTATAGAAATATTACTGTTTTTTGTTTGTAAAATAAACTGGCAGATAGATGAATTTTGAGGCTATTCTTTAAAATTTTTCAGTTTTAAAGTTGGAAAACAAAGTTGGAAAATGTCTTGCTTGTAGGGATGATTCTGTGTGAACTCTGGAACAGAACATGATTCTGGAGACTAAAATGTCTTGTTTGCTTGGATGAAGGTTAAGATCAAGCTCAACTCAGTGCCATTTTGTATTTAGTGATTGTCCTCCTTTTTGTCCTGAAAGTGGTTGGAGCTTTTTGAATGCTCAGATATGCGTTTGAGTATCTGCCTTCTTTTTGTCTGCCTGCTTTTGGTAGGTCTTCCCCACCCCACACTTGCTGAAGGCAATTTTCCCCTAAGGTGTGTAACTATATATCCCAGAATCCCCACTGATGCTTTTTCATCAACATTTTTGCCAATGGGAGATTGTTGTTGCAATACTTTGAGCAGCAATGTTTGTTTCTGGAAGGGCTTGTTCCTTAAATTCTCATAACTTCGTTTTTTGGGAGACTTTCCCCACTAAAAGTGCTTTAGTGTTAACCAGGTCTATAGAGTGGGTAATAAGAGCCACAAGGACCCTGCATTGCTAGTTATAGATCTTAGCAAAGGCTGGTAGGCAATCAGAGCCTCAGATGCTGATCTGAGGCTACTCTGTATGTTTTATTGTATATGGGCTCCAATAAACAGTTAACTGAATTAACAAATATAAATAAACTGCAGTTGTGCCTTTTTTCTATTTTAAGAAAGATATTAAATCCATTTTTGTATTTCATTACTTAGAAGGTGAATTTCCTTGATCAATAGAAATGTTTTATTTATTTATTTCCCATCTATTTCCTAGCTTAGGAGCCAAGGTCATTTACAACAATTAATACATAGCTAAAAGTTCACAACATATAAAATTTAAAAATGTAATTAAGCTATCACAAAACTTCTAAAAACACCAACCATTAAAAGGAAAACAACAAATAGAAAATCCAAGATATCATGCAAAACCCTTTTCCCTTCAGCAATCAGTCTTCCAAGGCCTGACAAAACAAAACAAAACAAAATCTTTGCCTGTGAAAAAATAGCAAGGAGGTTGCAGGTCTAAACACTCTGGAAAGGGAGTTCCAGAATCTGGGGCAACCAACAGAGAAAGCCTTCTCCTGTGTTCCTACCAGAGGTACCTGTTAGGATGGTGAAACAGAGAGAAGGACCTCTCCGGCAGTTCTCAAAATACAAGCAGGTTTGTATGGGAGAATATAGTCCCTCAAACAGTCTGAACCTGAATTGTATAGTGCTTTATATGTCACTAGCGTATATACGTGGTGTTGCCCGGGATTTTATTTTCTCGTAGGTAATACTTGTTAGAAAGACTTGAGATCCTGTGTCGCTAATTCCCCACTCATGTCCAGTACCCATAACTTTTCCCCATATTCCCCAGTCCAATCTGTATTCAGAGTTATTAACTTACAGAGGTTGGGTTCCTCAGGGAATACACTGCCCTCCTCCTTGCGGCTAGGACTCATCTCCATTGTAACCGGCCAGGCCCAAGAGCTCTCTGGCTGAGAATTCTAATGGCCCCTCACTAAACTCAATGTGTAAACTCCCTAAACTGCAAATCCCAGGATTCCATAGAATGTTCTCAGGCAGCCAATCATATGAGGTCTTTGCCTGACACAGTCAATCATATGGGATCAGGTCTTCACCTGACATGGACAAACTCACAAACCTTAACATTTATATATTAGATAAACAGCACTTTGAATTATGCTCAGAAATGGACTGGCTGCCAGTAGAACTGTTACAACAAGGGAGTTATGTGCTTCCTGTAATCATTAGTAATCTGGAAGCAGCTCTTTGGACCAGCTGATGTTTCCAGTCACACCTCAGAGGCAGCCCTACCTGTGCTATTGCATCACAGTAGCACAAGTGAGATGTAGTTAAGGCATGTGTCACCCTAACTGGATCTGATGGCTCAAGGAATGGGGGTGGCTAGTGCATAAGCAAATACACTCTTGGCCACTGCGAAAACCTGAGCTTGCAGGTAACATTATTCTTCATTGTTAGATGGAACCATTGGTAGTCCCCTAACATATATTGTATTTGATCCTGCAAGGGCAGGAGACTCAATTGTTCATTGTGTAGTCAAATGAACCAATATGGCAGTTTTTGCATTGATCCTAAACAACTGATAAATTAGTAGTAAGTCTTGTTCTTTGCAGAGAACTTAATTGGAAACAGGGACCAAAAGGGAAAACTCTCTTTAAGGAAACCTACTCTAGGCCTTTTTAACTCTAGATCAGACTACTGCAATAAAGGAAAGAACAGCTAAGAAAGAATACTGCTTATGGGCTGCAAAATTAATAGTTCCCCACCCCCACCCCCTAATCCTTGCAGTTTTTGTGTAACTCTTGCTGAATATTTCCAATGAATTTTTCCTGCTGAGAACCCATCTAGATATTACTGCCTCTCTTTTCTGGCCTCCAAATAGCCTTTCTCTCTAGTCACAAGAATGGAAGTGCTATCTTGGCAATGTGTGCATTGCAAAATTGTGTCCCAAATATGCATACCTTATAGTGGTGGTATAGATAGATAGGTAAGTGAAACACAAGGGAAGGAGTGTTCGGACAATGTTAAAGTTGAGCATCATTTGATATGACCTCTTTGGCTGTATGGCATAAAAGACAATAAGGTTGTTTAAAACATTATCTTCCTCACCCACTTAGGCTTCATGAGTTGACCTCAAGATCATCATTTTTCACCTTTATTTGAATTTTTGATTGTACATTCTGCATCGGTTAAATCTAAAGGGATTGATCACAGGATAATGAACCATGATAGACATGACAGGATGACTCTCCTTGAGAGTCAGCTCTGGATCTGAAAGAAAAAGTTGCATTCTTCCTAGCCAGCTTATAGGAACTTGGTTCGCCATTACTTCTTATGCCAGTAGATCAACTAATCTTGAAGCAGACTTTGAAGGAGGGTCAGTCTAGGTAGCCTTAAGACTCTGTGTGTCCCGTCATGGGGATGCAAGAAGAGCAGGACTGTGATGACACTTCTGCATGACGTCATGACAGTCCCGCCCTTTTCCCATTGCCAGCTGGCGTGATCATGGGGTAAATCATTGACGGAGTTTCTCTGTCAATGACCCCCAAGTGCGCGATGCTCCCGTCCTTCCCAGCCATGTGGAAGGGCTGCAAGTGCAATGCAGGCACTTCGTGCCCCAGTGCAGCATGGGAAAGAGCCTGGCTGCTCTGTGAAAGGAAAAGACATGTCTCTCATGCTCCCTTCTGCAGGGAGTTGGTCAGGTGTGGAGGGGAGCAGTCCCATTGTGCTCCCTTCATGGAAAAGGTACTGCCATGATCGCGACCTGAGGGTGATGGAGCAAGGTAATACGCAGAAAGGGCCTTTGATGCAGCTGATATTCCATTATCCAATAGCAGCTGTAGATTTAATACAGACCCTACATTGTTCAGCCAAGCAACACATTTTATCATGCAATAGAATTGGAATTGTTTTAAAAAACACCATGTGGCAAAATGGGATCTCTGATACACACTAAGAGTCACTTATACTATTAATTCCACAGAGGTCAGTAATGTAATTGGTACCATGAACTTTTCCCAAAGATATTGGGATATCCAAACTAGCCTTGCTTGAATGAAAGACTTCTCTGTCAGCATACTTAAACAAAGATTGCAGTCTATTTGCACTTTTCTTTTTAACACGTGCAGTTTGAAAGTATTCCTTGGATTTGTTTAATATCATGTTGTTTTTCCATTAAAATTATGTTAATTTCAGTATCACTGTCTGCATAGTTTAGTTATCAAATCGTACATGAAGTATGCATACAAATAAAAAAAATTGACTTGTACTTTTGAATCACAGGGCCCTGCGTTGTTGGCATTACTCAGTATTATTAGAATGATTTGATAGTTTTTCTGTTACAAGGATGCCCTCTCCCATACTTTGTAGGAACAGATATAGGACATGAGGTCATTTACAGAGCTTCAATTCTCAATGGGGAATAGGACCTGCATCTCAAAAGTGTCAGTGCAGTGCTCTAAACCTCCATGTAGCACTGTATACCATTTTCTGCAAAAGTAGTCCAGAAGTCTGGACTAATTTATGATTCAGTAAGAAGGGAAGAATAGATTCCACACCATCCAAATGAACATGTAAAACAGTAAGAAGTGCTCACAGTAGAGCTGAAGCTAATCCAGAAGAGGAAAAGAGCAAAGACTGATACAAGATAGCTCAACAAACAAACTATAAGACATGGGATAGATAGGACAAAGGCTTTCATTTTAAGAGGAAATGAATGAGCTGAGACCATAACCTTCATCAAGATGATACTGGGCACATCCTAAGTGGGATAAGAATGACAGAACAGCAGAGCTCCCATCCAAGACATGACACTTAGAGCAAAACGTGTGTATATGCTGTTCTGCCTGTTGAGTCATAGAATAATAGAGCTGAAAGAGACCATAGGGGCCACGCACTCCAGCCCCCTGCCATGCAGGGAAAAGCAGTCAAAGCACTCCCAAAAGATGGCCACTCACCCTTTGTTTAAAAGCTTCCAAGGAAGGAAACATCCCAGGCAGTGTATTCCACTTTTGAACTGCTTTTACCATCGTAGTGTTCAGGTGGAATCTCTTTTTCTGTAGCTTGAAGCCATTGCTGTTTGAAGCAGCAGATAACAAGCTTGCCTTATCTCCCATATGCCATCTTCTCAAATACTTAAACATGGTTGTCATGTCACCTCTTAAACTTCTCTTTTCCAGGCTAAACATACTCAGCTCCCTAAGCAGTTCCTCACAGGACATGGTTCCAGGTCTTTTACAATTTTTGTTGCCCTGTTCTGGACACATTCCAGCTTGTCAATATCCTTTGATATTGTGGCAGCTAGAGTTGGACACAGTAGTCCAGGTGAGGTCTGGCCACAGCAGTATAGAGTGATACTATTACTTTTTTTTGGCTTAGACACTATACTCCTGTTGGTGCAGCCTAGAACAACAGTGGCTTTTTCATCTGTTGCATCTCACCAATGACTCATGCTCAGCTTGTGGTCTTAAGACTCCTAGATCCCTTTCACATACACTGTGGTCAAGCCAGGTGTCACCCATCTTATGTCTGTGCATTTCATTTTTTCTGCTCAAGTATAGTACCTTAGATTTCTCCCTATTGAAATTAATTTTGTTAGTTTTGGCCCAGCTGTCTAATCTGTTAAGGTCATTTTGAATTCTGATCTTGTCCTTTGGGCTACCCATCCTAATTTGGTGTCATCTGCAAATTTGATAAAAGTGTCCTCTTTTTCATACCTGAAATAATTGACAAATGTGCTGAATAATGCTGGGCCCAGGACAGAATCCTGTGGCACTCCACTAGTCACTTCTCTCTAAGATGGAGAGGAACTATTAGTGAGCACCCTTTGGGTTTGATTGGTGAACAAATTATAAATCTATGTAACAGTAGTACTTGCTAGCCCATGTTTTACTAACTTGTTTGCAAAAATATCAGGGTTGGCCTTGTCAGAGGTTTTACTGAAATCAAGATATGCCATATCTACAGCATTGCATTCCTTTCATCTACCAAGCTTGTAACTCTATCCAGATTGTGTGTGTGTGTGTGGCCCTTTTTGCACAGCATTTCCCATGTGAAAGGGCGCCTGGAGCGTCACGCAATTGTGAGGAGGATCTGCACTATGCATTCACAATCGTGCGACGCTCCAGGGGCTGGCAGGAGCCAATCGCGCACCTTTTCATTTTCAGCTGGAAGCCAAAAATAGTGCATGATCATGCATTTCTCCTGGTCCCCACATGTACTTACCTGGTGTGGGGAGCCTCTGGAGCCATGCCGGTCACGCTTCCTGCCCTAGCACAGCCTGGGAAACTCCCAGGCTGCACTGTGAAAGGAAGAGGCGGGGCTCTCGCGCAAGCAGGCAGCTCGTGTAGAGCTGAACCAGTAAGTATGTGAGAGCCTCTCGCTGGAGGCTGCTCGCATGATTGCTGCACCCCAGTGCCGAAAAAGGTAAGGTGCAGAAAGGACCTGTGTGTGTGTGTGTGTGTGTGTGAGAGAGAGAGAGAGAGAGAGAGAAGATTAGTCTGGCATGAAACCCATGTTCACTTTTAGTGACAACAGCATTCCTTTCTAAGTGACTGTCTGTTTAATGATCTGCTTTAGAATCTTTCCTGGTATTGATGTCTGTCTGATGGGGTGGTAATTGTTTGGATTGTCTCCCCCCTTTTTTGAAGATGGTGACAGTATTTGCCCTCCTCCAGTTTGCTGATACTTCTCCTGTCCTCCAGGAACACTCGAAGATTGCCAGTGGTTCTGCAGTTATTTCTGCTTATTCTTTTAGTATCCTTGGATGTAGTTCATATGACTCTGGAGACTTGAATTCATTTAGAGTAGCCAAGTATTCATGTATTACCTCTTTACTTACTCTGTGCTGCATTTCCCCCACCGCATCATCTGCTCCATTTCCCCCAGGTTGAGTACTGCTTTACTTTCGGGAGAAGTCTGAAGTAAAGAAGGTGTCAAGGAGTTCTGCCTTTTCTATGTCCCCTGTTAGCATTTCACCATCTTCTCCATGTAGTGGCCATACCATTTCCTTGTTCTTCCTTTTGCTACTGACATAACCAAAAAGGCCTTTTTTATTGTTTTTATCCTCTCTAGCAAGCTTGAGCTCATTTTGCACTTTAGCTTTTCTGACTTTCTCCCTATATGTGCTGGCAATTCTTTTGAGTTGTTCTTTGGTGATTTCCCCTTTTTTCCCATTTCTTTACATGTCCCTTTTACATATTAGCTGAATTGAAAGTTCTTTAGACATGCATCCTCATTTCCTCCTCACTGAAATTGTTTTTTCTCCTCCTATTGTTGGGTTCTTGTATTATTTATCCAGATCTTCACTTGATGAGCTCCTCTCCTCAAGAATACTATTTCCTGTCCCTACATATCTCAGTTTGAAGCTCTCCTGATCAGGTTTGTGAGGTTTTGTTTTGGTTTTTTTTTGGTGCCTTCAAATCATTTCCAACTTATAGCAACCCTAAGGTGAGCCTATCATAGGGTTTTCTTGGGCTGAGAATATGCAGTTTGCCCAAGCTCACCCAGTGGGTTTCTATGGCCAAGGGCTTCCAGGGCCCAACTCTCAAACCACTACACCATGTTGCCTCTCTTAAGCAAAAACATTCCTGTCAGCTTCTTTGGATTCTGTGAGTCTTTGGATTCTCATACACAGATACACATTCTCGACTGCAGTGGGGTGGAGATGAGGCATCTATGCCAGTTCTAGGACTGGCGTGGCAGATAGGCCCATATTGAGCCCATTAGAGGAGAGGTGTGTGTGTGTGTGAGTGTGTGTGTGTGTGATGGGTGGGTAGGTGATGGTGTAGCAATTTTGGAACAGCCATGTTGGATCCCATTTGGTAGAAAGGCATGTATACATTTAATAAAACAGACAGACAGACAGACATTTAATAAAACAGACAGACAGACAGACAAAGTAAAATCTGGCTCCTGCCCCTGCAGTGGCTCCATCATGGCCTAGCTTCTGCTGTAACAGGAATCAGCAGCAATAGCTTTTTCTGCACATGGCTAGTGGGGCTTCTGATGCAGCATAGTTCCCTGTTATGGTTCACCTCTCTGCCAGCTGAGAGCTATCCGCTCTAGTCCAAAAGTATCTAGCCCACCTGACAATGATTGTTGACTATACTGATGCATCTTCAGTTTTTGCTGGAATCTCGGAAGTTGGCTAAATGACTGGCTAAGATTTTTAGTAGTCACATGGGTTATCATAATTATTTACCCCCACTGTAATGAGCAGAGCCAGCTTATGCAAAAGAACAAGGTAAAGGACACAAACCTGGAGGTCTTCTGCAGTCATATAATCTGCAGAGTACAGTTTTTCTTAGGGTAGCTTTGCTCTGTCGCAGGCCAGTGCTGGGTACACACTGCCTATATGTAATGACCTATACGCAAATGTACTTAATTTTTTGGCAGTTACATTTTTCTCTGTTCCTATTCTCATAAAATTCTGATGAAGATTTAGTTCCTTAATGTTTAAAAGACATCATGCCTGATGCTGTCTGGTGAGTTGGGAGCAGAAATCTGGAAGTGGTCATTCTAGATAAGTGACAGGAGGAAAGAGCAGGATCTTCCCTAACATTAGGCAGAGTGAGAAAGCTGTCCAAAACTGTAGATTTGGGGTGAGAGTAGGGTAGAAAAGGTATTGATAATCTGTGTTCCCTAAGATGACCTGCTGCTCTTAGATAAAGCAGTAGTGACTGTCCCCAGATTAAGTGTATAAAGTGTATAAGCGTGTAAAGAGTGGGGTGTGGGATACCATCTTATCTTTCGCCTCTGGACACTGCATCTTGGCCATCCCTAATAAGGTGCCGTTCACTGGTTGTGTGCCAACTGAGTAGCTGCTTCCTCCTTCCTTTGGTACACAGTGACACGCCCGCCCAGAAGGGAATGGGATCCCCATTTCTTTAACTGCTCATCAGTGACAACAAACACATCCTACTCTCTGAGCCATCTCACTAGGC
This sequence comes from Iguana delicatissima, assembly GCA_948472985.1. Taxonomy (NCBI): domain Eukaryota; kingdom Metazoa; phylum Chordata; class Lepidosauria; order Squamata; family Iguanidae; genus Iguana; species Iguana delicatissima. The sequence goes on along the minus strand of CAOKZL010000156.1, from coordinate 693,094 downwards.
ATGCTGATTTCTGCTCTGGCCAGGTATAAAGGGATGAAAATAAGCCTGAAAATCTGTAGCCCCAGTGTCCTGTTTGTGCTACTGTTCATCAATAGTATGTGTTTGTTTTTTCCAAAGGGAAATACTCAAAAATAGCTGTAACAAAATCATTTATGGAGACAAGATATTGCAACCAATTTCCATGTGCTATGGGTATTTAGCAATTTGGGTATTATATAAAATAACTGCTGGCTGTGGAAGTCAAAATTAATCCCATGACACTGGCCTGAGGGGAATACTCCGTATGCTGATGCCAACCATAAGGTGGAATATTTAGTCCAGACTGAGGAAAGTAGATGCTGCTGAATTGGCAGCTACTTATTTTATATTCAAATGAAAATGGCCTGGAATACATTAAAGGACATAGAAGTAGAAAATGCTTTTGTGGAGAGGGCTATAACTCGCTGCTGAGCCGAGAGACAGCATGCATTCAGCACCCTGATAATTGTTCCTGATATGAATGAAATAGATCTACAATCTATCGAGTTTTTCTTTCTGTAGATAAAATGTATGCAGCCATGAGGCTGTTCTCTTCAGTGGGGAAATGCGACTTCAGAAAGATGAGCCATGTGAGAGACAATAGAGTATTTCTTAAGCAAGAGAAAAGATCCAGCCTTGTGGATGGAAATACTGAGAATAATTATAAATCGTTTTGATTGCTGCTCCTTGGTTGGGATCCTCAGTTGCTGCTCCTTTCATGTAAATGGCGGGTGTGTGTGTGTTCTGCCAACTCCTACCCCACTTGTAGCCTCTCCAATATGCCCCGCCATTGCAAAGGATTGTGAATCCATGAGCGCAGATTTTTGGGATGAGTATACAGACAAACTGTTGAAATAACAGCTGAAGCGGAAAACTTTGGGAGTGTGGAAGAAAAGAATATGAAGTTCTAAGTGCTACAGATAGATAGATAGATAGATTGTGTGTATATTGTAAATGCAGGAATTTACCTTTTTATCTGAAAGAGGTCAGATCATTTCTTTGTTTTGTTGTTAAACTGCTTCAGTGGGGAAAAAATAAGACCACTTGTTTTAAACAGGCTCGCTGGCATGAGATGAAGCAATAAACTTTAATTGCCTTTGTTTCTGAATTTCCAAAGGAACATACTGATTTTTCCCTACACTTTTTAAAAAAATGTTTCTTCCATTTTATCAAGTAAAAAACTCCCTATTTTTTACGTAATTTTTTATTCATATGATTTATTTCTTAATATTTATTCACATTCTGGTCTTATTGCTCTTCTCCGTTTTCCTTCCTATTCTACTTGGTGGTGTTTTTTTTTTATATACTATATGATAGCCGGTTTCTTTCTTAACTGTTATTATACTGAGGTTTTACTAAATTTTTAGTAGATAAAAAAAGACAAAGCAACAATATAACCTTTTTGATAGCTAAAACTCTTTTCACTTCCATGGGGCAATACAAACAGTATATTGTGAGACATATATTAAGCCATGCCAGAGCTTAGTTTCTCACTAAATTCCATGTTCTTGTTCTCTAAATAAGCTCTCTTCCTCTGGTGTGAAATATGCTAAAAGAGTTTGGGCACATCAGTCCCATTGTAATTTACCCATCTGACCCTATCTTGGCCAATAGAGAAGATTTGTTGTTATTTATGTACATAGCAATTGAAACCACATCTGTATCTATGTTGGTGAGTGGACTTAAGGAGTTGATACATAGAAAAGTGGGTAATAGGAGGAGAGGTGAATGGTATGGAAAGAGCTCCAGAGTTCCAAAAAAAAAAAAAAAGTGATTAAGGAGCCAGTTACACATAAGAAAAAGAGGACAGAGGAAGACACAGATTTGCATGAAATTTATATGCCTATCTATCTAGATGTGGATGCAAACTTAGATGTACTGACTATCAATTAAATAGAAATATAGTATTTCAGGACAAATGCATGTGGATTATCTTGTTTTCTACTCGCAACAATCCTCTGTGAAGTCAGTTAGCTTGTGGGAAAGTATGTGTTTCATAGTCATCCAGTAAGTTTCAAAGTTGAGGGACAATTTTACCTCTGATCTCCCTATGCTAAGTCTGGAACTTCTCTATACTGACACCTTCTCTTTCCTCAGCAATTGCATTGTGTGCAAATCAGGGAAGCCTACTGCATTTCTTGTTGCTGTTTTTCAAAGGGTGTACAGGTACATTGAGTCATGTGATATGAAAGAAGGATTTTTCTTTTCAGGGAATCCCTATAGAAACTTTTGGATTTGTGGATTCTTGGCTGATACTCTGGAGTTTTTACACAAGCATTGTAATGTTCTTTGGTTCTTTTAAAAGTAATTAAAATACTTGAAGAATGTTGAAGAGCTAAAGGGCAATATTTGAAGATTCTAAGAATATAATGGATTTTCCAGTTGGTAAGTTTTCATGTGATGATTTTATATGATAACATTGCCTGCAGCTTAGGAATTGGAGAACTTATTAGATTTGCTACAATTAATAAATAAATACTGTGTTTTTTAATATATGAAATATCCTGAGGCATTTTTAGTATTGTATTATTTTTCGCCCATTAACTATTGGCTTTACCGTTCAACCTACTTTTACTTTACTTTCTGAGACTCTGCAATACACAGTTTATTTCAAAATCTGTCATTAAATCTTGGTTTCTACTCTGTATTATCCTCCTTGTATTTTTTTTTAACCATTGAGTTTGCCATCTTCTCATTAGCTGTAATGGCTGCATAATGATTTTCTGAACTGTATTAACTGAGCTGAGAGTTTGTTTGTGAGGTACTGTTTTTTGAAGAGAAAAGAGAGGGAAACAGGAGTGTGTGGACTTAAAGAGCTGGATCCATTCAGTTTCAAGCACTCTTTAATACTCTTGTGAGTATATTTGGAGAGACAACAGGGCCTTTCCGCCTTACACCGTTGTAGTGCTATTATTCCACTTTCAACCTCCTGTCGAATTCTGTGGTTTATAGCTTATTGAGGCTAAAGAGCTCTCTCACTGAGAATTCTAGATGCCCCTCCCTAAACTACAAACACCAGAATTCTACAGGATGTTGAAAGTGGAACAATAACACTATAATAGTGTAGTGTGGACAGGCCCAACAGTCCTAGTGCACTCAACAGGACTTAAAAAGCATCTGATTGCCCCTTCCAATCAGTTCGGTCCTTACATCTGCAACCTATGCTAGATGTAGTCAGGGACTGGAATGTTATGCATCCATAACTGATTTGTATTCATGGTCTCTACATGTTCATATTCATGGCACTATTGCCATAATTGTAAAAGTCTCCCAATGTTGCTTTACTGGGCAGAACTTCTAAGGGGACTGTGGCCAAAAATCATTTGAGAATGGCTGATCTAGGATGCTGGCCTGCAATCTTAAACACAGTTACTTAAATGTAATTGCCATCTAAAATCATTCAACTTCCAGTGAGTGCCCTGCTGTTAAACATCTTATTGAAACAGATGCCTAACAGGAACTGACTGGAGTTGTTTTTTTCATGCTCTGCAAGCTTGTGTATTTTTTGAATTTATGCTAAATTTACTTAAGTCACCACAAGGGCATTCCTTCGGAAGACAGAAGTGTGTGGGACAATGTCATTGTAAACCATGAGATGTGATACATAGGAGTATCTGTAAGATTCAAGGCCAAGGAAGAAAACTACTATTGAATTTTTAAAAACTACCAACCAGCAAATTGCATCTTCCAGAAATAATTGGAATGTAAACTTGTAGCATTTTCACTATTTTGTGTCTTAGTTTTGCCAGGATTAACCTCTTCTCAGTAAAGCCTAAAGCAGGATGTACCATCTGTGACTTTGCAGTCTCAAGCATCATGGATCTAGGCATTCCAGGCAAATCTCCAAAGAGATCTCTACTGATGTCACAACATTTTATTCTCTCTGTGTTCATCTAGCTTGGACACACACACACATGCACACTCTTGCTCCCTGATTTCCTCCGTTTTTAATTTCTGGCATTCAGTACTCTATGATTACAGAGCTGGGCAAATGCAGGAATGGGTTTTGAAGGACATACTGGAATTGTGGAATGAGCTATACAACTATTGGTAGCATGTGTATTTCAGTTTCATGCAGTTAACCTAATTTTCAGTAATGTGAAAAATTAAGCCTTTCCTCTCAACCCAGACTTGCTGCTCGACAAAACATAGCCCGTTAAGTACTTTAAGTGGCAATCATATACTGTAGTTTCTATGCTTCGTGCAGGGCTTAGCAGACAAAATAAATGTGAAGTTATCCAAAATAACTCCCAGAAATACAGTACACTTGCTATTTGAATGTATAGAATAAACTTGTAGCAAGTATTCGCATACCTTCCAAAATTCCAGAGATAAAAACTGGGGTGTATGTGGGCAAGCAACATCACAGCATGGTCAAGATACGAAAAGTTGTTAATGAGGAACAACACACAAGCTAGGAGAGGCTGCAGCAATTTGCTTTTGCCTAAGCCCATTGAGAAGGGAAAGAGTCTGTCATTTCCTCTCCCTTTTGCTGAGTTCATTGACGACAAACTAATTTTATACTTTGAACTCAATTTTCCACAATTCAAGGAAGCTGAGGACAAAGAGGGGAATGGGAGGTGATGAGAGAAACTGGGATATTTTAAAAGCATCTGAAAAACAGTTAACTGGGACTGTTCCTGCTAAATCGAGACAGTTGCAGAGTATATGTTCATCCACAGATAATTGTAGAGCTTTTTTTAATTGCACTTCAAGGAAAAAAGTGCTCAAGATGGCTAAAAACCACTAAACCAAATTTCTATCTGTTATTTATTTATGCTATTTGTATTCAACACAGTAACTTTCCATGTAATTTACATAATTTTTTTTTTTTATAAAAATTCAGTATGCTATCTTGATTCTAACCATGTTTACCTGGAAGTGTCACTGGGCTCAGTTTGTTTTATTTTGTCATTTTAATTGAATCTTACTAATTTTGCTGCCCAGACCTCAGAGCTAGGAGAAATTAGCCTATGTTTCCTAAAGGTGCTGCCATTTTTTCCTTTGTTATTTCACTGTTCAGATACAGTTGTGGTTAGAAACTTTTCTGCAATATTTAAATTAAAATCCCCCTTTCTAAGGGCTATTTCTCTTTTCTCAGGGAATGGGATATAATAAATGCTTTTGATTTTCTTTGAAGATGCCACTGTTCTCTTGACACTTCCTAGGTTTCTTTAGGTTCAACTAATCTTGAAAATAAATACTGCCCCTTGCTCTCATCAGATATCATTTATTTTCTAGCAAAGTTCATTATAATAACTGGCTGTGCATTTTCATGACTTCGTTTTGGATTCTTACACCATCTGCTATAATATTTTCAGTCCTTCCCATTGTTGTCTTATCTGTCTATCTGCTGTTCCGCTTTATATCATTTATTAAGATATTGAATGCTACCTATGTCACTGAGCCATAAATGGAGAATGACTTTAAGAAATTTTATTAATATGTAAAAATATTAATGGCATATATGGACTCTACTTATTTCATTATGATTGCATTTTATTGAAACCGTGAAGGCAAAGCCTCTGCCATTGGCAGACTAAGCCAGTGTGTTGCTCAGTTGATCGTGGAGTTAAGCAGTTTCTAGGAGGAAAGTAGCGGTTTAAAATGAAAGTTTATATTAGGAGTACAGTTTATGGAATGATACTAAACCAGCTTGGGGTATGAGTTTGAATGTTGGACCAGGACTCTAGAGTACCAGGGTCTGAATCCCTGCTTGGTCATGGAGACCCATTGAGTGACAGTGGTCAAGTCACACTGTCCTAGAGGAAGGCAGTGACAAACTCCCTCTGAGCAAATCCTGTCAAGAAAGCTTTATGTTAGGTTCATGTAAGTCACCAATAAGGCATGAAAGATGCACAACAATAGGGAATGAAAGATACACTTCAGTTAATACATCAATATTGATTTTAAAATAAAGAAATATATTTGACATTCTTGATGTGTTTTGTCCATTGCCTAGGCAAGACTGTCAAAGGCAAGGAAACATATGAAACATATGAAAGGATTACCATACGTTTGCAGCAATACAGCATTGCAAAATGGCTCAGGAGTGCAGAAAAGTCCAGTGTATCAGAGCACAGAATAAACAGTCTGGTGTCAGCAGCAATAACCTGTAATGGTGGACAGGGACATTGTGGTGCCAGTGATAGTGACAAGCATGGCTCACAAAATTCACAAGATGATTATGAAGCAAGTGGAAGAGGATACAGACACACTCACACACACACACACACACACACACGTATATATTCTTCTGAGTCAGTTTGCCTCCTAACCATCTTGTGAATATGTGTGTGTGTGTGTGTGTGTGTGTAATGAGACCCAGTGTGGTGTTATGGTCTGAACATTGCACTCTGACCCTGGAGACCAGGGTTTGATTCCCCATTCAGTCATGGAAACCCACTGGGTGACCTGGGGTGTTTGTCACACACTCTCAGCTCCTAGGAAGCTTGTGATAGGTTTACCTTAGGGTGTCATAAGTCAGAAAGAACTTGAAGGCTGACAACAACAACAACAACAACAGCAACAACGTGTATATATACACACAGAGAGACAGATTGTGTTGCTAGCTGCTGTGAAGCTGACTTTGGCTTGGGTTACTCTATAAATGAGAGACCTGCAGGTCTCCCTATCATGAACTTCTGAAGATGGAGAGCCCACTTCTGTGTCAGCCTACTGTGAAATAGCTCATCAGAAAGTTCCTGTAAATATTTACATAGAATCTCTTTTCCATTGAATCCATTGTTTCGTGTCCTAGTGTCTGGGGCAGCAGAAATCAAGCTTGCTCCCTCCTTACATTACATCCCCTCAGATATTTAGAGATGGTTGTTGTATCATGCACGCCCCTTCTTTCCTTGTCCAAGCTAACCATACTCATCTCCCTTAGCCATTCCACACAGGGCCTGGTTAGCAGCCCTTTTAATATGAAGATATACATCTACAGCATTTACCCTGATCTACCAAACTTGCTGTTGTTAACTGTCATCAAGTTGACTTTGACTTATGGCAATGCTATGAATGAGGTACCCTGAGGTCACCTCCTAACATCAACAGCCTGGATCAGGTCTTGCAGACTCAGGGCTGTGGCTTCCTTGGTTGAGGCAGTCCTCCTCTTTTCCTAGTGCAGTGGTTCTCAACCTGTGGGTCCCCAGATGTTTTTGGACTTCAGCTCCCAGAAGCCCTGAGCATTGACCATAGTGGCTGGGGCTTCTGGGAGCTGAAATCCACAAACATCTGGGGACCCACAGGTTGAGAACCACTGTCCTAGTGCCTTCTACCTTACCAAGCATTACTGTCTGTTCTACTGAGCCATGTCTTCTCATGATTTGTCCAAAGTACAACAGTCTCAGTTTAGTCATCTTGGCTTCTAGGAGGAGTTCAGGCTTGATTTTCTCTAGGAACCACTGATTTGTCTTTGTAGCAGTCCGTGGTATCTGTAGAATTCTTCTCTAGTACCACATTTCAAATGAGTTTCAAATTATCTTCTTCCTACCAACTTTCTTCCCTGTCCAGCTTTCACAACTATACATAGAAATTGGAAATATAATGGCATAGACAATTCTAACTTTTGGTATTCAATGATATACAGTCATCTCTCCACATTTGCTAGGGCTAGGGGCACAGGACCCTGTGAACATGAAAAAAACATGAATAACTCTAGGCCCTCTCAAACCATTTTTAACACACCAAGTAGTATGATCATCATATTCAGCCCACTGTGGATTCCTTTGAGGCATCAGGATTCCTTCACAAGGCAGGAGTGCGTGGCTGGTGGGGCTTACTGCCACCTCCACTACTGCCCCACACCATTTTTAATAGGGACTTACAAGCCTCGTTCACAGTTTCTCAATCTCATGAGGCTTGTATTCCCTATTAAAAATGGCATAAGGAGGCAGCAGAGGTGAGAGAAAATAATCCGTGAATAATCATATCCGCAAAAATGAAACCTGCAAATGTGGAGAGCTGTCTGTATTTTGACACTTCAGGATCTTGTCTAGTTTCTTCATAGCTGCCCTTCCAAGTCCTAGTCTCCTTCTGATTTCTTGACTGCAATCTCCATTCTGATTAATGACTGAGCCAAGGTGTGGCAAATCTTGAACTATTTCAATGTCTTCGTGGTCTACTCTGAGGTTATGAAAATAATCTGTGGTCATTATTTTTGTTATCTTAATGTTCAACTGTAAAACTGCCTTTGCACTTTCTTCCTTGACTGTTTTCAGTAATTGTTCCAAGTCTTTTCTAGTTAATGCTAGTAATATGGTGTCACCTGCATGTTTTAAATGGTTGATGTTCCTTCCTCCAATTTTCACACCTCCTTAATCTGAGTCTAATCCTGCTTTATGTAGGTATGTTCAGGGTGATAAAGTGCACCCTTGCCTTACTCCCTTGCCAATTAGAAACCATTCTATTTCTTTGTAGTCTGTCTTGATGGTAGCCTCTTGTCCTGAACACAGGTTATGCATTAGGGCAATCAAATGTGTCACACCCTTTTCTTTAAGAGCAATCCATAGTTTTTCAAGATGTACATGATCAAAAGCTTTGCTATAATCTATAAAGCACAGCCTGATTTTCTTCTGAAATTCTGTGGTGCATTCCATTATCCAAGGTGTGTTTGCAATATGATCCCTAGTGCCTCTTCGTTTCCTAAACACAGCTTGGACGTCTGGCATTTCTCATTTCATACATGGTAAAAGTCTTTATATTGTATTGTAAGCATCATTTTGTTTTCATAAAAGATTAATACAGTGGCCCTCTGGTTACTACAATCCCTGGTGTCTTCTTTCTTAGGGATTGGAATGTATATTGAGATTTCCAATCTGTGGGCCATTCTTTTGTTTTCCTTATTTGTTGACAGATTTTAGTTAGAACTGCAGTAGATTCTGCCTCTAGCTTGAAGCAGCTGTTATTTGCCATCTGTTCCTGGTGATCTGTTTTTCCCAAGTGCTCTAAGTGCAGCTTTCACTTCACTTTCTAAAATTGTAGGTTCAACTTCAAATAGTTCTTCCTTGAATGAATCTGTGATCCTTTCATCTATTCTATAAAGTTCTTCAGTGTGTTGTTTCCATCACCTTTTTATTTCTTCTTTACCATGCAATATGTTCGCCTGCTGGTCATAAAGCATCCTCATTGTGATAACTGAAGCCCCTGTCAGAGCTGCTGATGACAAGCAGCAGCTGTTGGTCCCTGTGGCTCTGGTTGGAGATGAGGCCTGCAGCTCAAGAGCTCCCCTGCTGCCATGGACCAAGCAGGCTCCTTTAGGGCAACAGGGATTCAGCTGTGATCCTGAGGATGCCCACAAACAAGGTGGAGACTCAAGAGAGCTGAGCAAAGGGAGGCTTCCTTGATTAAGCTCAAGAAGTGGTGACTGGCCACACCTGTGCCTGGGCTGTATAACTACCTGCCTGAAAGCTTTCCTTTGCTTGTGGCAAACTTTCTATAAGTTCTCTCCTTGCTTCCAGCATCTGGCTCCTGATACTTTGGATTGATCTCTTGGCTTCTGACCCCTGGATTTTGGACTCTTACTATGGCTTTTGCTTGTCACTCAGGGTTAGGTAAATGGACTCCCTTTGAGTAATTGCTTGCTTTGACTCCTCCTGGCGGGACTCTGCTATCTCTTCCTCTCCCTTCTCCGGGCTGGCTTGCCGCCCGGGTCTCTGACCTTCACTCTCATTCTTGGTTTAAATTTTCCTTTGATTTCTTGGATCTTGTGGAAGAGGTCTCTTGTTCTTCCTTTTTTGCTCTCGTTTTCTATTTCTCTGAATTGAATGTTATTCTCTCTCTCTCTCTCTCTCTCTCTCTATATCATATTATTATATGTTATATATTATTACTATTTCATATTATTATTATTTTTTACAATAGCTTTAAATTCTATGAGAATCTTCTCTAGGTTGTATTTTGGCATGATGGTTGACTTAGTGGTCTTCTTTAGCTTCACTCTGATTTTTGATATTAGCAGTTCATGGTCTGTGCCACAATCTCCTCCCAGTCTTGTTTTTACAGAAAGAATGGAGGTTTTCCGTCTTCTGCTTTCAATTATGTGGTCTTTTTGATTTCTCTGTTGGCCATCAGGTGATGTCCATGTATCCAGTTGCTTCTTTGGGTGCTTGAAGAATGTGTTTGTAATGGTTGCATTAGTCTTATTGATGTTATTCAGTCAGACTTTGCAGTAGATCCTTTGCTGCTTTTGCTACTTCTGTCTTCACTATTAATGCCATCCCAGTTCCTCTTAGATGTTCATTTCTGGAGTAAAACACTATAATCATTTGACTCATAATGTCCCATTCTTGTCCACTTTAGCTCACTCCAAGTGTTTTATTTCACCTATAAGCATGTCAACAGCTGAATGTCCTTTTGACTTGAATCTCATTGCATCATTAATCACAGTGGTACTTGCCATTGTCTTTTGTTGTACCTCAGTAGCTTGTTGACTTCCTTCCCACCTGGGAGTGTCATCTTCTGGCACTATCTCTTGTTTTATTTTGAGATGTCTCATCATAGGTTTTTGAAGGTAAAAGACATTCAAAAGGGAGTTACCATGCCTCCTTTTGTGTAATACTAGCAAGTGAAATACCTATAGTGCCACTGCTGTTGTCTCTGAAAGTGCCTCTGCTAGTGTCACCCCCTGTGCTACTGCTGCCTGGTACTGTTTGGCACATTTAGTCTGGCTCTTCAGGAAAAGCCTGTCTGACATGGGAGACTGACCCTACCAGCACCACTGCTACCATAAGCATAGCCTCTTGCATTATAGGAGCACACAATCCCACCAGTGTGGAAAAGGAATACCACATAATCTATCTACATATCTGTCTGTCTATCTATAATGAATATAATATAGTATGATAGTATTATATTATATTATGTATAAAATATTATAAAAAGGTATATTCTATCAAATAATTAATAGTCTAGTAACGGAAGGAAAATCGATGACCAAAAGTCTTGTCAAGTCCTCAATAAAGCAGAGGCCAGATGTGCATAAGCTAACTGGTCTTCCTCTGTGGCCAGTGAGAAGCTGTTACAGTCCAATCCACTGTGATTATTGCACTAGCTAAAGGCCATGGCAAAGAATGAAAATACATATAATACATAAGCCTTTAAAATAAAAAAGTACAGGAATACTAAAAGCACCCCATACATTGCACACCATGGCCAAAGTTATTAGAGAAGCTGTTATAGTCTTCTGATTCTTCCTTCCACAGTTAGCCTACAACATTAGTGTAAAAAGCTCACAGAATATAAATAGGCATGCCATTTTCCTTCATTACCAACATCCACTTTGGTAATTTGCAAATACATGCCTTAGGAACCTTTGCTGATACTGTTGTGTGTATTCCTTTCTTCTGCTCTGATTCACAAAACCATCCCAGTTATCTCCTTGATACATATGTGAAAATGTATCTGGTCAGAGGCAAAGACAACATTTCAGTCCCAACTCCTCTATCTAGTGAACAACTGAAAAGGACTGTGGTCAAGCAGCCAAGATAGCACTGGATTGTTTTGCCCTCCTGGTGTTGCAGATGCCAAATTTCATTTGCCTCAGCCAGCCTAATGCTTTTGACACCTGAGTGTTTTATACATAAAGGGTTTTTTATTTAGTGCACTGCCATTCTGTGCTTTTAAATTACAGTTTTAAATCGTTTACTGTGGATAATTTGGTAACTGTTCTAATCTTAGTTGTTTTATGTTTTTAGCTACATAACAATTTCACTCCTGTTTTTCATATTTTGAAAGCTATATTGTATCCCAATCTTGGAGAAAAGGTGCAGTATAAATAAAGTGATTTCTTGCTGGCTTGAAGAGTTTATAGAGATGTAGTACCAAACAGGTGGCTTGCTCTTGCTTGCTCATCCCAAAGATTGTTCCGCTCCTAGCATGTCCCTACCATCACTGGAGCATTGTGGCGTAGCAGTTGTAAGATGGCAGAAGCAGGGGGATGATGGGGCTGAATTTTACCTAGAGCTAACCAGTACTTTTTGAGCTGCAGGTTTTTAGCTTATTTTACTTAGAATCAAAACATGTTGATGATGGTGGTGGTGGAGATGATGATGATGGTGATGATGATTTTGGTTGCTCTTTATGTTCTTGGTATTGTTCCAAAAGAGGAATTGACTTTGAATGTGGCCCTTTGAATGGCAGCTTGAATGAGTTGTACCACAGAAGATTCCATCAGTGTTTGGCACTGGGAATGTCTGTGACTATCCTCTGTTGTATTTACTGGACTTAGCAGTGAACAGAGCAAAAACATCTGTTCGTTTTGCAGACTAATTTGCTTTATTTTCAACTCACTTGATTTATTAGTGTTTGTTTATTTTGATTATTTCATGCTCTGATTATCCTACTCATGTGAACACCGTATGCTCCTTGCCAATCTATTAATAGAAATCCCTCTTTGACATGTATAGGTTTAAAACTGTCCACGTAGTATATATATCATTCCAACCATTCAGTTTCTGCTAGAGATGCCACACAGAAGTGTTTTCCTCCTGCTATAAAGTGCTTTTTCCAACTTTCTCTTTGGAATCTCATTGTATGTGAGAAGAAAGCAAAATGCATTAACAGCAACATGTGATAGCTGCTAAAAGATCAGTCCTTCATGGTATAAGCAAGTTTTTGGATCTTTTCCTATGATCTGTTTCCAAATGGATCTCAATGAGAAATGACCCAAGTCAAAGCAAACATCCTGACTGTGTGAGAAAAATGTGTAGGAATGCACTTTCGGGACATGATATTCACTGATGTTATTCTGATGATTAACTAGAGAGCAATATTATATTGGTATATTTATTTATCCTCATTTCTGACAAACCAGATATGATCTGCTTATCAAGCTTTCATGTCCAATCACACAATTTTCATTATTCTTTCTGATTTTAGTCATCCTAGGGAAAATTATGATTCCCATCAAAGGAATTTAGGACTGGGTGAAGGTGGGCGGGGGGTGATAGTGCAGAGGTGGTTATACTTTTTCAAATAGATGTTTTAGAACTGTCAACTGTATTGGTAGCAGTCATGGTTTTCTAGGAGTGTCCTGTGCAGTGTAATACCAGGGCGTTTCAGTGAAACAGCTGCAGCACTATGTGTGTGTGTACGTGTGTGTGTGTGATGGTCACAAAACCATATCCAGATCAACAGATTTGGGAGAGAAAAGGCCAGCTTCTGCCAGCAATGCTGGAACAGAAAAGTACAGAACAAAAAAGTTTCACCTTGAATACTACCTCCTCCGACCAATTCTGGGCCAGAAGCTCTTGCAGGAAAAAAAAAGGGTGACACCTATAAATGGCAATGGTTTCAAGTGACACAGAGCATTTGCAGTGGTGGTGCAGTGTCAGGAAATATAATAACAAAATGAGGCCAGACTAAATTCAGAACCTTTGTCAGGCTGAGTATTTCTTTTTCTCTGACAACTAAAACTAAGATGGATGTTAACGTTCAAAGGAACTGGATATATTTCAGACTAATTCCTGGAAAATGTTGTATAACACATTCTGCAGATCAATTATGTAAAAGGAAAAGATGTTAGCAGTTTGAACTTTCCTTTGATATCTTCTAGGCACAGCTGAATAAGTACCCATATCTACATTCTCATCTTGGGTGCTAACAGCTATCTGCATAAGATGACCAATTATGTTTTCTTTGATTTGACCTGTTTCCAGTGCTCATTGGAAATGATGGTCTTTTGAAAAATATTTCTACATTTGCAAAGCTCATGACCAATTTACCCTTCTGTCATCTGTTTCTCTGTTCATGCATCTGCCTTGCTCCTTTAGCTTTCACTTCTTCCACAGGCAAGTCCCTTTACATTGATAATGGTTTTATCCCATCCAGTTTGACACAATATTGGAAAGGGGATGGTTTGCTTTGCCAGGCTCTAGAGCAGTGGTTCTCAACCTGTGGGTCCCCAGATGTTTGTGGACTTCAGCTCCCAGAAGCCCTGAGCATTGACCATAGTGGCTTGGGCTTCTGGGAGCTGAAGTCCACAAACATCTGGGGACCCACAGGTTGAGAACCACTGCTCTAGAGCTATTCACTCTGAATTCTTGGAGGCTTGCTTGTCCTTTTCAGTTTGTGCAGCTGGGCCCTAGGAACCAGGAGCTTTACATATTACTTGCTTTATGTTTTCAGATTTGGGGGATTGGGCAAGATGTCCTCAGTGGGCTCCAGTTATGTTGGTTCCACCTTCTCTTTGGTGTTGTTATTTCCCATTCCCTTGCCTCTCTCCACCTTAATCTAGTATGTACAACTATCCTGAAGGAGAACAAAGGATAGAAGAATGATATGGTTCTGTTTTTTCTTTTTTTCTTTTAGGTATGTGTAAACTAGTGTTGGGTGGTAGTGTTTGTCCGGGACTTGAGAGATCCAGGTTCTACTTTATACTCAGCCATGAATGCTTGCAATCTGATCTATCTCACAGGGTTTGGGGGAGAATAAATGTGGAGCAAGAAAGCCATCTATGCTGCCTTAAAGCCATTGGAGTAAAGGTGGGATATAAACATAACTAATTAGAACAACATCCAAAATCTACAGAACAGTGATACCTTTATTGGGTCAAACAAAAATGCACAAAACACATCATGCAAGCTTTTGAAGCTCCATGGTCCATTTTAGATGTTGCTGTATTTTGCGTTATGGCCAACACAGCTGCCCCCGATATGTTTTCTAACCACAGCTAATAAATTGTATATACCTACAAAGTCCACACCTGCAGTTGTCTTCACTTTTCCCACCTGCTCAGGTGTCCAATTTCATCAGTTTTTTTCTTTTAACCATCTTTGACTTCTCCAAAGTCTTACAGTTGTCTTACAGTCTAGAATTGAAATAGATTTAATTGGAATTGTTAACACTTGATGTAACACAAACTAGTCAAGACTATGAAGGTGGAAAGTACTTTTATTGTGGCAAACAATATTTTAAAGCTTCTTGGTTGCATATATATTAACCTCCTTGAGCCAATAATAGGTAGAAGCATTTTAGGTAGCAATCATAGCTTCCAAGAATCTTCTTTGGTAATTTTCTGTCAGATTCATGCATCTGGTTTCTGTAATTTGTGCCCATTTATCTTGGCAAAATTGTTCCAACTCTGTCAGGATGGATGGAGACCACTGGTGAACACCAGCTCTTGTCACAGAGTCTCAGGTGAGATCTGGGCCTTGGTTGGCAATTCTAAAACATTATTCTCATTTTAAACCAGTCCTGTGTTACACTGGCTGTATGAAATGCATCCCTATGGACATGATACTGCTACCACTATGCTTTACCATGGGAATGGTGTTTTCAGGGCAATGACCACTGTTGACCTTGAGATATCTGTTATGTTTTGTGACAAGGCTAAACAGTTGAGTTTAGATCTCATCAGAACACTGAACCTTTTCTCACATGTTTGCTGTGTCTCTCAGATGGCTTTCTGCAAATTCCAAACAGGCTTTGATATGGGCTTGTTTCAGCAGTAGCTTTCTTTTCACATTCTTGCATAGAGCTTAGCAAGGTGGAGTGTCCAAATAATATCTGCCCCATGGATGTTTTCTTCCATCTTATCTGTCATTCTTTCCAGCTCCTTCAGGGTCGCCATTGGCCTCCGGTTGCTGCATTTACCCAGTTTCTGAGTATTGGTAGATGGCCTTCTCTAGACAGAGCCATAATTCAGCCATATGCCTTCCAGTTTGTAAAAATGGATTAAATAGTGCTCTGTGAGACATTCATAGTTTGGATTTTTTAAAATTAAATAAACTTGATTGGTACTTCTGTACCAAGTCTGTTCCCCAGACTTGTTTTTATGGTTCTTTTGTTTTTACAATGCTGTTTGTTCAGACATGGTTTCCAGCAAATTCTAGGCCCTTCCAGAAATAGAGGTGTTGAATAAAAAATTATATTGCATTGGACCTGTATACAGATAGATCCCATTCAAGTAATAATATGACTCCTGGAGGCAGTAGGTTTCATCACAGCTTGTTTAGTTGTGTTACAGGAAACACAGTGAATACTTAAGCAACCAAGAGATAACAGTTTCATTTTGTTTATTTAACTTTTGTGCCAAAATAAAAATATTTTGCAACTTTACATTGTTGCATATCTCAAATGGTTACATAAAAACAGTGTAATATCTATTTGTTTGCTCAACTTATTTTTTTTTTCAAAGGGGCACATGGTGGTCAGTATGTTTTAAGTGGAATGCATTGCTTAAATGGATTTCCCCTATTCACTAAAGAGTGTTAAGCTGTTGTTGTTGATGATGATGATGTTGCATGCATATGAAATGTGTACATTTTTTTCTATAGAGGTTTTTCAGATGCAATCATTTTTTCCCCTAGGTCCATCCATAACCATCTGTCAGTGTGACGATTATGTAGCATGAGTCATGTTTGTCCATTAATAGTCTGGGAGTGTGTAGTAAGACAAGACTATTGTACCTTGGATTGAAATTAACATTTGTTACGTTTTCCTATTCATTTTAACATTGCTTGCATGTTCAACAAGAGCAGATGTACAGGTAGTTATAGCAAGAAGGAAGGAAGGAGCAGTAGGGCTAAGAGGCTGTTTGGGCTGAAGTGGGTTCTCAGTAGCGCTATGATCTTTCTAGGTTCCAATTATGGCCCTTTTCGCACCTTACCTAGTGCTGCTGGCGTCATGCGGACCTGGCGTGGAGGAGAAGCAGAGGGGACCCAAAAAGCCTCATCCGGCAGGCACTTGTGTCCCCTCTGCTTCTCCTCCACACCAGGTCCGTGCTGGCCGAAAGGAAATGTGAGCACTCTGCCCCTTCCTTCTGCAGTGCAGCCGGGTACTTTCCCAGGCTGCGCTGGGGAAGAAGGCGCGATGGCCGCGCGTCCGGAGCCCCCACAAGCAAAGTAAGTGTGTGTGGGGCACAGGAGCGACACATGATCGCGCATCATTTTCTGCAACGAGCCGAAAATGATATAATGTGTGATCGCCCCCAATGGCCTCGGGAGTGTCACGCGATTGCAAGGACGTCATGTGGAACAGTCCTCACAATTGCGTGATACTCCCAAGGCCATTTCGCAACAGGACTGGCATGCGAAAAGGGCCTATGTCTGGCCCTGGCTAAGCTATTCCAGACAAAGATGTCCTATGTCAAGTTCTACCTCATTTCCTGGTAGCACGTAGGCATACATATCTTTGTTGTTACCTTCCATTTCTGCATAAGCAGGCAGAGTCAAGTGCTTGTTGGGGAGGAGGGAGAGTAAACATAGGCATTGTGATGAAGTAGGTAGGTAAGGATGCCTGCATATTACTGAGAATTGACCTTAGGGTGACCTGTTGAAAGGATGATGTAACTCCTAGCTTTATCTTAGTTAGCAATGCTAATCTTGATTTACTTTCTTTTCACATTCAAGAATGAATAATTTCAAAAGTTTTATCCCTCCTGGACAATACTGCAAGACAAATTTTGCACATTTGTTTAGTTTTTTTTAATTTATTTTTTTTTTGCAGTTTGGTACTTTTTAAAAGACTTAAAAATCTTTGTGCAAAAAAAAATGGTGCAGAAGATAGCTAAGAAGCAATGGTTTTGCTCAAAACCCAGGTTTTTGCACTTTTTTTTTTTTTTGCCAAAGAGTTTTGAACTAAAAAGAAAAACAGTGGCTGAGAGTTTTCTCAGAGGTGTATGCTGATGTGTTAGGACCCCCTTTGTCATCAAGGAGAGGATGATTTGTGAATATTCTTCACATAGCTAATCTTAGGTCAATTGGTATTCAGCTTCAGACTAGTAAGGGAGACATTTCTGTCCAATTTTGCAGTGAGCCAGGCTTCTGCCACCAGGCAGGTTTTTGAAGTCCGTTTTAGCATGTAGCCAAACATTGTCAGCTTTCTGATGGCATGAAAGAGTTAACTTGTATTGCTAAACTTGTTGGATCCTTTTTTGCATTTGTTTTGCAGTTGAAGGCTGAGAAAAGGTATGAAGGACTAAGTTATGAGCACTAGCTGGGGGAGTGAATTCTTTCTCTTTAGTTAAACTGCTTGTACAGTTTTCATAGCTATTGAAGGGAGATGGGTCCTGCTTGTGCACTTGATTTTCTTTGTTTGCCTCTGGACTATGTAATGCCTAGGAGATCATTTTCCATGGCCTTTCTTTTCTTGGGGCGGGGGGGGGACTGTACACCCCATCCCAGAGGCTCTTGATATATCCAGCAATGGAGAATTTAATTGTCAGCTGAGGAGTAGTCTGGTAGACTTTGTTTGGGGGCTCATTTCTACCATTGGCTATTGAGGGTGCTGGATCCCATCAATAAAAGGACTGGAATGCTTCTCTGCTACGTATCATCTTCTGCATCATTTCCCAAGACTATAGCTTGTGCTACAGCAGTAATGTATACCAGCATTCAGCACCAAAAGAACCTTTGGAGAGACCTGGAACTATACTTGCTTTCAGAATGAGATAAGTTTTAACAAAATTTCTTGGTTTGTAAAAGACACAGGCATTTACCTGACATCCCATTGCCTGCATCTTCAAACTTGCATAAAGTAATTTTCACAGGTACAGATGAATACACACCACTAGCTATTTCCCTGATAGTTCAGGCATCCTATGGCTATGCAGGTGTGAAAGAGCTTCTTTTTCCTTAAGGAAATGGAGGAGGTGGAGATGGAATGCTTTGACTGAATTGGTTTTTAGTATACTTGAATAGGGCTTGTACATATCTATGTATGTATGATGTGGACATCATGGAACAAGGGAACTTATGTATCTTCCTCCATCAAATTGTACTTGCTTTGAAAAATCTGAGAGATTCGGAGAGCTTGGGAAGGTACTGTTTTGGGCTAGAAAGTGCTTAGGCATTCATAGTCCAACAAAGTAATCAGTTATATTGTGGGAAGCTAAGCAGCATTTGGGTTATTGTGACAACGTTCTTCTGGTTATCGTCTACAGTAGTAACCAAATCAGGTTCTTCTGGGTTACAGTCCAAATTGCACTTAAATCCAAAGTCCCTCTGTTTCTCTATGAGTTCTCAGGACCAAGACCTTCAACTATGCCAGCTGCAAGATGACACAGGTATTTTCCCTCCTGTTGATTTCACTATGAGAGAAAACAAGAAAAGGAAGAACAGCTGGACACAAGTGCAACAAAATGAAGTAATAATGATGATGATGATGATGATGATGCTGCTCTCACTTTAGCAGCTTGTGTGGTAGCAAGTCTCAGATTACTATGATGATTTCAGAGTAGATCCCCTTCGACCTGGCCTAGGAATGCTTTCAAGAGCAAGATTTTGGATTAACAAGAGTAGTGAAAGGTTAAGGCAAAGGCACACCTCTTAATTTAATAAATGAACAAAAAAATTACCAATGTATTCTGTCATGTTCAGTAACAGGCAGTGGGATTGCTGTCGATTTTGAGCCTAGTACTGCTACATCAAATCATGTGCAGCAATAATCAGAGCTTTGAAATAGATCTATAACTCTCAGAATCCCTAGCCAATGGGATCACTGGATGGTGAGAGTTGTACTTTGACACACACATTTCTGAGCTCTGAAAATGACTTATTTTCTCCTCAGACTTTCAGAAACTGGTACAATCTCAACTTTTCCCTCCTTCTACTTCATATAACAAAATATCCTTTCCTGGTAATTCCCAGTGGAGCTACCTAAATGTAGAGTACAAGACTTGCTTGTAACCACCTTAACAAGACTTATATTTCATATGCTATAGCCATGTCTTTTTTGAAGTGAAAATATATTAACTACTGTTTCTTGGTTTGTGATATGTAAGTGTTGAAGACTTTCGGTCTGCATTTTCTAATTTTGGTCACAGGATGGCAGCATAAGTAAAACACTCAAAGAGCAGGCTTGTATCTTTGTTGACATATGTGAAGATTTTTGAAGCTATTCTCTTTTTTGTTTCTTTGTTCCTTGAGATATTTGTGGTTAGATCCCATACTTCTAGTCTTTTTAGAGCCCTACTGCTAACTAGCTTCAACACTGGTGATTTTAAATTGAAAGCTTGCATGATGTTTTTGCCCATTTTGGTTGGCTGATAAGGGTATTGTTCCTTTGCGGATTTTGCATTTGTTATATTTTGTCGCATGGCCACCAACATGGCTACCTCTGAATCTGTTTCTTGGTAGTACTGTGACTATTCTGGGTCTTTCCAGATCTATCTATACATAAAAAGAGAATTGCTGGATTTACAGACTCTAACACCACATGACTTTGACCTAGCACAGAGTTTTCCAAACTTTTCATGTTCGTGACACACTTTTTGGACATGCATAATTTCGCAACACAGTAATTCAGTTTTACTAGCAAATCGGAGGTTAAACTAACCTCTTATAAGAGATATAGACACATACACAAATTGTAATAACAAAATGTATAGGGAGACAACATATCTCAAGAAAACCTTTCATATATTTTTTTTTAAAATATGATTTATAAATAATAACAGAAACTTCCAAAATTGAAAGCGACACACCTACACATTTCTGGCAACACACTAACATGTGTTAGTGTAGGGCACAGCATTTGGAAAGCCCTGACCTAGAGGATGATAAACCGCTATCTAGTGAAAAACATTGAAAACAGAATGTTCTAAACTGCCAACTTGGATGTAACTTGGTTTCATCTTTATCAACTGAGCAAGGCAGAGGCTGAAATACATTTTATATTTCATATATGTTGAGTTTTTAAATTTCTATTTGTTAATTTTTTAGCTTTGTTTCACTTTAATGTATATATATTTATTTTCTCTCTCACACACACATATAATTAACTGCTTCCTTCTGGGATCCAGGATAAACTTGGGAAAAGTACTGTTGGTTTGCTTTTTAACCCCCCCCCTCACAATTTCTGGGAAGCATTGTTTTAACCGAATAACAGGCAGGGGTTTTTTTTGCTTTCTATCCTTCCAGTTCCTCCCCATTTTAAAAAAAAGATATGAGTTCATTCTTTGTGGGGGAAAAAAAGCAGCTATGTAGATTGATTTAGAATGCCTTATCTTCTGCCTCAGGAGGCAGCAGCTGCCAATGAAGGGAGCTCACTTGCTTCTGCCTCTTCCCATTAAGATACTTCAGGTTTGAATTTCCATTAATGGTAGGATCATTCTATCCAAATCTTCCCATCAGTCTTCAGGGACATTCTCTGTTCTGGGCTATGAGGGAGCTACAGCTTGAGAGAGAGTGATCGGCACAGGTTTTCTCTGTGGCCCTTTCCGCACGGGGTAAGTAGAATGGCGCGGTGCGACCTCTGACGGAGGTCATCCGCACCTTGGGAGCAGACTGGGTCAGACTACTTGTCGCAGTTCCGCACCTCAGTCTGCTCCGGAGCAACCAGAAGTGGTCGTGCAGCGTGCTTTTTAAAAACCTGTTTTTACAGAGTTTTCAAAAGCACGGAGCGCACCACTCCATTCCTGCGCTCCGGTGCAGGTTTGCAGGCGTGCACCAGTGAAAGCCTGCAGATCTGCCAGGGGCGGGCTTTAGGCTGGCAAGCTTCAGCGGTTGGTGGGGAGCCTCCACCAACCGGAAGCTGCCATTTTGGACGCCAGAGCAGTGCGGAGTGACGAGCTCACACTGCTCCTCGTCAGGACGGACCAAAATGGACCCACCCAAAAGCCGGTGAGTAGCGGCAGGGAGCATTTCCCTCGCCGTGTGCGGAAAGGGCCTGTGAATGTTTGTGGCTCAGTGGAGTTTAGAACAAGTTTTTCTGAAAGGAAGTCTAACAGTCTAACCCCTGCACAACAGTGGTCAATTGCTCTTGGCATAACAAGTATGAGGAGGTATCTTTTAAGTACTTGCAACTCTCATGCACATCTATTTATTTCTGTCATATTCTGATTTTCTTTCGCTATGGAATTCAAGGCAATTCAGAAGGAGTTCCTGAGTGATCTTTC
Organism: Iguana delicatissima; assembly: GCA_948472985.1. Lineage (NCBI taxonomy): Eukaryota > Metazoa > Chordata > Lepidosauria > Squamata > Iguanidae > Iguana > Iguana delicatissima. Next base: position 671,238 of record CAOKZL010000156.1, on the reverse strand, counting down.
CTCTAAGAGATAACTAGCCCCAGCTTTGCCTAGTTTCACCAAAGCAGCCTCATCAGATGCCCTCAAAGCAAGGGGATCATCCTGCTCTTGCTGCACTGTGATCTCTTCAAATTCCCTGTGTAAAGATAAGGGATTCAGACTGGAACAAACAGGGTTAACTCTTGTTCTTTCATTTTGCAGACTCATGGCATAGGAGGTTCTGCAGTGCAGAGAAGCATACTTATCCATCAGTATATCTCCAGATTTCAACCATTTCTTGTTTCTTGTCTATCTACTTTTGTACGGAGCAGTGAATCTGCATGAGATGCACCAATTTTTCTCCTTGTTATGTCCAAGGGGGAAATCGCTTCATAAATTAATTGAATTAAATTAATTATCCTCCCTTCCTCAGTGTTTCTCTCATATCTCTGTTGCCTTGTTACACTGTCAAAATTTAGATAGTTGGGTACAGGAGTTGCTTGATAGGGAACTTTCTGTAGAAAACATGGAGTGTTGAAAAATATACAAAAGAACCTATTTGTTGCCCCAGATAAAACTTTAAAGCAAAAGCTGCCAGTTTAATGATACACATCCCTACAGTACCAGCTACAATCTTTTTGGGGCGTTTCAGCTCTTAATTTATTTATCTAACACATCTGCCATGTATTGCTTTCTTCTTTGTGAAAGTGCCAAATACCTGAAGGTCATCAATCAGCTAAAACCATGGAGTGCTCTGAAGACTTTTTGAAGTCATTACTTCCCATTCTCTCTCACTGTGTGGCCTTTTACTTACTAACGTGTTCTGTTCTTTTTCAGTTAAATCTGCATTATGTTATCATTTGATATAGCACCATGTAGCTTTGCTGGGTTTTAGAGATAAATTTAATCATCAAGTAGAAGAGTTTCTGTGTAAAGGAAAATATAATGCAGATCTCTTTTAATGTCTCATTTCTTGCCTTTCCCACAAATCATATCTTTCCAAGAAGTCTTTTTGAAATTTGGGTACATGCTGTACACCACAGTCTGAGGCCAGGGTTTGACTGGAGGCTTAAAGAGAACTTCCACATGGAGAGAAATCTCTGAGTGGGAAATTACAGCTATTCATTTTGGCAGAAATGAACAAGAAAACTCCTTTCAAGACACTCTTCATGCTGCCGTTACCTTGCCTGCTGTTTGACACCATGGAGACTCTTCATAAGTGACTTCTTTGACCCTCGTTGGTCTATTGTTTTTCTTTTGGGTGTTACAATCCTTCCAGGTGTCATCTCTTGATGGTTATACATAGAACTGTAGCCAGAGGGGGACAAGGGCCTGAGGCAAAAGGGGGTGGAGCCACTTCTTCACTGTCTGTATGTCCCCCTACCTCTCCTTTTTAGAAGGTTGCTGAGGGAGAATCTCTTCACTCTTGTCAGAGGTCATCACCTGGAAAGAGTCATATGTGGCCTCAAGGCTGCAGGTTGGTCACCACTCAGCTGCATGAAGAATCAGAGCAACAGTACTAATATGGGATAAAATGATTGTAGGCAAAAGTGATCATAATGCCTGAAAGATGATGCAGCACGTAGATCTCAACAGTTTATTGCAATTATATATCAAGCCTATTCAGCAAGAGAGGCCTGACAAGATCTCCCATGCAGATAAATACTTTTGACTGCTTGGGAGATCTTGTCAGGCCTCTTTTGTTGAACAGGCTTGATATATAATCGCAATAAACTGTTGAGATCTACATGCTGCACTTTGGAAGGAAGGAGCATGTTGCTCACGCTCCCTTCCCCAGGGAACCGGCTGGGTGCAGAGAGGAGCATTCCCATCGTTTCCCATCCTGGCAGAGGCACTGCTGGGGTCACGATGGGACATCAGCGGGAACCAGTAAGGTGCAGAAATGGCCTTAGTACCTAGGATGTCAGCTGGTGCAGAGTGTTGACAGGTATTATTGACAACAGACCACATATATCTCATTGAAAGAGGAGCAGAACAAAGCACTGCTAGTGTTGTATGTGGTTGCTGCACAAGTAGATGTAGTGACAGAGTTGACATCTGGTTTTAGAGCAAAGTCTTTTTCCTTTCCATCCATGTAATGTGTCTTATTGCAGTAAGTAGCTGTTTGAAAGTTGGGAGCTGTCTATAGGTGAGTTAAGGTCTGCGGCTTATATTTCTTGAGAGGTACCCTTATTTTCCTGAAATGGTTGTACCATGTCAATTAAGTACTTGAGTGGCTTCTGCTGGGAGCTGTATGTGACCTGTGGTGAAGTTCTGCCATTTCCTGTTTTTGGTCTGTCATGTATTTATTGGTTATTACTTTTTTAAAATATTTATACTCTGACCTATACTGAGAGATTTCAGGGCAGCTTGCAATAGCATTAAAACATATTATACAGAATAAAAACATTAAGATAGTTTAAATAAGCATATTAAACAATATAATGAATTAAAAAACAGATAGTTGTATATTACTTCTGGGTACAAATTTTATTTGTCCCCCTCCACTTCATTCACTGGGCATTATAGCTTGAGAAATACCTGTTGTAATTCTATGAGTTTAGCATCTCTTTCATGTAGGTCTGAGGAGATGTAATTGTATTGGGGGGCTGGGTCTAAGTGAAAGATTTGGTAGTGTGTTCAGGGTGAAAGCTGTGGGGGTATGCAAGTATGTGTAGCCAGCAGTGAGTTTGTAATATAGAGTTATGCTTAGATGTCCACTGTGTAGGTGTCAAGAAACTGAACTGGTTGTGTGGGTTGTTCTGCATTAATGGTAGAATAGAAAGTGTTGAAATTCTGGTAGAACATCTTGAGTGATTCCTCTTCATGAGACCAAATCATAAAGATGTTGTCAAAGTATGTCAGGTGGAAGAGAGACCTTTGGATGCTGGAAATGAGGAAGTATTGTTCCAGGTCAGCCACAAAGATGTTTGCATATTGTGGTGCCATGCATGTCCAGGGCAGTGCCATTAACCTGAATTTTAATTTTAATACCATTTTACCATTTTAATACTAAAAATGAAATCATTATGTGTCCGTCACAGACTTTAGCGGTTAGGTCTGCTGTGGCCCCATCCAGAAATGTATTCTTTGTATCTTGTAGTCAAGCTATGTGAGGGATGTTGGTGTATAGAAAATCCAGACCTATAGTGATTAGGATTGTGTTGTCTGGTAGGTTATAAAGGGGATGCAATTTCTGCAGGAAGTTGGTTAGGAGTGTTGTTAGCAATAGCTTAAGGACATTGTCCATATATCTAGAATCCCCAACTATGAGTGTTCCAGTGCTTGAGAAAGGAGACTGAGAGAGGCAACTGTTTCTCAGGAGGCTGAGAAACAACTGGCCAAGACCACATTCTATGGAGTCCTATCTACAGATCCTACAGATGAGTAACAGAAGGAATTACACAAATTATTCAGAGAATTCCCCAGCAAGCTACAGAACCAAATCCAAATTTACATACTCCAGGATCCTCAACCAACTACTTGTACCCATTACCCATAACACATAAAAAAGGCAGTGGCTGACAGAATGGCTCATTGTCTCAAGTGTTGAAACTGTCAGTGTAGTAGACTAAGTACTTCATCCACTATTCATATATTTACCTGTTCACTTTGGCTTGTATGAAAACCTTGTTCCCCAATTACTGTCTCTTCAACTACTGGTTACAATCATTGAGACTGAAGTTTTCACCCTAACTCCATACTCACATTTCTATTACAATTCACACCCTCCTCTCCTTGAAACAAATGTGGTCCCCACAGCTATCTCTCAAGATTGAGGGACTGAATGTTCTTTGCTCTTTGTCAGCTAAGCTGTTTCTATTTGCAAGCCCCTCTTGTCACCATATGGTTACCTGAGCTCCCAAGCAGCAGATTTTGCATCAACACTCCAATTACACATTCTTAAGTATGAGAATTTCAAGATTTTTAACATGGGGAAATGAGCAGGCAGCTTAATAATCATTTAGGCTATTTCGTTAAAATGGACATGTACACAAACAAAACTCCCAAAGGGAGGAACATAGACTTCTCATTGTCTGGGCACATAGCTTATCATTAACATTGCTTGAATGGCACTCAGCATCTTATATCATGTTAGCATCTTAGCAAACATCACCTTGAATCATCCATATAGTCTTACACTTTTAAGGAATGGAATCTTTGTATGTCTTCTGTGAATGAAACACACAGATATCTGTGTCATTACAGGCATCCATGAAAAATAATGCTATTCCAAAGGTTTTTTTTAAATCTATCTAGATAAAAAGTATCTATTTATTGTAGCCTATTTAATGATTAGAGAAGAGAGTTTCTCTCTCTGTCTCTTAGCAGCATTTTACCAGCCGGGAACAGCAGCAGCAGCATAAATGCCATTGGAGACAGCAAGATTTGATAGCATAGCATAGCAATAGCATGTATATTTCTATACTGCTTATCAGCTAAGTTCTCTCTGTTTACAATGTTTGTTAGCTAATTGCCCCCAGCAATCTGGGTACTCATTTTACCAACCTGCGGAAGGATGAAAGGCTGAGTCAATCTGGAGCCTGGTAGGCTCAAACTCACAACCTTGTGGCTGCAGTACTGACATTTAACCACTGCACCACGAGGGCTCCATTTAACTCCTGTGCCACCAGGGTTTGATGTTGTTGGAGGCTGCGTAAATAACCCGCCCTTTGTCTATAAGGAGGAAGCTTTTATATCATTTGTCTGTCCAATCAGAGACGGATTCAAATAGTCCCCATTAATGTCAACAAAAATTCTGCCATCCAATCAGACATGAGATCTTACTGTCTCTCTATACAAGGCCGCTGAGACAGAACCTTTCTGCAGGCTGGCCCCATAGTTTGAGTTCCTGTCACTTATTTTGCCCTTTCCCCCCTCAAGATCCCTCCCTGGATCAGGTACTTGGAGTTCAAGATGATCCATATATCAATGTTAGATACCTTCTGGAATATATTCATAGAAGATTTACAGTTTTCTATTTTATAATGAACTAACTCAGTTCCAGTTATCCAAACAACCAATGTTAGGCAAAGAGGATAGGGCTGGTCTGGGATGACCACACTTACACTTCTCCTTTGTTGTTCATTCTGGATGAAAGCTATAAAATATAGAGGCTTTTTTCCTGCTCATGTTCTTTTGTCCAGGTTATGTGCTGCCAGTTTGTGAGGATAGGCAAGGCCAAACTGAGGTCTTCAGGTACCCCATCATACTTTCATGATATGTTACATTTTATCTTACCTGACATAGCTCAAAACAGAATCAAATGTGTGCGGTTTTGGTCTTAGACTAAAACGTTAGAAACAAAATCTAGTTCAACAGCATGTCCTTATTTGAAGAAGGCAAAGCAATGAGGGACCAGAATTCCACTGCAGCACAGTGCAAGCAATATGGATTTTTTCTTTTCTTTTTTTTTATTTTTTGCTTCTCATGCAACAAAGTGTCCAGGATCTGATTGCTTAAGCAAATGAACCTTTGTCCCTATGTACTAGCGAACACTGTCATGACACTTCTTAAAGAGCAAACAATATACAAATGAAACTCCTTGGATTTAGAGAACTAGAATATGATAACCCTGAGCTGGAAGAATGAGAATAAGCAAGTATTGCTTGTACCTAGAAAGGGTAGGAAAGAGAGTTAGAAGGAAAAAAGCTGAATGAATATGGAAGTGAAAGGAAGAAAGAAAACCCAAGTAGAGCACAGTGCAGCAGAGAGATGGCATGGTTGGGGGAGAGGGTAGACCAAAAGTCAGTCAAAGCTGTTTCCTGCCAGTTAATACTGGGATTGAGAATCAGTACTGGGATAGAAATGGGATACATGTTAAATCCAAGTGAAGCTGGCTACTTGCTAAATTAAAAGCAAAAACAAATCAAAGATCTCAGAAGATCTAGAAAGCCTTCTGGTACTTGGAGACAGGATGGCTCTGATACTGTGGACAACAATAATAAAGAGATCTTTATTTATATATCATAAATGGTAAAGCTCTAATATGCATGTGAGTGAATTGTGAGTGCATAGAGACTCTCATGTGAAAGTGCATGATTTAAAATCTATTAGTCTCTTTTATAGGACAGAGGAAAAATAATTTTGCAAATAGAAATAGAACTTGTGTGTTATGCTTGAAAAGAAAACACATTGAAGAATGAAGCACATTTTATGCAAGCGCTGAATAAAAGGTGTTCAAATCAAATGTCTCACATCTTATCACTTAGCAACATTAGCACAAATATTATCCTTCCACAGTGAGTTGCCATACAAATTCTGCTTTCTCCTTTATATTCAGTCTGCATGCATAGGTAGCTTTTGTTCCTTCTTGAAAGCAAATAGCTACTTTCTTTCTGCATAAAAGCATATTTTTATATTTTATTTTACACAAGAAAACATGATTTCAGCAATGAAGTGTATACAAAAGAAGAATGCGTCATTTTTATTTACTTTAAAGATACTTTGTAAGGGAACTTTTTTGTTACAGAAACCTTGCTAGATGAGCATGTAGACTACTATATAGATTTTAGTAACTACTAGCGTATTTACCTGGCATTGCTCAGGATTTTATTTTCTCATAGGTAACATTTGTTAGAAATACCTTAGGAATTACCTTACCTTAAGAATTAGATGCAGTTGAAATACACAGATTTGATATCCTGTGTCTGTAATTCCCCAAACTGCCTTGTCCAGTATCTGTAACTTTTGCCCATAGTCCCAAATCCAATCTGTATACACAGTTGTTAACAAATAGAGGTTGGGTTCCTGAGGGAATACACTGTCCTTCTCCTTGCTGTTAGGCCTTGTCCCCATAGCAACTGGCCTATTCCAGTACTTGCAATTTATCCCCATATTTCCCAATCCAATCTGTATTCAGAGTTGTTAACATAACAGAGGTTTGGTTTCTGAGGGAATACACTGCCCTCTTCTTGCTCCTGGGCCTCGTCTCTATAGCAACTGGCCTAAGGTCCAAGAGCTTTCCGACTGAGTATTTTAAAGGCCCCTCCCTGAACTTCCAACCCCAGTATTCAATAAAATCTTCACAGCCAGCCAATCATATGAAGTCTTCTTGCTTCACACAGCCAATCATATGAGGTCTGCACCTGTTTGATGCAGACAAACAGGCAAGATCACTTACAAACTTTGACTTTTAAATAGTAGATGTGATGATAGTGTACTATGGTATGGTGATTAAGAGTATGTGGAATGACTAGGAAGCCTTGACTTTTGTGATTTTAGGCAACTAACTTGTTTTAGCCTCAGTCTCCAGTCAATAACATGGGGAAGATTACATTGGTCTAAGTGCTTCTAAATAAAGCTTTTAATATACAGTTTTCCTGCTTTATTCAGGGAGTTTTACATGTGTTCCAAATACTCTTGTCATAAGGTAACTGCTGCCCCCCAGTATATTTTCACTGCTTGTTCTACCTTCCTTTTACCATAAGATTTCCATTAAGGAGGGAAAGACAGAATACCTACAACCTGTCTTTTGATTAGTAGCACTAGGAGCTGTCCTGCAAGCACTGAGCATCACTTGAATTCTCAAATCAGTTTTGGCATTCCAGAGCTTTGTGTAAATAATAGATTATTATCAACTTCTTCCTTTGCTTTTTACAACTTTGAAATAAGTTGCATGTTGGCCAGAGTTTTCCCACGGATTCATTAACCAGATTCTTTTCTGGGGCTGTAATCTCTGCATGAGAATATCTTATGAAATAAACTCCAACTGTTTGATTTGGGCACAGTTTTACTGTGCAAAGTGTTGATCTTGTGCTGGTCTTGTGAGCTGAAACCTCCCTTTTGCCATCTCCTAGATAGATGCTTTTCTGTGTAGAAGCAAATGCTAATTCTGTGCATAAATGCATTTGGTATGGAACGTTTTTTATTTTACACTGCCAGTTCATTTCAAAGGGCAGGCCCAAGGTTGAAAAAGCCATGCTTTGCTTGGAGTGTGTCCAGTGGCCCTAAAGACCTTTGGCAGTCTTCTTTCATCATGTTCATTCATCCATATATCCTACTGAGGGTGACAGGACAAATTACAATGCTTCACACAGGATACCATTAATCTTGAGCAAGTAACTTATTGCCAGTTATTAGCTGTTACCTTGAAAGCCCATGAATACAAAAGAAAATTATCCTAATGTTCTCATCTGAAGATTAATTGAAAATGCAGTAAGTAAATTCACAGGGCCATTAATCTGTAGATGAGGCTATAGCCGTTTTTGAAAGTTTGGGTTAGATGTTACTTACACATTATGACATGACTTTAAAAATTGTAACAGTAACATTGTGGGCCTCCCAGTCTCCTTTTCTTGAGGTCTTAGCTTAAACTTGTAAGATTTGTAACATTGCAACAATGGATGGGATCTAGTGTTACTTATGTGCAGTGGAGCTGTGGAAAGCAGGGGTGGCTAGTGGATCTCATTCTATGGGAGTGGGTAAATCCATTCTTGAGTTTACCACTCTTTTCACAGCTGCTCCAAACTGAAAGGTAGCGTTCCCAAGCAGGACCCTTCCAGGATTTGGAACTGGCAGAGCTGCCATACAACTTGCAGCAGCTACAGAAGGAGCTGGGCTAAAATTAAGAATGAATTCATGACCTTCATAACAACAGATCCACTGGCTGCCTTTGATTCTCACAGTGCTACTGTGCCCATGTAACAGTGGCAGATCAGCCAGCCCTGCTGAAGTGGACTTTGCTGCCCCTTGCTTCTCATGGTATCTCCCATGCATCTTAGTAATGCAGAGGGGAAAGGAACTCTGCTGAATGAAGCAACATACAGGGCGGGGGCTAAAGAGGAAAATAATGGTTTCCCCAAGAGCAAGGACAGGAGATTTCTGTGAGTGGTTTTGATAGCATCGGAGGGGAGGCTGCCATGGGGAAGACAGGACAGGGAATCCTGCTTCCATCAGTCCCATTAATATCTGTATATGTACAACAATAAAATCTGCATTGTGGTTGTTTACAAAAGTAATGTTTTACAAATATGATATTGTAGCTCCCTTTTCTGAGAAAACAGAAATTTCAATTAAAAATGTCTATTTTGTTGGTTTTTGGGAGGAGTGTTTTCACAGTGGTAAAGAATGTTTTCTTTCTGTCAAAGCCTACCACTTTTGTAAGAAAGCAATCAAATGTCCCTCTGTTTTTTACTATTACTTGGCATCATGGTGTTCGAATTTTGCTGTGCGCATCCTCACAATAACCCTGCAATTTTGGTACGAATGTTTTACAGACTATGAACAAAGGCTGAATGTATCACTAGGCTGATTCTACTCTAGAAATTACTTTTTAAAAAATTTAAGTGCATCTCTACCCACTGGGTGACAGTTATATTCTTACACCGTTCCAGAATGTACTATTCCAAACTTGGTTTTAAATCTGACAGTAGTAACTTTTAAAACATCTCTGAAATAGAGAATCATAAACACTGCTCCTTCTATCTTACTTTCTGTCTTTTCCATTTCTATTTGTTTGGCAGATTAATTTCACAGCTGCATTCTTGAATCATATCAAAAACTGTGCATCTCTTTTGCATAACTCAGTCACTTATTCTTCCATTAAATATTTCAGAATTCAGAACTTGAATGTCAGGGCATTCAGAGTGTGAGTGCGGTGTGGCCAGGGTTTTTCTAAGTGGATGCTGAGATGAGGGGAAGGGATTGTTTTGGCTAGCCTGCCTTGAAAGGTCTTGCATCATCACAGAGTACTCAACATGAGGAGGTTGTGTGCTGTAAATACAATTGGTCACCCCATATAGACTGGGGTGTGGTTAAGTCCTTACAAAGTTTTAGGGCGTAACAATGTACTTTACCTTAGGTTCAAGTGCCTCTGGTCATGCTGCTGCAAGGGCTATTTTTTGGCTTGCATCTAGACATACTGTCAGTCTGTTTTCCTTTCTGCTGCTTATTGTGCCTGACTGTTTTGTGCTTCTTGGCATGCTGCCAGAAACCCTAACTTTTAACTTATGTGCTCTGTTGAATAAGCACTATGACTTATTGTTTTGAGTCTGTGAGACTTCTTTTTTCCTGTCTGGAGCAACTGACTGCAGCTGCACATCGCTTTCTAATTAGCACTCTGCACATGCTCTGAGGTGCATACCTCGCATTACCCTGATATGAACTGTAATCATAACTTACATAAGTTGGGAATGGATACTGAGGTGAGCATGGCTCCTCCATCCCTGTCTCTCTGTAGAAGGATTGAACGTTCTTTGCCTTATGCTTGTCAGTATCCATTTAGCTAGGATTCCTTAAAGTTTAGCACTGTAAGCAACAGTGCTGTCTAGTAGGTGTATCAAAATCAGCATTCTTCTTAAGAACATTGGCTGTATTCAGTATTGCAGTTACAGATTTGTAACTAGAGCTGCAGATCCATAAAAAGTCTGTATTTGGAAAGACTGTGGAGTCTTACTGGAAACCTGTGTAAATGCCACCCTAGTCCACCTTAAGAGGCAGCCAGCAGACAGGGCAAAGGAGATTCATTCAGCTTCTGATTGGAAGCAGGATCATTGTTTCAAGTCCTTGTTTCAGCCTTGGTGGCTAATGGAAGGATGGTGGAAACATCTCCTTGTGCCCTTATTGGAAGCTGAATAGACCTTTTTTTGCCCAATCCGGCAGCTGACTGTTAAGGTGGGCAGGCCAGGAGATGTTGCTTCGTTACACAGATGTAACTAAATAGCTGGTTTAGGATTCTGGTAATCATAAGCTTTGGACTTTCAGGAAGTATATACTATATGACAATATATGTGGCTTCATTATTTTTGTATTTATGAGGAAATTACAAGAAAAAATTGCTAGTAAATTATTAAGGAAAACAATTAACTTGTACTTATACAGTTATACTGTTCTTGTGGAGATTCATTACAGATATCACCATACATAATCTAGGCACATCATCTTTATGTAAAAGTAATCCCTGATTTAAAGGGAGTGCCATTTGTGCGCTGTGACAAGGCAGAGTGAGGCAGAGGCTATCTTTTCCAGTGACTAAGCTTTTCCTATTCCAGAAGTCTGTGCAATTTCCTGGTCTGTGTAGGACAGGGCTGGGCAATTATTTTTTCCATGGGGCTACATGAGAAACTAAAAATATTGTGGAGGGATGGGCATATTGCCCACGCTAGAGCGACCTCTCCTGGAGGTCTTCTTCACTGGGGGGTGCGCTAGAGCAGTTAAAAAAAGTGAGGTTCTGCTCTAGCGCAGCCGCAGGGGTGGCGCTGTGAGTTTTATAAAAACCACCTTTGCAAGTGGTTTTTATAAAACTCACCCGCGCTGCCCTGTAGCAGCCCCCGGTGAAGAACCGCAGACGCGGTAGCGCATCCCTGCAGATCTGCCCAGGGGCGGGCTTCCAGCTGGCGCGCTGTCCTGATTGGCGGAGCGCTGCTGGAAGCCGCTGGCCACCATTTTGGGCGCCACTGAGCGCCGCCAAAATTCGGCGGCGTTTGGAACGGCGGATCCGCGCTCTCTGCAGGGACGGAGCAACCCGCTCACGGATAAGTTCTGCCCCTGCGTGCGCGGCCCCGTTTTGTCCCCCCCCGTGAGTAAAGGGCCTTAGAAAGTATGTTTGTTTTGTAATTTCCAATTAGCCTTACAAGGGCCGGTCAGAGCCAATCAAAGGGCCGTATGTGGCCCAGAGGCCGTACAATGCCCAGGTCTGGTGTAGGACAAGGTGGGTGGAACTGGCAAAGCTAAAGTAGAGGCTTAAATCCAGGCTTAAATCCAGTCTGAACTCCTCAACATTTGGCATGGATCCCCCCTTTCTTTTCTTGTTTATGGTTTTGAGGACTTGTTCATTCCATATGTGAATATATATATTCAATGTTGCCAGAAGTTTAGGCAGTGTTTACCATGGTTTCGGGTAAACAAGGCATGGATGACCATCAGATCCAGCTGCAGATATTATTATTATGGGACCTTGGGGGTGTGGGCAACCGAGGTCATGCCCAGCTTGAGGACAGATGGTATGCCTCATCCCTAGGTGTCAGTAGAACCACACAGTGGCTTACACCTACACAGAATCTCAAGTTTGTCATTCCACAGGTATATCTAGTAGATGGGCTGGGTGAGCTGGTTTCCATACTCAGCAGGTAGACTGGGTGATGGATTCCCATCAGTTTGCAAGTACATTGATTGATGCCTCGATCCATGCTGGGGCCAACCCTCTGCAGCTGAAACTAATAAAAACTCATACTCTTGTAACTTGCAGGGCCATAGTATTTGTAGTACATAAACATAGTTCTCACAGTGTATTTCAGTGAGGAAGAATGTCATCTTTGATGATATTTATAGTATGTGAGGCATCATAGATCTCACCTGTTAACATAAACTGTTAACACAAAGCATTTACATACATTCAGGGTTTGATAGCATTTCAGCATTTATAGTACATTCATTGATTCAATATGGCTATAACATGTTTCAAAAAGTATTTGTAGGTCTCTTTGTTCAGAGAGTATTTCTAAAACTAAGAGCCAGCATTTCAATCAGACCATTGCAAATTCAAAGTGTTCTCATTCATTCTATAGATTGTAATCAGCTAGCAGTGTCAGTATTTTTTAGCACAAGTGCCCATAGGGCTGGCCTCTAACTGCTGTAGTCTGACAGCTTTTATAGCTGTTTCAGACATTGGTTTATCTAGTTCTTATCTGATCATACTTTAGAATGTTTGCCTCTGAAATGATATGATTTTGAGAGGTCCAAAATGTCCAGTCTGGCTTTCTACTACCATTATATGGTATTTTCTCCATTATTATTATCTGTCCCTCAGTACTTATCCAGGGAAACTGTGGCAGTTGTTGGCATTGGCTTGTTTCCCAAACAGGCAAAGTAAGCTTCCTTTCCTGTCTTTCACAGATGCAAGTAATTTTTAAACTTTTGATTTCTAAAATGTAGAACCCTAAATGCAACAAGTACATTGTTATAATTTGTGAAGTCATAACAGATTTCTCATAACGATACTAGCAACTAGAAAAGATAGTACATTAGAACTATAATGACTGTTTGCTACAAATCTGAAACCCCTTGTTTTGAATTTGGCTGCCTCTGCCCTGAGCTCACCAGCTGACCTTAGGGAGACCACTCAGAATCAGTCCATCTACAGTATGTGGGAGCGATAATACTGACTTGCTTCACAGGACTGTGGTAAGGATTAGATCTAGATAAGCAACTGAGACTTTCTCTGTGGCTGCTCTGAGACTGTAGGACTCCTTATCAAGTGAGACTAAGGTGATCCACTCCTGTTGCCCTTCCACTGGCAGGCAAAAACCTTTTATTCAGGTGGGCTTTTGGCAACTTGTGCTTTTAACTCAATTGACTTTTAATATTAGGATTTGTTTAATTTGTTTTAATATTATAACTTTTGTGGTTTTATCTGTACCATTTTATTTTATCTTCTTGTATGTGCTTGAGTCTCTGTTTTAGGAGAAAGGTGAGATATAAATGGAAGGAAGGAAGGAAGGAAGGAAGGAAGGAAGGAAGGAAGGAGTACTAGATAATATGAAGTAGTTTGAACATTTTGAAAGTGCTAAGCAGATGTTTGTGTTATATCATAGAGGAAAGAGGTCAAGATTCAAATCTACATCATTATTTTTTAAACTCTTCCCTTTCTTTAGGACCCCCCTCAAGTAGCTAACCACTACCAATTAAAACATTAAAAAAAATGGAAATGAAGAAATTAAAGAATGATGATAAAGCATCTTCTCCTATTTCATTCTGCCTGTAGAGTCAAGCCTTGTACCACCATGAAGCATATCTAGCCAGGGCTCCATTTTATTGGGAGGAGCCTTCACTACCCATTCTGGCTCACAAATTCATTACTGTAAGGAAGGCCAAGGCATGCATCAAGAATGGAGGGAGCCACTGTAGATGACACGTGTATTTTGCAGGGCTGGGGACTGGAGGAAAGTTGCCTTTACACTACCAATTTTTGTGAAATTTGTCAATTTTTGTTATATGTCAAACTAGACTTGATGGTAAACACAAATATTTTCCCTTCCTCTTAACAACAACTAGATTGTGATTTTGGATTTGGTAGCTGCAAGCAGCCTTTATCTCTGCATTCTTTTCTTGCTTTGAAGCCATCTGGAAGTTACCATTTGTTCTGGAGATGTCATTGGCTCAAACAGCACCTTGTGGAGCAAATAGTAGTCTTTGATGGGATTTCTTTACTGAACCTCCACTGTCATGCCATGTTTGTGATCTGGACCTGGTACCCTCTGGCTGCTATTTTAAAGGAGGAAAATCATGAGTGAGATAATGACTTGGCCCCCTGTGACTATCATTTTAAAGGGGGTTATTCATGGGTAAGATAATGTCATGGTTAACATCATATCTGGTCTGATCCTAAGTGTCCTGGATTTAAGGATATATGCCTCTCAAATAACGTATTGTGCTTTTTTGTGCACCAGTTTGTGATCATTGCTGTATAGGATACCCAGTACTCCTCCCTCCTCCCAACAGTATTATAAATGAGTACTTGTACCTGCTATTTTAAAAACAACCCAAAATATTCCTTTATTGCAGTGGTTCTCAACCTGTGGGTCCCCAGATGTTTTTGGACTTCAGCTCCCAGAAGCCCTGAGCATTGACCATAGTGGCTGGGGCTTCTGGGAGCTGAAGTCTACAAACATCTGGGGACCCACAGGTTGAGAACCACTGCTTTATTGGAACTATGAGTCTGTAGCAAACCCTGAGAGGGAGACTGCAGGGCCTCCTCCTCTTCCTAAAACTGTCAGTAGCCAATTCCCCATGAGGACACACAGTACAGGTTCTGCTATTTGCCAACGCAGCACCACAGACACATGCAAAGATAAGCACTTTTCCTGCAATTCTATTCATAATACCAGAGCACCTGCAGGTGCTGTCTAAGGTACTTATTATGAATGTTAAAAATAAAAAGGGCACTTGCTCTTTGAAAAGCTAGATAAAATGTTAATACAATGCAAAGAGAGAATTCTCTCAAATTAAGACCCTTGAAGAGTCAAGAATTCTCAACCTTTCTATGTCCTATTATCTCCCGTTGTAGAAAGAGTATCAGTTTTCTGCTACAATGCCCACTCTCCAAGCAGCTTTAAATAGATCCTTCTTTGCTGGCTTGTGAGATGCTTGAACCCCATCTTTTTCTTCTTCCTGCAGTGCCAGTTCCCAATAAAAATTAAGCAGAATTTGCTCCATAACAGTGATTAACAAGGGCCCCAGGTGCTGGACAATGTTTTTCATAAATACAGAGTTTCCATTCTGCTCATCTTCAGGTGTTCAGATCTAGGCTTAAGTAAGATGGAACTCGTACAATGCATTGGATTTTCTATTCGTTATTTTTGTTGTGCTACTATGGTTTTTATGGTTTGTATTTTTAAATAGGTTTTTTTTAATAGGTTAATCGCTTTTTAACTTTTGCATTTTATGAATGCTTAATTATATTTTTTAATCTGTCGTAAGCTACCTTGAGTCCCGAACTTGAAAAAGGTGGGATATAAAGATATAAAATTAGAATTGAAACAAAAATAGGCTGACTGAATGCTTACAGGATTTTCATTTCCTAAAATAAGCTCTGAAAACGAAGGTTGATACCATCAGCCTAATAAGGGGCTTTCACTTTTCTGGGAATACAAATGTTTTACATGCTTACCAGAGGATCCAGACACTACTTAATATATATACAAATATATATACAAATATTCACTGCATATTGCATATCGTTAGTGTTTGTTTTTTTAAAAAAATAGGTATCTCCTTTGCACATGAGAAGAGTATGCAGTCTTTTTATGAAGAGTTTTTCTGTGATAGCAATAAAATAAAATGTGATAAAATAAAATCCAGGATGGTGGAATCACTGTGCTCTTTAGGATTCATTACAGATTTGGTTCTCTGTCTATTACAAGAAATTCAATAATCAATGAAGTTCTCATTCACAGGAAGGGTAAGGAAATTAAAGTCTACAGTACATTGGGACAGCTTTTGAAGGTGGTCTCAAAATTGAAGCTGGCACAAAATTTTGTGTCAAGACTTTATTAACCAGGGCCAGGTGTTATGAACATATTCATTCCTTTCTCACTGGCATTGACTTCTATATGATACCTTGGCCCAGTTGAAAGTGCTGTAAAGCCCTACCTGTCTTAAGACTTCAGCACTATAAAGGGATGTCTTTCTCCGTAGATATCTTCCAGTGTCCTGAAATCTTTGGAGAAGGCTTTCTTCAAGTGCCTCATCAAACTGAAGAATGGTGGGTGGTCATGAGATTTTATAGCAGTTCCCACACCCACCTCTCACATTTTTGAGAGAGAGAAACTCATTTGGCACGTATTTAATGACTTTTGATGGAAGGCAGGGATAGTTCTATTTTCTGAGGACTTCTTAACATTTTTAAAATATCATTTTCGTTTTACTCATTTTATTTTAGTATTGGACTGTTGATGATGGTTATTATCTGCTATTATTTGGAGTAAGTTTTAGCTTTCTCATTTGATGAATTGACTCATATTATTCCTGGTATTTGTATTATGCATACAGAGAGATAGTGAGTTGACTGGCCCAAGGTCATCCAGTAACACTCATGGCTGAGTCAGAATTTGAACTGGGGTTTCCTCAGCTATCATGTAATACTTAGCCAATACACCATTTTTTTCCTTACTTTTATTAACAACACTCCTTTGGAGCACAGGATATGAACCACATAGAATAAGTTAAAGATTTTCGTGTGATTGTTTCAGCCATTTGTTACCTATTTTGCCCCTCATTTCAGATAAAAAGGAAAGGAAAGGAACCAGCTTGCTCCCAAATGCAACCTTTTCAGTTATTTTTCTCCCTTTTTTTGTGTAGGGTATGCTATGCCCTGGAATGCTGCAGTATAACAGTGTGCTTTCAAGCTGGGGGTGGGAGTAAGTGGTGGTAGTGGTGGTGGAAATGTCATAGTGTAGCTCAAGGAAAAACTCATCTTGTTAGTGTAAGGTTGTTTACGTTATCCTTCCCCAAGTTTCTTGAGCCTCCTCACAAGAATAGTCAATGCTCTGCTTGGAATCCACCATGCCCTTTGCAGAAACCAGTAACAGTAGGTGGGATCAGGATCATCAAGCCACCAGTTCTTTAAAGGGTGGAGCTTGTCCACAGTGCTACATATTTCTGCAAATTGCTTAGTCCATTTTGCCACACCCTTCTCACCCCATGGAAGAAGCTCTACCCTCCCTCATCTCCTGCCTGCATTCCTCCCTCCAACACACCCTTATGTAAAGCAGCACTGCTTGGCTGGATCTATTAGGCTTGTCTGTCTCTGTTAGGCCACTCTAGCTTCTGGTCTCCTTCTCTGCAGTTGGCATGCTGCAGCTAGGTCTAAGAGACAGACTTTATTATGTTTAGTTTGAGTTTAAAATCTAAATAAAGCTGGTTGGTATTTCTCTTTGAAAGTGGCATTGTGTTGGTTTTTTTGCCTGGTATATGAAGGCTGCAGAATTTCACAAAAGATAATCTGGCAAACAAACACTGAACAAGCTAACTTCATCCTATCCATGTCTAGCCTCCCTGCCACCTCGATCTCACACATTTTTTAAAAATTGTATTAATAAACAAGGCACTGTGCAGGTTCACTGCCAGAGAGCAGGCACTGGTTACAGTTGTGTCAGTTCCACAAATGATAAGAAAACAATTAGCGCCTAATCACACAATCCTGGACATGTTAGTTTGGAAGAAAATCGTATTATATCCCATGCAATTTATAGCTTACTAAATCCTTTCTAGATTCTAGCATAAAGGTGAGCCATGAAATTCCTGTTTCAAATTTTACCTCAACCATGAATTCACCAGATGGCCTAATTGTTCTCTTAGCTTCAGCCTAATATTGGGAAAATAGAGATGATTCTGACCTACATTTTAGGGATTTTGTAAGGGAAAGCTTTTGCAGTTTCAAAAATGCTCTATAAATACTGAGTATTGATATGTGAAACAAGTTTTTGGCATACAGTCAAAAGGCAGGAAAATGTGTTTAAGGGTGTAATTTTTATTTTGCTATTTGGTTACAAAAGTGAGTACGGGGGGCAGCGAATGCTTTTCAGCTGAGACAAGAATTCTTGGTATGCTGAAGAGTATGCCTATTACAGCCTGCGCGTCATGTGGATAAAAACATAACTCATTTTTTTTTGTTCTAGTTTTTCCTCTCATCAATTTGTTTGTTCAAATTTACTTACATTAAGCAAGCTGCTGCATCCAAACTACCTAATTTAGTTGGAGATGAATATAAATATGAATATTATTTTGTTTGGAAATGCGTCAAACATTTTCACTGTTTTGTTTTTTCTGTGTATTTTGAAGAGCTTGAAAGATTTTGGGCAAGGCTTCCACAGATACTGCCAGAGTGAAAGAAATTATTATTTACTGCAGCTGTGATGAGCTTAGCCTTGGAATAACACACAGCTAGATAACTGGGTCTTCAGGTTTAGCAGTTAGTAGAAATTTCCTATGACTTATAGGTTTCTGACAGCGTTTTGGCTGTCTCAGTAAATTATCTGAAGGTAGAGTTTGGGTTCCTGGATCTTGGAATACAGTGTTCTAATTTTCCAGTGCATCTGTGCCTCCAAATATCAAAGGTAAGCACTTGAAAATAAAATTAGACATTTTGGTTAATGCTTCCAGGAGTTTATCTAGTTGACATTTTCCTCCTAAGCCTGCTAGAAATAGTCAAGCTAGATGAACTCATAGAAGCATTAACCAAAATGGTGTGATTTTGCACAAGGTTTGATGGAGGTGATAATTGATACCTGCTTGTGCACAGGTATTATGCTTGAAAAACCACCCTCATTTTAGAAAAGTAGAAAAGTAGAAAAAAGTAGGAAACAGAGATGGCAAGGTACTAGAAGCCAAACAGTTGTATTTGTCAGACACATGTAAATGTTTCTCTCCAATATACAGAGATGTGTGTAGGACACTTGTTCTTATCCATTGGCCAGTAGAATAGTGTATTTTGAGAACCAATATCTTCCTTTAGTTACAAATTTGCCGTTCGACAAGACCAGAATGGCATTATCCTGCTACTTCACTATTTAAAAGACTGGTAACAGGTAACATTTCCTAGCTTCCACAAAACAGCTGGTTACAAAAGGTTCTAGCTTTATTGGAACTACTTATGAATTAGAGGTTGAAGTGTACCAGCACTACATATATCTGTAGTCCCAAAAGATTTCCCCAGAACTCTCTGTTCACTTTTCTTCCTTTTTTTTTTACCCCAGAGGTCTTACCAGCAGTAACGTAGAGAGCTATCTCTCATTTTCCTACCCTTCTTTTAAACTTAGGAAGCAGCTCTTTCTTGGTCCTGTCCTTTTTTGTTACCTTAATGTCTGAAGAATCTCAGTGATGGTGTCTCAGAGAACTCTCTTTTGTTCTGTATGTGAATTTGACCCAGTCATTCCCAAGTATATCCAAAAGGATTCATGGGTTATCATGCTCTCTGCCCCCCTTTATCTTAGAAATCTTAGCAGCAGTACCACACAGAGCCCTCTCCTATCTCCCAGTCTTCTGCCCTCTTTTAAACCTCAGGAATTTTAACAGTGGTGCCTTAGCCCTCTTCTGTTTTCCTGCCTTTTTCTCCTGCCTAGTGCTCTCCTGTTTTCTGGATGAGTTCTACCAAGTTCCCCTTCTGCTACGAAGCTCCCATTTGAAATGTTGACTTGAAACTGGCCGCTGCAACTAAGATAGCAACCAAGAATGCTGTCAAATTTTGAGGCACAGTGTCCAAATAAGTTAGGTCAGCTTTAGACATGCATACATTCTTTTTTTTTTTAAATCGTTCTACAAGGCTAATGGAAATGTATCTGGTACTGTCAGAATTTGTATCTAATAGGTCTCCTGAAGGGCTTGGAGCCTTATATCTTCCCACTTTAACCTTAGGAATTTTACAAAGAATACCATAGTCCTTTTCTATTTTTTCCCTTCCTCAAGAATCATACCAGCAGTAGCTCTAAGAACCTTCTCTTGTTTTCTAGGCACAGCAGTGCCTGCGGCTGCATATAATACCCTCTGAGGGGTCCGTAATAGAATGTGGATGAGAACCAGAACACTCTGTGAGACTCTAAAGTGTCTATCATGATGAGGCCGCTTTTTATTTCAGTGAGGCTCCCATCAAATTTCAACTCAAAATTTCCTACTGTAAGTTGGATGACAATGAAAAGCATTGACAGACTTTATTTATTTATTTATTTATTTATTTATTTAACAAGCTGCATTTCTCTCTTTCTCCCGCCTCCAAGTATGCAAACAAGTATAGCATGAGAGAGAAAAATGAAGGGGAGAAGTGAGCGGTTCTTCCCCTCCCAGAATTGTTCCATCCTTGGCGATTCTATTTCGTTACTATGTATAAATGTATGCATTAAATACTTTATTTTTCTGTACCAATGACTTGATGGCATAATTCTTTAATTTTCCACTTGTTTCCCCATCTGTCCCTAATTTTTGAACAGTGTGCATATATTTCATCAGCTGTTATTTTCTTTAGTGCACAAAGGCTGTATGTAAATATAGGAAGTAAATGAATGAATGAATATATAAAACTACCCCAACCTCCAAATGAAACATATCTTGACCCCACATACCCTGTTATTAAAGGAGTTCTGTTTTTCTGAGCTTCAGAATGTAGAGATCTTCATTTGTCTGTATTTATTTATTTATTTAAATCTTCACCCTGGCTTACTGGGCGGTGTCCCTGCTCCATTGCTGACAAAGGAAAAAAGAGACAATTCTATAATATAATTTAAAGCCAATGGCAGCAATTATTCTGCCTTGATTGTCTCCTTCACAGGAGGTTGGATGTAAATGGCTGCTTTGGGGGAGATTCCATTTAATAGAGGAAAAGCAAGTGAAGATGGAAGTGGTGGGAGTTTGGGTTTTTGAAACGCAATTGAGCTTTAGGGACAGAATGGTACATGAATGGACAAACAAAATATGCTGGACTTCCAAACTAGATATAAATAAAATCTCACTTATGTCATTTATGGAGCAATTAACACTCCCAGTCAGGATTTACTCTGAAAGAAACCAGTCCTTCCCTTTTTTATTGTCATCCTCTTTTATACGTGTTAATATTCTCAGTATCGTCTCCAGTTCTCTCACATAACTGACACAATTGTCCTGCCCATTGTGGTTGATTATGTGTAAATCCTTAACATGCTTCTGTTCATTTCTCCTCTCCCCTGCCTTTCACAGTGTTCCTGTGGTTTTTCAATTTAGTCTCTCTATGTTTCCCCCACACTTTCTAATTTTTGGCAGAGAGTTTAGGATAGTTCAGCTGCCAATGTGAATCAGGATTCAGAGGAATGCTCTTGATGTGGTAGGAAGTAAATTATTTACATAGGGCACTTTCTGTTGTTGGTTTTTAAGGTGAGGATTGTTCTAGTGTGTCATCCTTATGTAAGTTCTGGCTTCAAAGTCTGCATTTTGTTTAGTGAGGTTATTAAAAGCAAATACTTAATTGACAGAACCTCCCCCCACCTTAAATGCATGCTCCAAAGAAGCAGGGAGGGGGGTGTCGTTATGATAAAGATTCTTGCATATATTAATCTTTGCCAGAATCCACAGATCTATAGAATCATTATAACCATATGTATAAATTATTATTATTTACTCAGTAGCTGAACTTAATAGATTATCTGGAACATGTTATTTGTGTAATAATGAAATTGGAAAAATTCTTAATAGGGATTTTGTGGTATTAAAGCAGATTTAAATTAATACCAGTTATGGGTGGGTGAGTGGAGGGAAGTTTTAGTGAAGAAAGCTAGAAAATCAGAAAATCCTGAAGAAAAAATTGTACAGAATGTTATGAAAATAAATAATTGTAAATGTTTGCTGTGATATAAAATTATTTGGTAAGTAATCAGTTCAGATGTGAAGTAAAAAGTAAGACAGTGAATTTCTAGCAAGGAGATAATGATATAATGGTCTATAGCTGGCGACATGCGAAGAAATAGGAGCAGTGATATATAATTCCTAGGTAGAAGGAGGTACCTGTTGTTGTGAAGCATTTGTACTCAGCTGTGTTTTTGCAGAAATGGAAAGAATATTCATAATTATTCATTCAATGAATAAAATTTATTCAATGATGATTTTATTTGTTACCTGCCTCTGCTTGAGACTTCAGGTGGTGATAACACTGCAGAAGAATGTTGGTTTTCTCTCAAACCAGTGAGAAACCTACTTTAATATACAGGCAGTCCTCTACATTTATGGGTTTGACTTCTATGGATTTGATTATTTGTAGGTTTCTCCAATCCCTCTTCCCTTTTTCAGGGGAACCTTCCCTCTTGGCACAATCTTTAAAATACTCACCTCTGATCCTCCTCCTCCTCCTCTACCAGCTGCTGTCTGGCCAGCAATGGATGGCTCAGCACCCCAAACCCTCTCCCAATGCCACCCCCACACCCAAGGATGATGATGGGACAGAGAAAGGAAATCTAGGGCAATCATGACAACCCACTCCTTTTCCCTCTACTTTCCCTGACCTGGTATGGACTCTGCATGCCTTTGCCCCCTTCCCACAGACACAAACACACATTTTGATATTTGCAGTTTTTCCACTTTGTGAGGGTCCTGTGCCCCTAACCCTAGCAAATGTGGATGTCTGACTGCAGTAGTACTTGTGATCCTTTAATGCATATGAGGACAAAATAGTTGGGGATTTGCATTTTTACTTCTCTGTTTTCATACAATAGCAATAGCATTTATTTCTATACCGCCTATCAACTAAGTGTTATCTAAGCAGTTTACAATGTATTTTTAGCTAATTGCCCCCAACAAGCTGGGTACTCATTTTATCGACCTACAAAAGGTCAGGGAACTAGAGATGAGGGACTGAAGGATCTAGGAGTGAGCATCCTATCTATTATCAGAAGACCTCAGCAAGTTACTAAAGGAAGATAAGACTATAATTTCTGCTAAAGCAATCTAATAACTGAGCCCCAGTGGTATGTGATGGTACTCTAGGACTCCTTTACTCAAAAATAGGCACGAGTGGCTTAATCCAGATCAAGATCCTAGCATGGGGTAGAAGACTAGGAGGCTTGAGTCCCCTTTCCCTGCTGTAGTCTTGGTCAGGAAGGACCTCTCTGAGCCTGGAAATTACAGCTGCAAGTTGTTTCATTGAAACAAATCAATTTTTTTGACCACATAGTTTGCTAGTGTACCCCCAAAATTGATATGGAACTGGAGTGGCCAGTAAGAGATTAAATTCCCCTTATTCTTATGTTATAATTTCAGACTAGTTCTATGAGTTTATTGCAGGAGGCAGGTAAAGCACAATTGCAGCAGGATGTCTTTGGCTGAGACTTGTCACATGACTTCACTTCTCTTCTGTTGTTCTCCCTATGGGAGACCTTTTATTAAAGCAGAAGATGCATTAATGACCTCGTTTGTAAATGAAATGCTTTCCAAATGGTCTCTCATTGGGAGAACAACAGAAGAGAAATGAGGTAAAGTGATAAGTCCCAGCCAAAGACACTATAATCCATACTGTAAGTGTGATTTACTTGCCTTCTGTGATAAAGCCCCTAGTTTTCCTGTATCTATCTTGAATTTAATAAGATTTATCCACTAGCTACATTTTGTGTAGTTTGTTCCCATATTGCCTCTTAGTTATAAGCCAGTTAACTGCTAGCCTACTTGAGAATCATTTAGGTCAGTCAGTGAGCAACTAGGATCAGGAAGAGGGTCAGGAAGAGGATCCCGCTATCTATTTATTTTTTCATTATTTTATTTGATTTATACCACAACTTTCTCCCAGGATGGGAACCAAGGTAGCTTACAAGATAAAAGTTTAGATAAAACACTTATTTTATAAACATTAACAACAACAACAAAAAAATCTATTAAAAGGTGCATTTAAAATCTATTTAAAACATAAATTGAAAGATACCAAAAAAAAAAAAAAGGGCAGACCACACTACTTTTAAGCAGCATACTACCATATGATTAGAAATCAAAGGCCTATCTAAATAAAAAGGTCATAGCTTGCCAGTGGACGAAGATCAAGAATTGAGCTAACTTCACTTCTTGTGAAAGGTAATTTCACAGCCCTTGAGCAGCCACGAAGAAGGGTGTCTTGAGTGTCCTTACCAGATGGCCTGAGGGCTGAGAGAAAGCCCCCATCCCAAGTTCTGAACGCTTGGCTCATATAGGGAGATACAGTCTTTTAGTCTGCACCCAAGCTGTGTAGGGCTTTAAAAAGTCATAACCATCACTTTGAGTTCTGTCTGGAAATCGATCAGTAGCCAGTGAAGCGCTTCCAGCAGGAAAGTTATAAGAACCCTGTAACCAGCTGTGGTCAACAGCCTGGCTGCGGCATTTTGAGCTTGCTGAAGTTTCTGTACAGTTTCCAAAGGCAGGTACGCATGGAGTGCATTACAGCGATTTAAGTGGGATGTAATCAAGGCATATGTTGACAGAAGCCAGATCTGACTTCTCAAGGCACAGGTGCAGCTGGTATACCAGCTCTGACTGTGCAAAGGCACTCTTAGCCACCACCAAATCCTGGGCATCCAGGTTAAAATCTGAACCCAGGGCTACAGCCAAGCTGTGAACCTGAGATTTCAGAGGGAGTGTAACTCCATCCAGCACAAACTGAGTCCCTATTCCCTGATCTGCCTTTCAACTGACCAGGAATATATCTGTTTTATCTGGATTAAGTTTAAGTTTGTTCATCTTCATTTTGCCCAATACTGACTACAGATACTGGTTTAGTACAGAAGCAGTTTCCTTGGAATTAGATGGAAAGGAAAGACAGGGCTGGGTATCATCGGCATATAGATAACACTGAAGCCAAAACTCTGGATGACATCTCCCATTGGTTTCATGTAGATATTAACCAGCATGAAGGCCAAAACCTGCCCCGCAGGCCAATGACCAAAGTGTCAAACATGTGTCCCCCATTACCACCTTCTCAGTCTGTCCCTCCAAAAAGGACTGGAACCACTGGAGAATGGTGCCCTCAAGTTCCATTAAAGGGACTTGGCCCAGAAGGACACTGTGATAACTGAAGCCCCTGTCAGAGCTGCTGATGACAAGCAGCAGCTGTTGGTCCCTGTGGCTCTGGCTGGAGATGAGTCCTGTGGCTCAAGAGCTCCTCCTGCTGCCATGGACCAAGCAGGCGCGGACGTCTCTCTGCCTGCTCCTTTAGGGCGACAGGGATCCGATTCTGAAGATGTCTTGGAGCCTGTGTCAATCAGCCCACAAACGAGGCGGAGGCTCAAGAGAGCTGAGCAAAGGGAGGCTTCCTTGATTAGATTCAAGAAGCTGTGACTGGCCACACCTGTGCCTGAGCTATATAACTGCCTGCCTGGAAGCCTTCCTTTGCTTGTGGCAAACTTTCTACAAGCCCTCTTCTTGCTTGTTCCTTGCTTCTTGCACCTGGCTCCTGATACTTTGGATTGATCTCATGGCTCCAGACCCCTGGATTTTGTACTCTGACTATGGCTTCCACTTTTTGCTCTGGCTTAGGTAAATGGACTGCCTATGAGCAATTGCTTGCTTTGACTCCTCCTGGTGGGACTTTGCTATCTCTCCCACTCCCTTCTCTGGGCTGGCTTGCCGCCTGGGTCTCTGACCCTGACAAACACCATGGTTGATGGTATCAAAAGCTGCTGTGAGGTCCAGCAGAACAAGCAAGACACACTCTGTTTAGTTCCTGGCATTGGTTGTCTGCTAAGGCAGATGACCTCGGTGAATCATCTCAAGTACCCCACCATCCCTGCAGAGACTGCAAGTTCCAGTGAGTTTAAACCCCATCAGGTAGCGATCTGTTCATGACAATGGAATGATGGAAAGTTTCTACACACCCAGATCACCATCATCCCAACTGGCAAAGAATACTAAGTCTAGAGTGTAATACTATTTCCATCCATCACTTTATTTATAGTCCACATTTTTCTCAAAGTGGGACTCAAGGTACATAAAAAAGAGAGAAAATTACAATAAAAGCACATACAATTAAAAACATACCAAAAGTTCAGATTAAAACAGTGTTAAATTAACAACAAAATTAGATCCAGAAAAAAGGCCAGCAAAGGGTTCACAGCTGAGAGCTAGAAAAGGTCACAGAGTAACTGTTAACAAGTAATGGATGCCCGAGGAAGTGAAAAAGAGCTGCAGTTAGCAGAGGCTGGGGAGGCCTTCAGGGAGAGTAAAACTGTAGTTCTGCAAGAGAGCTCAAGCCTCATTGCAGTTAACAAGATCTGTAAATCTTAAGGAGTAGCCACTGTAAAAGTCTCTTCTGTGCTGGCTCCTCACTGGAAGAGACCCTATCAGACAGAGAATACCTCAGACTCATTTTATCTGGGTGTGCTAACTGGGGAAGAGTAAGGATGAGGGAAATGACTAAGAATACCCGTTCACGTTAGGGATCAGTTATTTTCTTACATATATAGTGTTTAACCAAGCCCTAAATTAAAAATACAATCTAAGTAATTTTTGTTAAACATTTTAAATGTTTTGAATAAATATTACTTTTGATTCCAGTTTAAAAATACATTTAGTCTTTCTATCTCACACAGCCTATCTCACTTACATTGTTATTAGGAAATGAAGGTTTGTATCAGATGTAGTTGGGGTCGGGGAAGATAAGTGTTAAGGTATGTATATTTATTCCCTATTCTCAGTTGGAATACAATTATAGCTGCCAGCTTGGGCAGCTGTAAAGTGATTGGATAAATTCGTGTAGAATGGACCTGTAAATGCCTACTAGCAAGGATGTGGATATATCAACTCTAGCACAAGAGGCAAAACATCTCTCTATATATGTAGCTGGGGAACATGAGATAGAGGGTGGAGTTGCATTCATGTTGTTCTGGCAGGCTTCCTAGAATCAACTGATTGACCACTGTCCAAACAAAAGTGCTGGATTAGCTAAGTCTTGGTCTGATCCAATATAGTTCTCCATAAGTTGCAAAATTCTTATGTTTTGATTGCCAGAGTGGTGTGGGCTTTTGAAATTATAAATCCTTCACACATGTTGGCATCTTTGGACTGGGACTGGTAGTAAAAATCCTTCACATATGGTTGCAGTATGGTGAAGTCTTCTATAGAAGATGAAGTGATATTTGATATGTGATAAAATATGATAGTGGAGTCATAAACTGTTCCTTGATAAAGAGCGCTTAAATTCAAGCTAATATAATTCACTTGAAAAGAAATTCCTTAACTTTTTTTCCGTTTAATTTTGCTTATGTTTAATTCTTTCTCTTTTTCTGTTTTGTTGTTTCTTCCCCCTAATTCAACTCTTACATCTGCTGTCCTCCACAGAACATCTGGAATATAACTGAATTCCTGAATATATCTTGTTCTCCCACATAGGGACATAGTGAGATAGGGGAAAAAAACTGTCTTCCAGGGTAATTGGAGAAAGTCATAAAAATATGTTTGTGACTTTTTATCAGAGTATGTTCCAAAGTGATTTTCCCACATCATTCTATGAACAAAGACAACTACTGGTAAATACTTTGGTTAGCAACAGGGTACTGTGCTGCTTAAGTGTGAAATGTGCTCTTCATATTTCTAGGAAAGACACAGGAGTATGATATAGTGCCAGTAATGTATTGCCAACAGGGACTCCTTGATCTCACAACCAAGAATACAAAAATTAGCCCTTTTATCTGAGGGTGAGATATATGGAATGACTAGCAAATTTCAAAAGAGTAGTTATGCAATTCTCTTGCAGGAAAAACAATGCTACACCTTGTGTTATTTTACAGGCCAATAAACACAGGATTATGAGAAGAGTTTAATTGGACTGGACCACAGTCAAGATACCAATATCAATAAACACAATTTGGTTTCTAGCATTGTGAAACCATATTCCCTTGAAAGTGTAGGAGCTATATATGGAAACACTTTGACCTTGCTGTATCAGTACAAAACTGATATTCAGAAGCAGAGGTTGTAAATTTTTCCTTTTTTGGAGCTACAACTCTCAGAAACCAAGAGCCAGCAGGGAATTCTGTAAGTTACCGTTCAAAAAAGGAATGTTTCCAAGCTCTATTGAATAGAATATTGTCCCTAAACAAGGTAATGTGGCAAGATTTCATGAAATAAATGTTATGTGTTGCTTGTATTAATATCATTTTTGTCATGCAGCTCTTTATAGAGTACAATGAGAATACTCAATTAACACTAGCCCTCTTCAGTCATTTGGTAAGTGTGTATACGTCGCATACAAGGAGAGAAGTGTTACAACCACAGACCATCCACTATTGTTCCTTCACTTGAAGGCATCTTGTCTGAGAAGAGCCTGTTGCATTCACAGAAGCAATGAGCTTCTATAGAGAAAAACCAGGGTGCTGGCTTACGTAGAGTGTCTTCATAGCAAAAGGTTCTCCTTGTCAGACATCATGCTTTTGCATGAAGAGATTATGATTCCTTCCCTCTTCCCAACCCCATTTATTACTCTGTAATTATGTAATTTATTATCCTGTAATTTATAAACCCACTGACATCATGAGACTTACATCTGAATTCTGCTAAATTATAGGTTTTGTTATATGGATTTGTTTTGTTTTCCTAATTTTTAGATTTATAGATTGAATCCTTTACAAAGATTGATTGATTGATTGAATATTTTGCTCCCCAGCTCTGTCCTTATCCCCTGGAAATGGGACAAAATTAAAACAGATACAGGTTAAAAAAAAACCAAAATAGATAAAAATCACACAAAAAGATGTTATGAAAATATAATCTGACTATAAAATTAAAACAATTTAAAAATACATCCTTTAAAAAAAAAAGGAAGAAGAAAGGCAGTAGAGTTCACTTTCAAAGTCCATTACATTAAAAATAATCAAAAAGTCTTGGAAAGAAAGAATGTAATTCCAGAACTTGGAAGCAGCCCCTGAGATTTTGTACAATTATATTTTATACACACATTGCAGGTGTATAAATGCAACATATTACTTAAAATAAAAATGTTACCAATGTTACATTCACTGTATATTGCAATAAAAGTGTGTGTTTCTCTGTACCATCCTCTACTGCTATCCACTTTTATTCTGTTTGTGGATTCCAAAGATAAAGAGAAATAGAGCTAGGTGTCATCAGCATAATGATGGTTGCTGTTGTGTGCCTTCAAGCCATTTCCAAATAATGGCAAACCTAAGATGAACCTGTCACGGGTTTTTCTGTGTGTGATATGCTCAAGGTCACCCAGTGGGTTTCCATGGGTTCTCCATTTCAAAACTTAATAAACTCAAGTGGCTTGGTATAAATACTAAACAGCAAGGGCAATGGATGGAACCCAATTTTTCTGTTGTGACTAATGAAGTCACCTAATTATTCCTATTTAGCTCAATAGATCAGAAAGAACATTATGAAAATTATGGAAAAAGAACTTCTAATGCCTCTGCTGTCAAAAAGACAGTACAAGCAAAGCATTTGCATATGATGCAAAGTAAATTTGCATTTACTTCTAAACATGTTCTCCCAGTTCATTTCTGAATCCTTATTTTATTATTTACTGTCTTCTTTTTATCTTGATAGATACTTCAGAATTAATTTAGTATTCCTTTTATATTCAACACCTTCCTGTTAGAACACTAACAAGTGAACTTTGTAAAAAAAAAACAAAAAAACCAGCCCACTTGAGATAATGAATGGAGTGCAAACAACTGCTGCTGCTATTCACACACCTCCCAGTGTGCGATTGGCAGATGAGTATTGTGTAAACAAATAGATCTCACATTGTGCTCTTTGTGGTCTACTTTGATGTGTGACTTCATTTTTCCATTCAACTGAGAACTCAAGAGATGAATCACTGTGCCATTAAAAAGAATTCCCAAGTGTGGCCAGGGATCACGATCTGATTTGTTATGGCATAGGCTACTACAGCCCCCAAATTTTATCTAGTTTGCTTTGTTTTGATTTCATGAGATTGCAGGGAAAATAAATTTCTATGAAAGTATTTGCCAATTGTGCTAAATGTTTCATCAGTTCCCCACCTCCCCACCCCATTCTCCGTTCTTCTCAGCTAAGGATGTAAAAGGATTTTACTCTGAAGCACCTGCAGATGAAATGTGCAATATCTGCTGAATAGACGCGTCATTGTCCATTAATTTAATTGACGTGCGGCCAGCCGTTCTCCTGAGTGTCATTTGCAAAATGACAAATTTTCCATCTTGTTGGAATTTTGTGCATGCTCTTAATTTGGAAACAATGAATATATGTTATCAATACATAACTCTGAGCTTCTTGGCTGGGAGGGAGTACAAAAGAAGGAGGGAGAAATGCTTATATTATTTTAAAGGGAGAGCCAGAGAGGTGAGAAAGGGTTCAAGAAGGGAAGCGTTTAAAAAAGCAAGACATTTATTTTTTAAACATTTACACTGATGGATTTGAGGGAGGATGTTCTTGCTAGCATGAAAGCAGGAGAATTGGAAAAAGAAGGGAAGGATACATACTTAAACACAATCTCTCTCCCTCTCTTTAGGCTCAGATCAGCAGCATTTTGAGAAAGTCACCAGATAACCTTGGAAATGGAGGACAAAGCCTCCCAAATGCCACCTTTGAAAGCCTCCCAAATGCCACCAGGGATGGCCATGCTAGGTCCTGATGAGATGACTGAACTCATACATTAGTTAGCAGCTACAAACTGTGCCAAACAAACAATCAGGGCCAATAAGTCACTTCCAACAGCCCTTTTCTTTAAGGTCTGAGATGATCATATGTTGGTTACAATATAAATGAATGAACACACTGTAAATAATGAGGAAAAGTTCAGATACAGGTGTGTACATTTTTTTTAACATGCATGTTGCATACTTAGGTATGATATGAAGACTCTGACAGCAAGCTGAGATTTGGCTAAGAATGTGCCAAACAGCTACTGGGCGGCAGCAGTAGTGGTGTGTGTGTGTGTGTGTGTGTGTGTGTGAAAGAGAGAGAGAGAGAGAGAGAGAAACTGGCAGAAGATCTCTCAGAGACAATGGCAGT
Source organism: Iguana delicatissima (assembly GCA_948472985.1). Lineage (NCBI taxonomy): Eukaryota > Metazoa > Chordata > Lepidosauria > Squamata > Iguanidae > Iguana > Iguana delicatissima. The sequence continues at coordinate 640,359 of CAOKZL010000156.1, read as the reverse complement.
GGCACCAGAACCAACACTTGCTAGCACTGTACAGAGGAAAGTATGGTAAACCCATTTTGAATATCTTTCATCACAAAACCCTGTGATGAGAAAATCCAAAATGAAACAGGGATAGTGCCAGAAGATGAAATTCGCAGGTCACATGTCACTCAATGAACTACTGGAGAAGAGCAGTGGACAACTGTGAGTACCACTGCGTCTAATGACGCAGTTGGACTCAAGCCAAAAGCAGCTCTTTATGTGCTCAGTAGTGAAGGAAAAGTCTGAAGTTGATCAACACATATTATAGAAACATGGAGTATGGGAAGCATGAATCAAGGGAAGCTAAACATGGTAAAACAGGGAATGAAACATATAAACATTGCAATACTTGTGGTAAGCAAGCTAAAGTGGCCAGAAATGTGATACTTGGAGTCATAAAATTACACAGTATTTTACTCAGGAAATGAACATCTAAGAGGAAATAAGTTGGCATTAACAGTGAGGAGAGATGTAGCAAAAGCAGCAAAGGGATATAATGATTGAATAATATCAATAAAACTTCAGGGAAAACCCATCAGCATAACCATAACCCAAGTTTAAGCTCCAACTACAGAGGCAGAAGAAGAAGAAATTGAAAGATTGTGTGCTGGAGTCCAGGAATAAATTGATCACATTCCAAAACAGGACCTGTTAATCACAGATGATTGGAATGCAAAAGTAGGAGCAGAGCAGAATCAAAGATTGTAGGAAAATTTGGCCTAAGATCAAGAATGAAGCAGGAGTGTGACTGACTGAATTTTGCAAGGCCAACAGGTCATTCTCTGTGAAAACATTCTTCAGTCTCAAGAGGGAACGATATACTTGGACTATATGCATAGATATCATCTGATGGCTAGGAAGGAAATAGAATATGGAGAAATGGAACGGTTTCTAGTTGGCAGTGCAGTCAGCCAAGTCATGTTGTCACTCTATCTGTTTAACTTGTGTGCAGAAACATATGTAAAGAAGGATTAGACTTGGAGGAAGGAGATATGAAAACTGGAGGAAGGAGCAGCAACAATCTGAGATGTACAGATGGCACCATAATAATGGCAGAAAATAGCAAAGACTTGGAACGATTACTGAAGAAAGTGAAGGAAGAAAGTACAAAGACAGCTTTGCAACTGAATATTAAGAAGTAAAAAAATAATGACCACAGATGATTGACCTGATTGACATCACTTTGAAGTAGACAAGTAGTTCAAGATTTTCCGTACCTTGGCTCAGTCACTAACCAGAACGGAGACTACAGTCAAGAGATCAGAAGAAGACTTGGAACTTGAAAGGGCAGCTATGAAGGACCTAGTTAAGATCCTGAAGTATAAAGATATGTCATTGAATAGTAAAGTTAGGTTGTCCATGGCATCACAGTTCCAGTTTCTATGTAAGGTTTTCAAAGTTGGACAGTGAAGAAAGCTGACAGAAGAAAAATCAACTTATTTGAAAAGTGCTGGAAAAGAGTTCTACACATGCCATGGTCTGCTAAAAAGACAAATAAATGGGTCCTACAGGAAATCAAGCCTGAACTCTTCAGGGAGGAATGAATGGGAGCTGCCTCCTCCCAGTATTACAGAGATGTCCGTATTTGCCATAAGAGTAAAGAAGATGATTGAGAGAGGATCACAATAAATTTTCAGAGATCCATATATTGAAGAAGGTGTGGGTATTATGTAATTTAGTGATACCTAAGAAAATATCAGGAAGCCATAGATTTTGGATGTATCCAATTTCCTTCCCTTCTGAGTTTGGAGAGAATGCTCTGACCTTGAAGGAGGAGATTGAACTTAAAATCATTCCTCCTAGGCCCTCTGAGAAGCTGCACATCACTTATCAGACAGAGGCTGGAGGTCCAACTGCAGCAAGGTAAAACTAGAGGGATTGGTGTGGGTAGATCGGGGGAGGAATTGAAATTTCAGAATCTCAAGCTTTATCTCTCCCTAAGGTGGAGACCTTGAGGAAAGGAAGCAACCTACCTCTTACCTACCTCACTTGGGCCTTGCTGAGTGTATGTCAGATCCCCTAATCTTGCATCCCAAAGCAGTGATATCTTTATTGGGCCAACTCCAAAGCATAAAATACATCATGCAAACTTTCAGAGGTTCACTGGATTTTTCAGGAAAAGATGTTAAAAATCATACGGGAGGATAACATGACTCTTTTAGAGCAACAAGCCTGCATTTTGTCTCAGATGTTATTTCTGTTGTCAGTTAAGATGGTATTGATGGATCTTAATACACGCAGAGGCCAATCTTAGGATGAAATAGGTACAAGGTATTGTGTGATATTTGATTGAGAGAAGTGAGACAGAAGAGGTAACTTCCTGTAACAGGTACATGAAGGAAAGGCTGAAAGGAGATTTGATTGTAAGTTTGTGCAGAGGGAGGTTGAACCAACTGACTTCAGTGCTAAGAGGCCTGTGGCAAAACCACAACTTTCTTTCTCTTTACAGATGCCTGTGCTTGGAAACTGAATTGTTTTCCAGCTGTTTCTAAGTGAAAAACAAAAAATATCAAGGAGTGTTACTGAAATGGAGAGCTGAATAATTAGGATAATAAAGTAAATATGTCCTGAATATATACTTATATATAAAAATATAGCCAAAACAACAAGAGTCCCTCACCTTGTCTGAGTAGACTTGAGAAAAAAAAATGAGGATTTGTGGGTTTGATAATTAGTGACAGAAGAAGCAGAAGAAGTGAATTGTTATATTTTTAGTTAGAGAAGCTATGAATAACTGTATCTATTTATAACTGACATAAGGAAGATCGGAAGTCAATTTTTTTATCTTCTTTTGTTCTCTTCTTATCTTGCGCTGTTTCTTTCTGTTCTGTTTTAATTTTTGAATTATTGTATTATTTAAAAATACAGTTTTGTGCATGTGTGTGTTCTATATATGTATGAATGAAATGGTTGATCAGTGTTCTGAGATGCCACAGTTGTAGGGAAAAGCAGTATTTCTCTAGGAATGATAAAGAAGTTAATCCATATAATCATTTGTTCAGGTATGCTCTGGGTATGTGTAAGTAGCCAGGTATCTATTCTAATACTTCAACTGTTGACAAGAACACTGGCAGTTTGTAGGATTAATATTAGTGCAGAGTAACTATGGGAGGATGGGTCATGGTGGTACTGCTGAATAGGGCAGGGCTGTATATGGAACTGATGGAAATGATCTGCAGAGTATCAGCAGTGTGAGGGAAGAAGTAGTGGAAAGACTGCAAATTAGCCCTGTGCCCCTGCAAGGTAATCTGGATATTCAGGGTGCCAAATCTACTCCTGTTGTATTGATATGGTTTCTTACTTTAAAAGAATGTATTGCAGTGTTGTACTTAATTACCTATTTTACTTTTGTATTCCAATGGCCTATGATTAACATGAAGTCCTGTTTTGGTATGTAATCAGTTTCTTCTAGCACTTTTGCATAGAATCTTCCAATTTCTTCTTTTTATGCCTCTGTTGTTGGAGATAAACTTAAATTATGGTTATGTTGATGGGTTTTCCCTGAAGTCTTATTGATATGCTTTGGTCTTATTCAAAATGTCCCATTTCTGTCTCTTTTAGTTCACTTAGCCCAAGTAGTGCAATGTTTATATGTTCCATTTCTTGTTCTCCCATGTCTGTTGTTTCCAGATTCATGCTTCCCACATTCCATATTCCTATGTGTTATGTAACTTCAGACTTTCCATTCCCTCCTGAACACATCAGCAGCTGAATGTCCTTTTAGTTTGAGTCCAGTTGCGTCACTAGCCACTACTAATGCGTCATTAGCCACTACTTGTAATTGTCCTCTGTTCTTGCTCAGTAGCTCATTGAGTGCCATGTGTCCTGCAAGTTTCATCTTTTGGCACTACCTCTTGTTGCATTTCAGATTGGCTTATCATAGGGTTAGCAGGCAAGAAATGCCAGATGTCCAAGCTGAGTTCAGGTACGGAAGAGTCACTATGGATCATATTGCAAATGCATTTTGGATAATGGAGTGCATAACATAATTTCAGAAGAAAATATTTCCGTGCTTCATAGATTATAACATAGTCTTGATTGTGTAGATCATGGAAAATTAAGCTCCTATGGACATGGCTGAATATTGAGAAAACAAAAATAATGACTACAGATGGTTAACATCACTTTAAAGTAGACAATGAAGACATTGAAATAGTTCCAGATTTTCCGTGCTTTGGTTTAGCCGTTAATCAGAATGGAGACTGCAGTTAAGAGATCAGAAGAAGACTAGAATTTGGAAGGGCAGCTATGAAAGAACTAATCAAGATCCTGAAATGTAAAGATATGTCATTGAATGCGTGCCATTGTATTTCCAATTTTTGTCATACTTCAGCCATATCATCAGAAGATACGACTCAATAGAAAAGACAGTAATACTTGGTAGGGTGGAAGGCAATAGGAAAACAGGAAGACTGCATTACAGATGGATAGACTGAATCAAAAAAGACGCGTTGCTGAATCTGCAACATCTGAGCAGGGTGGTCGGTGATAAGTTGACTTGGAGGTTTCATCTATCGGATTGCCATAAGTTGAAGTCAGCTTGAGAGTGTGACTTGTGGGTAACAAGTTGTCCCAAGAGCATTTTTAGGCTCCTGAACACCTCATCCCCAAGTTTTAATACTAAAAACATGTCTGCTTCTTCATTTTGCTATATTTTAGGGGAGGAACTGCTCGGTTTTTGGCCCAGGAAAGGGCTTTATTTAATGAGGAAGTAAACAGGCAAAAGTAAAAATGTGGCAAAGTTATGCCCCCAAGGAGTAGAAAATAATTTTTTTTTCTTTAGTCAAGGCTTTTGGGGGGAAAAGTAAAATTTTTCCTAAAAGTTGAACATTCAGGGGTAAAAGCCAGGTGGTGCTTCAGCATCCCAAAATTCTGCAGGAGGCTAATGCAGTCCCCCATGCTCCCAGTTGCCCAGCCTTGGACAATTTATTATGACTAGAGCACCCATTGCTGTAAGAAATTAGTTACTGTCAGTGCTTTTATTGTTTACAGTGGGTTGTGTGTGTGCATGTGTATATCAGTATGTGCACGAATATACACAGGTTTAGGAAATAGCAATATAGCCAAGCTCATGTTATTGTATTTCCAATTATGCAGCTTTCTAAGAATTGCTGCTGCTGCAGATACCATAACCATGTATTTGGGAAATGTTAGTTTAGGCTTGTATTACTGCTTAACTTATAAGATGTTCTTTGGCCTTTCTTTAACTGCTTATTTATATGTTTAACTGTGCATGATCTAAAATAAGCATAATGGTATTTGTTCATGTTTATCTCTTACCACCCTTGTATCTCCTTTCTCGTATTCTGCTTCCTTCCTTCGTTTTGGCATTTCAATTGCAAGCCCCTTGGTGGAGGAAACTCTGTAAAGCCCCATAAATGTTAATAGAATAATATATTTGTATATTTGTAGATGCTTAAATAAATCTAACATTTTCATTTTTTAAACATGCCCTATGGAAGATGCCAATGTATAAATCTATGTAGAGCATTCAGAGCTGTACAAAATGCTAGCCCAAAGTGATTACTAATTTTCTGTAATTGCAGTTCTGAATGAGACTAGATCATAGCATCTATTCATTTACTACAGTGTTGCCTCTCTCTTTGGAGGGTGGTGGTGGTAGTGCAGAGAAGCCAAATGAAAAATACCACACAGGATGTACTACAATGCCATACAGATCTACTATATTTATGCCTGTCTGGTGATAGTTCAGTACTTGCTCAGCACCTAGTGCAACAGCATTTCTGAGTCATTATCACTCTGTATTGGTGAATTAATTGTATCAGACCATTGGCTCCAATGCTAGCTTTCCATCTGATCTCAACAGGTACCTTATCCTTCTTTCAAACCTGCAGTTCCAGGACCAACAGATCCACAGTTTGCAAGAATGAAAAAATGAATACAGCTGGATTGTATTGTATGTGGTATTGCAGTTTTGGAATATACTTACAGCTATATTTGGTAGGGATATATATATATATATATATATATATATACGCGCGTGTGTGTGCGTGCGCGCATGTTGTGTGCCTTGAAGTTATTTTCACCTTACTGCAACCGTAAGGTGAATCTATCACAGGGTTTTCTGGGGCTGAGGGTGTGTGATGCACCCAAGGTCATCCAGTGGGTTCCCATGGCTTACCGGGCAATTGAACATTGGCCTCCGTGGTCATAGTCCAACGATCAAATCAATACACGACACGGGCTCTGAAAGAAGATGTATAGATGTAGATATACAGATATAGATATAGATATCTTTTCAATTAAAGATTATTTATGTTTTGTAGAAGCAAGATATAAGTTTATGGAATCTCTTGGAGTGTTGAGCCCCTTCTTCTGCCAAGTTCTGGCCTTTTGTTTCTCTCTGAACTTGTTCATTTAGTCAGTCTCTTTGTAGTTTGGGCAAGTAGTTTTGTAGGAAGTATTCAGAAACTTGAAATCATAGTTTCTACACTATACAGAGCTGATTATTTCTAGTTCCTGGAGGTATAACTTTACTTTCTGGCTTATTGACAGTCTGACACTAATCCGGAGATATCAGTAAACTTGTACTGTAGGGTTCCTTTGGAGATGTTCACTTAGCATTTGACATCAGGCAGTTGATATTACTTGATGGTGCTTGAAATCTTGTGGCTTTCTCCTTTTCTGAGCAGATTAAAGGAATTAGGATTTATCTGGTTGTGTCAAGAAAATAGCTTCAGTTATTAAGGTGAGAATAAAATCGTATGGCTGAAGTGTAATGGATTCTCAGTTAACAATGTAAACATCTTGGTTAACTAAATTATTTTTAACAAGTTAGTCAATCCACAGAGAGATTAAGTGTTGTTATTTGTGCTTTACAGAGGCATGTATTTACATGAAATGATGTTTCAGTGCTGTTTATGCTCACAGCCAAAATGTTAGCTTTACAACAAACCTAAGTGTCTAGATGGTAGGGAAATACCCATGTTTCTAAATCAGTCTGTAGAGAGAAGTGGCTCTTCTGTTTAGAGAAGTACATAGATATTAATGGGTGGGTGGGGAATGCAACACTGTTTTTTTTCTTTCCAATTTTCCTGGGGAAGTAACATTACCAAGTTAAAATTTTGGATATTTATGAGATATGTTTCATTTAAGTTGGACCAATATACTTCAATAATCATCTGCAATATAGATCTATTAGCCTAGGTCAGAAGGACAACAAATTTATTATAATGAAAAAAGTCTGCATGTTTGTGGCATCCATAGCTAGAAACCTCGACATTTGACAACTAAGTTGTAGCTCCAAGTTTGGCAACTAAGTTGTAGCTCTAAGTTGAAAGATTAATTTCCAGAGTCTCTCTAGAACTAAAAAGGGGCTCATAATTCAAAATTTGATAAGAGTATTTTCAGTTTTCATTTGTTAAATTTCAAAATTCTGAACAGGGGGCTTCCTAAAAACAACAAAGAGCTCTGTAACAAATCATTGGGAAAATATATTAGGTGCTTCAAAATTTTACAGTGTTTTTGCTTATTGTCTAAGTTGCAGAGGCTATAAGCAAAAAATGGGTGCAATAATTCTTTTAGAAGTAAAGTTTTAAAGAACTAGAAAACAGGAGATGGCTCTCTGAGGCACTGCCACCAAACTTCCTGGGGCAGAAAAATAAGGTGAGAAGAAAGGAGAGCACCAGGCTCCGTTGCTAAGAATTCCTGAGTTTGAAAGAGGGAGAAGAATGGAGGATAGTACTACTGATATGCCAGCATGGCGTCGTGATTTGATTCCCTGGTTGGCCATGGAAACCCACTGGATGACCTTTCAACACCAGAAAACCCTGTGATAGGTTCATCTAAGGATCATTGTGAGTTGGAAAGGACTTGAATGCACACAACTACAACATTACTGTTATGATTCCTGAGGTAAGGAATCCTGAGAGGGAAGAGAAAACAGGAAGACCTATGGTTCGCTTTGGGAATATTAGGTAGAGACCTAGTCAGCTCTGATACTCTTTAGCTCCTAAGGTTTTAAGAATCCATTGTACATTGAAACTGAAGAAACTGAAGAAAGAAAACTAAAGAATTAGCCTATTTGCACAAAGGCTGGATATTTTCTTCCTACATTTGGAGGTATATAGTTTTCCGTATGAAGAAGCATTCAGCATTCAAATTTTCCCCACCTTGGGACTGATAAAAGGTTAAATGGGGATGATAGCAACTTGTATCATATGGATATTCTTACTGTGAATTTTATATTTTGCTTTTATTTTCAATTTGTTCTGGATTTTTTTTTCTGTGAACTACAATGAGCTGTGAAAGACAGTATGTAAATATTAGCTAGATAGTGGATAGATAGTCATTGGTACAAGGGTATAGAACATCCTTAGAACTGTCTAGTAACTTAGCCTGTGGATTCAAATAGTGGGAGAAAAGTCCTCGAATGCATGTTAGATGTGGAAATGCAATTCCTCACCACCACATTTGGGCAGTATAATATGGGAAGATTCTTTGCGCCAAGAAGCCCATGGGACACAAGGCATGAAAACAGATTTGTAACTGAAGCACCGCAGACAACTCCAGTTAGCAACTTGTTTCAATGAAGGAAGCTTATTTTTCCAGGCCCAAATCACCCCTTCTTGGCTCTGTCCCTTCCTCTGGAACTAGTCTTAAATGGAAGAAGGTGTCTGGCTTGCAGCCTAGCATGCCTTTTGTTGGTTAATTCTTTGTCAGTGTGTTCTTTGTACTGAGAGATTGGCATGGAGTGTTTACGGCTCCGGGTGTGGACTGGGTGATTTCGTTGTGAAACTGAAATTTTCAAGACCTGTTCAACATACTATTTCACAGGGAAACCACCTGCTGCACACCAGGAGCCCCACACACTCCACGCCATCCTCTAAGTGCAAGAAAAGGCATGCTGGGCAGCCAGACACCTTCCTCCATATAAAACTAGTTTTCATGGGGGTTAGGACATTCAGTGCAGCCAGTTAAGTGTGGTTATCTCAACATGACCATTTCAGTGAAATTCACTGAACTGTCTTAAACTCATTTCTGCTCATACGTGTAGGGTGAAGTTTGGGCATTATGTCAAATGTCAAGAAAATTCAGTAGTGAACCACATAAAACATTTTATTAAACTAATTGATAATTTGGTCAGGAAAATGCAATAGTAAAATATCAAAACCATTTTCCAGCCATTTGACAATTTTTAGCTATGTTATAACAACTTTTGTCAAGAAAATGCAATAGTAGAACATCAAAAATATTTTGTTAAGGCTTTTGATAATTTTGAGCTACGCCACACAAGTACTATCTAAGGCTTCTATTGCCATAATCAGACACAACATTTGAAATGTGATGATTGGCTTTACAATATTTTTTCAACTTGTGTGATGGCCTGTGGCCAGAAGCAAGCTGTTTGTAATAGGCATCTCTGACCTTCTGCACCTTTCTGAGTCCATCAGTGAACTTCCAGATGGGTGGCTGGCATATTCACCAATTTGGCTCAAATACGGCAATGAGCATCTTTGGAATAATTGTTATTGCAATCCGTGGTGCTCAATATTCTGTCATAAAAGTTCCACAGAGATGGAGGAAACGAAGGAGACTGTCTTCTGTTTCATCTCCTATATAGATGACTGACAGTTGTTCTCAAACCAATTGAGCAGAGGAGGAAGCTTTTGTCATTTGACATTATTCCCAAAGCCCACTCTGCACATGTGAGTAGAAATTTCTTCTGCTGAATTGATATTTCTCCCCACTCATTTTCCTGACAAAATTATCAATTACCTTAATAAAATGTTTTATATATTTCACTATTTCATCTTCTTGACATTTCATATGATGCCCAAACTTCATCCCACATGTCAGCAGAAATGAGTCATGCTGAACTGGCTGTGCTGAAATGGCCACACTGAATCATCTCATTCCATAGTTGAACCATGGGTTTGTACCTAAAAGACATGGTGATCTAGCTTTGATGGCTTTATAAAGGGTTTAGCCATCCTAGTAATTACAGTTGGCCCTTCACATTCTCTAGGGTTAGGGGCACAGAATCCCCACAAAAGTGAAAAAAAAATGCAAATATTAAAGTGTGTGTGTGTGAGAGAGAAGGGTGATGAGGTATGGTGGGGAGAGTGGGCACCCGGGGTCCAAACCAGGGTCCAAACCAGGGTCCAAACCAGGAAAGCAGAGGGAAAGGGGGTAGGTTGGCATGGTAGCCCTATACTTCCTCTCTCTTGCCCATCTCCTTCCTTGGGTGTACGTGTGGGGCATTGGGAGAGAATTTGTGGTGCTGAGAAATTGGGCTGTGAGCTGTCCTTAGCTGGCCAAGTAGTGGCTGGTGGAAGAGGAAGAGAACTAGAGGTGAGTTTTTAAAAGGCTGCGTGGGCTGATCAGAGCTGCTGAGAGAGAAGGTTCCCCTGGAAGAAGCATTTGAGGTGGGGGGCTGAGGTTGGAGAAACTTGCAAATAATTGTGAACGTGAAACCCACAAATGTAGGGGGCTGACTGTGTTCCTGCTTCCAAAGTTAGATGTGCTAGGGATCTGGATATTGGTTGTTTGGGAACAAAAATAGAACAGCTTGATTTCCCTGCTGTCATGCTTGTGGGGTTCCAGTTGATATTTTGCAGACCACTGCAGAAAACAGGAAGCGGGATTTTAAAGGTCTTTGATCCAATCAAATGGGATTGAGCTCTCAGGTGCTTTTGAGCATAGGAACGACAAAGGTTCCGCTAATCCAGTGTGCTAAGTTCCAGCAGGCTCAGATTGTGATGAAGATGCTGGAGACTGGTCATTTCTAACACCTCTGGCAGGTAGATCTGACCAGTTCACTCTTATCCAAATCAGAGCCTAGATGACTGCTCAGGCTATGGATCCTGATCCTATAACTCTGGGAATCTTGATGCTGCAGGTACTTATGACACAGCCGATTTGTTTTCCTGACTCTTTCAGGACCTTTCTTGTGGACAACAGGGGTGGCACTTGAAGGAGGGGATGGAAAATGTTTTCTTGAAAGCAGCTTCCCACTTATTTAAAATTTGATGTCAACCCACTTACTAAGTTAAAATGGGTAGTAGGAAGAAGTTGCTGATAAATTTTGAAAATTGGAATGTGTGTGCATTACTGTAGTTTTGCTGCAAGTACAGTCTGATGCACTTTTTCTTTGTAGACTCCCATTTTATATTCTAGTGCAGTACCAAGCAATCTTCTAATTTTTACATCCATTTGCCTTTCTTTCTTTTTTTCACCATGTTAACCAGGAACAATACTAACAAGTTAAGATTATGCCTTAATAGAGGCAGTCTTCAACAATGTAAGTTATGATATTATGTTTCAACTTTCATTTTGCTTGCTTTGCCTGCAAGCAAATTTAAACTATTAAACTATTAAATTGTGGGGAAAAAGCAGCAGTGAACAAACAGTCCTACACCTGTTTGGAACATTTTTTGTCACTTCTGCTTAATTACTCTCAGTATTTAGTTGTGTATTGCAATAAAATATCAAGGGCAATGAAAATCTCCTTGTAACTGGGCCAAAACAGTGCTCTTGAATTGCAGGTCCCATCTGTGATATAGATGCTCTTAGACAGTTAATCAGTACCCTTAGATAGTTAATCACAAACTATTGAAAACTGCTGCTTTGAGTCCTGTTTGGGAGAAAGACAGAATATAACTCAAATATTAAGTAAATAAATGTGAAATTGAAAATGTTCTTCTGTTGAGGTGTTAGGGTTGAACAAATGACAGATGTGAGCAAGTAATATAAATCAATTGATAAGGTTGATAAAGGGGGATGAAAAGAAGTATACTTGTTACTCATCAGGTCACAAAAATTATTCTAGAATAGATTTTATATTTGTCTCAAAGAATATGATACTGAGGTTATTAAATACAGAAATAGGAGTGATAAAAGTCACAGACCATGCTTTGGTAAATGTGGATTTTGCATTTAGGAAGGATTACAGAGAAGCAAAAAAATGGAGGTTAGACACCAGAATACTTAATTATAAGGAGGTAGTGAAGAAGATAAATAAGGAATGGCAAGATATTTGGGATATTAATAATAGCGAGGTTTCTCAAGTGATATTATGGGATACCATAAAAGCAGTTGCAAGAGGGATTTGCATTTGGGAATCATGTAATTTAAAAAGACAACAAAGACAGAAGAACTTAAAGTTAGAAAAAGAAATAAAAGAATTAGAGAATAAATATATAATAGATAGGAGAAAACAAATTTATATAGAACTACAAGCAAAAAGAAATGAATTGGAAAAAATAGAAATTGATGGGGTTCAGAGGAATCTAATATAACTGAGAAGAGAATTTTTTGAATATAGTAATAAGAACTCTAAAATGTTGACCACAGCTGCACAGTCTAAAAAGGCAAGGAATATGATTGATGTAGTTAAAGACAAAACTGGTAAGATATGTAGGATAATGAAAGATAAGATAATAATATTTGAAGAATTTTATCAAGAATTATATTGGCAGGGAAAAAGTCAGTGGATAATATTGAGAAATATATTGGGGAAAAAATGGAAAATAAAAATAAAAGAGGAGGATAAAAACTTGATGGAACAACTGGTTTTGGAAAAAGAAATAGAAGAAGTTCTAGATAAATTAAAAGCAGGGAAATCGCTGGGTATGGATGGGTTGGGACCAGAATATTATAAAACTTTTTAAAAGAGTGCAATACCTAAATTGACGGTATTATATAATAATATAATAAATGGAGACAGGATCTCACTATCATAGGAACAGTCTTTAACAATATTGATTCCAAAATCAGATAAGGATTTGACAGATCCAGAATCATATAGACCTATATCGCTAATGAATCAAGATGCTAAGATATTGACAGCAATAATGGCAAAAAGAATGAATAAGTTTATTTGTAAGTATTTGCAAAGAGACCAATGTGGTTTTGTGCAAGGAAGGCAGATGTCAAATTTAATTGGTAGAGTATTGAATAAAATGAATATAATCGAAAGGGATAAACAAAAAGCAGGAATAATGGCATTAGATATATACAAGGCCTTTCATTGTGTGGAATGGCCAGCATTAAAAATAATATTAAAGATATTAGGATTGGGGAAAAATTTACAGGATTGATAAATCAGTTATATTTATATAACACAGTGGTAATAATGGATTAACAAAATGAATTCAAATACCTAGAGGGACAAGACAAGGTTGTCTGTTATCCCTGATTTTATTTGCGGTGGTCATTGAAATTTTGGCAAATGTTATTAGAAAGAACGAGAATTTGGAGGAATTGGGATTAAGGAAAAGAATAATTTTGCTGATGATACCTTGCTGACGATTAAAGATCCGATAAAGAAAATGGATAGAGTATCTGAACACTTAAAAGAATTTGGGAAAATGACAGCACTACAAATAAATTGGGCTAAATCAGAATTAATGTTGTTTAATTATACTAAAATAGAAGAACAAGATTTTTTAAAAGATAGAAAGCTAGATACTAAATTAAAGGAAACAAATATTTAGGAATAAATATTACAAAAGGTCTACAAAGATTAGAAGAAAAAAATTATAATAAATTAAGCAGTGAAACAGAAATTAGAGGAATATAAAAATATTAAGTTATCATGGCTTGGTAGAATAGCATTAGTAAAAATGAAAATACTATCTAAGATTAATTTTTTGTTTAGGATGTTACCAATAAAAGTATCAGAAGAAGAACTGAAAAATTGGCAGTTATTATTGAACAATTTTTGTAATGAGAATAAGAGAGTGACAATTAGTAAGAAATTTTGGTACAAATCCCAAAAAGAAGGTGGATTGGGCCTACCAAATCTAAAATAGTATTATAATGCAAATCAATTGAGAGATATCATAGATGGAGTTCTAGGAAAAGGAGATTTAGGTTTGTTAGGGATGGGAACAATAGAAATTGAGAAGAGATTAGAGAATATTTTTTTGATCCTGTCAAGAGAGAGATGGAAAAAATAGAAAACCCCTTTTTGAAAAATATATTAGAAATTTGGAAGAAAAATGAGGAAAAATTAATGCCAGCTACTTCACCATTAACTCCTATAGTGATGATGGCAAGATTTCCAATGAATTTGAGAGGTGAAGTAGAGAAGGAATTAAAGAAGCGGAAAATAAGTAAGTTAAAAGATTGGATGAATATAATGATGAATAAAGATAAAATAAAGGAGAGATTACAGGGTACTAAGATATCGTGGTTTAATTATATACAGCTAGAGCACTGAACAAGGAATTGGAAAAGGAATAGTAAAGGTTTCAGAGGATATTCTAAATTTAAACAAATGATTATACAAAGAGAAGGTATGGAGGAAAATGAAATATTGAAGGGTGCCACAAGTGAAATATATAAAATGTTGGCAAAATATGAAGATGAATATCTTAGAAAAATATGGAAGGATGATTTCCCCTAGATAAAGGAGGACACAGAGGATTACTGAGAAGTCTCCTGGGCTCCCTTATGTGATTTGAGATCACCATGTAAGTGGCAATTTTCTGTGAGTGAAGAGGAAGGGATGTCATTGCTATCAAACCTTGTTGCACAATCTGCCAACTATATAGCCTCAAACTCTGCATAGTCTTCCTGCCTGCAACAAGAAGATAGTTAAACTAGAAGATCTCAATAGGAAGCCTTCCTAAAGAAAGAGTAGTTTCTAATTTCTGCAGCAAGTCTTCCTGTGAGACCAAGAGACAAGAGACATTGAGTAACTGACTTGGTTTTGTTTTAAAGAAAAGGGCTTTTCCCCCTTAGCTCTGCATAACACAGGATTTAAGAGAGTCTAAAAATTATTTGGATTTGAAGAAATAAAGATTTGAAACAAAGCTTTAAGACAAAACAGAATTTATCTCTACTGGGACGAATGGCAGTAATTAAAATGATTACACTACCAAGGATAAATTATTTGTTCCAAAATTTACCAATAATTTCCAACAACAAATGCTTTCAAGAGTGGAAAAAAGACCTTACGGACTTTATCTGGAGTGGAAAAAAGCCTAGGATAAAGTGGAAAACATTGGTAGAAAGGAAGGAGAAAGGAGGCTGTGGTGTACCAGACATGAAACTCTACTACTATGTGAATGAGATGACGTGAATAAAAGATTGGATTATGTTGAGAGAAGATAGGATGCTGAATTTGGAAGGCTCAGATCTCTGGTTCGGTTGGCACAGTTATTTGTGGTACAATAAGGCAAAGGTGGACAAAGAATTTACAAACCATTATATAAGAAGATCCTTGTTAGAGATTTGGAAAGTCTGGAAAAGAAAATTATATTCCAGAATACAGTTATGGGTTTCACTCCATGAAGCTTTATATGGCAAATGGAAAGGACCTTCAGATAGATGGATAACATACAGAGATCTAATGGTGAATATTGGAAAAGAATCACAATGAATAAAGACCAGAGAAGAACTAATAAATGAAGGATGGAACTATCAGTACGTTCAGCTTAAAGAAAGACAAAAAATGGATCAAAAAAATTAGAAGGACTGGAAATTACCACCCAGCTAAATGAATTCGAGAAAATAATGTTTGAGAGGAAAGACCATCTGGTATTACAATTATATAAATTCATGTTAGTAATCTTCCAAAACTTAGTATTCTTCCCAGACGCAAAATGTAGTGCCAGATGGGAAGAAAACTACTCCTCAACAATAGTGTACCATTAGATAATAAAGTTGCAGCTTCAGAGGCTGAGGCTAGACTTGCCTATACAGACAAGACGGTCTCTTCCACCCTGAGGGAGGCAGTTGAGGCTGTTCTGCCCTGCCTCTATACCCAAAGGAAGCACAGCTGGGTGGAGAAGGAAAGCTCCTGGAGTTAATTCTGCAAAGAGGCAATAAGAAACAAGGCAAAAAGTCCCCCAAAAAACTTACTTTAGAAGTTGCAGCTTCAGAGGCTGAGGCTAGACTTGCCTATACAGACAGGATGGTCTCTTCCACCCTGAGGGAGGCCAATTCATGTTAGAGAGAGAGCTAGAAACTGAAATTATAAAAGATATAATGATAGTTTGGGCGCGGAACATTGGCCATGAGATCGAGTTGGAACATTGGAAGAAAAGTTGGGAGGACACTCAGAAATTTACTTTAGCACAGAGTTTAAAGGAAAATCATATTAAAATGCTGTACAGGTGGTATCTAGACCTGGAGAAACTGAGTAAGATTTATAAGACTAAGGAAAAGAAATGTTGGAAGTGTGATAGTGAATGTGGCACCTTCTATCACGTGTGGTGACAATGCGAAAAAGCAAAAAAGTACTGGAACAAGATCCATAAAATAATCATGGAGATTTTGCAAATAAGGATACCACTAACACCAGAGATTATTCTATTGAATATGTTACACCAAGTTAATAAAGAATATTATAAACACAAAAACAAGATACTATATATGATTACCGCAGCCAGAATAACATAGGCTAAATATTGGAAAAGGAATATAATACCAGAATTGGAAGAATTGCTGATGAAAGTACAAGAGTATGTTCCTTTAGAAAGCCTATCACGAACAATGAAAAGAGGAAGAAGGGGAGAAAAAGATAATGAAATGACAGAAGTTAAGAGATATATATAGAACAATTGGATAAAGATTTGCCAAGAAGAATAATTGGATCAAGATATGATAGGAAGCTGAAAATGACTCATGAACTAAGAAATGTACCGTTAGAGGCCAGTCAACAGTACCATTAGTTATAGAGGTAACAGAAACAAGAGAGAAAGAACAACCAAGTAAAAGAAAGTAGGAATTGAAAGATGACAGAAAGCCAAAAAAGATCAAAGTAAAGGATCCTTTAGCTGTGAAAAAATGAATTATAGATAAAATGGAGGATTGTATAATTAAGCACTATAAGTACTGATAGTATGTATATAGAATGGTAATATAGAGATAATGAAATATAGGTTTTTTTATACAATCAAAAAATGGAGTATATCAAGAGTAAACATGTATGTAAATAATGTGAATTTTAATTAAAAAAAAGAAACAAAGCTTTAAAACTTCATTAAATAGACGTTTTAAGAGAAAGGAACATTTGTTTACTTTGGAGATAGCAGTGAGGCTGTTGCCTGAGATAGTATGTGTATGTGATAGTATGTTATAAACACAGGCAGAGAAAGCCTGTACAGAAAGATGTACAGAGAAAGCAGGGCAAAGACTGATACCTGGTGGCTAAAAAAATCACTAAACATTAGGAAGAACTTCCTGATGATAAAAACAGTTTGACAGTGGAATGTTGCTGCCTTAGAGTGCGGTGAAGTCTCTTTCTTTGAAGGTTTTTGAACAGAGTCTGGATGGCCATCTGTTGGGAATGCTTTATTGGTGTATTCCTGCATCTAATGTTTAGATGGAATCCCTTTTCTTGAAATTTGAAGCCATTGTCCTGTGTCCTAGTCTCTGGAGTATCAGAAAACAGGCTTGCTCCATCCTCCATATGACATCCCTTCAATATTTAAACATAGCTATCATGTCATCTCTTAACCTTCTCTTCTCCAGACTAAACATATCCAGCTCCCTAAGCTGCTCCTAATAGGGCATGGTTTCTGGGCCTTCTACTATTTAGGTTGTCCTCATATGGACATGTTTCAGCTTGTCAATATCCTTCATGAACTGGGGTGCCCAGAACTGGACATAATATTCCAGGTGGGGTCTGACCAAAGCAAAACAGAGTGATACTATCACTTCCCTTGACCTAGACACTCTACTTCTATTGATGCAGTCTAGAATTTCATTGGCTTTTTTAGCTGCCTCATCACACTGCTGAGTCATGTTCAGCTTGTGGTCTAAGGCTCCTAGATCCTTTTCACATGAACTGTGGTCAAGCCAGGTGTCACCCATTTTATATCTGTGCATCTCATATTAGCAGCAGAGCTCCTTTAAAATAAAGCATAGTGCCCACCTACAGATAGTGTTAGACCAACCCAATACATGATTTCTGTGGAACAAGAAATGGATTTTCAGATAGTACTGGCTTCAGGAGGTGGTGGGATTGGTGCCTCCACTGATGGGTCCAGGATGCTGAAAATTGGCCTCCGGACCCTCAGAGTTTGCCCACTCTGATCAATAGATGTATAAAGAAAGAGAAATTCATTATCCTAACCAACATAGACTTAGAAAGCTAATCTCAGTTATTTAGGACTATTGCTGTCAGTATTATTGTTGTGATTTAATATATTGATAGATAATTTCCTGAAAAATGGTAGTGAGGACAAGCCTTTTAAGATGTTAATTTGATTTTATTTAAATTAGTCTGTCAGTGGCACATTGAAAGTGGAAGATCCAGCTGTTTTCAGAGTGTTTTCTGAGGTAGTCTACAAGCTATGAATATTTATACTCTACAAAGTCCTAAATTATGTTGCACTTTTCTAAAATAATTTTCACATTAAAAGGTATCATTTGCACCCATTGCTTAGGTAGATTCCTTCATTGGTACGCACACAAGATCTGCTGATGTATGAAGGCCTGAGAACAGATGAATTCCTGATGGTTTTTAGTTGCTACTTGATGAAATTGTGTCTCTATGTGTGCATATGCAAGCATGTTTAGCAAATTATTTACTGTTGATAAATGCCACATACCAATTATATTAAATTGGTCCTTTTAAATTATTTATGAGATACGCTGCTAATTCCTTTTTCCCTAGGCATGCTGAAGATTTGTTATTAAATACCATGCTTCTCAAACAGTAGTAACAGTGTTACAGGAGACCACTTTATTATTTTCTTAAATCAGAGGCTTTCAGAGTATTTTGTCTCTGTCTTCCCCTTTTACAACTGTTAAATATGTTGAACCTCTTGAAAAGTCATGAAAGCAAAGAAAGACAAACTAGACATGTTGGGGTGGATAAACAAACCACACCTCATCATATTCCAAGGTGGACACGGAGCTAAATTGAACCCCCAAACACGAGGTAGGAAGGAAAAAAAGAAAAGAAAAGAAAAGAAAGGCACACACACAAGTAACTTTGGCCAAAGGATCCCTCCGAATATCAAAACTGTGTTTGGTATAGCCTACTAACAGTGGTGATAAGGAAGAATGTCTTTATTTTTCTATGCTTCCCCTGTTATACCGTTTTATGCTTACATAAAAGAAAAGATTCATGATCAACATTAGCAGAGTCACAGTGTGTACACATGTTACGTATTACTTGACTCTTAACATTCCCAAGTCTGTGTGTTCCAGTCAACATCCTGGGTCATTCCCAAAGGCATCTTTTATGATAGCAGTGTTCTTCCCTTAGCACAAACATGAACAAAGCAGATTCTAATTCAAAGGTTGTGAGAAATGCTCACTACCAAGAGCTATAGATTGAGCTCTGAGTGTCCAAAATACTAATCAAAATCATAGTAAATAATTATCAAGTGTTAATTCTGTAGCAAGTTACAGAGCACCAAATTTCAAGCCTAACAGACAGACTAGATTTCCCCATGAATAGAAAATATGCATTAGTGGCTAAAAAGAGGGAGCAGGATTATAGGAATTCATAGCATGTTTAAGATAGAAATGATTAGCTCAATTGATGATTGTTTCATCAATTATCCTAAACCAGGAGGCAAACTGGACTACAGGTGGCGTATATTTAGCTTCTTGCACAGACTGCAAAACAGCAAAACAGGCATGGTCTTATCTTTTTTTTATCTGAGAAACCGAAGATTCTTTCAATTTGATCAGTTAGGCTATATCCATTAGGAGTTCTCTATAGTCCACCTTCTGGTTATCTCAGTTTCCAATGCATGAACAGTGGTGTCGTTCTAACAGGCAGGTTATCATCAACGCTCTGCTTAAAACTCTCTCAAGTACTGGAATTTCCACTTATTTAAGACGGGAGAATAAACATGCACCTTTGTAATCTTTTTGGCTGTTTATTAAGATCATCAGTTCAACACATACAGTTATCCTATCCTCTTGGGAAACACTGCATAACCTATACTTGTATGTTGTGTGTTTCTGACCATCTGCCATTGGAATTGGTTGCTGGCTGCTTGTCCTCTCTCTCTCCAGGCTCAGCTTTTATACTGTATCTATCTCCACCTGCCATATCTGCCCACTAGCCTATTATCTGAGTATACCTGGTTTCGTTTCATTTAGGGAAGTATTGCCATTCACTTTGACTGTGTCATCTGTTGATATGGTGGGGGGAGTTGTCAATGTGCCTAAACAGGGCCAAGAATCAGCGACCACTAATTTTATCTGCTACCAAATATGACTCAGGTGATTTTCTTAAGGAATTGCACCTGGCCTGCTTCAAGCTTTTTCTATGTTGTAATTAGTTTCTTAGTTTGTTTATAATTTATGCTTAGGCTGTCTTATAGTTGGCCAAATGCCTAGACCATTGTTCTTAACCTTTTCTTTATCAGGCACCTCCTTTAAATGTCTTTTGTTGCTATGGACCCTCAAGACTTAACTCTGTGGAGGGATGGTGGATGACAGGAGCTACAGAAAAACCATAATAGCACTTCCCTCCTGCACTGAACTTTGGCAAAAACAGCTTACCAGAGTCAAGTGTTTCAGAAGTCACCATATAGCAGAGACTGTACACACAGCTTAGAAGCGTGCCCAGCAGAGTTTAAATACTACCAGCAAATGCTCTGAAGCCACAAAATACGCCCACACTATATTATCTTCCAACTTGGAGGCCTGTACTTCCCAGTTATGATACATATGTATATACAGTACTCCAACAGAGTTTCAGCATCTCACAACAAGTGAAGATATGCATCCAACATAACCTCTGGCTGCTCTGTCAGACAATTGAGAGGGCACAGTTGGCTAGAACACCCCCACCCCCTTATATACATACATTTCTGATGCAACTCTAGCCAACCTTGCATGTTCCCATGTATGATGCAACCCTCTGCCCTGGCTACATATTGCAATGTCTCAGCAAGAGTTACATGGGATTACATCATTCACTGTCATTCCCAGGTGCAAACCTCAATGTGCATCATATATATTTTATTGGACTACAGGTTATGTCCAACCTTTCCTCACAAACTCAAGATTTAAAACCCTAAAGTGCATCAAATATTTATTTAAAATTGCTTATCAAGAGTCTTCAAATTGGGAGAGAGGGGAGAACTCAGTAAATGCACACTTTCACAACACCTCAGAAGTGTTGGAGAGGGAAGGAAGACTTTTGTCCTGCTTCTTCCCACAAGTTTATGGCTGGAGCAGTGTGCAGGCCCAGCTAGTTAGCTTTGCCTTGGCTCCTGTCACATAGCCATTCCGCTGTTGCTCAGCTGCGCAGCCCACCTCCTCTCCACAGCAGAGGGGCACATGGCAGGAGCTGTGCATTGCTCTTCAGTCTGGTCCACTTGCAAATTGACAGGACAAAGCAGGAGAGGGTAAGGGGGGAGGGAAGAGCCGGCATGCTAGCAAATAGTTTGGTGGCTTTCCTCAACACTGATGTCAACTACACTCCCTCCCTCCTTCCTTCTCCCATCTTGTTCTCCTCCAAGCTGGCTGGCTGGCTGGCTGGCTGGCTGGCTGGCTGGCTGACTGACTGTTAGCTCAGCTGTCACTCAGCTACTAGCCCACCTCCTCCCTGCAGTGGAGCAGCCATGTGACAGACAGTGCCCTGCCTTGGCCTTGCTGCTTGTCAGGTGTATGCTGTGTTGTAGGGAGGACCAGCTTTCCAATCTTCATGGACCCCTTGTGAGGACATTGCACACTGCCAGGGATCCACAGACCCCAGGTTAAGAACCACTGGCTTAGACCACATCTTTGTCAAGAACTGGCCATCTTAATCCTGCAACTGTCCTATTTCTTAACCAGTGTTATCACTCATTTATATTATATTCACCATAAAATAGTTCACCTCAGGGCTTTAAATTTTCAAAATAATTGTCCAGCATCCAGCTTATAACAATAGCAAGATATAACAATGACTGCTGTGGTCATCATCCTAGACATTGATTGTCTTTTCACAGAGAAACCAACTACTTTACAGGATGGGCTTCAATTGTCTTCCAAATATAGCACAGATATTAACAGAATTGAAAGGAGTAGATGTTACAGGCCTAAATCCAGTTCCTCATTCCTATCACAATAAATGAACTGTATATTGAGTGTTGAATGGTTTTTGGATGGTAATCACCATTTATGTAAATCCCATTGATTCAGTGGTTATACTCAAGAATGAACAACTTGTTTTAGGCCTAAGGGTTTGCCTTTTTAAAATGAATGAAAAAATGAAATGAATACTGATCTTGCCTTTCAAGGGGCGATGAGCAGATCTACAGGAGATGAAGTTTTCTGTGGTTGTGTATGACAGAGATAATTGCTGTGGGTTTGCTTCTGATGAATTAGTATCTGGTTTAAGACACTTTACAAAAAATAATTGATGTCAGTAAAACTGAAAGCATCTAAACAGAATAAAAAATGGTAATGGAAAATGCGATGTTGTTTTTATTTTATTGATTTAATTATTTATTTGATTTTTTCCCTATGCTACCACAAATCTAAAGGTGTGATCAGGAGGAAAATCTTCTAATCTTAATACTGATCCATTGCTCCTGGGGAAAAGTATTGTTTCTTTATTATGAAGAGATCACCCCCACCCACAGGTTTGGTGACAGTTTCATGTATACTTGTTGTTGGATAAATAGCATTTTATGTTCACTTGGTGCACAATGTGGCCTTAAATGAAAAAGGAACTCTTTGGCCCTTTCCACACCGGGGTATTAAAGCGGTGCAGAGCAACCTCCAACGGAGGTCTTCTGCACCGTGGAGTGGATTGGAGCAGACTATTTTTCATAGTTCCGCACCTCAATCTGCTCCGAAGCAACCGGAACTGGTGGCACAGCATGTTTTTTTAAAAACCTCTTTTCAGAGGTTTTTAAAAAGCACAGAGCACGCAGCCCCGTGCAGCTCCGTCACTGCGCTCTGGTGCAGATTTGCAGGCACGCACTAGTGCATGCCTGCAGATCTGCCGGGGGCGGGCTTTAGGCTGGTGAGGTTCTCCGGTTGGTGGAGAGCCTCCGCCAGCTGGAAGCTGCCATTTTGGACACTGAGGCCGACATTTTGGACACCGGAGGACAGCGGAATAGCGAGATCGCGCTGCTCCACATGGCAACGGACTCACCCGGCTGGCAGTAAGCTCCATTTTAGAGCGTTTCCCCCCCGTTTCACCCTCCACGTGCGGAAAGGGCCTATATTGCGTGAAGTCACTGATGGCATCACTTTGTACAAGTGATGCCACTCTGTTTAGACCTTGATAGCTGGTCCTTTAAATTTCTGGGGAAATTCCACACTTTTTATGGGCTTCTATTGAATCCTACTGAATTATGCTTTCCATTTCCTTACAAGTGCCTGCAGCACTCCTAATAATTAGCATAATCATTTATCTAGGAAAAACACAGCCATGCTCAAAATGTAGCTTAGTTGTAAAAGTATATTAGATTTTTTTTTTTTTAATGGAAAGAATAGACCTGATGTCTGGAGGTCATTTTGACTGAAAATGAAATGAAAGAAGAATCTAGTAATAATTACAGTGGCTTAGATCTTCAATTTCTGTGGGTAGAATTTCACTTATATATAGGATGTTCCTCCTCGAGCAGACCTGCACAACTTGGCAGTAGGTAAGGGCCGAAATTAAATAGGTTAAACTTCTTCGGGTTGCAAATAGGTTCTTAGTGCCTCACTTTCCAAGTAAAGTTATAATAATGGTATAATAATATTTTTTTATTTTCAAAATGGCTTAATCATTAATTATACTTTTAATTAATGATTAAACTATTTTGCAAGTAAAATAAACCATATTATAAGAAAGGGAAATTTCAGTTATTACACTTGTTACTTAAGAAACAAAATATTACTTTGGTAAGTTTGAATATATTTTTAAGGTTTTCTTACAGTTTACAGTTCATTAATGGGATGTATTACATTTCTTGTCAGCAGTTTATTGTACCCCAGGATCATGTTTGAAATCGATGTTTTTGAAATATCTTCCAAGTATACATTGGTTAGAGTTGATCGTTGCTTGTTTTTATTCAGGTTCATGATGGAGAAGGTTTGTTCACATATGTAGGTACTCCTGAATATGATGAAAACCTGTAAAGCACCATCTATCAGATTTTTAAGCTTTCCCTTGTCCAAACTCTTGTAGAAGTCTTGAAGGCTAGTTTCTCTGTGTTTATTTCGATAAACTGTTGAGCACTGAAGTTCAATAACCTTTAGCTGTAAATGTGCAGTGCGTTTCTGTGGATTCACAGAGAAAGGATCTTCAGTTAACTTAAATTTAATGTCATCTTCTTTGGACAGTGTCAGTCTTCAGTCAGACTCCTGGATCAAAAGTTCAATGTCCTGTGAATATTTTTCTCCTAACTCGGCATGCTTACACGACGGAATATGTTTCATACACATAGTAAAGTGACACATTTCTCCTTTTGCCAGTTGGCTTTTGAATAATCTCAGTTTCATTTTGAAAGCCTTTACTGTTGCAAGAATTTGAAAAATAAGTTGACTTTTCCCTTGAAGCTTGTTAGATGACCTTTAATGTCACATAAAAAATATAAGTCATTATTCCAATCTTCATTGTGCAGCTCTGGGAACTTTTTTGAGTTATTCCTTGAGAGCAACAAAACATTGCAATACTCTTCATTGCCCAGAAATATAGCCTACAACACCTGATGTTTTTTGGTGGTCGTCCATCCAAGTACCACACAGAGCTGACCTTGCTTAGCTTCTGAAATCAGATAGGATCTGGTGCCCTTAAGATTTTTAGGCATACATGAATAGCTTAAACTTGTAATTATTTTAATTCTTCTTCAAAGTAACTGTACCTGGCATGTCTCTCAACATTATTCAGATTCTGACTGGAAAGGATAGCAGGTTCAGTGATCCTGCTCATAAAATAAAATTACCACACCATAGCAGGTATATGTATCCACATGTACATACACACAACACAATACACATTTCCAGAGAGAGGAGGACATGGTATTGTTGCTCACAAAAGATGGAAGTATTTTGTTGTTCTGCTGTCATGCGTCATCAAGCTGACTCTGAGTTTTCTTGGCAAGATTTCTTCAGAGGGGGTTTGCCAGTGTCTGCCTCTGAGGCTGAGAGTATGTGACTTGTCCAAGGTCACCCAATGGGTTTCCATGGCTAAGCAAGGATTTGAACTATGTTGGGAACAGGGGCCACTTTTCTCCACCATAATCCCGTAGGAAGCTGTACAGGAGTGTTTTGACATGCCTGAAGTGAGGCGATGTTACTTCAGTGGCCATTTTCGCTGATTTCCAGCAGGGATTTTGATCGATTTTCAGCAGCTATCTTTCTTTCTTTCTTTCTTTCTTTCTTTCTTTCTTTCTTTCTTTCTTTCTTTCTTTCTTATTTATTTATTTATTTATTCATTCTCAAATAAATGTATGTATGTATTTAGTTTTCTCCACCCAAACATGGGGAACAAAGGAGGCTTCGCTGGGGAGGGGACTGAGACTCGCCTCCACCATCACCCTCTCCTTCTCTTCTTCCTCCTCCTCCTTCTGCTCCCTTGCTGAGAGCTTTTTTGTGCCCCCTGATTTTGGTGCAAAGGACTTTTTTGTGAAGGGACTTGGACTTGGCAGTTGAAGACACAGCGGTTACACCTTCCCTTTCCCCAGCCCCTCCGGTCCCTTCAGATATTTGAGTCTACTTGACGTTGTGGCTTATTTTTTTTTTCCCCTTCGCCCTTTCTCTTTCGTTCTGGAATCTTTCTTTGGGTCTTTTTTTTAATTAGCCCGGTTTGGTTTCCTCAGTGATTCGACCTGTTTTTATTTCATATTTATTGCCTCCTCAGCTGTTCTTTCCCTCCCTTTTCTCCCCTCCCCTCTTTTCCCTGGGGAGGCTTTCCTCATGATGGGTGTGATGCATGTGATGGGAGCCACGGCTGCGGTGATCGTTGCTGGGCCAAAGGGGCGGTGCTGGTGCTGCTTCTTCTACTGCTGCCGGTTCAGGAAAGAAACAGGCATGGGCAACTACAACTGCCCAGCAATGAGGGGTATGGGTGTTTCAGCATCCTCTGTTGGGAGCACGTGGAGCTTCTCCACTTTGTTCCTGGTGGATAGGAGAGGACAGTGGGGGAGGGCAATCTTGTCCCCCTCACTGTCTTCTCCTTGCTGCGGGAGCCATGGCACCCAGGGCGGGTGGGAGAGGACAGCAGAGTTCTCATCCCCCTCATTGTCCTCCTCCCTGCTGCAGGACTGATCACACTCGGGGCGGGAGTGGGAGAGGGAAGGTGGGGGGCATCTAGTGGCCTGCAGTGGGCATAGCAGAATACTTTCACAGGCTGCATATGACCCGCAGGTCATATCTTGTGCCTGTCCTAGCGCCCTAGAGAAAGGGATGAGAGGGTGGGGACATGGCAGTTTTCTGCAGCCCTTCTTCTTCCTTTTAGTTCACTGTGCTCCTGAGGAGCTGGTTGGGAGAATCAAAGGAGATCTTTCTGAATAGTAAGGAAGGTACCATAGGAGGTTGCAGGGGGAATGGTAAACTGGTGAAAATCCCCTATAATCCGTTCTCCGCTGTTAGCTTCCACATGATCTCGATCCCTTGCATATATGGGAAGAGCCTTATCAGCTGTGGAAGGAGCATTCTGGACCCAATACAACATATGAAATATATGAAAAGGCTCTAGGAGTCTTAGGGAACCATAAGCTGAACATGAGTCAGCAATGCGATGAGGCAGCTAAAAAAACCAATGCAATTCTGGACTGCATCAATAGGAGTATAGTGTCTAGGTCAAGGGAAGTGATAGTACCACTCTGTTCTGTTTTGGCCAGATCCCACCTGGAACACTGCATCCAGTTCTGGGCACCCCAGTTCAGGAAGGATATTGGCAAGCTGGAACGTATCTAGAGGAGGGTGATCAAAATGGTAGAAGGCCTGGAAGAAAGCAAGGAGAAGAATTCAAGATATTGTGTTAGAGATAATGAGGTCAAAAAGCATTCAGTAATAAGATAACTAATAAAGCAATATTTCGGTTAGAAGAGACCAGTTGATATTGAGATTTTAGAACTAAGGAGACCACATACTAAATAGTTGTAATGATTAGATCAAACCAGGGTAGAGGGGAAGTGTTTATGGAAACGATGTAATTACATTTGTAAAAATTTCTATTTTTTATTTATTATGTTGTAAAAAATGCTATGTCATAGAGAATAATGGTTTTATTAATACTGATTTTAATAAAAAGTATAGAAAAAAAAGCATTCAGTAATGTGATTTTCATAACACTCAAACCCAGAAATCTCATAGTCACTGGTCTGAGCACTGACTTCTGTTTCAGCTGATGAACTTTCATTGAAAAGGGCAGAAAGCCTCCCAGTCAGAATGTGTTGGGTGCACCAGCAGCTAACTTCTGTGCTTTTAATCCCAAACAAAACAAAACCACATGGCACAAAGTGAGCTGAGTTTAAAGACAGAGAGAGAGAGGGACATCAGCCCTGTGTTTGTTGGTCTACAGTTTATTTTAACTGTGAAATACAACAGCAGGGGTTTTAACTCCCTGTTATGGTTTGGTACATCAATAATATATATGAAATTCCTTTCCTGTAATTTTATCCTTGATAGCCATTTTGGGCCCTAATGGATGTGTTGATAAGTGTTTGTCTGGCGAAGATAACAGTCTATTTCTTGTTCTCTTCCTGTGGCCATAATTACAGATGTGTTTATTTACTTGCCTGGCTCAAGCCTGCAATCATACACACATTTACTAGAGAGTAAACCCCCTTCAGCAAAGTCACAGTTACTTCCAAACTAGCATGAGTGAGTGGGATGTACTTCTAAGACTAACATGCAGATTTTTCCCTTCACCTGCTGATTGAGGGATTGCCTTTAATATTCAGAAGTCTTTTTTTCCCTTTAGCATTAAAAAATGTAGTAAATTGATGTTATTTCCTAAAATAGCAGGGGAAGAAGCATAAAGCAATAATAGCAGAGTGAATTTCCCTAGATATTTCCCTATCAAACAGGTTAGCATTTTGTGTGTGTGTGTGTGTGTGTGTGTTTACATTTCCTGTTGGTCCCGGGGAATGAAACTTGTGGAGAAAACTGTTTTATTGCTTCAAAGGTATATTAGTCTTTGAACAGAACTATCCTTTGCACAGGTGGGCATCTTTTAGTGGTAGTTCTAATGTCTAGAACTCCCATTGCCTACTGGCTCATTGTTCTTAACTGCTGCTGTCAAGTTGACTTTGACTTGTGGCAACCCTATGGATGGGAGACCTCCAGGTCATCCTGCCATCAACAGCCCTTCTGATGTCTTGGAGACTCAGGACCATTGCTCCTTTGACAGAGTCTATCCATCTGTATTGCGGTCTTCCTCTTTTCTTGGTCCCTTCTACCATTATTGTCTTTTCTAGCCATGAGGTATCCAAAGTACGACAATCTCATTTTAGGCATTTTGGCTTCTAAATACCCACTGGCTACTGTGGGTTTTTTTTAAAAAAGGAACAGTGCTACAATTTACATTTCATGGTGGCTTTTCTGTGTGTGTCTTTCCATGGCTCTCTCTTTCACTCTGAAAAAAAAAAAAAGACTTGGCCTGTTATCTAAATTATCAGCCCCAGAAAGCCCCATGATAAGTTCACCTCAGGGTCACCAAAAATTGCAAACAACTTGAAAGCACACAACAAGAAAGGAAACCATAGTGATGTAATGATACAGCTCATGTGTGTGCACATGTGTTTCGTTCTTAACTTTTTGCACGAAAAAAGTATTTTTTTAAAAAAGTCTGTGTTTGATGGTGTGAAATTCTGCTTTTGTATGATAACAAAGGTCAAATTACTGCTATCATAACACTAGCAGCAGGGTCAGAGGTGGGGACAAGACCATCATTTCAGTATAGAAACAGAGGAGTCTTTTTCAGTTTATTTTTTAAAACAAGAGCATGAAACATAAAACAAAAACATCAGCCATTTATCTGAGAGTAGAGCGTGATGAGAATTCACAGTTATTAACATGAGAGGGAAAATGCCTTAAGTCAATCAAACACCAGCTGAAACAATCTTTTTGAACTTTTTAGAAGATATAGAGGAAAACAGAGGTTTTCCTGCTGGAGACACAATCTGATATATTTACCTTATTTTAAAGTGGAAGGTAACCTCTGTTTTAACTGGAAACAATCGGGACTAGGTGTGTGTACCTTGATTTATACTTGGCAGCTGTGGTGACAATAGGATACCCACACCCCAGATGTTGCCAATTCCTGCCTTAGAGCAATATTAAAAAAAGATACTGGCTACTGGAAATGTTTTGTAGGCATTCTACTATTAAGCTTTGGAAGTCCTAACTACTGCAGAGCTTGATTTTTGCCGATACACCTGCTTTTGTTTTTGTTTTTTGATATGTGTATATTTTTGATGAAACATAAACTGACCAAAATAAATATTTTATTTACATATTTACATATTTTATTTACATATAATTTTACCACTTCAAAGGGATTCTACCCAAATGCCATATAGTAAAAAAGCAAAGCAAAGCAAAATGTATAAATTAGAATATAAAATCATTTTAAAAGATCTGTTTCATTGCACATTTATCAAATAAAGCCATCTGTGGTTAAACTGTTTGATCAGAAAAACATATTTGAGAGAACCTAGTGAAGAAAAATACTTGCAGCATAGCCTAAAGCGTGCAGTTCAAGATGGATGCCTTTTTTCCCTGAGGCAGTGTATTATTCCAAAGGACAATGATGTACCAGTTTCAGTGGGAGCTGAGAATGTGCTTAACGCTCCTGTTGATCTTACTGAGTCTTACTAAAGTCTAGCTTAATCTTTTAAAAGCCATGTTATATTATGCCAGTTCATGATGATTTCACTGTCTTTTGCAAATAACCAAATGCATCACTGAGTATTGACATTATACTGCTGTGCTAAGCTTTAAACATCCATCGTCTCTGAAAGATTATGCAGAACAAAAATTTGCAGGACTTGTAGTTAAAATGAATTACAATTAATTTAAATTATTAGAAATGAGATAGCCAGAGGCAACCACAAGACCCAATTTTTAATATTTTTGGGGAGCTATCAAATTAGGACATGTAATTCAAGGAAAAGCAAAAGCAAAGAAATCTTGGCAAAATTTCCAATAACATGTTCTGGTTCTTTTGTTGAGGTGGGTTAATGTTAACTACCTTCAGCAGAAATCTTAGCACTCAGTTCAGAATGTAGTAAAAGTTGCAAAGGATGAGGTTCCTCTATTGTCCTAATTGCCAGGATACTAATTCTAAGAGCTTTGCTGTGCTAACTACTTTTAGCATGATTTTGTTAGACGTTCTTTTTTCTAATAGACTATCTTTTATCAGTGGAATTTAGAGATGCAAGGAATATAGAATAGGACAGTAGATGTAAAGTAAATGCAAATATTGCAAGTGCAAACCAAGCTTGATTGTTTTCCTAATATTTCACCCCAGTAGTTTTCAATCTTGAATTATTTATAAATTATCTGTTGTGCTGTATCTGCTACATTATTCTTAATCAATTGTAATAGAATTTATCAGTCTTTCTGTACAAGAATCTTTAAAGATAGAACCCTGCAAATGATATATTAAAGTTAGGAATAGTTGGGGAATCTTTGATGCAATTTGTGTACCCCCAAGTGAGTGATTTCTTTAACATCTTTTACATTTCCCTCTCAAGTATTCAACATTTACTCATTGTTAAATAGCTATTTACCTACAATCTATGATTAATGAAAAAAATCACTCTTGGGCAGTGAACATATTGGCCACCCCTGTTTACAAGACAACCTGTTGAAATGTCAAAAGAGACAGAAGGTGTGACATTTTTTACCCATGTAAATCAGGGGTTGGACTTATTTATTCCCTAGTCAGGAGAGAGAGGGTCATGTGAAGTAGGTTCCCCACTGGAGCTGCTTATAAATGCTTTAGATCAGTGGTTCTCAACCTGTGGGTCCCCAGATGTTCATGGACTTCAGCTCCCAGAAGCCCCAGCCACTATGGCCAATGCTCAGGGCTTCTGGGAGCTGAAGTCCATGAACATCTGGGGACCCACAGGTTGAGAACCACTGCTTTAGATTGTACTATGCCATTTCAACTAATTTCTATCAGTAGTTCCCCTTCTCCATTTTGTGGAGAATGCCTTCCCATGTACCTATAACACTTGAAAGCAGTATATGGGTGATCTCGTTTGAGCTCTTTACTTTAAGTTAACTGGTAAACTGGTAGATTTCTAAAATAATTTTCCTTAGATAAGTGTAGCACCCATTCTAAACTAGGTAAACCTAAAGGCTGGGATCTTGTTAGAGCACTACAGTAGTATAACTACACCAGTGTAAGTAGGCAGGAGGAGAAAATATATTGGTGCTGTATGGTGTTGGAAGAATAAGCTGGTTGGAGCTGACAGATTTTGTTCCTTTTGTTTGCCATCACTGTGCAAACCTGGGCAAAGTGTAATTGTTAATGTACTGTACCAACAGGGTATTTCTTCAAAACAACTTCTGGCTGCTCAACTGTTGTTAACTAAGCTTTTGTCTTCTGCTAGACTAGAGCCAGGCTTATCTGCATCTCTGCACTAAAACATGAGTTCAAACGCATTGAAACTGATTATATGCTTTATACTAAACCTTTCAAGACGGTATTATCCATTTGCCACAATTGCCATGGGAAAAGCTTGATAAGGATTCAGGTGTAAATAATCTCTTTCTTTTTGTATTTTGTATCTTTTTTTTGTATTTGTATCTTTTTTTCTTAGAGTTATAAAGTTACAGTGCAAGAATGCCATTTCATTGGTGCACAATGTTGTTGTCTGCCTTTAAGTGACCCTAAAGCAAAGCGATCATGGGGTTTTCTTGGCAAGGTTTGTTCAGAGGGAAGGTTTGCCTTTGCCTCCCTCTTAGGCTGAGAGAATGTGATTTGTCCAAGGTCACCTGGTGGGTTTCCATGACTGAGGGGAATTAGAACCCTGGTCTCCAGGGTCATAGGCCAATGCTCAAACTACTGTACCATGCTGGGTCCCCAAGGGTACTAATTCTGCAGAAAAACCTTTGACAATTTTTATTATCAAGATTAGACTGTCAATAATTTCTAGTAAGCACCCATAAGGACTGTGTATACCAATCCTATGTAGATCTAGTTAGAATATTGCACTTTCTCCCATTAAGAATACTGTGGCTTGAATGTTTGGATAATCTTATTTTTCTGGATGGAAATGCAGTTTGATGGAAGATCTGACAATGTGTACAACAGATGAAACGCAATGTAAGTTAAACTGCTTACAGCAAAATTTTCATAGTTTGTTTCCAAAATGGTTTCAATGAAATTATAGTTTGCATACTGCATAGTTGTTAATTAAAGAAAAATTATTTTTGCTTTAAAATATTTTGAGATTGGTTGTGTTTATATCTCACCTGTAAAACAAGAGATATTTAATATTTCCTTACATTACAGTACAATGCTGAATGAATTTTAGTTATTGACTATAAATCCATTACTTACAAAGTTAATTGAAACCTTTTTTGTAGATTTACTCACATGGACTTTAGGAAGTGGTTGATTGGGACCTCTACAATAGCCTTGTATTATTAGGATGGTGAAAGAGCAAGAGATACAGATACATAAAATATTTCATTACATCCTGTGGTAAAGTTATTAAATGATGAATTGCAAAACAGAAGAAGAAGTCATTTAAATTATAATGAAGTGGTAGATAATTCACAGTACATTAGTTTTAGCCATGGGGTTGTATAATGAGTATTATCCTGAAAGGCTAAGAGTTAATGTTGTGAGCAATTCCCCTCAAGCACTTTGTGATTTCTCTTTTCTTTTATCATGTTTATTTTCCTGGAGAAGAGTGAGGGTGAAGGGCTAAATTATTGTTTTCAGGGGAGAAATTTGTCCTCTGCTTCTCAACCTTCCCCTACCATCTTGTTGGGTGGCATAATCAAAATCTATTCTTTTCTTCATCTTCATGTATCTGATGTGTACAATTGGAAACGTCATCATTCAATGAGTTGAAGACCAAATTGAATTCTTGCCTTCCAACAATATCTTTTTCTCCTATATCCATTGGCCCTGTCAACATTCATCATTTGATGGTAGCTTTGTCTTGAATTCTTTGCTTGCCCTTGCTCCCTCACATCCATGCTAATGCTTTTCCCTGTATAACATTACCCAAACCTACCTTGTACTCTGTTGCTTCAGCTAAGGTTCTATTTCACATTCTTGTCATCTTTCGCCTTGACTACTGCAACCTTCCATTCTCTGCCCTTTCTTTCTCAAGCATCAGTCTTCTCCCCTCTGACCATAGCTCTGTCCAAATCATTTACCTCCACCACTGCTTGGACCACATGATGCTTTTTCTTAGCTTCCCATTCATTTCTGTATTCAACACAAATCTCTTTAAATCTCTTTATGTTTTTTGATCTTTCCCCTTCATTATTACTCTTTGTTTCTCATCATGTCTCTGGCGAAAATATCCAGTCCGCCAACATTAACCATCATTAATTATTCAAAGATCTGTTGTTAAACAATTCTAATTATTTGCTCTCATTGCTTTCTGTTCTGCAACTCTGTCCCTAACCAGAATTTCTCCCATAAAATTCTTTCTCAGTCCCTACAACTTCCATTCTATTAATCCTAATTCCAAAACGTAAACTAATTTTAAATGGACAATGATATTCATCCATCTCTTTTGTAGCCAGTGGTCAAGGGGTCAAGCAGGAGTCCCCAGTACCACCTTCTGGGTTTGCCCCTCCAGGAAGGAAAGGAGCCACTGTAAAACAATGATCCCAGGTTCTCAGGAAAGTGACCCAGAGGGAATATTATGGTCAATGGATTCAAAAGTTGTTGAGACATCCAGCAGAATCGACAGATGATCAAAGATGTCTCTGCTCCATAACTAGGTCTGAAACCAGGTTGAAATGGATCTAGATAATTCATCTCATCCATCCTTGCCGCTCTAGCTTTTTTAATAAGCCAGGAAGGGCAAGGCTCTAAACTACTCTAAAATATGTGCCTCTCGTATCTTCAGGAATTCTCAGGTTGCACAAATTAAAAAGTATACATTGTTGCTGGACAAACTGGGGCCAAATTTACATCCACTAGATCTGTATCAATCATAGCATTCAATTTCAGAGTGAAATCCATGTGATTTTATCTGCAAAGTCCTGAGCAAGTTGTTTGCAGTGGGCTGTCTGTATTTTTGTCTCTTGGGCCTCAGTGTAGAAGACTCTTGGCCACTCAAAACAGCTCCACTGGACAGTTCCTTACAGATGCAGTAGAGGTAAAGAAGGTATTTGTCTTTGTTGCCCATATTGCCCCACAGTAGGCTCTCAGATAAGCTTTAGCCTATATTCAGTTAGACATGCTGCTTGTTTTCTGCCAACGTTGCTCTAGTTGCCTTCTTACTTGTTTCATTGCCATCAGCTCCCTGGGAAACCAGGGGTCTGGTTGACTCCAGTCCGTGAGAGGGGATGATTGTGCCCACCATCCTGGCCAATTCTCCATTCCAGAGGTCAGCCAGCATTTCAACAGGATCACTTGTCGAGGAAACTGCCCAGGAGCCATTACGAATCTATCTGGATCGACAAGCCTTCTGGGGAGGACCATTTTAATGGGTCCCCCACCCCTGCAGAGATCTTGAGCCTGAACAAGTCTAAGCCATACCAGGTGGTAATCTGTCTATGGCAACAGAACAATAGATAGTTCCTCCACTACTAGATCATGTTAATCCTATGCTCTACAGAAAGCAAGGTCAGAGCATGCCCAGCAGCGCAAGCAGAGCCAGATACTACTTGGGACAGACCATGGTTGTCAAGGCAGACATGAAGTCTTGAACTGCTCCTGACAGGGCAGTGTCAGCATGGATGTTGAAATCTCTCAGCAGTACAAGGTGGAAAGATTCCAACACCACTCCAGAGACTGCCCCAGTTAGCTCAGGAAGGGAGACTGTTTAGCAGCAAGGTGGGTGGTACACCAACAGAATCTCTAATCTGTTCTGGCCACACACTGGAAGGGTGTAACAAACTGACAGAGCTTCAGTTTTGGTGCTGATGGGAGACACACAAATGAAATCACAGATATTCACAATGTTCAGTGCATTTATTTATGGCCTTTTTTACTGACCTAGCCCAAGACTGTTTACAAAACAATTTAAACAACAAAATAAACAGTGTAACATTAAAAATGAATGAAACAGAAGAGTAGAAAATTTCCATAATTAACCATATTTAAAAAAAGAGCACATTTTTTTATTAAATTTATTGAAAAAGTAATATAAAAATTACAAAACAAGCCTATCAAATACATATTACCCTATAACCCCATAACACACAAACTTTACTTGTGCCACATTTATACAACTAAATCAATGTAATAAATTCATTCATTCATTCCTATCAAATCCCACCACCCAATTTCCCCCACTTCAAATTTTCCATCATCCCGCCCCCTCCTTCTGAAACTCAGGGTATTCTGCTACCTTATCTATACTTTCCTTCTTTAACCTAAATATATTTCATAAATTTCTTACACCTTTTATTTCATTTCTCGAACCATATTACCTGTTCCAAAATACTCAAATATTTTAAATATTTTTGTGTTTCTAAGACATCATATTTCCTTCATTACCTCTTGTAATATGTAGTACATTTATATAATTTCTATTTTTAACTTATAAATAATGTTGCATTTCCCCCCCAAAACATTTCCCATATCGGGAGTACCATTTTCCATTCTTCAAGTACTTTCTTTTTCTGATTATCTTTTAAAGACTCAATCACAATATCTGCTTTGGACATATCATACAATTTAAACAACCAGTCTTCTAATCGTGGTGTAATTTTTTGTTTCCAAACTTGAGCTTGCTGCTGTTATCAAGATTTGAGTAGATTAATGGGATTTACAATAGTTAAAAAAGTGAAGTATCTGGGTATTACAATTACAAAAAATAATGTAGATTTATATGAAAATAACTATAATAAAGTTTGGAAGGAAATAAGGGCAGATCTTAAAAAATGGGAAAAACTAGATTTATCGTTATTAGGAAGGATTTCAGTAATTAAAATGTATATTGCCTAAATTAAATTTTTTATTTCAATTTGCCAATAATAAGGTATGAGAACCCATTTAAAGATTGGAATAGAGATATAAGGAAATTTATATGGAAAGGAAAAAGACCTAGAATAAAAACAAACATTTTAGAAGATATAAAAGAAAGCGGAGGAATGGGCCTATCAAATTTAAAACTATATTATTATGCGAATAATTTGAAGTGGATAATGGAATGGATAACATTAAGGAATAAAAGACTGTTATATTAGAGGGAGAAGAATTATATTTTGGGTGACACGTGTATATTTGGTATGGGAAAGTGTCAATTGATAAAAATTTTAAAACCCATATTTTGAGAAAAGCCCTGATAACAACATGGATGAAATATAAAAGACAACTATATTTAAAAATACCGCTATGGATTTCAGTCCATGAAGCATTTTATAATAAGGAAAAACCAAGAATGGAAGCATGGATAACATATAAAGATATACTAAAAATACAAGGGGAGGTAATAAATCTTAAAACTAAAAATGAATTACAGAGAGAAGGTTGGGATACGCACTGACTTCTAATTAGACAATTGTGGGACAGATATAAGAAAGATAAAGAGGAAGAAGGATTTGAAATAAAAGAAAAAGAATTTGACAAAATATTAATATCTGGAACAAAACATAAGGTAGGTCAGATATATAAAATTTTATTAACAAGTCAAAATGAACAAGAAGTAGTTAAAACAACAATGGCACGAGATATAAGAAGTGTAATAACAATGGAACAATGGGAAAATGCCTGGAAGACAACTTGGAAATTAATAACACCGGTTAGTTTAAGGGAAAACTACTATAAGATGTTATATAAATGGTATATAACACCAGTGCAAATAGCAAAAATGCAGAAAAATGTAAGAGGCATGTGTTGGAAGTGTGAAGAACGTGGTACATTTTATCATATATGGTGGAAATGTAAAACAGCTAAAAAATTTTGGGAAATAATTCATAGTAAAATACAAGAAACATTAAAAATAAGATTTGATTTGATACCCCAAATTTATTTACTCAATATGATAGATGAATTAGGCATAAATAAATCACAGAAAAGAATAACAAAATTAGAGCACATTAAAGTAGCCAAGAAAGTGAAAAAGTCTTAGCCTATTGTTGAAAGATGATAATAAGGACACCACAGAGGCAACCTGCTTCGTTCAATACTGGAACTGTTATAGACTGTGGAACTACCATACTTAGACAATCAAGAACATCTCTCAGGCTTGCATACTCTTCTCTTCCATAACAATATGCCCATTTCTTTCATTTCTTTGGTGGCTTTTTTCTGCACAGATTTTAACATAAACTACATTTTGCTCAAATCTTTTGCAAAATCTGCTTGTAGGAATGGGTTCAAACTGGTTTGACACTAACTCCCCTTCTTTGTGTGAAGGAATAAAGTACATATAAAATGGTTTGTGTGCATAGATTTTCTTCCAATCAAATGCCCCCCCGACCCCTGTCCTTACTATCCATGTGTTTGCATGGACATATAAGGCGAGGAGTATTCATGCATAGAATCTAGAAGAGAACAAACCCTTTTCTAGGTTAATTAGAGTTTGGGAAATGGAACTTGGAAAAGTTAGTTTTGGGGATTACAGCTCCTACAATCCCAGCTATCACGGCCAGAGGTCACGGTGGTTGTGGAATTCTAAGAGTAGTAGTTCTGAAAAGTAACTTTCTTAGAGCTCTACCCAGAACCTGGGAAAATAGACAGGAATAGCATTCTGTCCATGAACATTTCTGTCTCAGATATCCATGCAAACTTATGGATAATGGAGTTGAGGCTTCAATGACAGTTGACTCATTATGGCCCTAATCTACAGATATGACTCGAAAACTCTTCTCTGCAAACATTGCTTTTTCAGGAGAATCACACATGAAGGAAGCTACAGTATTTAACACTTATATTAGAAAAGTGAATCATAGCTCCAAAACATGGAAGGTGATAAGGATTCTGTTCCACAGGATGAGAGAAAAGAAGGGGGTGAGTGAATGAGCCTATGCTACATCCATACAGGCTCCACAGAACCCTAAAAAATACAAGGAATGTGTGAAACATTTGGAATTTGTATACGTAATCTTGGAGACTTCTGTGGTTTCATAGAATTTTGCCAATGCTAGGGGTATAGTTCTTCGTTAATTTCATTCTTACCTAAAGCAACAAATAATTTTAGTGACTTTCTTTCTTCTGGAAAAGTCTTTGAAAACTGTGCAGTTGTCAAAGACTGTTCACATTTTGGGACTTGTTCTGTACAAAATTTTTATGTAGACTTTTTGTTCAGACATATTATTTTCTACATAGAAAATGCTGTATTTAGGCACAAAATTTACATGTGAAGGTTTTTGTTTTTGTTTTTTTTCACTGGAAACAGCCTTTCTGCACAGAAAATAATATTTTTGTGCAAAATTACTATTTTCTGCACAAAACCCTATGTAAGAATTTTGTAATAAAGTTCTGAATTTGTCAGGATTTTCTGACACTCAAGAGACACATTTTTACATCCTTATTTTTTAAAAAGAAATTTGAATTTTTTTCCCATTCTTCATCTTCGTCTTGAAGTAAAAGAAACCATGTCACAGAGGGCATTACTTGACAAATCTAAATAAGTCTAAGATCAGGCCCTTTTATTTCAAACTATTTTTTTCTTTCTTTCAGGGTAACTAGGGGATATTTTCCCCTCTCTGCTTGACAGCAAGGAAAAGCTATCCAAAGGATAACTGCAAAGTTATTGATGTCAGTCACTAGAAAAGTCTCACTGAAATTAATGGAACTGCATAAAAGCATAGTTCATTTTACAAGGAGCTGCACAAAGACATTGGTAGGACAGATGACTAGAAAGCACAAATAAATATTAACACTGTCATGCTACTTTAATAGGTAGTGGCTACAGCAAATCGAATGTCTAGCCAGCATTTAAATTTGTTTCAGCATTCAATCATAAGCTAGATTCATGTCTTGTGGCCTTGAAAGACCTGAAGTCAATTCATTAGTTTTTTTCAGAAAAATATGTGACAAATTTAGAAATGATTTCTTGGGAACAGTGAAGCTTAGAAACTTCAGCAAAGATAACCTACATTTCCTTTCCATGGAAATAGTATAATATGCAGTCCTGCAGTCCAGTGATGTGAATGTTTTTGTGGTCATGTTATTTACTCCCAATTATGTGCACATAAGATTACATGCATTAAACTATGTGCATAAACATTGTGAAAAATTAAATCAGAACCGTTTCCTTACATGTTACCTTGCTGAACTGTAGGATATCTCTATAATAGGATTGCACTACCAATAAAATTCCAGTTTCCCTTGGTAGGTGGGGTAACTTGGTTGTGGACAGACAAGCGGGAAGGAAGGAAGGAAGGAAGGAAGGAAGGAAGGAAGGAAGGAGAGGAGTTTTCCTGAGCCCAATCTCTCTCAGGTGACAAAAATCATGGGTTGCAAATTGAAGGACACTTCCACTTTATATCAAAGGATGCTTCCATTTTATATATGCATACGTACACAGAGTATATGTGTATGCATATATGTGATATATGTGTGTGTATGTGGGTGTGTGTGTACGTGTGCATGTGTGTATGTGTTATAAAATTCCTGGGAAGCAGGGAGACCATTCCTCGGCTGGGTCTCCACAGCAGAAAGTGCCCTCTCGTACATTCTCATGCAGTCTATTGCTACCACTGGCGGTTGTGGGAGACAGAGGAGAACCACTGCAGTAGACCTTTGCCCCATGCCATTTAAGGAATTTTGATGTCATAACCAGCACTTTTAATTCAAACAAGAAATATACTGGCAACCATTTGAAACTGCAATTCCTTTATAACTGATGTATGATTTTTGTAAGATGTTTGTCAGCAATTTCACTGCTGCACTTTCCACCAGTGAAATTTCTAAGCCATCTAAGTAATCTAAGAAACTAAGTAATCTTAGAAACTTCATCAGAACCTAAGCAATCTTCAAGGATAGTCTAACTTAGAGCACACTGCTATAGTCTAATTGGGAATTTCTCAGTCCTATGTTATATCTCTCTAGGAAAGGCAAAAACTAGCAGATGAGTGGACGTTGGCCCCAAGCCCTCCCATTGACTGATCTAGACACCTTAATAGTACTTAGTTTTACTGTCTTCTGTATTTTGTCTTTTTATTTTTTATTTTAAATGGTAATAATACAATGAATACTTTAATTGCTTTTTAACAATGAGTTTCTTTCTATATGTTTTACTTACATCTTTGTAAATGCATTTAAATGTAGTTGTTTTAATTTTTGTAAGTGTCTTAGTTTTTGTAAGCTGTGGATCTCAGTTTTGTGGAATACTCTTTATAACTTGTCCCAGTGGCTTTCAAGCTCATTTCCAGAGGAGAAAGCGGAAGGTGATCTGTGTCTGAGAAGACATCCTTGACTGGAT
Source organism: Iguana delicatissima (assembly GCA_948472985.1). Taxonomy (NCBI): domain Eukaryota; kingdom Metazoa; phylum Chordata; class Lepidosauria; order Squamata; family Iguanidae; genus Iguana; species Iguana delicatissima. The sequence goes on along the minus strand of CAOKZL010000156.1, from coordinate 599,941 downwards.
GTTTTTTTATAGGCTTGTGGGGCTGTATTTGTTTGTTTGTTTGTCTGTTTGCTCTGGCCGTGTGCTCCCGCTGAATATACAGTCTAACTGACTAGCTAGGGAGAGCAGCTAGCAACCATTAGTGATTTATTACTGCTCCCAGTGGCGACCACCATCAGCGCATGCAGTTTGGCTGTACAAGTTCAGAAAGAGTTCATTGCTCCTTGGGATAAAGTCCTCTTGAGGCAGTCTGCCTGACCACAACATCCAGGTGGGTTGGGAAGCTTGGGGGAGTAACTAGAACAACTATATAATTGCACCCTCAGTCCTGAAAGTTTGACAATTAGAGCTTGGCAAACAGAGGTGTTGACTTAGGCTTTATCAGGGGAGTTTGAAGATGAAGCCCAGTTTTACTTTTTCTAATTTAACTGTCTAGATCAGTGGTTCTCAACCTGTGGGTCCCCAGATGTTCGTGGACTTCAGCTCCCAGAAGCCCCAGCCACTATGATCAATGCTCAGGGCTTCTGGGAGCTGAAGTCCACGAACATCTGGGGACCCACAGGTTGAGAACCACTGGTCTAGATTATCAAGTATGGAGAGTGAGGGAGGTGCTGCAGTGACCTGCAACAGCTGTGGCATGTTTCTTTTCTTGCCACAAGATGTTGTTGGGTACACCTGCAGGAAATGCAAGCTGGTGGTTCTCTTGTAGGAGAAGGTTTGGCAGCTGGAGACCTGGGTTTCTAATCTTTGGATTATTAGGGAGGGTGAGGAGTTCTTGGGTAGGGCAGAGAGGACCTTCTTGAAGACAGAATACACAGAGGAGCTAGTGGACGAGGAAGTCGGTTGACTAAACCAGGAGACAGATGCTTGGAGGAATGTGACATGGAGGAATAGAAGGCCCAGGAACCAAACAGAAACTCTCGAGTTACAGAATCGCTTCCAAGTTCTTGACCTTATTAATGATGAAGTGGAACAGCAGGAAGAGGCAATTGAATAGCAGAAGCGGGTAATCACCAAGAGGAAATCAAACATCAGCAACAGGAATTCAAACACCAGCAGGATGAAATCCAGCAGCAGGAAGACCAATAGTCTCAACCAAAACAGAATGTCCAGGTGGCTGTGGAAAAATCTGCTCATTGAATAACCCCGGACAAGCCTCAGAGGAGACAAGTTCTGATGGTTGGGGACTCCTTGCTGAGAGGAACAGAACCAACAATTTGCAACCCAGACAGGATGAATTGTGAGGTGTGCTGTCTTCCTGGGGCCAAAATCAATGATGTAACAGAGAGGCTAATGAGACTCTTCAAGCCCACTGATCGTAACTCCCTCCTTTTGGTTCACATGGGAACCAACGACACTGTGAGGCGCAGCTTTCAGTGCATCACAAGGGATTACAAGGTTATGAGTAGGAAGCTGAAGGACTTTGGTGCACATGTTGTCATTTCATCTCTCCTCCCTGTGGAAGGACATGGCCCACAAAGGGAGAGAAGAATAGTGGAGATAAACAACTGGCTCCACAGATGGTGCTATTGAGAGCGATTTGGGTTTTTGGCCTTCATTTCTACAAAGATGGTCTTCTGGCAATGGATGGGCTGCACCTCACAACCATCAGCAAGAACGTTTTGCTAACAGTCTCGCAAAGCGGATCAGGAGGTTTTCAAACTGAGTTCGGGAGAGAGGCAGACAGTATTATTCAGGGCAAGGATTCAGCGAGTGCTGGGAAAAATAGCCTAAATGATATAGATAGAGCAGGCCAAGTAGTACTAGAGACCAACAGTGGGAGGAAAAGCAACTTTAGTACAGGACTTGAAGGAAGGGCACATGGTCTTAAGTGTCTCTACACTAATGCACAGAGCATGGGAAATAAGCAAGATGAACTTGAACTCTTAATACAACAAAATAAATATGATTTAATAGGCATTGCTGAAACCTGGTGGGATGATTTTCATGATTGGAATGTAGGAATGGGAGATATAACCTATTTCACAGAAATAGACTAAACAAGAAAGGAGGAGGAGTAGCCTTATATGTCAAGGATATTTTCACCTATGAAGAGATCCATGACTTAAATCCAGGAAGCCAGGTCGAGAGCATCTGGGTAAGAATTAAGGAAGCGAGAAACAGTAGGGATGTTATTGTGGCGGTTTGCTACAGGCCTCCAGGCTAGCCTGAGCACTTGGATGATGCCTTCCTGGAGCAGATGACCACACATTCAAAAGGGAGAGCGGAAGTAGTAATGGGAGATTTCAGCTATCCTGATATATGTTGGCAGTCAAACTCTGCAAAGACCACAAGGTCTGCACTTGCCTTGCAGACAATTTCATGGTCCAGAAGGTGGAAGAGGCAACAAGGGGATCAACTGTTTTAGATCTGATCCTGACCAACAGGGATGACCTTGTTGATGAGGTGGAGGTGGTGGGATCCTTAGAGGGGAGTGACCGTGATCTATTGGAATTTGTCATTCAGTGGGAAGGAGAAGCCAAGTATAGCCAGACACGCATTCTAGACCTTGAAAAAGCTGATTTCTGTAAGCTTACAGAGTTACTGTTGGAAATCTCAGCATTCTCTCCCCCCATCTTGTTGTTAGAACAGATGGGCAATAGCCAGATAGGGCCTCCCTTTCTGTTACATGCCAGATCTTCTCCATTTGCCTTTCTCTGTCTTTTATTGCATGATCATAAATACCTTTGGTGCTCAGATCATGTGACCCAGGACAGTTGCTTGGGTCATCAGTCTTATAAAAGTTAAGACCCTTCTCTCTGATCTCTCTCTCTTTGTTCTCAATGGCTGCTTTCCCTGAACTCTTTGCATGCTCCGAGTTTGAGTCCCATCAAGGAGGATGGTGAGTTAAACTGAAGGCTCTCCTATTCACTAGATTAGACAGGTAGCAGGCTCTCTCAATACAGATGTAAATGAAGAGTCATTAGTAAAGTATTTAGTCTTTTATTCAAAGCTACCTGCGTCTGTGTTTATTCCAAGTACCAGTTTGAAGCCACAAGTCGTTAGATAAAAACTTTTAGCCGCTTCCCTGTGTGACTCTGCTAAATGAAGGCTGGATTCCTGACAGTTTCAGTCTCATTTCCCCACAGTTACTTACTGAAATTCTGTGGTCAAGAATACTGAAAGAGAAAGGAGTTCATGACGGATGGGAGTTTCTGAAAAGTGAGATACTGAAGGCACAATTCAAAACTGTGCCAATAAGGAGGGAAAATGGCAGGTGTCTAAAGAAACCAGAATGGTTGACTAAAGAACTCTCAGCTGAGTTGAGTGTTAAAAGAAACATGTATAGGAAATGGAAGAATGGTGAAACCACCAAAGAGGAATTCAAGCAAGTAGCCAGGATATGTAGAGAGAAGGTCAGAAAAGCTGAAGCACAGAATGAACTCAGGCTTGCTAGAGACATTAAAAACAATAAAAAGGGCTTTTTAAAATATGTCCGCAGCAAAAGGAAAAACAAGGAAATGATAGGGTCACTGCGCAGAGAACATGGCCAATTACTAACAGGGGAAGAGAGAAGGCAGAACTACTCAACACCTTCTCTGCCTCCGTTTTCTCCTAGAAGGATAGGGGTACTCAACCTGGGGAGTGGGGATCAGGTGAGGGATGGGGGGAAATGCAGCATAGAATAGGTAGAGAAGTAGTACAGGAATACCTGGCTACACTAGATGAATTCAAGTCTCCAGGGCCGGATGAATTACATCCAGGATATTAAAAGAACTGGCAGAAGTGATTTCAGAACCAATCACAATAATGTTTCAGAACTCCTGAAGAACAGGAGAAGTTCCAGCAGACTGGAGGAGGGCAGATGTCCCCATCTTCAAGAAGGGGAAAAAAGAGGACCCAAATAATTATCACCCAGTCAGCCTGACATCAATACCCAGAAAGATCCTAGAGCAAATCATTAAAGAGTCCGTTTGTAATTACTTAGAAAGCAATGCCATAATCACTAAAAGTCAACATGGATTTCTCAGAAATGAGTGACGACAGATTAATCTTATCTCTTTTTACAATAGAGTTACCAGCTCTTTTTTACAAGCTTGATAGATGAAGGAAATGTTGTGGACATAGCATATCTTGATTTCAGTAAGGCATTTGACAAAAGTCCCCAATGACATTCCTGCAAAGAAGCTAGTAAAATGTGAGCTGGACAGTGCTACTGTTAGGTGGATTTGTAATTGGTTGACCAACCGAACCCAAAGGGTGCTCACCGATGGCTGCTTTTCATCCTGGAGAGAAGTGGCTAGTGGTGTGCCACAGGGTCTGTCCTGGGGTCAGTGCTATTCAACATCTTCATCAGTGACTTGGATGAAAGAGTAGAGGGCATGCTGATTAAATTTGCAGATGACACCAAATTGGGAGGGGTTGCTAATACCGCAGAGGACAGGATCAAAATTCAAAATGACCCTGCACATGATGCAGCAGCCAAGAAAGCCAACGTGATTCTTGGTTACATCAATAAGAGTATGGTATCTAGATCAAGGGAGATAATGGTACTACTCTATTCTACACTGGTTAGACCTCATTTGGAATACTGTGTCTGGTTCTGGGCACCTCAATTCAAGAAGGATATCGACAAGCTGGAGTGTGCCCAGAGGAGGGCGACCAAATGGTGAAGGGCAAGGGAGTTCCAAAATATAGAGGCAGTCACTTGTGAAGGGCCTCTTGCACGTCTCCACAAAACATGTTTTTGATACTGGTGGGACTAAGATAATGGCCTCCCCAAGCTCAGTTGAGGAGAAATGGTTTGCGAGATAGTCTAAACCTTAGCCATATAAAGATTTATAGGTCATAACTAGAAATATTTATTGTGCCCAGAAATACACTTGCAGCCAGTTGAGCTGTTTTAACAGGAGAGTAGTTGGTCCTTGTAATCTGTTTCTGTTCACATTCTGGCTACAGCTCTTTGAACTAGCTGAAGTTACCAAACACTCTTCAAAATCAGCCCCACATGGAGTGTTACAATAGTCAAAATGGAATGTAACCAAGGCTTGGGCCACCATGGGCAGATCCAGCATCTCAAGGAATAGGTGCTGTTGGTGCACAAACTGTAAATGTGAAAAGGCACTCCTGGGCCTACAGGTTCAGAACCATCCAGGAATATCCCAAAACTTGGCTCAGCATCTTCAGGGGGGTGTAACTCTATCAAACATGATCTGCAATCCTGTTCCCTGATCTGCCTTAGAACTGACCAAGAGCACCTTTGTCTTGTCTGAATTAAGTTTATTTGTTCAACTTCATCCATTCCATTACTGGTTTCAAACCAAGACAGCCTCCTTGCATTGAGATGGAAAGGAGCTGGGTGTCATCCACATGTTGACTGTACCATACCACAAAACTCCAGACAACCTCTCCTAGCAATTTCATGTACATACTAAATGGCCTGGGAGACAAAACAGAGCCCTGGGGAAAGTCATAAATGGATAAGTAATAACAGCAGCAACAAAGAATATGCACAATTATCATGCTAATACAGTTAGCATCATGAGTGATTTGGGCCGCTATTGTGTTATAAGGGAAACTTTCTGTTTTCAGTAATATGTAACTCCTATGCAAAGAGGAAAAATATTTCGAAATGTGCTTCAAGAAGCTGATTTTGTTAAATTTTAAATGTTGCTACTTTGGGAACGGGGGTGGGGTCTCAGTTGCTATGTCTCTTTGCACTGTATGTTTTAAACACTTGTAAAAGGTTAATCTTTTTCTAACCCAGCTGTCTGAAAGGAAGCCTTTGTCTGATTTGTTCTGATGGTAAGACATGAGCAGCAAGAGCAGAGAAGACGTTCTTGCAATGGTCTGACAGTGTGGTATCATGCTGTGCTTAGTCTTTAACCTTTTGTCACTGCTTATCCACCCTCTAAGTGCTTATAGTTTGTGTCTGGATTTCAGTATAGTAATTTTCTCTCCAAAAGGGTGCAGTCAGGTCTCCCGACAGACTGGCAATTGAAGTACCTGTGGGTTTCTCCTACCCTGCCTTACCATCACACCTTCATATTCTCAATAGGATTAAGTCAGTTATAACTCCTACAAGCCTGCTGTAGGTAATGTTAGTATTATTTTATAACACTGTATGGAGTGTCAGAATTTATTGCTGTTCCCATTATGCTCCCAAATGTAGGAAATATTAAAATGTCACTGCTTTCTATTTAGCCATCAGATGCAAGTTCATTTTTTAACATACCCGTTTTCTGTTAGGAAAATGCTCTGATCCAGGCTTTGATGAGTCTCCAGAGGAGAGAACAGAATAGCTGCTTCTGAAAATACCTCTTTGTGTGTGTAGTTGTCTGGAGCTGGCACAGATTGGAAAGGTGACAAAGTGTTCTGGTTCAACTGTAGAGTTTGGGATGGGGAAAGGGGAATTCATGTAGCGTTTCAGGTATGTAGAATACATGTCATTGAGGACTTCCAGCATTGGTATTGCAGCCTGGAAGATAACGGGAGGATGGGTAGCCAATTTCCCTTTCGTTTTCTCAGAAGTGCTAAGTATTTTTTTGAAACATACCACTCACTTTCTACTCCCCCTCCCTGTTTTGATTCTGTTAACAGTTCTCCAGGTGTCCCTACTCAGTGGCAAGCTGGGGATTATAACTAAGCCCAGGTTCATTAACAAATGTTAAATCCCAGCAGTCGCTTGGACTATAGTTAAATCCCAGGAAATTTTGCTCCAAAGTGCATTGGCAAATATGCAGAGGGCTTTTAAGAAGCATGTATCTCTCTTGCTATTGTTTTGTTTTCAGTGCTTCCTGCCTCTTTGTCTTTCTCTCTCTCTCTCTTTTCTCTTGAATGGAACATTTCTTGAGGTTTTTTTCCCAAGGGATTTGTGTATTTGGAAAAGAAATCTGGACAAAATCTTTGCCCTTGTATTTTGGTTTTAAAATGAGGTTTGGGTGGAATGACAGTGATGTTACCCTTTTTTGCAAGCCCTTTTCAGTCACTGCCCTCTGGAGGAGTATTTAGCATTGCATCATTGAGCTGAAGAAATGTGTGTTTTTCTGTACATACTGAACTGCTGTGCACTAAAATACATCCCAGTGACTGTAAAATATTTTTTATAAATGAAATGGAATAAATATGGCAGCCTTTTTTATGGTGGCAATGACAGCCATTTTTGATCCATTCAAATTCAAGAATCAGTTTTAATCAGGATTTTATGGGAAAACAAAAATGGCAGCTTCTTTCCAAATACAGATGAATCAAAACGGTCAGTTTTAATTCCTTTGAACTGTTTAGAAAGATGTAGTGTGAATGGGTTCCATTTGTCTGTCTGAATTACTGTCATAAGGAAGGTCCCTGAGCTCTACGGAATACTTTTTAAGGAAAAAAATAGTGCAATACTGAAGTCTTTTGAATTATGACATATAATTGTGCTACATATACAATCTATTGTGTGTCGGAAACTTTGTATTTTACCTCTGAGTCCAGCATGTTGTAGTATTTTATTTGTGTAACACTAATTGGATACCATTTGGGAGAAAGGTGGGATATAAAATTAATAAATAAATCATAGAATTGTAGAGCTAGAAGAGACCACAAGGGCCATTGTCTCCCAATATTGGACAGAGCAAAACATAACATAACATAACATACATATATTCAATTAAGTTATGAGTTGAAATGTATGATCTGTAGCCATTAAGTACAGGGAAGTGAAATTAAGAAATAGTAAGTTGATATCAACCTAGAGGTTCTGGCCATGATCCAGATACCATTGTTTTGTTTTGTTTCCTTTTCTAGGAACATTAAGCCAGGTGAGTGCTCCAGATAGACACAGGAATAAGATGTAATATCACTCATGAGCCTTACCATATACAGGAACCCAGTGACTGGGATGGATTGGTCAACTAAGTTTAATGTTTTCTGATTTAGTTACAGAAATGTGCAGGCTCTGGTTGTGGTGTTTCTGAGACTCTAAAAATTCAGGATACAGCATTATGAGATTCAGCTTAGAAAGAGTGGGTGGATTCTAAAGAGCTGTTTGTTTTCACTTAAGACACTGGTCTTCAGTCACAGGCATTTTGGGACTTTAACCGTCTGAGTACTATTAACATGACAATGAAGTTTGAACTCCCCCCCGACCTTTAAAATTAGTTTAACACACAATGTGAGGGGCAATATCGTCTGACAAAAAATGAATGAATCTAAAGAGCTCGTGACCAACACTCATTGATCTTACTTGTTGTATTATGTTAGCCAGTAAGTACAGTTTATAGATCAGTTGCAGTATTTTGCACAGCAAGACTCAGCAGTAGACAAAGCCACAGCAGCTATTAGATATGTAAGTCATGAGTTTATGTACTCACCAAGGTATACAGTATTATCTCAGCCGCTGAAATAGTCTTCTATACATGTTTTTGGGGGAATGCTGAGTTAAAGTTCCCCATTCATCTGAATTAGATCTGGCACAGTTTAAGGTCAACGGTAGTGTGAAGATATGGGAATTTCTTCTAAGACGAAAATGTTTCACAGTTCAGTAAAATCCCATTGAACTTTGCTAATGGCACATGAACAATAATGCAAAGAATGCATAATTAATGGAAACTCAGCAATTTTTCAAAGGAAGTATTAACGATTTCCATAGTAGCAGAAGATGCACAAGTTTTTGGTTAAAACAAACATTACATGATCTTTGCCTGCCCAATTGAATACTTTTTGTGTCATACAGCTAGTTAAGTAACCTTTAAGTAACATTTGAGTACCATTAATTGAAGTGGAAGACGTCAGTGTATGACCAGCTCATTTCTGCTGGAACCAGTGGCTTTAAACATATTTTACTTTGTTTGCATCATGCTCCTAGTTTCATTAATGTTTTGCTGTGTAATGTTTCTAGCTGCATGAAAGCTTAATTGTTCAAGGGTCATATTAGACATTGCAAGCAAATACACTTAGCATTAGCTAATTGTGTGTGTGTATGTGTGTGAAGAGAAAATTTGATAAGTAGTGGAAGACTTATATTCTGTGGTAGATGTTAAGGTATTAGTGCTTTAAATCTAACAACAAGAGGGGACTTTAAATTTTTTCTTTTGTTTAATTTAAAAATTTCTCTGCTTCCCTTTCCCCAATTAAAAAAGATACAGAGAATTACATAATGAAAAACAGCTGAAGGGAGGCAATTTTGAATAGGAAAATGGCCATCAGGGAAAACATTAACTATATTTTCACCTGCTGCTCTTTCATAATCTCCTGGACATGATTTCCTTCTCTTTTTTTAAGTATAAACTTGGGATTGGCTACTTTGATTACTTTTTAAAAACAACTAACAATTAGGAGATGAACATTTAAATCATTCTTTGGAAAGAAGGATGGGATTTAGTGAAAAGGAAGTCACTTGGATATCTGTTTTTTGAAAGTTAGAGTGTATCATTAAGACAGGCACAGCAGGCTTAAGACAATAAACAATCTAGTGATACATCCACTGATTTCTCACATTAATTGCATTCCTGTCTATTGTTTACACTAGAAACCTCCATGAATTTTGATTTGTCTGTTGAAAACACTGGAAGAGCAGCCATTGTAAAATAAGTTGTCCACATCTAGAATGCATTTTCTCATTTGAAAACAATGCAACAGAGATTAGGCATCTCATTAACAGAACACACGCGCACACACAAATCAAGGTTTTTCCACATTTTGGAGGGGGCAGATCCTAGTACGCTATAAATCTGTGTTTGTATTCTAGTTCAACCACTGACTTTCAAGCAACAGTAAGCAGGTTATATAGTTAACTACTGGAGCAGAAATCTAGAGTCAATGAGTAATTATTAAGAGCTTTCCAGAATATTAGCTGTTTCAGTTGCTGCAGTGACTAGTGATGGAATAGTCCATTAGACATTTCTGTTTCTTGCAACTCCTTTGAATTGATTCTGATACCAAAGAGCCAACCATTTTGATCAATACTGTAATTACTCTTATTGATGGATTGTTTTACAATGGTACCCATCATTGCTACATGCAGGCTCAGGAGGCATCAAGCCTGTCCGCTGCAAGGAGCAATGCACCACAAATATCTGATTCAAATCAACACATTATTGAGGCTGGGATGACAACCGTGAAATTAATTGTTCCACTTCATGTAAGACCTGCATTCTTCTTTTGAGAGAGTAATTTGTTGCTGTTATGTATTCTTAGAACACTTGTCCCCCACTGCTGTGTTAGGAGTTTTCTTCTTTCTTTGCCTTGCTTGACTATCAGCTTTAAAAAAAAAAAAAGAAAACTTAGGTATTAAAATAGTAATTGTTTGTTTGTTTGTTTTTGGCTAGGTGAACCCAGATATTCAATATTCTTCACCTTTTCAGTGAGAAATTTCCCCGTACGTCATAAAAATAAATATTTTGAGGCTAAGGATGTAGAAAGATCTAAGAATTCAGGATCAACAATATTAGTGTGCAAAGACTAGGTGAAGATGCAGGAAAAGTCCTTGAATGAATAGACTTCTGTTCTTGTTCACTCATAGAAAACTAAAATAAATAAGACCTTGTTCACACATACATAATATTTAAGCTTTAGCTAACATTTGGACCATCCCAAACACCAAACAATGTTCAATGGATTTTTATTCTAAAGCTGGAAGTCTAAACCAAAAGAAATTTTCAGGCATGGCCGAATGAGACTCAAGCATCAATGACTGATTTAGTCCTTAAAATAAAAGCTATTGGTTGAATTACTTATGAATGTCAGTAGGTAAAAAATAATTAAGTATAAAATGATCTGGAATGATTTCATTAATATTGAAGAGGATTTTCTTTTTAAAAAACCAGAAATACTAAAAACAAACAAGACTTTCTTTTTTGTAAATATATACAGCAGGACATTGCAGCCTTATTTTTTAAGGCCAAATAGTCATCACCAGTGCCTATCAGAGCTTTAAGTGTTGGGTATAGTGTTTTCAAAGCTGATGGTATTTTACACATGTGAAACAGGTACTCTTTCCTTCCAATTACTATCTCCTCTTTTCCCCATTTACCTTCGAGAAATCTCAGAGCAGCATAGAAGTGTTACCATCCAGCTACATAAACTATCTTGCAAATATCTTTCCAAAATATATTTACTCACATGTTCTATTGATTTTTGTGACATTTACTTTGGAAAAAATGTGTTTATGTGAATGTGGTTTGTTGATCAATAGAAATGTCTACACTACACTACAAGAAGCAGACAAAAATAAATAAGAAACTCACTTGACAGATTGATGTAATGTGGTTGGAAGTATTCCCACTTTTCCTTTAAAGCCTCCTTTTGCCCAGTTGAACAAGTATTTTGAAAATATTGATTGAATAGTTTCCTAATATCTTGGTAGAGAGTGTCAGTTAATAACACATCATGTGTGAAAATATGAACTGGAATGAATATATATTGTCCCCATGCAGTGAAGAAATATTATTTCCTGTACAAAGTCTTATAAGTAAGGATGACTTATTTGCTGATCAATGCTTTCTATAGCTGTGTGGGCTACTTCGGTACTTGTCAGTTTCTAATCACAGAATCGTAGCTGGAAGAAACTACAAGGGCCATCAAGTCTAACCCCCTGCAATGCAAGAACACAGTCAAAGCAGGATAACTTACAAGTTGCTTAGTTTGAACCTGAAAATGTGGCTATAGAGCATGATCAGGTGGGTTATATTTTCATATAAACAGTTGAGTCTGGTAAAAAAAAAAAAGGCAGGTTGCGAGCTGAGTCAAGCACTGAGAACTGCAGAATTATGACCTAATTTCTTTTTCAGTACCTGGACATTTTGGCAATGAAGTCAGCAGTCTCTACAACTAACCAGTCAAATACACTCTTTCAGTGTACACTGGAAAGGACATAATACACATGTACACACACACACATCATACATATGGTTTGCAAAATGCAAATTAGAAATCAGAATAGTTTATACAGTTTTCTTGCTTGGAGAAATAAAAAAATGGATTCTTATAAAGATAAAATAAAAATATTTTTGGTATCTATTTAAATAAGATGTTGTCATTAAAGAAAATGTTGCTTTAGGATGATGTGTAAGACTCAGGTGCGTTACCAATGAATGAAGGGGAAATGGAAATTTAGAAGTACTTCAGATTAAAGACCCATTTAAATATACTCATTAAAAACAAATGAGCAAATGCTATAGTAAGTATCATTTAAATAAAACTGGAAATCCATTAAGTCCACCTGTACTGTAAATTATATATTTAAGATCTTTTGTAAATTGTCTTTTAAGTGCATCACATGATTTTTTTTTCTCCCAGTGAACTGTGTTTCTTTGCCTCATCTAAAGAGGTAGTTCTGTTTTTAAGTTTTTAAAGTTATTCCATATACATAAAATAGACTTCAGAGATCTGAAGCCTTTATAATACAGCCATCTGTGGCTGTGATACAGATTCAAAAGAACCTGAACATGATGTGAAGATTTTTGAAGCATGGAGAAAAAAAAAGAACTTGGGTGCTGCTGAGCAGTGTTGGTTCTCTCCTAGTGTCTTCAGCTGCCTGCTGTCATCTGTCAATTCACAAATAAGGAAAGGGGTTGAGCAGTGCTGCTCCTGCCTGTCTTCCTCATGAAATGTGAAGTCACCTCAGCTGCTTTATTAAAGAAAAAACAGTTAAAAGGAATAATTGAACATCACATAATTACATGGGCTGTCTGTCTATCTGTCTATCTGTCTATCTATCTGCAAGCCAGAGAGCCAGCAAGGCGTAGTGGTTTGAACATTGGACTGCAATCCTGCAGACTAGTGTTCAGTTTACCAGTAGGCCTCTAGGTGACCTTGGGTGCGTCACACACACACTCAGCCCCTAGAAAGTCCCATGATAAGTTCACCTTAAGATAGCCATGAAAGCATACAACAACAACATATATATGGTCCAGAGCTCCAAGTTCTTCCATCACTGAGGTTTAAACTTGAAATCCTTTACTTGACTATGTGTGCAGCATGACACAAAATTACATAAATTTGTGACAGAAAATAATGCTTGAATTTAAGTCTCTTTCACACTACAACATTATAGCAGTTTGATCCCACCTTAGCATCTGTGGTTGCATCCTATAGAATAATGGGATTTATAGTTTGGTGAGTCAATAGAGCAGTGGTTGTTAACCTTTCCTTTTCCATGGACACCCTTTAAATATCTTTTGTTGCTGCAGACCACCAAGACTAAATTCAAGATTTAAAACCCTAAAGTGCATCAAATATTTATTTAAAGTTGCTCATATACACTCCTATTATGTTTTATTGAAATAATTCCATATAAATTTGTCTTTCTTCCATCCATCCATCCATCCATCCATCCATCCATCCATCCACCCACCCATTCATCCATCCGTTGTTTCTATTTTAGGCATAAAAGCTCATAATGTTTCTTCAAGTCTTCATGGACCCATATGAGGACCTTATAGCCCCTCAGGGGTCTGTGGACTCCAGGTTAAGAACCACTGTGCTACGGGTCTCTGGTTGAGAATTCTAAATATGAATATCTCACAAAACTACAAATTCCACAGGATGGAGCTTTGCACTTAAAGTGTTATCAAAGTGCTATAATTGTATAGCATGAAAGAGACCTCTATCTGCTAATACTAGCTGAAATTATTATTAGCTCATTCAATTGTGGAAATCACCATTGTTTGCTTTGTGTTGAGTGTTGAGTATGTAATTTGAGTCCCTAGTGCTTTTACATACATAATTGGTTGGGAAGAAGAGAAAAAGAAGTCTGAGGAAATCAACCGGTTTGTGAATATAGAATTCTTCCGTTAGATTGATGAGTAAGGCCTTGTACATTTTATAACGGGCACCAAAATCATTTATAAATTTATATAAATTTATATGCCATTAGTTTAATGCAAAGACTCTAATTCATTCACTGTCCAGTGAATGACAACCTCAGCTGAGAGGACAGAATATGAAGGAGGAACAGAGTTCCTTAATTCTCATTCTGAACATTAAATAAAACTAGCATTAGCTTGCAGTTTACATTCCCCCCCAGTTTTGACATTCTTGTTATATTCTGAACTGTTTAAATATGCAGTGTTATTTCAACAGTTGTCACCTACCACTAGGTGCTCTTAAGATTATCTACAATTGAACTTTTATTAAGCCTTTCTCATGGCAATTGTGTCAAATGAATAATTTTATCTTGAAAGGTTTAGCATAAAGTATATCATCGCTTTTAACTAAGGCCACTTCTGCACTAGCCTGTTATAGCACTATGATTCTACTTTCAACATCCTATGGAATCTTGGCGTTTGCAGTTTCGGGAGGGGCCGGACGACTCCTCCCGAAGCTGCAAACCCCAGGATTCCATAGGATGTTGAAAATGGAATCATAGCGCTATAACAGTCTAGTGCAGAAACAGCCAACGTGGGCATGAAGTGTTGATATCACGTTTCTAAAAATATAATATTTTAAGCATATTTTGGGGAGAGCAAAAGGTTGCTTCTTGTTCTGCTTGTGTATCTTCAAGTTGTTTCTGACTTATGGCCACCCTAAGGAGACCCTGTCACAGGGCCTTCTTGGCAAGTTTTGTTCAGAGAGGGTTTGCTCTTGCTTTTCTCTGAGATTGAGAGTATGTGGCTTGCCCCGAAGTCACTCAGTGGTTTCCATGGCTCAATGGGGATTTGAACCCTGGTTTCCAGAGTTGTAGTCCAATGCTCAGAACACTACACCATGCTGATTCTCATCAAAGGGTTGCAGTTGCCACATATTCCTCTATTCCATTTTGCTAATTAGTTTGTGAGTAACTGAAGACTCAGTTTTTCTTGGCACTTCAAGGCAAGTTACACTATACACATCTATGAAATTTGTAATGTTTATCTATCTTTGTGACATCTACATGTATGCAAAGTATAGACACTACCGTCCTTTCAGGAATGGTTAGTAATTTCTGTAGAACTGCCTATACAGTCAGCCTCCACATTTGTGGGTTTGACTTCATTATTTGCACATTTCTCCAACCCTTGCCCTCCCCATCTCAGGCACTTCTATTTCAGGGGAACCTTCCCTCTTGGCAGCTCGAATCAGGCTGTGCATCCCTTTAAAAATCTGTCTCTGGTCCTCCGTCTCTTCCACCAGCAGCTGCCTGGCCAGCTAAGGATGTCTCATACTCTGATTTCTCAGCACCACAAACCCTATCCTGATGCTCCTCCACACCCAAGAAAGCAGATGGGCAAGAGAGAGAGGAAGTATAGGGCCACCATGCTCACCCACAATTTCCATCTCCTTTCCCTGATCAGGTTTGGACCCTGGACACCTGTTCTCCCAGCCATGCCTGTACCCCCTTTCCACAGACACACACACATATCTTGATATTTGTGATTTTCTCCTTTGTGTGGGGCTCTTGCATTCCTAACACTAGCCTCCATATGAAACAGAAAAAAACAATGTTTTTTCTCCAGGGATGTCCTTCTGTTAACAGAAGATTCTTTGTGCTGGAAATGCAACAAAATTCAGTGTTTAAAGAGTTAAGCCATCTTAGAGAGATTGGCAATGTTAGGGTTAAGAAGCCCAGTGAGCCTCAGTTTCATATCTCCTATCTATTTATCCTAATCTCTTTTAGATGTAAACTGTGGCTCCTAAAAACCTTCCCACCTCTTCTTTTCCTGTCCTTTGTTCTCTTGCTTCTACTAGCTCACTTTTTTGCTAGCTTAGCACCCTTAGAGAGCTTTCCTATCTTTAATGGAACTCTTACAATAAAGCCTTAGTTTGCTTTTGTAGCCACTGGTATCTTTACTCTTCAATCAGAATTGTTAGATCTTGCTGCAAGCACTTTCCATTATTTTGGTGCAGCAGAAGCAGAATGAATGGAAGGGAAGCAGATTCAGTGGGAAATCTCCCTTCTAGCTTGCATGCCCCTGTAATGTCCTCCCAACTCTGCTCCTCTACAACAATGTAGAAGGTGCTATTCTTCCCTCTTTCATAAACTCCTTATCTGGATCAAAGGACTTTCCCGAATGCAAGGAGAGTTTTGGATATAACTCAAATTATAAGTTTAAGCAGGTTGATTTTGTCAAATTTCTAAGTGGTTAAGAGATGTGATTTGCTAACCTTTTCTTTGGAAGAGATTCAGCCGTATGTGATGTACCACTGGAACAGCCCTATTCTGTGTCCAAGCTAGTCTTACCTGCGTAGAGGACAAAACAAGACCATCTTCAAGGATACGGTTGGTATAGGAGGGGGCGGCTCCCAAGAATTTAAGGCAGTAATACTGGTTTGTATTTGTTTAGCTGTACTGATTACAGTATGTGTTTTTACTAGAATTATTAAATAGTTTAATTCTATGTGTGTCTATTTAAAAGTAGGGTACACTGAAGTCAATGGCAATTGCTCTTAGGTAAGTGAAAGCCAGCAGAGTGTAGTGGTTTGAGTATTGTATTACGACTCTGGAGCCAAGGGTTTGAAACCCTATTCAGCCATGGAAATCCATTGGGTAACCTTGGACAAATTACACTCTGTTGGCCTCAGAGGAAGGCAAAGGCAAACCTCTGAGCAAAGTTTGTGAAGAAATCCTGTGATAGGGTTACCTTAGGGTCGCCATAAGTTGGAAACAACTTGAAGGCACACAACAGCAACAGCAACAGTATGTAGGACTGCAGCCTAAATGTTGCCTCACTGTATATAGGTCCCTATTTTTGATAGAGTAGGGTTTTTTTTTTCTGTACACACACACACACACACACACAAGACAGTGGCAGACTATAATCTACATAGGGTTTGGTTTTGAGTTCCTCAGTAAATGAAAGCAGCAAGGCAAAAATATCAGAATGTCCTCATGGATTATGTAATAGTATTTATTTGCTGAGTCTTCCTGATACAGAAGATGCTCTATTGATCTGTGTGCATCTTAATTAACATAATCTGCTTTAGTTTTGTTGCCAGTATACCATGTGATTTGAGATCACAGAGCTTTTATTTTATCTGTTTCATCTGATGGAGATCTTTTCACTGAAGTTTTAATATGGTTTCTATGTAAACTTGGGTTTTTCCTCCCGTGTTTTATAACATAGTTATTACTGTATCAAAGCTGTACTTTGATAAATGTATTACATCTGTATCTTCTCACATGGAAGATATAATATGAAATGTTTGGGTGCATCTAGAACAAATTGTAATGGCACACCTTAAAGAACGCAATAATAAAGACTGGAAATAGATTGAAATGTCAGAATAATGGGAATGCTGGACAATAGGAATGCTAAAATTATCTTAATGTGTCTGCCTCTTGGAGCAAGTCTCTTCCAAGTAGAAAACAAACGTCTAACCTATTTAATTTTAAATAGTCAGATCATTCAGTTTCTGCTACAGTGACATGTATTTTTTTTTTAAAAAAAGGAACAGAAAGAAAATTTCTTAAGAGAATACATTCCATAATTCACATTATTAGACACTAATAAAGGGAATATAAGTAATGGATTGTTTGACCTTTCATCTAATCCTTAAAAATGGAATGCTAGAAACAGAGCAAGCCAATTATCTCTGGGTCCAGAGATGCAATGGGTGATGAGATTAACTAAATAAAATATACTGTGACTGCAACCTTATTTAATGGATTGTCTTAAAATAGTGCTAGCATTACCCAGCATCTAACTAAACGTTCTTCTGTAAGCGCTGAAGATGCACTGGGTTTTATGAGTATCAGTTTGTGAAAGTAGCCACACAGCCAGTAGTTTCAAAAGCCCTTTCAGTACTCCAGTGTCCTTTTACAAGATATCAAAGGGTTGCCCCTCAAGCATATGCACTCAAGGCAACTGGGGAATCTGGAGCACCTAGTGGATACAACATTCAGCCTTATTCACTTAAGGTTATGGATAAGATTTCTGCCCATATGGATCACTTTTATCTTAGAGTCTGATTAGCCTGCATGGTTGTGCTATTTTTAAATGCTCCCTTGAGACTGAAGTAAAATAATAATATAAAATAATAAATAATTATTATTTCTTACCTGCCTCTTTCCATGAATCTTCCTCACGGGCAGAGAACAGCAACATTATACATAACATTAGTTCAATGCAGAGCATCAGTTAAAAAATAACAGTTAAAATACATAATATCACTTTAAAACAACAAATAATACATTCACAGTGTAAAATAATAGGCGTGCTGGAAGAGACTGGTCTTTAGTGCTATTTTAAATTTGCACAGTGTATTCAGCTGTCAAATCTTTTCCAGCAGGTTATTCCACAGTCTAAGCGCAGCTGAAGAAAGAGTCCTCTGGGTGACCATTGCCAGTCTAGTCCTGGCTGGCTGAAGTAAATGTCCCTCAGAGGACCTGAGTGATTTTATGGGATGAGGTGTGATCCTCTAGGTAAGCTGGACCCAAACCATGTAAGGCTTTAAAGGTAATAATCAACACTTGTACTTTGGTGGGAAACTAATTGACAACCAGTAGAGTGACTTTAATATTGTTGTGATATGCTCACTTCTAGATATATCAGTAGCCAGTCTGGCTACCATGTTTTTAACGAACTGAAGTTTCCAAACTTGGTGCAGTGGTAGCCCAATGTACAGAACTTTTCAAAAGTCCAGGCTAGAGGTTACCAATGCAGGCCTTACCATCTTACGTCCTCCAGCTCTAGAAAGGGGGTGCAGCTGGCGTAGCAACCAAAGCTGATAGTAAATACTCCTGGCTGTCGCATCTGTCTGAGGTGTGATTTGGAGCAAGGGATCCAGAAGCACTCCCAGGGTGCAAACACACTCTTTCAGAAGCAGTGCAACTCTATCCAGGGCTGAATGGCACACCTCTAAACCCAGGTTAGGACCTTGACACTAAGCACCTCCATCTTGTCAAGATTCAGCTTCAGTTTGTTTTACCTCATCCAGCCCACTACTTCCTCTAGGCATTCATTCAGAGGAGACACACTATCCTTAGCTGAAACTGTTTTTGAAGTTATGGAGAAGTATATTTGGGTGTCACCAATAGTACTCTGTCCCATGCTTCTGGATGATCTCTCCCAGAGGTGTCATGTAAATGTGAATAGCATTGGGGATAGAATGACACCTTGTGATATATCATATAGCAGCTTCTTTTTCGAGGAGCAGCTATCCCCAAACACCACTGTCTGGAATCTTCCTGAGTGATAGGACTGGAACCACTGAAGCATAGTGTCTCTGATTCCCAGGTCACCCTTCTGGCTTTGGTACCAAAGTTTCTGTTAAAAAAGTAAATGCTCAGGAACACATCTACATTGTTAACCGAGATATATGTGCAAATATTTTGAAACAATTGCAATATGAAATATGCACACAATTCAGTTTAGTTGCTTTGCTGCCTAAACTTTCTTCATATAATGTTTAGTCTTACAATTTTTACTCACCATTTTACTCTTGATTTATTTTTCATATGTTTTTCATACGATATTATAGAACATTTCAGCCTGTTTTTCTTCAGTCCAGGAAAAGTATTTCTGTTCAGTTCCATTGCACAGAAATAAACTCCATATTTATCTGGCTTTCTGAAAACTAGTTTGTCTTGGGTTTTCCTGTAATTAAGGATCTCCAGCAGCCCTGTCAAAAGTTCATTTCCTAGTGAAAAAGGAATGATTATCAAGCAACTGAAATCTGTAATATGTATGGCTTTTGATACATATCATTATATATTAGCTCCTTCAATTGAATAGCTATGTGAAAGTGTAGCATAATCTTTTGCTCATTGAGTGCATCTGGCTCTATCTGCCAAGGTAGTTAGAAATACAGGAAGTTGCCTTATACCATGTCAGACTTTGGGTCTATCTGCAAAATAGTTTGCTAGCTTCCCAGAGCTGAGGAAGCTGCACTGATTGCAACTGGAATCTAGCAGAAGCTGCAGCCTCTCAATGGCATAGAAAATATGGTGCTATCGTTTTTGAGACTGCAGGAAGGGAGCACACATTTTATTTTCCAGAAGAACTGTGCTCCAAAAGGCCCACTAGGAGCATGATTATGTTGGCAAACTAGGCATATGTCTTGTTTCCCAGCAGTATTGCCATGATTTGGCATTGGCAGAAAATCTGTGGGGAATCATGCATTTGTGTGACCTCTTGGTCTTCCCTCACTGGCAGTGAGTCTCCTGTGACTCTCCCTTTCCCGAGAGAACATTGCCACTACACAATTATAGCCCTATTATTCCACTTTAACTGCCATGGTTCCATCCTATGAAATCATGGGATTGGCAGTTTAGGATGGGACATTTAGAATTCTCAGCAGAGAGCTTTAGTACCAGACCTTTGGATTCCATAGGATGCAACCACGGCAGTTAAACTGGAATCAGACTGCTATAATTGGGTAATGTGAATGGGACTATGTGCTTAGCACTGTTCTACCACTCAGCAACGTTTCGGCTTCTGCCATGGATCTGTACAATTCAGTGCCAGAGTGCTACAGCTTTTACTGCAATAAACCCACTATTTAGATATATTGCTACTGAAATTTCATTTAATATCCAGTCACAAAGTAAGTTGTCACTGCACAAATAGACTATGCTGAGCTTACTTTGTCTTACGTATTTCGGACCAGATACTTTTGAAGCCAAAAAGGAAGAGCTGTTTTTTTCCCCACTGCAATTGAGGGATTCCACTCTGATCAGCAAGGGCAAATTGTGGATTTATGCATGTAATGATCCATGGGTAATGTGAGAGTAAGTCCATACTACTTGCAATGAAAGGAAGACAGAACAATGTACAGTTTAAATAAAAGATAACTGTATATTGTAGACCTGCAATTCCGTTGAGTGGTTTTACTTACAATATAAAGTTCGGCAGTTTGAGTCATTTGTGATATTCAGTCTCCAGGCTCACTCAGTGAAATTACAAGCTCATAATTTGCATCTTCTCCCTAATTGTCATGACGTGTGTTATGAAACATACCTGTCAAAATCCAGTGAAAACCATTGCACTTCATTTTTTAGTGAATCCTTTTCTGAGAGACAAATGAGTTCTGATTCACTGGTCATCTAACTGGAAGGAGGCCATCTCTCTTTAAAAGGCCACTTCTCTTTTGCATAGATTAATTCATTTAAATGCAAATTAGATCCTCTCTATTGTCTACCACTAAGGCTAGAAATCAGTCAGGGCTATTAAGAATTGACAAAGTGGCAAATGTACTTAATGGATGCAGTTTATTAATTTGTAGGCTAAGTGTGGACAGATTTTGTTCCTTTGTTTAATGCACAATGAAATTAGAAACTTAACTTGTAAATCTTAAATAAATACGAACCTACATTCTATTATGATCCTCCATGGAACTATAATGTTACCTTACTCAAAAAGATGTTTTAAAAATATGCTGTACATACATTCCATCTGGACCTGCTTACCTATATATTTGCATGAGTTGTTTTTTTTTACAACAGTGAAGAGGGCAAAAACCCAAACAAATGTCTTGTAAATCAATACATGTTTGAATCAGTATTTGGCTCTTTTTTGTTGAGACTTCACTGTGCTCTTTCATTAACCCAAAATATGTAGTTCTGTTCCCCTGTGTTGGAGTTTTCCTCCATTGTCTGACTGTAGAAAATGTCACAAATGTGGAATTGTTTTAAATGTCTTTAAAAATAACACCACTCTCAGAACAAGTAAGTGGACCAAGATTGAAATCCTATGCTAGCGCCTTCTTTGAAATTCTTTGAAATTGAATTTCCACTATAGTCCTCTACACGCACTACCACAGGCATGTGTCTCATTGAACTAAATGGAGCTTACTTCTGAATAGAAATGTTTAAGATTGCACTGCAGTATTAATTTCAGAATAAGCCTGCATACGATTGGCATGCAGTATTTTAGTTCTTGGTGCAGAAATGAATGTCCCTGATTTTTGTGGAACTTAGGTTTGTTTTGTTTTTTAATGTGGCTTGACATTTGGAAGACAAATCTTTCCTGCACTTTGCAAAAGGGGCATTTTTTTAAAAAAAATCTTTCATCTGTATCATAAAAACAATTTTACTACTTGTCAGATGCAAATATGCAGTGGAATAAGTGTTAATACTGACTTCTGTTATCACCAAGACTTTTTACATTAATTACCATACTTGCTGAATAATCCTGTCAAAGTTCACTCAGAAACACATTATTCAGAATTTACTCAGAAACTGGAATTAAATAAATTCCATTTGTGAAGAACAGGGCTTTCTCTCCTGTAAGTGTATTTAGGATGGCAGCCTTAAATGAGTATTCAGCACTGTACTGCTAAACATGTACTATGTGTTGGGTTTCATCTTAGATATCATTTTGGGTTATACTTTTGCTCTCAAAATAATAGGTTGTATCTAGCAGTAGACTTCTTTTTACAATATGTTCTTTGCTCTAGGGAGGTTTCTGTGAACAGGAGAGAAAGATAAATTATTTTTACCTCTTTTGCAACATTCACTCCCCCCCCATGGCTTTTTCAGTGTTTTACTAAAAAGCTTAGGATACTCTTGTAAACACCCTGGGGAAGTGGGAGCAGGGAGAAGAAAGGGGGTATTTGCAAAAATTCAAAACAAAAATCTACTTCTTTCTTCTTCCTGTTCACAAAACCTCTGTTGGAATGAAGTGCATTCTTTGATTGGATTGACAATATTCAATACAACCCATTGGAAATATAATTCTTGGGAATCTACAAAAATACTTTCAACTTAATTATTTGTTAGCTACCAATGCTGAATAATAACTGTGGCGACTGGACATTCTGTTTGCTATATGTGGGGAAACTGCAAAGCTTGCAGAGCATAGACAAAAACTGCCAGAGGCACACATCTGTTTGTGCAGTTCTAGTTCAGTAGTTTAAGGAATGAAGTATCACCTCATTATAGAACTGCCATGTATGAGTGAATTTGTGGAGCTTGCCCTCCTCACAGTAAGACAGTTCTAATCTTCTTGCAACCCACAGTGGCAGCATGGAGATGAAATGTTAAGCTTATCAGGCCTCATCTGTACCATCACTTACTTAGTTAAACCCAGGCCATCTATTACTCTGTCATTTCTTTGTTCCTGAGGTGCCTGGATGCAGAGAGCTAATACTGAAAGATGCAAGATATCCTCCAGTCTTCAGAGGAAGAGATTTTAAAGTGCAAAATGAAAGCAAGTGCAGTGTTACAACATTTACTCCATGTTTCCAAACACAAAATGTAAGATTGGTAGATGATGCTTTATGTTCTTAAACAAGAATTAAACTTCAAGAAGAAACAGTGGTTTGTAAACTTTGTGTAATAGTAATATCCATAACACAAACCTATAAAAATATTTTGGAATGCCCCTAGGATGTGTAGAAAATTTATATTAAACCTAGTGGATTTGATAAGTTTAAGGATTTTCATTGAAGGAACTATCTACTTGTAGTATTTTTAGGAGGGTCGTCCTGGAAAATATTGAGTGGAATGCAGGGGGCTGGTGGGAGAGAGGGGATGAATTGCTTCTAATCAGAATTGAGATCCACCCAAATTAGAATTCTCCCCTCATGTAGTACCACCACACATCCCATCACCTATCATTCAGCATGGCTCTCTGACCACTCCAGAGAAGTTCCTCAGGAAGATAAACTGGATGTACGGCAGAACAAGGAGAAAGAAGTCTTCTGTGAACTTCCATAAATCAATGAGCCATTGGATGCTTTCAGTAATATGTAAAATGTAGAACCATCTGTTACCTAATTTTATATTGTCAGGACTTTTTATTTATTTATACACACACACACACACACACACATGCACACACATATATGCACACTAGTGTATATACCTGGCGTTGCCCAAGATTTTATTTTTTCATAGGTGATACTTGTTAGAATGATTTGAGATGCTGTGTCTCTAATTCCCCAAATTATCCTGTAACTTTTCCCCATATTCCTGAATCTAATTTGTATTCAGAGAGGTTGGGTTCCTGAGGGAATGCACTGCCCTCCTCCTTGCTGCTAGGCCCCATCTCAATAACAACCAACCTGAGGCCCAAGAGCTCTCTGACTGAGAATTCTAAAGGCCCTCCCTGAACTACCAACCCCAGGATTCCACAGAATCTTCTCAGGTAGCCAATCATATGAGGTCTTCGCCTGACACAGTCAATCATATGAGGTCTTCACCTTCCTGACACAGACCAACAAACAAACTTGGACTTTTATATATTAGTAGATATATGCATTTAGTTTATTTATAGCCCACCTTTCTCCCAATATGGAATCCTAACATCTGGCAATATAACTTCAAACAAAATAGCTAAAACAGCATATGGTACAAAACTTTAAAAAGCATTTAAACATCCAATCCAAATAAAACATTAGCTTAAAATGGTTAAAAATGCATTCAACAAATAGTTACATATGGAAAACTACAGCGTACCCACAGAACATCACTCTGCTTGAACCAGCTAAAGACTTAAGACCTGTTTAAGTAAGGTCTGTGTTCTCTCCTAAAAAGAAGCAGAGAGCCTCTTAAAGCTGAAGTTTATTGGATTTGAGGACATATAATCTTACTTGTGTTTTACTGCAAGTCATACTCCTTCTTATATGGCAAAATAGTATTAGTTGGCTGTTGGGTACTTCTAACATCAGGCCCTTTCATGCTACGCAATTATAGTGCTAGGATTCTAATTTGCCATGACAGCATCCTGTGGAATCATGGGATTTGCAATTTAGGGAGGGATGTTGGGAATTCTCAGCCAAAGAGCTCTTATGTTTTGTCATATTATAGATTCCAGGATTCTGTAGGATCCATCCTTGGCATTTGAAGTAGAGTCATAGTGCTATAATTCCGAAAGGGCCCATCAAATGGTAGTTTCAGTTGCATGATACTTCTGTTGCACAGACTCCATACATTCAGCTATTCTGATCCAATTTAGTGGGGAAGCTGGAACTAATCATAGTGTAGCATGCTGCCTAAATGATATATGGCCATTAACAGTTGCAATTTCCCAATGTTTTGGAACTTGAGTGAACACAAAAAATTCTTAATATATCAAGGTAAACTGAAATGGTTTTCATTTGTTGATCAGCGCACCTTCCAGCCAGAGCTTGGACACAATTAGTTATAGGTAAACATTTGCTTGTAATTCATTCCTTTTCTCAGAAGTAGAGGTAAGTGGCATTATGCCTGTAGAATGATGAGAAATACAGCCAGGTTCCTGCATGACAGTAACAGAACAGTAATGAATACATGCTTCTAATAAATTATTGCGAGGTGAATTTGGACCTGAATATTCAGCTTCTACCATATGTGCCATTTTAACCTTGACAGATAGGATCTGAGGAAATTAATTTACCAGACTGTCCTGAACTTTTACATCCACTAGTTACTTGTCGGTAGGTCCAACTGAATGAATTTGGTAGGACAGATTAGAGGACTTAAAATGGCTTCCCAAAGATATCTATCACACTCTGGAAATACCAGGAACCTTTGCTATCAAAAAACAGGTTGAATTTTACTTGTGAGGCACTGGAAGGTAAACTCAGTATGGAATAAAGTGGAAGGGACTCAGATGATTCAGGAATAATCAGTTTTAATTAAATTAAGAATTTTTTAAACATTAGCAGCTGACACTGGTATTTACCCATTTATCTGGAAGTGAGAACCACTGTACAAACTTCTGTGAGTAGTCAATGGTGTTGTAAATGCCAAAATGATCTTTTACTCATAATCTTTTAATATTTCTGTTCCCTTCACAGAAAAATGGGGTGGGAGTTAGGTGTGACCTATCATTTAAGCATTTTTCTCCCACACTGACTCACTGCTAAGGTCAGAACTGAACTGCGAAAAATGCTTAAAGCAATTGTATAGTAAAATGGACTAAAGAAGAGGTAGATTTTCCTTTGCTCCCTTCCTTGTTTCTGATCCTTACCCTGGCAGAAGGGGTTACTCCTTTGTATGAAATTTGGTCCTCACTATAAGAATATAATTCCAGTTTAGAAATGAGTTAACCCATATAGCAAATGAATTTTGAATATCAAGCCCTTGGTAGAATATAATATAAATGGTGACTCTTATGTACTTGTTTGGATACTTCACAGTGTTGGAAATGCAACAATACTAAGCATTTAAAGAATTAAATGTGTCTCAGAGAGAGAAGCAATGATAGGTTAATAAGTATTTCAGTGATCTAGAATCTTCTCATGTCTTATTCACCTGTCCTCAACTCTCTTAGACTAATATTCTTAGGGAACCTCTTCTCTATGCCTATTCTTTTTGCTTTTTCACTGCTCCAAAAGTACATGTTAGTGCTCTTTCTTTTCTAGCTTAGTGTAGCCTAGGCACTCTTAGATTCTAATGGAGTTCTTATAATAAAGTAACATTTATTTCCTATAGCCGTTGGGGTCAACACTCCTCAGTCATAGGGCCTTTCTGTACTACACTGCTATGGTGCTATTATTCCACTTTCAACATCCTGTGGAATTCTGGGGTTTGTAGTTTCCTAAGGCCAAAGAGCTCTCTGGCTGAGAATTCTAAAGGCCGCTCCCTAAACTGCAAATTCCAGGATTCCATAGGATATTGGAAGTGGAATAATAGCACTATAACAGTGTAGTGCAGAAAGCCCCATAGTAGCCAGACGCTGCACGCATGTATTCTCTATCATATGGAGCATACTGTATTTGCCAGTGTATAAGATACACCCCATTTTCAAACAGTATTTTTTTGGAATTTTTTTTTTTGTACATTTCTAATCTCCTGTATTTTTTGTCTAGCCATTCCTGAGCTGCCCCCTTGCTGGCCAATAAGCTCCCTTGGGCAGCATAATTGCCTTGCGCAGCTCAGCTTAGAGCAGGAAAAGCCCCTCATAGGGACGTAGAGGAAAGGTTGTAGGAGGTAGGAGAGAGGAGGTGGGGCTAGGCTGGTCCCAGGGAAGGGAAGGGCGAGGCTGTTCTCTGTCAGGGAGCAGTGGCAGCAGCCGCCAGAGAATGCCTAGACACAAAATTTGCTGGCATATAAGATGCATCAGTATAAGATGCACCCTACTTTCATACAGTATTTTTTTTTGGGGGGGGGAGTACATCTTATACACCGGCAAATGCAATATATAGATGACATAGGAAAGTTAATGTCTTTGCCTGTATTATGCCTTTAGCTACATTCAGGCCATTTCCTCACTAGCCTGTTATAGCGCTATGATTCCATTTTCAACATCCTATGGAATCCTGGGTTTTGCAGTTTCGGGAGGGGCCGGCCAGCCCCTCCCGAAACTGCAAACCGCAGGATTCCATAGGATGTTGAAAGTGGAATCATAGCGCTATAACAGGCTAGTGCGGAAATGGTCTCAGATATTCCTGTAAACCATGACTCTGGGTGAACTCTTGGTTTCCTGAGGATGAGGAACACATTGTTTTGTGAATCCTGACAGCTCCCTTTGCAGTCCAATCAGCTAAATGAACCACTGGCCTTTTGTGATCTGATTTTATTGTTATGTGCCTTTCAGCTTTTCAGAACAGGCTCTAGCTTGTCTGTTCCCTGACAAACCAAAGAATTAATTCAAGGTTTATTCTGCAGCTAGTTCTTTCTTTCTTTCTTTCTTTCTTTCTTTCTTTCTTTCTTTCTTTCTTTCTTTGTTAACATATCACTCTTCTCCCAGTCCAGGATTCAAGGTGGCTCACAACCATTTAAAATGAAGTACAGTTTTTAAAAAAGAAAGAGAAAAACAGCATGGTGTAGTGGTTTGAGTATTGGACAACGATTCTGGAGACCAAGGTTCAATTTCCTGCTTAGCCATGGAAACCCACTGGGTGATGTTAGGCACGTCAGACACTCTTAGCTCCAGAAAACAACATGATAGGCTTGCTTTAGGGTTGTCATAGGTCAGAAACAAAACAAAGCACACAGCAACGAGA
The DNA here is from genome assembly GCA_948472985.1 of Iguana delicatissima. Classification (NCBI taxonomy): domain Eukaryota; kingdom Metazoa; phylum Chordata; class Lepidosauria; order Squamata; family Iguanidae; genus Iguana; species Iguana delicatissima. Next base: position 572,251 of record CAOKZL010000156.1, on the reverse strand, counting down.
AGTCAGGTAAATCTCCTCAGAAACTAGAGCCAGTGTGGTTTGAACATTGGACTGCAACCCTGCCGACCAGAATTTGATTCCCCACTCAGCCATGGAAACCCAACTAGGTGACCTTGGGCACATCACCTATTCTCAGCCCCTGAAAACCCTGTGACAGTTTCACTTTAGGGTTGCCATAAGTTGGGAACAACTTGAAGACACACAACAACAACAATTAAAAGTTATTAATACAAAAGTTAGTAGAGAATTAAACCAGAGTTCTGTTTGAAGCACACAAGTTAAAAAAAATTAAAAGGCATGTTTAAAATATTATAAAACAGAAACACAGCACCCTCCTCCCATTAAAAGCTTCTTCTGCTACAACAGAATAACAACCAAGTACCTGCCTAATTTTTTTTTTTTTAAGTCTTTGCCTGCCAGCAGAAAGAAAGCAGGGAGGCCCAACTGGACCTCCTACAGAAGAGAGTTCCACAACATGGGAGAAAATACTGAGAGGTGTCTCTCCTGTATCCTAGCCAAATATGCCTGTGATGCTGGTAGGCCTGAGAGAAAGACCTCCTTGAAAGACTGGAAAGAAACATGCTGGAGAGCTACTTCTCTCCAGGGTTTACATGTCACAATAAACGAAGTGATTAGCCAGTTTATATATATTAGCATGCTGGCTTATTCACATCAAACCACAACTCTTGAATTCTGTTTTTTTTTGTGATGTGCAGGTGCCGAAAGATGCAGCTAAATGGGATTTGCTTCTGAATTAAAACTCATGGAATCAGGCAGTTTATACTGAAACCTATTCAGGATGCTTTTTCCAGACTGATGGATACAATTGTGATTTTCTCGCAGAGCACTCTCTTTTCCCTTCTGGATGAGAGCTAGCCATAATTTGGTGCTTTTGTTTGTTTTGTCTGTTTAGAGGAGTCTCTTTTTATTTCCCTTACCCATCTTGATTATACATAGAACTCTATTTGCAGTGATGTAAACACCTAAAAGTTAAATAGCACAATAACAATAAAGAAGGCTGGTTTATGTAGTAACTAATCATACAGTGAAATATAAAAATGCATATTTGGTACATTGAAATTTTCAAGATATTCCCATTGTATATGGGCAGACAATACTGGACAATACTGGAATTGTTTTCTCTGTTTCCAGTGTGTTTTGATGGTACATATTACCAAACCTGAATTATTGCTAATAAAATGAAAATAGAATATTAAAAAATCAATTATTTTTAAAATTCCAGGTTTTAATTGAAAATATTTTGACTGTAGACCTTGCCAGCTTTTTCTAAAAAAAAAAAAAAAAAATGCAACTACAAGGGCCCTTTCAAACTGTGACATAGTCCTTCTACTAATTTCTGTTGTATGGCTATTGTAAGATTTTTTTTTCTTTTGTTTTGCCTTTATAAGGTGCTGTCCGTATGCCATTTTATTGGAAATGTGGCTCTTTTTGCACAATGTAATGCTCATCCAATGAATTCTGAATATTCTAAATGATATCGTTAGGTTGTGTCTGCAAAACAAATGTGACTTGGTGCCTCTGTACTGTTAAGCAGATTATGATCCTTCATAGCTATGGGTATGTATTAATGACAAATTTTTTAAAATCTTGTACATTCGAGACCTTTTAGTCTGCTTTGCTATTACATTTTTAAACCTGGATCATTGACGTTCCAGTCCAAAAGCCCTATAAGCTGTGGGTATTCATCTAGGGTGATCATAGATTTTTCTTTTCTTTTCTTTTTCTTTGTCTGCTGCTAAAGAAGTAATCAGGGCTGTCCTCACCCTGAAGTATGGGCAGCCATTTTCTTTTCTGCAAAGTACATCCTCTGAACCTAATATAAGAAACTAAGGAATAGCAGATATAGTGAAAGTTAGCTCTCAATTTGAGTGAGCCATTGTTATAGTCACATTATGGGGCCCCCCCAGGCCATCACCTCATCCCTAGGGAGGTCTTCCTGGTGGGGTTCTTGTCGTCGTTTTCATTGGTACTGAATGGCTCACTCTGTGCCAGGATGATTGCATAGATGTGGAAAACTGCCTTGCTGTTTTCACATTTCTCCCTATCTCATCTACATTCTGGTCTCATCCTTTGTTTCTCTGAGATTGTGAGATGTTTTTCCTTAGTACGCATTTCTCACAGTGTGTATTTGCTAAGGTAAAAATTCAGTCATGGTTTTTTGAAAACATTTTCCCCGTGGACTAAGAATAAGGTTGCTAAAATGAAAACTGGAAACAGCTCCTTTACTTTTAAAGGTTATGTAGAAGAAAGACTTTCAGCAGGTGTTTATTGTTTTCTGGTTGTGTTGACAAGTAACTTCTGCTGGAAGTTCCTCTTCTACACAACCATTAAAGGTAGAGGAGCCATCTCCAATTTTCAGTCTGGCAACTCTTAACAGCATTTTTCAATTATTATTATTTTTTGCCATTTGCAGTATTAAAATGTGCACATAACTTTGTACATATTTTATTTCAGCGAAAAACACAACAAGCCTTATAAACATGCCATTGCCTAAGGCAAGTGCTGTATCATCTCATAACAAATCTTAGGAGGTGCGAAATGGATATTCTTATTAATATCTTAAAGATTTTTTCACCTATGGAATGATGCTTCATTGGGAACCCCATGAGAAGTTAACATGGTAGCTGCCTAGATGCTTGATTCCAAGAGGACCATACAAGAAAGTTAAAAAGAGTGCATATTAGTAGAGGGCATAGTGAGGCAGGCAGCTGTCTAAGAATGCCACGTTTTGCTGCTGGTCTTCCTGTTTATACTTAGTGTGCTGTGAAAATTTTCTGTGTCTGAACTCTCCCTGTGATGAACTAAAAGACCATAAGGAGATGCATACTTACTTGGGAATAAGCTGCAATATGTTCACAGCCTTTGAGTAGACATGTGCTAAGGCTGTGTTGAGCAAAATATGCTTCTTCTGTTGAATATATGTAGTGGGACAAACTCAGCTTTCCTAACTGGTATGTCAGTTATCCAGAAATAGAATTTTGTGTCCATCTTTTAAAAATGTAACTTGTGTAAGTCCTTGAATAATGGAAGAAAAAAAGTTAACCCAGATATGACTATCATAGTTCTATTAACTATGAATGAACATAAAAGCAATGTCCTGTTTTGTGTATATGTGTGTGTGTGTGCATGCACACACCTGCATCTGCATGTGATTCATTTACGGAGTCAAATGTAATGGGGCTATCCAAATGATTTGTGCTGTATTGATTTGGGCTATTATGATTTTTCAGCAGGCACTTGCAATCATCAGATTCACATTTGTGTATTAGCAGAAAAAGGAGATAAACTTAGCAAAGAAATGCACAGCTGACTTAAAATCTTGCAGTCTCCTAAGTAATAATTTTCACTTGCTTTTAAGGGTTAGGTTTTTGTTTTGTTTTTTTCTTTTAAAAAAAGAAACCATCCTGAGGTGGCTTTACATTTGTTATGCCTGTTTCTCTTCTGAGAGAAGGGAGGAAGATGTGCTCATTAATTCCTTATTTTGATTGATTACAATATCATCAGAGATAGTATGGCAGGTATATGATATTTGTTAGAGGCATTGTAAGCTGTGGTTTATTCATCAGCTTTCTCTGGAAAACTGAAAAGAACTACAACTTGAATAATGAGCTCTGACCATTTTGCATTGTGTACCAGCCACTTCTTTAATTAGGTTTCAAGCTTCATCTCCTTTATTTTTAACTAAAAGTGTGTAGTGGAAAAATGCAGTAGTGGTGGTTTGTTCTCTCTCTCTCTCTCTCCCTCCCTCTCTGTGTGTGTTCAATACACTAAGGAACAAGCAGCAACCCATAGATGTTCACAGCATGGAACGTGTATAGATATTTGTAAATGGAATTTATAGTTAATTATTTGTAAACATATCACACAGTACCTTTTAATGTGGTTTTTATAGGCAAATGTTAATTTGCTAGTGAGAAGATGAAAGAATGACTCAGTATACATGGTGGGATTGGAAAAAGTATTCATTTTCATTGGTTTCCCTGCAGAGAAAAGAGTTTCCCTACACCAAAGAAACCCTGTAAGGATGAATAACACAGCAGATGCTGCACAGTTTCTTCCAGTATCTGTGCTTTGCAAAATGTTCTGGGTAATTATTATGTGTAACACTAATGTTCGATCATTGCTTTATAATTATGTGTAGAAATACACATGCTTTTTCTCAATAACAACAGCAACAAAAATGTTTTCTGTGCGGGGAATAGGGATTTTGTTTTGTTTTCTTTTGTTGCACAAAATACATGGCTTTTCTTCAGAAAAGCCACATACACCTCTGAACAAAATAATTCCCCAGAACACTTCACACAGTGTGAATTCCAGGAGAATACTGTGCAGAAATCTCTGTCCTCTTCTGCAACAGGGAGAAAACTATGGGAAATATTTGTCCCTTCTTGTGACAACAATAGGAGGGAAGATTTATATCCCTACATGGCTTCTAAATTTGAATTTTTCTTTGTAACCCTCCTTCCCAAAATCACCAAAAGAGTTGATGCCGGTTCCATATTTTTCTGCTGGAGCTATTGGTGGTTTCACTTGGCTTTAACAGTAGAATGATCATGTATGATGGGTAAGGATAAATATATGAATCTGACAAATGCAACAGTGCTCATTGTACATCACTTCTGGGACGCTCCTAGATTGAGAGGCAGTACAATAAAAACAAAAACCTGAAATACCATAAATAAATAGATAAATAAATACATGCAAATTCAATATGCTTTACTAGACTCTGAAGTGTTATAGTATAAATGAATGTTTTTTAAAGAGATAGCTGGACTTGACTGTTCCAGGAAAAAAAGTTGCTATTAGATTCTTCTCCTACTTCTACTCTTTTTTGTTTTCTTTCGTTGATAAGTTGATCAGACTTAAAAATATGAAGACAAAGGAATACTGGCTCAGATAGTCTCTAAATTTACCTCCCTCTCAAAAATATAGGGCCAAAATTGAAGTTATAAGACATCTGGATGGTACTGGTTTCCAATGTTTTACATATTTTTACATATTTTTAAAGGCTGTTTGAGTTGAAGAGTGACAGGGGCTGCTAATTTTAGTGTTTTCCCACTAGGTATTTTTTTTTTCCTGCTCCAAACCATTGACTCACCAGAAGCACTTTTCCATTGCCTTTGCTTCTGGGTGGAAAGTATATTGGGCTGTGTTTTCGGCGAAGGGTGGGAGAATAAAGCAGGTCCTTCACCTTTCAGTTCATCTATTCATACTTGTAGTCTCCTACACTTGCTTTTCTTTATGGAGAAATGAGGAGAAGAATGGGGAAAATGTGTGGCGTGTAGCATCTAGTTAGGCCCTCACCCATTAGGAGGTGAAAACCTCCCAGTCGTTCAGAACATAATAGAGTGGATTGATGGCTAATTGTTAACACATGCATTGGTGTGTCTTAAATTATGCTTTCCATGAATAATTTCAGGGCCCATGTTTGTCAAGTACAAACACTTCTTATAAAATTGATGTGAATATTTTAATGACAGAAATGTTCCAGAATGTGATAAAATGCAAAGTAAGGTCAGTGCTCTTGGTCCTTGACAAGAGGAAGAACACTACCAGAAGTAAAAAAACAAAAAAAAGTTATGTAAGAGTGCAAATGAACGGCCTGCATTTTTTAAAAAGAGAAGTGAGTGAAGACCTTTGTAAACATTACAGTCATGAAGAGTTGTGAGCTGAATGAAAAAAAATCATAGATCAGTGCCCCTGTTTCTGCTGAAGCTAAACATTCTTTTTAGCTCACTTCTAAGCTATCTTTTTTTCTGGCTTTGAATTATTTTTGAATAGCGGCATTTTGCCTTTTGAAGAGATTAAAACTGGAACATCCTGGCGGATCCAATGGACAAATCTTTCCTCTGAGGGCACTGCTAATATAAACACCATTTCTCTGTCTTACTGCTACAAGTCCTACCCTTGACAGATTAAATGGGAGGGGCAATTTGGAAAGCCTGGATGCACAAAATATGTCAACTTATGGTGATCCTAAGGCAGCCCTGTCATAAAGTTTTCTTGGCAGGATTTATTTATTGCCTTCCTCTGAGACTGAAAGGATATGACTTGCCCAGGGTCACCCACTGAATTTCCATGGCCAGGTGGGGTTTTACATCCTAGTCTCCCAGGCCGTTTCCACACTACACTGTTATAGTGCTATTATTCTACTGTCAACATCCTATGGGATCTTGGGATTTGCAGTTTAGGGAGGGACCTTTAGAAGTCTCAGCCAGAGAGCTCTTTGGTCTCAGAAAACTACAAACCCCAGAATTCCATAGGATGTTGAAAGTGGTATAGTATCACTATAAACAGTGTAGTGCAGAAATGGCCCTAGACAACACTTAATCACTCTACCACATTGGCTCATATTGTCAACGCCAAGGCCTGGTGAGCAGCCAAGGGAACCGGCTACAGGTCTCTTGCAGATAAGGCAGGGAATAAATTAAAGGGCTTTACTTCAGCAGAACAGAACAGGAAAAATAGCAGTAAATACCGGCAGCAGGGAAACTCCCTGGCTGTTGCGTCACAGCCAAGCGAGCACACAGTCAAAGTCTGTTCGAATGGAAAAGTTACCAGAGCTGGTCCGAGATCAAGAGGTGGCGACGTTCCAGCAGGTCGAGCAGCGTTTCAGGAGGCAAAGCTGGGATCCAGGATACACAACAAGTACTCCCCCCAGAATGGACGGTTGTGAGCTGACAAAAGAGCCACGGCTGAGTGATTGCTTTTATAGGCAGATCACTCCTCCAGGTGTTATCACAGCTGGACCCTGATTGCCTGGCGTTTTCTATTTAAACGTTCTGACCTCCTGAGAGCACTCTTTTGCTCCCAGTGCTGCTGGTAAGTAGGCACCTGCTCTTGAATCTCACTATCTGACTCTTCTGGCTTGGCTGGGTCTGGGGCAGCCCCTGGCTCTGCTGCTGGGACTATTGGGGCCAAGGGCTCTGTGCCTGGGGCAGCCTCGGGAGTGGGCTGTGCTGGTGCAGCAGGCTCCAGGGCCTCTGGCTCAGACTCAGAGCTTGTGTCCTGGAGTTCCAGGGTCCTGACACATATAAGCCTAACCCTTAATAAATAGTCAGTCTTTTCTTGCCTTTAATATGTAGAAGTCACTCCCTGAACGCATAGGTGGTACCTCTTCATACCACCATAAGATTCCTTTACAAAATTTCTATTTTTTAAAAAAGAAGATCTTTGGCACAGTCACTTGGTTGTCACTCTGCAACCAATAGCTGTTTGTATCAGTACCTCAACACCAGCAGGGGTGGCTCCCAGATCAATAAGGCCTTTCACAAAATCTGGTTCTGTGAACTGGGAACAATGAGAGCAAACATTGCAGTGAGAATGCATTGTGGAAGGCAGTGCATTCAGAATTATCAATAATTAACCTGTTCTTAGCCCCATTCCTCTCCATTGTACTGCAAGGTAGCACTCCAAGTCTCTACTCTCACTTCATTGTTGCCCACTCATGTAAGGGCGTTTAAATAGTGCAGGCTGACATAGTTTAGCATGTGTAAGAAATTGCTTCAGTGTTTCACTCCAGCTGTGTAAGTTAATGAGGAGTTGTTTCAGCTTCCTAGTCTTGACATTATCGTAAAAGACTGTTAGCTCCTGGAGATAAGCTGAAGCGAATCTGGAACAGCTGTTGATAATTCCCATGTGGATTTGGGGCTGCTTCCAGGTTACAATTTGACAGTAGTATTTACCGCAAGGTGTATTATGTGTTAGATCAAACAGATCCAGAATTGCAGGACAACCACTGGTGCTTCAACTTCCAGCTTCAGAAATGAGGCTGATTGTAAATAACCATCTTCCAATTGATGGAAACACCAGTACCCTTACCCAAAAAAGGAATCTGGATGTTAGTCCTCTTCTTTGGATGAGAAGGCATGCTGATAAATTGGGTGTGCCTAAATGTGTATGCACATCTACACTGTCTACCTGAATGACACCCACTCACCATGGGGTGTGCATTTGGACACTCCTAAAAAAAACTAAAATAAATCCATCATTGAACACTATTTTTCTTGTTGTTTGTGAACTGTTTTTGCATCCATCCATATTCTGTGGCATTAAGCAGACCTAACTATATGTAACAGAATGGGACTGAGATGCCTCTGTTAAGACTATCACATCACTGTTTTCATTCTGAGTACAGTTGCACTTAAAATTATCTTTATGGATCCTTATTTAGGGAATTACATTAGCCTTGAAAAAAGTACAACACACATATCTTCATATAATTCAGCAGTTTATAACCAGTAACATTATACCATACATGATATGTGCACATGGAGATGGGAGGGATCCTAGCTGAATGATAGAACATGTACTTTGCATACAAATTAGTCCCAAGTTCAGTCCTTCACATGTCCAATTAAAATCATCTTCTGTTGTAGAAGATGTGAAAAACTTTCACATGAGACTCTGGAGATTTGCTTTTTAAATTTTTTTTATTAATTATAAGAAAAGAAAAAATACACCAAAAAGTACATAATGTGATAAACATAAAAGGGAAGGAAAAAAGGTTACAATAAAAAATGCTTACATTTCTTTCGAAATCCATTTAATATTACTTATTCAACGTATTATAAATCATACTGATTATATATTTTGGTTATGTATATCTGAATCTCTTTCTTATTATACCCATTGTTGTTATTTATTCCCATAATTAACATTTTAAAAAATATATTCTTAGTAATTTCGTTCTAATTTTGATCCTTTTCAAACTAAAATTAACCTATTACTATTACTAAGTGTACTCCATCCCCAGAGCCAATTATATCTCAAATTACTCCACTTTCCAAAATTGTAACTCTTCTTGCAGAGGTGTGACACCTTCCTCTCTTACTAACACCTTTCCCACAAATATCTTACATATTCTTCAAAATCTCATTATTCCTTTTTTGACCTTAATTCCACATGTTAACTTATCATTAATCATGATTTTCCACATTTCTTTATACCAATCCTCTATTTGTGAATCTCCTTGATTTTTCCATTTGCTTGATATAACTTACCTTGCTGCAGTTGATATATTTGTAATTAGATCCTTCATTACCTGGGTACAATTAACCTTATCATATATAGATAACAATGCTATACTAGGACATATTTCTAAATCAATTTCTGTTATCTCTTGCATCTTTTTAAACATCATTTGCCAAAATTTCTGTACACATTCACAACTCCACCACATATGAATATAAGTACCAGTTTCTTGGCAATCCCTCCAATACAACCTTGAATAATTCTTCTCTAGACTCTGGAGATATGCTACCAGTTAGAGTGGACACTAACTTAATGGATTTAATGGAAAATCCCATTGTTAGAATGCATGTTCCCACATTTCTAATACCACAGAGGTGACTAGTATATTAATTCAGAACAGCTGCCATCCTTAAGAATCATGTTTTCATTCAGTAATTAGAATCCAGAATGCTATTAGATTGAAAGTCATTAACTGAAAGTGTAGAACATTTTCTACCGTTTCTCTCTTTCTTCAGGCACCTTGATTGCAGGTTGGCATGTATGCCTGAGAGCTATGAGGTGGTACTTCTCTTGCATGCAGATCTTTATAGAAAGACTAAAACTGTATGCGGGTGATCTCTTGGATGCAAGTCACACTGATGCTTGTAGAGAACATTGGTGTACACACAACCCTTTCACACCCATATCATCTGCGATGTAACAGCATTTAGGTAATAAGGATAGGTATATGGCAGATGGTTATATTGGCTGTGGAAGTTATGTGAGTACTCCCTCCCCTATAGCTCTGTTTCTGTGTAGGTGAAATGTCTGAATATGCTGTAGGTTTTAATTTCAATCTCAGATTACTAGTATGTTATGAATCAGTGAGTCCCATGGCGTCTAGCCATGAGTGTAGACCGTGTATTGTGGTCACAAAACTGTCTCTCAGCCACAGGTGGGCAAAGTGCATCTCTTCAGATGTTCTCAGACTATAACCTTTAGCAGCCCTAGCAAGCATAACTCATGGTGAGGAATGCTGGGAATTGTGATCTGTCTTTGCCCCTCTTTTCTTTAAAGTTTTGCTTCACGTGTCATGGAACTGTGAAACTGAGAGTGAGCGCCTCAGCACTGTTGCCTTATTACGTCCACTTTTTCCTGTGAACAATGACACATGGCTACTCTTTTGAGACACCTCGCTGAGTGGACTGTTTATCTAATACGGAAAGGTGGCATTTTGGTGGTGTGTGTTATATTTCTGGCTGGCTATGAGAAGAGCTTGCCTCTTTATCTTTCTTTTCCTCACTTTCCCTTCTCTAATTGATTTTAATTTAATTTAATGTAGGGGAGAGGTTGACAGCCTTGGTGATTGCAACACTTTCAGTTCTTTATGGGAACATGATAGATACCAGCACAGTTAATCTTCAGTCATGATTAGGCATCATACCCACTGAGTTACCTGTTCTGAAGGGAGCATTGGTTCAGCAAATGGGCTTTATGCTGTCACGGTGAAAACAGTGAGTTTAAGTAATATTTCCTTAGACAGAGCAAAATGGCTCAGCCTAAGACAGTAAGTTCAGAAATGAATGGACCAGATGACATTTTTCTCCCCCATTTAAACCACGTGAACGTGGTCTGTCCTATATTACAGTGAAGCTGGACATGACATTCTGTAGGTGTGTGTTTTTTTGTGTGTTTTAATCTTTTTATTCAGAAGTAAATAATCATAAAAATAATGAACAGAGTAACATACATCAAAAATTACAACCAATCCTCCTTCATTAATGTAACTACAAAACCATAATCCACCCAAGAAGGAAAAAAGAAAGAAAAATTCTTCCCTTATTTTCCTTTCTTGTTTTATAGTCAGTGATTACATATATAGTATTTACCAATGATAGATTATCCAAAAAGAGTATATGTCATTAGAATTCTACCTCTAATTGTTATTCTTAAAGCTAAACTTATAAAATAGATCTTATAACTCAAGGTTTTATGAATTTTTCATTTTGATCCTCTTCTTCTTATGAGTGGTCATTACCCAAATGATCCATCTCAATTTTACACCATTTCTTATACTACTATTATTATAAGGTTTATCTCCTTATCCTTTACTTTATTTCAGGTCTTCTATTTCCTTTGTTATTCTGTTAAATTAATATAGATGTGGTTTTTCCCCCCAAAAAACACAAATACTCAGTCCTGTGTTAGACTGGGACTGTCACATAGGGAAACATTTTTCTCCCCATTCTGTTTGTGAGAGTCTGACTGAATCCATGTCATCAATTTTCTTCTCCTGTCCACCTTCCCCCATAAGAATCTCTTTTTAAAAAGTCAGCTGCACAAACCCAAATAAACTACAGCTTGGAGGCATAATTCCTAGAGTGCAAGGCAGAAGATGGTATCTGTGGACATGCTCCCTCCACCAGCTCATTTTGAAGTCCTTAATGGCCCCTTGATGGAGTAGAAGTTTTGTGTAAAATGGGGTGCAAAACCAAAAGTGGACTTCCACCTCTTTCAGCTTTGTAAATTTGGCCTCCATTTATACATTCTGCACATTTGAAGGAGTGGTGCTGCAGGTGGTATGTCCAGGGAGAGAAGAGTTGTCATGGCCTGCCTTGGAGATGTCAATAGTGAGAAGGGGAGTTCAGAGTCCAGGGCAGAAGTCAGTCCAGAGGAAGACAACAATCAGCAGCAGGGACCAAAGCAAGGGGAACTGGGCCAGCAGCAACAAGTGTCAAAGAAGAAGCAACAAAGGCACCTACTTTGGCAGAACGATGGCAAGAAAAGGAAGGGCTTGGCTGTTCAGCTCATTTATATAACAAACGAGCCTTAATGAGGGAACATCTTGGTCAACATCATTAGCCTATAAAAGACAAGCCTATCTCCCCAGGATTGATCACTGATCTTCCTGGTGGTTGAAACCCTGCACTGGCCTGCATTTATACATTCTGCACATTTGAAGGAATGGAGTATCTTTCTTCCTGAACTCTGACTCTTTGTGGATCTTTGCCTGTCCCAACTATACTTCTGATTTGCTTCTGTGGATTTGGATACGTTGGAACTCTGGACTTCTGGTTTGAATTTGGATTTGCTCTGGACTGCTGCTTCTCTCTCTGTCTCTTTGCTGTGATTAAAGTTCTGCTTCTGCAGCCTGCTAATTGTTATTAGCTTGGCCTGGTGTGCCTGAGACATGACGACAAAAGTATTCCTCAGGTCCTCTGAAATTGTCCACTGCTCCTTTTAGAAACAATCCTTTATCCATCCAGAAGAGTAGCAGGGTTTGAAGAGTTCCTTATCTGCCCTTTTAGGTCTATGAAATATCCAGACCCTTTATGCTGCTTGCAGCTGGTATTCAGAAACAGAGGGCCGCAGCTTGGAAAGTTACTTTCTAAAGAGTATAGTTATAAGAAATCCCTTCATGAATAGTTAGTATTGTTTTAGTTAAAAGTTTAAAGCAATTCTTTACGTATCCTTTCCACAAATAGTTACTTTTAATCAGTTTTGAAAAAAGATCTGTCTTTAATACACCAGCCTTTGCGTTCTGATAGTCTTCATCCAGTATTTCACAAGGCCAACCCCAATAACTATAAAATAAACTAAAATGACAGTTGGACTGCAAAATAAGTAAACTTATTCTTATTAGTTTCTAACTTTTATGTAATAGTTAGCATCTTGGTAATTGGGAAAAATAATTAAAGGAAATGATTCTGACTGTTTTTTGTAGAATTTAGAAAAGAATTTTTCCATGTTATTTCTTGCAAGAAGAGGAAATGTTTTATTTAAGAAATTGTAAAAACTTGGGAAAGCAATGTAAAAAAAAATAAGGTAAGCATCTCCTGTGCGCAGCAGTATAAAAAATTGGCATTTGAGTGCCATCAACTGTACAATGCAACTGGAGTGGGAAACAAACATAAAACCAATTATCTTGGAGTTTTGTATGTCATTGAAAAGTATCATATAAAATACTTCCACTACAAAATACAGATTGTGTTCATCTAATTAAAGTGAATGTTGTTTCATTCTGGACTGTCATTTTCTGCTCTCTCTTCTGCTGGAATTGCATAACCTGGAGCATTCTTTGAGACCTAAGAGAACACAACACCACCTGCTTTTTTCAATACCCATGTCATGTCTGTCAGGAGTTCTGCACTCAAATCATGGTGTGCAGTGTTCAGTGAAAGTTGACTAGGAGATGTGACTCAGTGTAATTAATAGGTCATTTCCCAGGTCATTCTTAGAAGGTAAAATACAAAAAAATCGTTGGCAAATAAAATGTCTTCAGCCCAGTTTCAGATATCTTATAGCACTCTAGCATGGTCATATAGGGCAATTAATTTATAGTGAATTCCACATATCTGTGTTCTGTCACAGGATAGGTAATATATTTTCTTACTCACAATAGGAAAATGAGTCAAAAAGATACCAGTCAGCATTTTTTCTTCACTCACTGTGCTGCAAATCAGTAATCTTGTCAGTTTTCCCGTACGTGCAGAAAGATCTCTGTGCTTGATTGTGATCAGGGAAGTAAGTAGTTGGGTATAAAACTTCCTAGATGACTTTGGCCTATTATACACTACCTCACGGGGTGACTGAGTAGGGGGCAATTGCCGTGTAAGTCAATCTGAAATAGGAAAGGACATAATTGTTTAACAAGAAGTCCTCTCATAATCCCAAGAGACATAAGAAATCTCTGTGTATGTTCCAAACATTGCTTACTCTAAAGGATTCATTATGTCAGAGTTCCAAGTTTCTTGACAAAGCTTTTGGCTCTGAACCTAAAGAAACCGTATTAACAGCTGCAAATTGTATTAGTTTAAGCTTATTATGACTTAGGAGACTCATTCATTGATTACATTAGATTGCCAGGACATTGCAAATATAGAATTAAAGACTTCAGAGAAGCCAGTCAAGTTTTGCAATATTGCTGCCAACTTTTCAGTGCCAAATTGGGTCACTGACAATGCATTAATGGCAGATTAAGCTGAATGGAGACAATGTGATAGCTCTTACGCCACAACAAACCATGCCTCATGTATGCGCCCTCTTCTTCTTTTATTCTTTGATACATTATGTTACTTCCTTAGCTTCCTGGCTTTCAGCAAACTGTAGTTTGCCATTATACTTAAATAGGCAAATAATGGTTTGAGCTTGCCATCCAAATCAAAATCAGAAACCACCTTATAACAGTATTTTTCATTGTGGTATGCAGGAAACATTGCTGAATCTGTATGTCTTTGAGAGAATAGGAATAAGAAAAGGGGACACAAGAAGCGAGGAGCTTCTTTACTTGTGTAATGCCACATTCTGATCTGGGGATAAATGCGAACCAGTCTAAAAGCTGAGAACTGCCTTTCCTTATAGCTCTAATCAATTTGATTAGTTGCATCTTCAAAACAGTTTTCCAGAGAATGTCTTCGCTTCTGAATCAGTAATTTCACTGGTGCTAGAGAGACTAACAACTTTTGTTAACACTGCAGGGTGACTTTTCTTTACAGAAAAATCTATGGTGAATTAAAGATTGACTTAACTTGCTGAAGTGTTTGACATCAAGCCTTCTTTGTGACTTTCAGGAAAATTAGAAACCTCTAAGCTGTATTCTATTGATATCAGGAAATCATAGATCTGTAACAGACAACATGAACTCATGGCAGCAGGCCTTGTTGGATAGATTTTGTACCATTTTTATATATTGTGATGCATTCTAATAATTTTTAATGATTTTTCTAATGTAATTGTTTTATTATACTGTTTTGAGATACCTTGGAAAAATATTTATTTTTAAAGATAGAATAATAAAAAGATAGATAAAAGAGATAAATCAGATCCATGTTCTTCATGATCAATAGTGCTTGTGTTTGAGTCATGCAAAAGGAGTGTTCGTTAAAAAAAATAAATAAAGTGTTCAACCGAGACTAAGGAACTAGATTGTATCAACTATATCTTGTCACCCCTCACATACACGCTGCTGCTGCTACTCAGTGGCTGTTTTGGCACACTTAGGCCCTTTCCGCATCTGTCTTTTTCGTGGAGGTGGGGGGTGGCATACGCGTGAGCAGCCTCTTGCGCGAGGCGCTCTCTTCGGGGCTCCGTCGTCCCGCAGCTGGCTTACCGGTTGCGCGAGTGCCGTGTGAACGCCCGCCCCTTCCTACCGCAGCGCAACCTGGGAATTGCAGGCGGGAGCCTTGTGCGACTGCGCAGCATTTTCGGCTTGAAGCCGAAAATAAAAAAATGCATGCACGGTTCACGTTAGGCTCGTGTATGTACCAGCGCTCCCATTTACTCCCAAGGGGCCCTCTCACAAGAGAAACTGCGTGCGAAAAGGGCCATAGTCTGGCTTCTCAGCAAAAGCCTGTCTGATGTTGGAGACACCACCAGCAAGAGTGCTACCATCAGCATAGCCCCTTGCTTCACAGGAGCACATAAACCCACCATCATGAAAGTATATTGCCATGGTGGACATGAAATAAAAATCAATGTTGGGATTATCCATGCCATAGTATTCCCAATTACTATGTATGGTTGGGAAGATGGATAGTGAGGAATCCTGAGGGGGAAAATAAAGTCATTTCAGATATGGTGTTGGGGTCCTACAGACATCATGGAGTGTCAAAACAACAAATTAAATTGGCCCTAGAGCAAATCAAGACTGAACTTTTCCTAAAAATAAAAGTGATTGAATTGAGACTATTGTACTTCAGACATATGAGATAACTTGACTCATTGGAAAAGATGATGATAATCATCAAATGATAATGCAGAGTAGGAGGCAGTAAGAAAATAAGAAGACCTCAACATGGGTGGATTGACTCTATCGAGAAAGCCATGGCCCTGAGTTTGCAAGGCCTGAGAATGGTGGTCATTTACAGGGTGTATCAGATGTCTCTCATTCATAGAATTGCCATAATTGACAACAGTTAAGAACAAACAGCACACCAGTAATGGATCTAACCATTGAAGAGCAGCTATTTGAATTCACAGTAACATGTCTACTTTGGAAGTATATGCCAAGCAAACTGGGGGATGTGGGATAGGAGTGTAGTGCTCATGCACCACAAAGAAAACATATCCTCTGAAGGGAGATATTTACCTCAGCAGGCAGCCTGGTACATCATGGGAAGCCCAGCTAGGCTGCAGTGTGATTTATTTAGAGGAGGTTTGCCATTGACTTTCCCTGAGGCTAGGGGAGTGTGACATGCCCAAAGTCACTCAGTTATTTGAACCCTGATCTCATGGAGTCCTAGTCTAAGCCTAGTCCTCAACCACTACACCACACTATCTGTCAATACTAGTTCTATTACATTTCCCAAATGGACAAAACATGTTGGGAGACAAACTGGGGGCCTCTCTGCATGACAGATGAAATGGTTCAAATGGTTAAGGACAAACAAAACTAAAAGTTGACAGAAATAGAGTCAGAATCCTAAGCACAATTGTTGAGCAACTTGGGTATAGGGACAGAAAGAACTATTATAATAATCAGTGCAAAGAAGAAGAAGAAGAACGACAACAAAAAGGTGAAACAAGAGACTTCTTCCACAAGATCTGAGAAATTAAGGAGAAATTCCTGAAAATCCCAGCAATATTCCTTCTTTATTATATGTTTATTCAAAGAGGGCTTCAGGGCAGCAGTGGACTAGCCAGCTGAGGGAAAATGGCTGCCTCTTTTCTTTGGACTAGCCACCAGAATGAGTAGCAAATAAGAAGTAAGCATCTCCCTTCATTATTCTTCTTGTTTGGATGCCACTGGAACAAGAATTGCTGGAATGGTGGAAGTCTTCCTTTCCTATGGTCTTGTTGCCACAGGAGTGGCAATAGCTATTCATTGACAGTGAAGTAGTGTTTCTCTTTCCATTGTGCTTGTGTGAAATGATCTGGCAAAATAGATGCTGCAGAATTAATGTCGGAGTTTTGTCTGTGTGTTTCCTTTCTGAAATGATGAATGTTGGAGGGTTTTTGTGTGTGTGTGTGTGTGTGTGTGTGAGAGAGAGAGAGAGTGAGTTTTCTTTCTGAAATGATTAATGTTCTTGGATTGTGTGGAGTGCTTTTACAAACGCTGATTCTGCTAACAAAAGGAATTGGGGTTTTGAATATTTCTTGTAATACAGCAAACTGGAAGACTGCAGGTACTTGGTCTTCTAAACATGGCACATATTCACCTGAAGAATTCAAGAAGATTTTTATATAGCTTACAGAAACATTCTGTTAACACTTCTAGAAAGCTGCTTATTTCTACATTCATATATTTCCTCCTTTCTTCTGTGGTTCCAATACATCAAGCATACGAATTAATTTTTTTTTTAATGTACTTACTACAGGAGTCTCCAGATACACACACACACACATATATATTCATTAAAACACACATTATAGCCAAATATCCACCAAGACAATGAACACAGCTGGCAAAACAGATTCCTCTTCTACTTGAAGCCCTTAAATTAGTTCCGGAGGGCTCAGGGATGTTCTGTAGCAGATTTTTTTTTTTTTTTTGGTATCCAGGGAGGAGAGAAAAGGTAAGATAATTCCCTTGCATGAGTGGAAGTCTGTTTGTGTCATACTGGTTGCTGTCCATGATGAATGATACAAAAAATAAAACATACCTAAATGCTTCAACACTTGCACAGACCAATCTGAAAGATTTCTTCATGGGCTATAAAAAGCAAATTTAAGACACTTGAATCTTCCACAGTGTAAAGTAGCCAAGGTCCATGTGACTTACTCTCTGCCTTGCCGCAGCAGTTTTCAAGCAAGTACTACAGCTTCAGGGGCTGGTCCTGTAGCCTTCTACCCAGCGGTGCTCAAGTGACATAATGAGCTGATAGGGTTCTATCTAACTCCTAAAACGATGCTGATTCTTATAGTATAGTGCTTTTCAGTATTACAAATGTGTTACCTGGGAGCACCCTAAGGAGCAGGTTCACTAACTCCTACTTGATTTTACACTGAACTGTCCAGCAGTTTCTCTGCTAAGGTGCCCACCTGTGTACCTCTTAGACACTGAGATTAGACACTGAGGAACATTCTACCTCCAAATGTCATTACTTTTTGAATGGTAAATTTGAATGATAAATTTAGAAATTTTGATGAACAGGCCCAGCTCTAGACCCCTGCCTACACTGTGTAAACTTTTAATGAGTGAAATAGATTCCTGTTTTATCAAAATATATGGATGAAGTTTCAAGTGATATTTGGCTCTTATTTTGAGTAATATTTGGCTGATATGAACAAAACAGCAAGAAGAATTTGGCATGTTTTCCTTCCTAATTGTAAGGATTTTTCTTTTTTTTATTTTATATATTTGCATTTTATCTTCATGAACTTTTTCTCATTTGAGTAGATGTGTGATAGCATAATAAACATGTCTGAGTGTATAGAGATTTATAGACTAAACACACTTTGTCTAATGGTACCTCAAAACACACTGAAGCCCAAAGTTGGCCATTAGAAGTCTGGTGTCATAGACTTTCTGTAATTGTTGGTAATAATTCTGTAATCATTGGTAAGGGACATCTGACTGAAGAGAGTTCCAAAAACTATGTTGCGATGTAGACTTGTACATTTGTGGAGTGTTGTATCAGAAAGAGAAGACTGAAACAATACATACTGATAACAATCTATACTTGAATTCAACATGAGCCTGAGCCATGATCTCTTGAGGTACCAACCACAAAGCCCTTGGTTTGGTCCTTGTTTCTGCCACCTTGTGCACACAAAAGATGGGTTTGGGCAAGATAGTGTCTTTCAATTTCAGTATCCCATCCATCTGTACAAATCACTTGGCTTCCGAGTTGTTGCGAGGATTTATCACTGAAAGGTGTACATGAAATGCTTTTATCATTATCACTTTTGAAGTGTATAATCACTGATTATGCTTATAATTTGGTTTTAATTAGTTTGAAACAAATGTTTGATGCAAATGTTTAAGGTCTCTTAAATCACTCAACAATCACAGTGTACTCTAAAACAGTGATTGCAGATGATACATGCCAAAAACTATGTTTATAAAACAAGTCCTCTGAAAAGGAAAGGGTGGTATTTGCATGCTCAATGAATGCAGAAGTATAATTTAAAAGAATACTTAAGGAGGAAGGAATAAATAATGGAATAAAACTCAAAGATAATTTAGTGAAGACTGTGCACACTTAGTAAGCATGAAATACTGATTGAAAGTTGGAAACACAGGGAGGCGTGGGACTAAATGAGAGAGTGACATGGCTATCTGGAAGGAACAAACTTTAAAATTGGGGAATAAAACAACCACCACCTTGAAGCATTCCTAGAAGTCTGAGATGTACTCCAAACTTTTACAGCCCTGTATGCCACATCATTTGAGTAAGGATGTGTATTGTATTGTATTGTTTTCCCCTGCCTTTCATTTGAATCTGGAAATCCAGCTAGTTTGCAAGGTAAAAGAAAATGCAAGTAAAAATACATGCAGATGAAAACATGTAGAAGTTATGTTTAAAATGTCAGTAAAACAAAATTAAAACTATTTAAAACATCTACCTGTAAAGGTAAAGAATAAAAGTAGGTAAAGTACATTCTTGTAAAATAGTTGGTTTCTAAAGGTCTGTTGCCTCACTTTTGATTGCCTGCCATTGAAAGAATAATGAAGGGGAACAGACTAGATACACATATTGACGTTCATAAGCTGAGTGAGTTCTTTTTAAAATTCACTGACAGAGTGTGTTTGGTCTTAAGATATGGAAAGAATTTTTCAAAGTACTGTATATCCTGTCAAAATTTAAGGACCACCATTTTCTGTTGCTATAAAAATCCCTTTGCAGAATAAAACATGTTCACTGACAGAAATAAACATTTGGGGGAATTGCCTCTTCACTTCTTGGTTTATCAATATAGTGAACATAGCGGGTCTTTTTTTTTTTATTTTAAGACAGCTGATTTAGATCTTGATGTTTCCCTAAGGGAAATAGTAAACTTTTAATGGAATCAATTCACCTGTAATGCTTGCAGTTTCTCATGTACTTTAGTGAATTCAGCACTCCTGTCTATCTCATTTGATGTTTTCCTTAAGCATACAACTTGTGAAAGCCTGGGCCTAAATCCAATTTCTAATTCCAACTAGAGTAGACCCATTACATTAATGGACTTTACATAAGTATTGATCTACAAGTTCTTCTTTATTCAGTGAGCCTGTTTTAGCTGGGACTAACAACTGAATTTAGGCACTGGTTGTATCACAGCTTCTGTTTGCAGGGAATGTAAATGAGTGATTATTGCTGATTTGGATAAGGTCCAAATAAAGAAACAAAATGTGTGATATTTTTCATTATTTTAAAATATTGTTGTTTTGGTTACAATAATTGGCTGGTCTTTTGACTTATAGCTATGTAGACCATAATTTGCCTCTTTTTGTTCCATGTCATCTTTTGATTTTCTCTGTCAGAAGAAAGGAGCTATTGATCTTAGAAAATATGATCAAAAGGATGAGAAGAAACCCTCCTATTTACTTTCAAGTGATCGCAAATTACATACAAATGGAAGGAGAAATAGCCCAAGTCTTGTTATGTTTTGTTTGAAAGGAATATGGACAGGTGGAAAGCAAAATACTCACATTAAAATAATCTAGGATAGTTCTGTTTTTTCAGTCTTCTAAAAGAAAACCTATTTAATTTGGCTTTTAGAGACATGTGGGCAGGCTCAAGTGAGTATGGGTTTTAGGATATAAACCAGCTAAATGCTTTCTTGTTGCCACTGTGTTGGATTAAAAGAAGTAAAACATAATGAAAAGCCAGGAACAGCAGCAAATGTATATAAGAAATATTGCTTCTTTTTTCTTTATACTGTCAATAAAGTTGCAGTATTTTAAAATATAAATGTTTAAAAAAATGGAAAAAAGAAACTGATCAAGTTGAGTATAGGTGTCTCTTTATTTTGAGCTAGACTCTTTGACCCATCTAACTAATTATAAATTACATAATAAAATTATAAAAATGGTGGTGGCACTTAAATCCTAGTCCTTTCATCTCAGAAAAGCTCTTGCTGCAGCTGAGACTTACTGCAGTTTAGCACAGAAAGGATGATATTATGCTACCTGGCCATATTCTATCTGCCAGTACTGCTTTCCCACCTTATGGCAAGCTGTTTTCATCAACTCTGAAGTTCCCAAATCTTCCCCTTATGTTCTCTTGTTAACATTCCCAGCATCTCCTCGTCACATCCCAGCCATCATGGTCTTCTTCATAGGCTAGACCACTTTACCATCATTGATTCCACATTCTTCTTGCTTGATGTTAATTGCTAACAAACTGAAATCCTGTTGATTTTGATGCCTGTAGTAAATGACCTGCAAGACCTTACCTTGCAGGAAAGTTGTGGCTTGGGACGGCAGCTGGACGCACATGGCTAGGCCAGCCATGGGCAGGCAAGGATGGCTGCTTCCACCTTTTCAGCATCCTTTGTGGGGCTGGGAAGACCCTCCTGTGGTAAGTGGGGGCATTCAATGAAGTTCCAGTGTGGTGGAGCTCATTGGCTGCCCTTGACTTCCTTCAGAAAATTGACCACCCCTTCCTGCTGTTGGAAGGATTCTTTGTTCTCCTTGCCCATTATGGCTAGTCTTCGACCAGGCATCACCCCACTCACCTCCCCTGGCAGGCACTATTTTGGTACTTTTCAGTGTTTCGTTCATCTGTCACAGCTTTAGGCCGCAACACAGGTCATGGATCTGTGATGGAAGATATAGGCCAGGACCAGGAAGGCCAGGTGTTGGGAGTGCAGAGAATAACGGGTGTTCAGTGGCATTGGCACACATCCTCTGCACTCCTTGGTGGGCAGATAGCCCTCAGGCCTGCCACCATGTGGTCCCGACCTGGATTGGGTGTTCAGTTCATCAGTCAACAGGCGGGTTGGTCGATGCTTGGATCCAGATCCATGTGCTTGTCAGCCCTATCACATTTGCAGCCAATAAAGTTGTGGCCTTGTTTTTCCCAAAACTTGGTGTTTGTATGGTTTGTTGGGAGCCAACTGGCTCGGTCCTGAGAGTGCAGTGATTCCTTCTATTAAAATCACTACATTCTAATCCTGAAAGTTGTTCAGTTTTGTTGTTTTTACTATTTGCTTGCATGCTTCCTTCAAGATCTCAAAATTCTTATTAAGTTGCCAAGATCTATATCTATTACACATCAAAACATTTTGGGCATCTGAAGATAGAAATAGTCCTGAATTAGGGTTCAAGGAAAAGATAAAGGACTCAGAGTAGAATATATCACAATATATAGATAACAATGGATTTTTAAGTGTGAATAAGAGACTCATAATAATCTGAACAATGTAATTTTTACCATTTATGCTTCCTAGAACATATACTTTTATATATCCTTTCTAATTTAGATGTTTTTCTACACCTTATCAGGTTGAATTCTCATTAAAGCCCTTGGATTAAGAATATTGAGGTTAAGCCTCAAATTACAGGTTATAGCTTTATCCTATAAAACTGTAATTGGCTAATGGTGTGTGTCAGATAATTTCAGAAAAAAAATGGCCTTTTATTTATAAATCATAGCAAAGCCTTTGATTGTGGAGATCATGAAAATCCAGATGGGTTTAAAAGAAATGGGTCCTTACATGTAAAGATATATAAATATCAACTTCATACACTGCCTGGGAGTGTATTTTATGGAGATTTTTAAACAGAGGCTGGATGGCCATCTGTCAGGAGTGCTTTAATGGTGTATTCCTGCAGAGGCAGGGTTGTACTCAATGGTCCTTGTAGTCTGTTCCAGCTCTACAATTGTATGAACCTTTCTATTTTGTAATACATGGTTCTGTATCTTGTACCTTCTGTTTAAAAGTCTGTTACAAAAATAAGTGTATTATTCAATGTTTACTATTTCACAAAGGAAATACTCCACTTTGGGATCCAGCCAGCAATTCATTTTGTTCTAACAAGGGAATGCCATTGTGAGAAACACTGATAGAGCTGCACACCAAAATTATCTATATATCTACACTGGACCTCCCCTCACTGAACCCTCCCCCTTAAAAGAAAAAAATGTGAATGCTTGTGTCCCATAATACCTAATGGTGGTGATGTGTGTGCAGACACTTCAGCATGTCCATGTACATCACCACATTCCAGGTATAGAATGTGATGCAGTTGTGTTTCCTTAAAATTGCAAATTCAGAGACCATAGGTAAGAAGGGCCCATTCTATGTATCTCAAATCTGACAAGAAACTCTAAGTGTCTAATTGGAGTTCTGTGATTACATTCACCAACTTCTTTTTCTCTTGCAGAAATATAAAGAATATGAAAAGGATGTTACCATAGAAGAAATTGATGGCCTTCAGCTTGTAAAGAAGCTAGCAAAAAGTATGGAGGAGATGTTTCATAAAAAGGCTGAAGCTGTACGGGTAAGTAGTACATCGGTAGGAAGAATTCCTTGCCCAAGTTTCTTGAGAAATTTCATCCTCTGTAGAAGCTGGGATGAGGAAGACTGCATTGCAAATGGATAGACTCAGTTAAGGATGCTACAGTCCTGAATTTGTAAGAACTGAGCAGGGCTGGGTTTTTTAAAAATTAATTTTTAGTTAATTTTTAGCAAAGACCATCTAATTTACAATCAATGTAATATGCAGTCAAAAATAAAGAAATGGAAGGAAAGGAAAAAAAGAATACAACTAATGCTTGCAACTAATACAACTTGATAACAAAACCAAGGGCAATGTTTTGGGTGGAAGGGAGTGATTTACTGGTTAGGGGTTGCTGCTTACCTTACTTTACCTTAGGAGGTAGCTTCCCCTTTATTTTATTGGTTGGTTTTTAAAACTTAGAAGGAAGGGTCCCATGTCACTTAGAAAGGTGCAAGGCTCTCTCTGCAGTTTCCTACCAATGAATATGATGTTACACGGTATTGCATTGTCATGCTGTCAGGGCATTCCAAAAACTATGGCCTGTGCTATCTGCATTTCCTGGAATGTCTTGTGAGTTCTGTGCTGACCTACTGTATTACATAGCTCCCAAGAAACTTCAGGAAGGAAGGAAACTGCAAAGGGGCCTCACACCACTGTGAGAAGCATGGGCTCTTAAAAAAATAATTAAAAGAAAAACAAAGAATTTCCCGTCTCATAGCCACTTTGTGTATTTAAAAAGGATTAGTAGCAATCTTCATGAACATTTCTGGGAATTTTTTCCTTTCTTACTGTAATTTTTGATGGTATCTTTGTTTCTACACAATGATTAAAAAAAAAAAAAACCTGCCAGAATTTTTAGCTCAGATCTAATTGCATATAGTTTTCTTTTGTTTTGTGTAATTGTATCCATTTCTTTGGATCTAAATACCCTAAAGGTGCCAGATCCTACCTGTTCTTGAAAGTAAGGAGGCTCAGCTTGGTTAGCATCTTGATGGGAGACAGCCAATGAATACGAGGTGTTATAGTATTATATTTCAGAGGAAGGAACTGGCAAAATTCATCTCTGCGTTTTCCCTAAGAAAACCCTATGAAATTCATGAGGTCACCATAAGTTGACAGGAAACTTGGAAGGCATGTACGCAAACACCTAAATTGCTTTTCATTATAGTTTTGTATAAAGTTGTTGCTGTGTGCCTTCAAGTAGTTTCTCACTGATAGTGACCCTAAGGCCTGTCATGGGATTTTCTGGGACTGAAAGTGTATGACATGCCCAAGGTCACCCAGTGGGTTTCCATGACTGAGCAGCAAAACAAATCCTGCTCTCCAGAGTTGTAGTCCAACACTCAACTCACTACACTACTCTGGCTATCTTGTATATGGCACTGTCTGCTTAAATGTTGTGTTTAAGTAGCCATGGGGTTAGCCTCTTAGCAATCACAGTAGCTTGGGGTAATGTGGTGAAAAGGAACTTGTGCTTGGGTTTCAGAAGAAATAGGGCAGTTGTGGTCTTGTTTCTTACAGCCGAAGGTGAAATGCAAATCTTTTGATAACTCATTTCTTCTAATATGTTTCCATTTTCTACTTGTGGGAGTGCTTCGTTCTGAAGTTAGTGTCAAAAGTTTTACACATAAGTTTTGCAAATGATGGGCATGTGTTGGGAGAAATGAGATTACTTTCAGTCCCATATTTTCTTCCTTAGCTTTTCATGGTTGTTACACTCGAAAGATGGTGTGGACTTACGTCTACCCTTTAATCATCAGCATTTCTTATGAAGATAAATCAGTTCAGAAACTGAGATCCAGAATTAGATGTCGCAATTGTCCTGCTCTGTAGTGTTGCATGAATTATTATGAAAGCAATCTTGGCAGTAATTGGTACATGGTCTTTGACGGTTCCTATTGCTTCCTTTCCTCTTGTCTTTACAAAAGGATTTCTCTGAGGATTAGCTATGAAGGGCTTTTTAATGTAGTATATAATCCTGAGATTTTTTTTTTAAAAGTCATATTGTTAGAGGAATACGTTTTTATAACAGGAGAGAAAAGCAAAGAAATCATTGACTGATAGCGTAAGCAGAGTTCCATGTATGCTGCAATTCTGTGGCAGCATAGAAAACCCAGTGGTTACATATTCAGGCAGAGAATTCGACTTTTGGCTTTAATTTTGGGAAGGACAAGTTTTTAGATCTTAAGGTTAGTAGTAGTTGGTGGCTTCTAAACAAGTGAGGAAGTAAATCCGCTTCAGATGTTATTCTGAACATTAAAGCAACTATCCAAAGTGCTGAATCTATTTTGGAGATAGAGTTTCAGCACCTTGGAGTTTCTTTAATATTCAGATTAAAATCTAGAATTGATTCATTGTCTCCACAGACATGGAAACCATCTGCTGTGGATGCTTATATCCATGAAGGTATGTGCATGTTTTGGAACGTGCAGTTAAGGTGTATGGAAATCTGCTTAAATTTTACTCATCCTTCTGGCTAGTGATAACAGAATAGATTGCGTAAAAGAGTACAAAATGATGGACTAAATTATTCAAATGAATAGAAAATATGCAGATCTTTTATTTACATAATTATATAAGTCATGGTAGATTCTGCGCTTTAGTTGAGAATTTGGATTACCTCATTGCAGAATTTCTTACTGGTTTGCTTTTGTCATGGAATATACATGACCCTGTCCTTAAGGAAATTGCATATATATTCTTCATACTCACTTGACTTTGAAATGGCAAAGCTGTTTTGCTGATTGTACTGTAACTCATCCAAAATGGGTATAACGTTTCATAGTCACTTGACATTCCATTTCAGATGTGTAACCTGGAGACACTCAGTATGGGATCCTTACTTCCAGACTTTACCCTGCCTTCTGATCAGACAGAAAATTTCTTACCTTATTTGTATTACATCTCACTTGAATAGCACTAGGGCTTGTTCCTCCACACTGTGATGCAGGAATAAGAAGTCTAGAGAGAGAAGATTTTCGGTAATGTCAACTTTGGGTAGATTTAGGTGGCTGGAGTTTCTGCTGTGTAGACTTACTTTGAGGGAAGGAAAATCTACAGTTGTTGTTTCTACAGTGACATAAATTACCTGTGGAACCTAATCAATTTTAGATTCTGAAGGGGAACCTACCCTAACTTCACATATGCTAATCCACACCCCATGTTTGCATCTATCTGCCTGTCTGCCTGTCCGTCCATCCATCCATCCATCCATCCATCCATCCATCCATCCATCCATCTATCCACATATATCATGGTGCTAGGGGGAAGAAAAAAAAAGGACCCAATGCATCCCAGTGTGCTGTTACCAGAAGAAATAAAGACATAGAAGGCAACTGTCTGTGTTTGATGGCCAGGCTTTATTTCTGCTGCTGACTCACAACAAGACTTCATATATTATAATATCAGGAACAGCCTGATTCTGGGATCCAGTTAAGGTGGCTGTTGCTCATCTTTGCTCAAAATTGATGCAAGCTTATTAAGCATTCTGGGTCAAACAGTAGCACCATTTGCTGTTTGATTGCCTAGTAGAAATAACTTGAATAGCTTGGCATCTTGGAACATTTAGGGCAAAATCTGACCTTGCAACATTAGCATGTTAGACATTACAGTATGCATTTTAGGGGAAATGGTTCATGAAGACAGAAATATAATTATTTTCCATAACAGCATTGTAAGCTTGCAGGCCAGAGTGATAATGATGTAATCATCATCTGTACCGTCCACGTGGTCCTCATCTTTTCAACCTCACTGAGGAGACATGCTGGTGATGTATTACACAGACCTCACTTACTCTATTGGATGCAGCAATCACCTTTCACTTGTGTTCTTCTATGTCAGAGACACAATCCTACAGCCTGCTAGAAGAGGGCAGGATGGGAGAAGGAGAGAGGAAACCCAGACATACTACACAATCTTGCCCATGGTTGCTCAGAAGTAATTCTCATTCCATTCCATAGGCTTATTGTTAGGAAAGCTGGTATAGGGTTTCTACCTTTGCTGCTTGGTTGTGTCCATGATAGGTATTACTGGTCATACAATTTTAGGAAAATATGGTCTTTCACAGTTTAGGTTATTTAGGTCACAAGAATGTATCATAATGCAGGTTATAAGTAGCAGCAAGAGCCAACTGCTTAAAGTGGAAAACTATTTGTCATACAGGACCATAGAGAGAATCTACCACAGCTGTTCTTTCTTTTAATAAGGCTACAACATTTGTTGTGTTATGATGTCTCTTACCAAATTTGTAAGGTGCTTGAAAATACTTTGCTGCAAAACATGACACCATTTGGGAAATGTAAAAAGGATTTTCCTCATTTTTCTATAAGGAAATATAGAATCCACTGCAGATTCATAGAAGGAAATCCAATGAGTCTTGACACTCCACTGCCCCAGCAGAGAGCTTTCATGTCGGAAAACCCACCCCGTCTTAGCAGAGCTTCATCTGGCTTCAGCAGTAGCTGGATGAGGAACAAGTGTGAGCCCGTTTTTGATGTTATCACTTGCAGTAGCCAGCCAAGAGTTTGCTAGCTTGCCCAGTGCCTACAAGGAGCCTACAGAGAGGAGCTAGGAAAAAGAGAATGTGATTTCTTGGTGAGATTAAGGCATTTAAGTGGTTCAGTGAGATGCAGATGGTAAGTGAAGATCAAGGGAAGGGAAAGACTAGGATTGCCTATTGATGGGGTGGTAACTGCAGCTAAGAGAAGACAAGAATTCCCTGCCTATCCCCCCTGCCTATTCTGCCCCCCCCAAATCCTCCCACTGAAAAATTACATCACATTGGGCATATCTACACTGATTGAAAAGACTAGAAAGCCTCAGATTTTATTCCTGTTCTTTCTGATTTTATTTTGGAGACCCATACACATTTTGTTTCTCCCAGAATATTTTCTGCCAGCTCCTGGTATAATCTCAGGTTGGTTTATTTTCATCCAGTATAAAATCAGAAAGAACAAGAACAAAATCTGGGACTTTTCAATCCAAGTCTGGATGCACCCATTTTTGCATGATACAATTTACAACACTACCATCCTCCTCCTTGCACATAATGTATATCATGCAAAAGCCTATATGTGATTGTGTATATATAACCAGCCTTGGAAGGTAAGCTAGGGTGATGGGTTGTGGACCTAGGCTACTTGTTGACTCTTAAAGCCTAGGTCTCACTGGTCAAAGATTACCAATCTATTCATTACAACACACACACTCTCCACACACACTCTCTGTATAGAGTGAAGACGACAGCTAACTGGCTGTATGTGGTGAAGCAGCTCACATAACAGGGCATTCATTTTTCTTATTCATTGTAAGCTCAGGGAATGAGCACCAATAAAGATGGTGCTAGCATCTGGGACCTTCAGGCAACTACTTGCCCTACACTCTGAGTAGCCCTAAGAAGCAACATCTAGACCAGTGGTTCTCAACCTGTGGGTCCCCAGATGTTTTTGGACTTCAGCTCCCAGAAGCCCTGAGCATTGACCATAGTGGCTGGGGCTTCTGGGAGCTGAACTCCACAAACATCTGGGGACCCACAGGTTGAGAACCACTGATCTAGACTCTATTTCATTTGTGTGGGTGGGCTTTTGGGGGGGTATGTGTCCAAGTTCACTTTGTTCCCTGGTGTTGTGGGAGATTAAAGGGGTAGCTAGATGTAGCTGTTCACTGCTCCACCACAGGTAGGTGGTAAGCCTGAGAGGTCCCTTTGACAGAGGATGGAGCTCACCAAACAACATTTTGCTCAGGATTCTTCCAAGCTACAGTCTTGCCTGCTTTCTTAGCTTTCTTGCCTCTCTTGTTTGGCTCCCTCATCCTGAGTGCTAGCATGGTAAAGGTGTTGTAGTGTTGCATTATTTCTAGGGAGATTCAGGCTGAAATTCCTCCTGAGCCATAAACTCACTGACTGACCCTGGAACCAATCTGTCTTGGTATGAGTTACCTCAAATAGCTCCTGTGAGGTTAAAGTGAGGAAAACCAAAGTCATGAACATCATCTTGAAATCATTTTAGAAAAAACAAACTATAAGTGTTCTCTCTTTGGCGTATGCTTTCAACACACACACACACACACACACACACTCTTACCCTCATCCTCTGAGTACAGTTGAAAGAAAGAGAATATCTGAGAAGATTGTCTCCACTCCAAATGATGATATCAACTTCTAGCTGCCTTGCATTTAAAGTGTTCTCCTTCACTGAAAGGCTCCGTTGCCAGAAGCACAATTCAAGATGCTTCAAGATCTAAATATTAATACAGTTTCTCTTTTCTAGTTATATGACAGGCAGAAGTGAGTTCCTAACAAACTAATTGAATTAGGTGCTGAATAATCATCTGTGCTGACACAGCATATTTTTCACTGTGGGAGTTATTGCCAAAGATAAAGTAACATGGAACGTTTGACTTCTTGTCATATTGGAAAATTGGTGACTAATTAAAAGCATGGCATGGCATATTCTCAGCTTCTGTCCTTACTAGTCTGAATACAGAGTGATGGTGATGACATTTGAAGTGCTAAACAACTTGGAAACTTGATACTTTAGGGAGCATATCTCCCTATATATAGGACTGATGTCTGCTGGTAGTGGCTTCCTACTCTGCATCCCACCAATGAGGTCAATACCCTGTAGGAGGACATGAGGGAGAGCCCTCTCACCCATGGTATCCCAACTGTGGCATGCCTTTCCCAGTTGGCACCAATGCTAGTAAAAACGGGGCTGTTTACTAAAGTCTTTGGACCTGATTGATTTACTTCAAAATATTTTAAGCCTATGGTTGCAAACTATTTTCACCTTTTCAATCTGTTTAATATGCATTTAGTCTGTTTAAATCATTTTTATAATTTCAATTTTTTTAGGTGTTTATATTAATTTTTTTCTTGTACACTGCCCTACTATCTTGTCATGTAAGGCAGGATAGAAATATTATAATGACGACAACAATATACTTTCTATGTAGATAACATTCTAGAGAGCAGATGAATATGAAGTTTATATCTCAGAATGCCTTTGGTGACTAGAAAAGAGAGATAGACTTTGCCTCTCATCCCCAATCAGGAAAAAATGAAGACAGTTGGTTGGCTTTTGTATGTGTGGGGGAAATGAACTGTTCAGGCCTGACTGTGCCTGATGGTTTAATCACTCTGGTCAACCTTGTAATCTCCTCCTCTGAAAGTTACCTCTTCTTCCTTTTGATATCAGGATAGGTTTCCACTAGTTGCCATTTCTTGAGGTATAGGAGGACGACGATTTGTTGTTACTCCAGATTGGCTTCGGGGCATGATCTTTCTTGCTATTCCATCTGTGCTTGCTAATGGGTGGGGTGTCAAGGGAATTAATTTGGCTAATTTGGTATAATCAACCAAATGTTCAAGGTAGGGGAGGGTTACATGCAGTGTTCCTTGAGCATTCCTCGTAGATCAGTTTTCTTCGGGCACTCAGTTGGTGCAAAGAGTTATGGGATAGCAGGTGCTGTTGGAGCAGGGCAGCCACCCTGTCTGTAGAGACTGAACAGACACAGTATTCTGTGACTGCCCTTAGCATATCTTTTTGGAGGGCTGGCAGAAACATGTCATGAGAAGATAGTTTGTAGCCTTCTTTGCCTTTTTCAGGCTGCCTGAAAAGCAGGAAAACCATAGGCTTCAGCAGACAAGGAGCCCAGAGAGAAGAAGAAAAAAAAAATGGGAAAAAAAGAGGAATACCAACAGGGGCTGACCACATTAATGTAATCTGAGAATATTTTGCAGGTTTAAGTCTTTGTTCCAGGTGGGCGGGCAATATGACCATCCTAAAGTGCTTGCTTGCTTACACCCAAAAATCCTACAGTCACATTCTCTCCAACAATCCTGGTTTAGCAGGGACTGGTCTGAATTCAAATCTATGGTGATGACATTAATCCTTTGTCATCTCACTGTTTCAGCTGCTTTGAAAATTTCCCAGTTTCTCTCTCCTCCTCCCACTTTTCTGCTCCACCCTTGTCTCATTTCAGTTGATGCAAAATGAGTTCAAAGTGAAAAGGCAGTTTCCAATCAGTTAACTCGAGCAGAAGGAGAGCAGAGGCTAGACTCTTGCCATTCCTAGTAAGCTCACTTGAGTTTTCTTTCCTTTTTTCAGGCTTTCCTATACTCAGTACATAAATTCCAGGATTTCTCTGTTTAAAATAATAGTCCTGCATATTCTTCCTCATTACTTATTTTTGTCTCTTGTTGCCTGGCCACACTCTTTTGACCATGCTCTGTTATTGCTCAACCAATGTGTTCCATTTTTCATTTGTGAAATTTTGAACAGTATGCAGTCAGGCTTTAAAGAGGACTTTCAAAAATATCCAAGCAAAGATCAGATTCACTTGTCTGATTTTCTTCATTCTTCCATAATGCCAAACATTTTAATTCATTCTGAACAGGTTTGAGGTGATTATAGTTTGTTTTAATATTCTTCCAGGTATTTGTGACTAAAAAAACTATTGTACCACAACTACCAAAGCTCTTAGGAAAGCACTTATTGAGTGTTTCCTTCTTAGGTTTCTAAGGATGCTCTATCTGATTTATTAAAGAAAATTTAGATTTTATTAAATGATATTTTCTTATTTCTTTACTTTAGGGGATTAAACAGTTGCATGTTGGGGTTTTTTTTTTTGTCTTAAAGTTTACATTATTTACTTTGTCATTCTGTGATCAGCCCAAAGGGTTGTTGTTTTTGTTATTTTGTGTCTTTAAATCAATTCTGACTTCTGGCAACCCTAAGGTGAACCTATCATGGCATTTTCTGGGGCTGAGAGTGTGTGATGGGCCCAAGATCACCCAGTCAGCACTCAAACTGAAAGCCAGTTCTGGCCTATGGAAGTATGTAAACATTCTGTCCCATGTTGTTTATGTGACCACCACCCAATTTCAGATTTTACATAGGGATACAATTGACACTATTTTGCCACTCTATTGAACTGTAGACATTTTAATTACTCTTTAGAAAGCCAAAAGCAAACATGGAGCAATTTGAAGCGAAACAATATTTTGTTATCCAGTCATGTTCAGGTGAGTGTTATCTCTCTAGTCACTGAAGGAGCTTGTATTTCACAAATGAGGAGAACATTGAATCTGCTACAAGAATCTACCTGGCAGAAAGAGAAATGGCCATTTCACTTCATTACGTTACTTGCAAAAAGACATATAAAAGAGATAAATAATAGAAGCTGAAGTGGGTTTGTAAGGGTCATGCATCAAATAAAGTGGAGAGCCTCATTGTAAAAGAATATTCTTTCAGCTTTTTTCTAAAACCTGAAATGGTTTTTAAGCAACAGTTTTCATTCCCCTACTGCAAAGTGCTGTTTGATTTACACTGATAACACTAAAAAAGAGGAAGAAGAAGAAAGGAAAACACTTTTTTAAGTACCACAGAATAGGTGTGAAAAAAAAGGTTCAATGTCTTAGCCATACAGAAGAATGTAGAGAAGGGAAGATTTTCCTCTTTATTAGTTTTTTGTTCTTTCTTGCCCATGTTTTTTGCTACCTGGTGTTCGCTGCAGAATTGATTCCCATTATAGTTGTACTGTGAAAAGTAATTGCTGTTGTACAGTAATTCAATTTCAGCACATTCACGCATCAGTAAACCAGCAGGGTTTATCAAGAGAAAACAGGGACATTAAAGCTTTTTATCATGAAATTCCACATGTAGGGATTCATTCCCCCCCCCCAAAGAGCAGAATATTAGCATTTGCATTTCATAAACATGGCCAATTGTGAGTAAATATTTTTCTCCTCACAGGTATTTTTTTACTGCAGTCATTCAGCCTGCCAGGAGCTCTTGTTAGAAGTACATTGTTTAGGGTTATCAAATATAATGCCAGTGTAACAGTTGTAACATGTGCTGATGTTTCATATAAACTCTGCCTTGGTCCAAATACAGTATTAGTAGAAAGTGAACGCAAGGTGGAATCAGGGTTTTTAAAAAGATCCTGTGTGGGGAGGCTCAGCCCTCCTAGGATGATGACAATGTCATCCATGTCCTACCTTTTCTCTAGAACTGGGACTTGAGGCTTTCAAAAATCAAACCCGATACAGATATGTACCTATAGTTCAAGTATAATTAAACTTTTTTTTCTTAACACTCCCATCCGTCAATGTAACCCATGGTGAGAGATTATGGGAGTTCAAGCCCCAAAGCACCTGGAAAGCCACCAGGGTTGTCAGATCTTAGCACCTGGATCTAGGTTCTGGTTTTCATCTGTTCTCTCCAGGTGGGAGACAAGGTGTCACTAACCTTGGAGGGGGAATAACAACAGAACTGCCCGAGCAACCAAGAGAATTTAAAAGTGATTGGTTGTTGGCTATGGAACCCAGGTTAGTCAGAGGGAGGGGCTAGATGGGGGGAATAAGCCTAACAGAAATTTAATTGAAACAGAATTGGAAGAGAGAGTTTTGGAAAGAGTGTTTTAGAGTTTAGTTAGAGATCCATCTGGGAGGTTGAGGCGGAGTGTGTTGATGCTTGATAATCTTTGGTGGGCTATTTTTTTTCCTTGACAGTGTGTTCAATAAAGGTTTTGTTATATTTTTATAAAAAGAAGTCTCTGTAAAGTGTCTCTTTGCTCTAGATTGGGTGTACACGCTACCATCAGTGACACAGCCATTTGGATGAGCTAATCCATGCTTTACCCTATATCTGCAAGGGTCTGGATTTAGGGAAAGCAGTAGAGGGAGATAAACTGGAAGAGGAAGCCATTGTGGGACAAATATATACAAGGGTGCTGCTTCTCTTGTGAGGGAGAATTTAAGCAGACCTGAGTGTCATAGCCCTGGCTTGACCCAGATCTCCTGGTTTTGACACAAAGGTGCAAATTCTCCAGTTTTGGTAGACTCAGCTAGAGGAATGAGCGACATGGAAGTCTCTAGGTCAGCCAGTAGAGAATAGTTTGCAACAATTTTGTAAGCCTTAATTGATTTGTTGCTGTAACATGTCAAGATTCTCCAGAGAATCTACATATTTACTTAGGCCATTTCCGCACTAGTTAGCTTCTGCCTTCCCTCCTAGTCATTGTGGTGACAGGGCTAGCCCTCTGTTCTTTGCATCCGTCTGCTGGCTAGAAGCAATTAAATTAGAACCAGTCCCTTTAACAAAGTTTCTCCCTCAATTTCCAAAGAGGAAAATATGTTCTCTCTCTTTTGCTCTCTCTCTCTTTCCCCCCTCCTTCTCTGTATGTATGTACATACTCTGTGTGTGTTTGAATGACAGGCTGTGAATAACTTTGATACTTAATTCATAACATTTAATGATATCATCAAAGATTGTCTCTAGTGTTACCCTGCTTGCTTGGGGCTCCCTTAAGGGGATTCCCAACAGCTATCAAAATTGTGGGGGAAATTAGCTCAGGGCACTGCTTTAGCTTTAGGAGAGGCAGGGTAACTTAGCTATTCACCGGCTGAATGTTTCTCGGTGCTTCGTGAATGACCCTGCCTGAGTGAGACAAAGGCACAGGTAGAGTGGAAATTGCCCTCACTTGGCAGGCTGATTGTGATTCTACCGAGCTGCCGTACCAGTGTGAAGGGCCCTTTGTCTGTTTGGTGGTCAGAAAGTCTCAAGTGGTCCCTGGCTACATGACAGATTGAGTCATTTGGCTTGACCAAAGTTTTCCTAACTTCCGCCTTTCAGCCTTTCTACCTACGAGCACTTACAGTGACTCTGTCAGACATATGGAATGATTTTTAATATTAGCCACATGGAGATATCAATTTGATGTGGTGAATTAATAAATTGTAGACCCTGGGAGAGAACTATTAGCCATATTAACACTAGAGCATGAACTGGAACTGGCAACACTAAAAGCCACAGCCTCCAGCACTAGACTCAGAAGGAAAGAATGACTCTGTTGAATAATATGGCATGTAAGAAACTTAGTTAGATGGAAGCAGTTTTTCTCTATGGCTGTCTTTTTGTCCCTTCATTTAAAAAGACATTCATCAAAATGACCAGATAATGCACGTGATGGATTTCATTTGGTACTTCTTTTCTTTTTTTTATTTTATTTGTACTCTGTCTTTCTCCCACTATGAAACTTAAAATATAAATTAAAATAAAATGTAATTAAGACATTATATAATGCAGAAGTTAAAAAAGAATCCAGTAAAACATCAATTTACCACAGTTAAAAATGCATTCAGAGCACACCCAGCCCTTTCAATTGAGCCCAGAAATGAACTATAGCCAGTGTAGCTGTTTTAACAAGGGAGTTTTATGCTGCATATAACCAGCTCCAGTTAGCAGTCAAACCACAGCATTTTAGATCTGCTGAAATTTCGGAACAGTTTTGAAAGGCAGGTTCACATTTCAATAATTCAAACAGGATTTCATGTAACTTTAATGTGGCTTTAATATAGCTTTAAAAAGCTACTTATTTCTGAAGTCTTCGAAAGGAAATTCTGGTCAGTTTTGGAGTGATTTTAAAATTTGTTTTATCAAAGTGTTGGATTTATCTTTGTTTTATATTTGACTATTGTTTTATATTTTATATTTCATAGCTTTGTGTTGGTCACTGTAAACCAATTGTGATTGTAGGGGGGGTAGTGGTGGTGTTGGTGATGGTGATGACGATGATGTGGCTACCTGCCTTTTTACAAGCTGTGCCACTAGATTTGTTGGATAATTCTTGTCATCTCCAGTCAGCGTGACGAGGGCGAAAAAAATCTTATTATCCTTCCAATCTTGTACCTTTCTTTATTCCTGCAATTGTTTTAGAAGGAACTGGATATGATTGGCTATCAGTGGTCCCACATATCACAAATTCCCAATACATACCCTCTTTCTTTCTCCTCCTCCACCACCACCACCACCACACTTTTAATCAGTGTAAAAACTTCCTTCTGTATGTTTTAATCGCATAGAATCCTGCACAGTAGCCCTGATATTTCAAAGCACTGCTCAAAACAACTCCCTGATGTTTCAAAGCACTGCTCAAAACAACTCCACCCTTTAGATAGTTTATATTTTTCAGGAGCAGCTGGGTTTTGTTGTTGTTGTGCTGCACACATAGGAGTTGTCTAAAAACCTTGCATACAAACCTCCAAAACCACAAGCCATTTCATCTCATGCCTCTACAAAACTATCTTTGTTCATCTGTGTGAGTATAACCTCTTGCTGAGGCTTAAGCAAAGAAACTTGAGACCAACAATTTAACTTTTTAAAAGCAAATGCTGAAACCTCCCTCTCCTGTTTTGCTTTTAGAAGCCTTGGTGCTAAATTAAAAATGATATGCTTTTGTTGTGGGCCAGTTTTATTTGCTTCTATAGCCAAGAGAGGGAAAGACTGAAACAAGGAAAAGCACTAATTGATTATTGCGAGGGAGGGGGAGAATTTGAGCTGGCTTATTCAGTGCCAGTAAAGCCTATGCTTCCTGTAGCTGTAAATTAAATATTAGGAGGAAATGCCTTTTTTGTTGTTTCTGTCACTTCTTTTTGTGTGGTAGTGGTACTCCCTGCAGCCTGAGTGGATTGTGGTCTGCCTCTGCCCCTCCCCTGTTGCTTCCTTTATATCCACAAAGCCCTGTGAGTTAATATTAAAAGCCTTGCTCCTCCTAACTCATTTAGAAATGATGCAGTGTCATTCTGTATCATCAGTCTGGGTAGAGGGCAGAGCTTCCTTGAGGACACCAAGCCCTGATGGATCGGACTAGGGGCCTAACTAGCAGTGGCGGCTGCGGGTTCACAGTCAGGGAGTGAATCTGCTCTGGGTTTTACTTTGAATTTTTAGGTATCCAGAATGCTGAATGATCAAGGGTGGGGGATATCTCAAATCAGAGAAGTTGTCAGCTGTAGCAGAGTGAACTTTTCAAAAACTGGTCAATGAAAATACATCACTTTGCTCAGCAGTAATAGCTGTCAAGAATGGGTATCTGCGTGGATGTTCTTAGCTGAGTTACATGTACAGTTCTCCCTCCACATTCATGGGTTTGACCTTTTGTGAATTTGATTATTCGCAAGGTGCCTGCTTGCCTCCCCCTCCCTCCGTGGCCGTTTGCCCAGGTGTGAAGGCAGGGTGCACAGGTGACAGGCAGGTGAATGGAGGGGGAATGTTTACCCATCCATTCGCTTGCTTGTTGCCAGTGCTGGCAGAAAGAAGGCAGGGCGTGTGGGTGACAGGCAGCCAAATGGAGGGCAAGCCCTGGGAGGGAATGGGAAGAGGAGCGCCCACTTGGGTGGAGGGAATTATTTGTTTGTTTGTTTTAACTTTTGCAAGGGATCTGTACTCTGAACCCTTGTGAAAGTTGAGAGGACACTGTACACTGGGACCAGAGAGAGTCTGCCTTAATCCAGGAGGAAGGAAGCACCAGGGAGGACATTAAATAAGCCAGGTTGAGGGAGGCTGAAGCTCCAGAGCTTTCCTGACTAGCTTGCTCCAGCTCTAGGCTGGATACCTCACATAGCGCAAACTGCTGTGGGGTGCGTTGGCAGTGGCTGAAGTATGTACTAGGGTGGACGTAAGGTGAGACCAAACAACAGAGATGACTGCATGCTGACAACAGCAGAAGGTGCACAGAGCTTTGAAGTAACAAGCTGCAAATAGTTACTTATAATTAATTACTTTCCCCCAAAACAAAGGTGCACATATTACAACATGGCTATAATTTAACAAGCAATAGCATCACTTTTTGTCGTTTGTTTTGTAGTTACAGGTTTTTACCTCCACTAGGTATTAGCCATGGACTATCACATGAGTCTCAAGTATCACCTTGTGTGAGTTATGTCTTGTATTCTATTGTGGGTTTTTACAAGATAACAAAATGGACAGGACAGGAGTGTTTGTATTACAGGCAAGCTGTTTATAGCATTCAGATTGATTGTTTCTTTTAATAATCCCCCAATAACCAGTTTAGTTACTTTGAGAGTAACATATTACTTTTAAAAAACGCGGCAGCAATAACTGTAATAATTTTTAGCCCTTGTAAACATAGGACTAAAGCCTTTGTTTTGGTCCCATATTGGCAATTAGCTTCTTTTAAAAGTAAATTCCCAAGCTCTGGCATGGGGGAAGAGGAGAACCAGCCAGCCAGCCACCAAGAACACTAACGAGTGTGTCTGCCAACCAATTAGCTGTGCAGCCTGCTGCAGAGATCTAATCTTTCCCTCCAACCCCTGCTTGGAGCTGTACTTTTTATTTTAAAATTCAAGCAATAGGGGTGCCAGCCAAGAGCACTTCTGTGCCCTCAGGCTGAGCAGCCCTGCTCTTTACCAGCCCCAAGCTTTGCATATCCAAACAGCTCAAGCTTTGCATATTTATCCAGTTTGCCACTGAAAGTCTGCTGCCAAAAGAGTAAGGCACGTGTGTGTGTGATTGCTTAAAACACTGCTGAGTTTCATATTAGAGTTTCAAGACTGGAAAGGAAGTGGAAGCTTAAAATGAATATGAATAACTCAAAAGACATGATTAAAACTGATCAGCCTATTCTCTAACCATTTACCCCTTGATTCTGTTGTC
The DNA here is from genome assembly GCA_948472985.1 of Iguana delicatissima. NCBI lineage: Eukaryota > Metazoa > Chordata > Lepidosauria > Squamata > Iguanidae > Iguana > Iguana delicatissima. Next base: position 533,455 of record CAOKZL010000156.1, on the reverse strand, counting down.
CTCAAACAATTTGTAATTTCCACAAAATTTAATTTCAGAAATTAATGCTCTCTTCAAAATGAAATTAGTCCTGTGGGACAAAACCAGTGTATAGTTGTGATCTCTTTCTGTGAAGGAGTGGAGATTTAAACCTTGTTCTCTTGAATCTAGTTCAGTACATGAGCACTGCACCACTGTGTCCCCACCAGTAGCAAAAAGCAGAGAATTTTCAAAACTTTTTTTGGGGGGGGGCGTTAAATTACAGAAGAGCTTTTTTAATGAACTGCCGTTTATCCAAGTAGTTCTATTAACAATATGAGATTCATCCCTCTCTCCCACTGTTTTTTGATTCTTCCTGTTTGCTGGCATAGATTAGTCATGGGAGAAAGTGCTGAAAATTCATACTGACACAAATAGAGGAGCTCTCTTAAAGTCTAGTGTTTTCCACTAGTGGTCTATCCTACCTCTTCTAAGTAAATGCATACATTTCTAAGTAAATGTGTACATATGATTGCACTGTAAAGGCATTTAGAGAGATCTATTTTATTATGTTTACAATGAAAGTTATTTATCATATTTTTACCAGGAGAGTGAATGTGTGCTTTGTGTCTCGCTGTGTGTTTTACTGAAGAATTTCTATTTCTTTTAGTTATACACAAGTGCAGTTAGGTAGGACACAAGCATCACTGAAATCAACAATGTATCCGTAACAGCATATCTGATCTCCCCAACACATTTTATCTACTAATTTTTTAAAAAACATATATGTTGTCAGGGTAATCAAATTGTGCTATTATCATTGTTTTGTTCTTAAAAGTTAAAGTGCTTATTTACTTGGCAGGCATCCTTTTTTGGAGAAGAAAATATATGTGTTTGTATGTGGTGTGTATGTATGAAATGGATCTCTGGGGAGAGAAAGAGTGTGTGTGTGTGTGTGTGTGGGGAGAGAGAGAGAGAGATGGTCCTAGAGGAGAAAAAGAGATTGATGTGGAAGAGGGCTTGGCTGGCAGCAAAGAAATGAATGAACTGAGAATTAATTGAGGAGGAATGGTTTGGGTAATGAATTTGGGAGAAACTGATCTTGGAGATAATATTGCTGTTAATCTGGGGGAGTAAATTAATTTGTGTGGTCCTCAGCCACTGTCTGTGTACCCATGGGTCTCTGGGGAGTCCTATCTACTTCTTACCACTGTCCAGCTGATTGCCATTTCCCATCTGAAAGCAAGATCATTTATTACCACCAATGTTTATGCCTACCATGAGATTCACTTAGCTGACTTTCATGAGCTTGCTGCTTTTCACTTGGGTGCTTTTGATGCTTTCTGGTTGTAGCAAAGGAAGAGCCTGGCCTGCATTATGCTGGTCATTTTGCCCCCAGTGTGTCCTGGGCCCCACCAAGTGGAATTTTCTTGGTATACCTTTGGTTCCAAGACAATGAGGAAGTCCCTATTTGTATCCCTTTCTAGTCAGTCACCCTGCTCTGACTGTCATCCCCCCTCTTGATCCAACCAGCTTCATTCCCTAATTACCCTTCCCAGATGCCTGGAATGTTGCTTCAAAGAAAGTGCTAGAGAATTACACAGATCATATCAGGCAGGGGAACAGAGACTTTATGAAACAATTCCCCTCCAGGATGTAACTTTGTACCATTTTTCAATTTTCATTTGATTCTTTTATTTCATTTTAACTGTCTTTAATCTAATTTTTAAACACTGCTCCCTCCTTTAGTGGTCGTGGTATTTAATTTAAATCTTTACAGTTCTGTGTTAAAATGTAAGATATTGTCAAAGAAAAAGAGCTGAAGCATATATCAGGAAAAGCAGAGAGACAATGGTGGAGTGAGAGGAAGGACATTATTTAGTGAAGGGAGAGGGAGGACATTATTTTTGTCTGAATGGTTTTAGGGTGTTATATTTTGTATGGTGGGGGCTTAGAATCACCTTTCTATCTGAAATGAAACATCAGTTGGAATCACATTTTCTGTATGGGCCATGTATTTTATTATTCTCTCATTCCATTCTGTTGAGAAGGATTTCCCGTCACTTGGTCAAGGCTAGAGTGGAAAACAACAATAGCCTTGAGAAGAAAAGCAAATACTATTGCCATTGAGTGCTTTCTCTCTTTGTCTCTCTCCCCCTCCTTCCCTCTCCCCCACACATGCCACCCTTTTGTGACCCTGCAAGGCAATGGTATATTCAAGCAGAGAGTAAAAGTAATGGATTAACCTTTAAAAAAATATATATTATAGGATATACATGTGAAATATGTGTGTGTATGCACATGTATGTGTGCATAATATATATTTAAAAATGAATAAATTATTATCTGTAATATGTTTGCTTCGTGGTTTTAAAATGTATATACTGACCTATGAGCAGCTTAGGGTGGAACTAGACAGAATATAAGTTGCCTTTCCCCCCGATTAGAAATGGAGAGAGGACAACAAACTTACATTGAAATATAAGTTTTGCTTTGCTTAAGTTAAAACAGAATCTGCACAATGGAAAGCAGTTAGCAGGGATGTGCTTCTTAAAATTATTTGTTCCTGCAGGAAAGAAAGAGTAATTTAAACAATTTTCTTCCAGTTATAGGAATGTCTTCAAAACACACGGACCTTTCAAAGGCATTGATAAAGGAGAAGAAAGTATCCCCGCTCCAGAGTAAATTTTTTTCCTGCTGCCCTAGCCATCTAGTAGGTGGAGCTGGGTGAGGAGGGGTGCCTGCTGCCACCTATCATAACACATGACAGTTGAATCTAGCTCCTCTACCCCCGTCCTTTTCTTGCTAGCCACCATGGCTACTGGGGGGAGGGGCAGCCAATTGAGGAGCATTGCCTGTCACAAGCTGTCATAGCCAGTGATGAATGAGCCTTGCTTGGCTGCACCCCTTCCAGCTGGTACGACCATAAAGTGGCCGGCACGGATGAGTGAGTTTGGGGGACAGCCAAGTTAGGAAAATTGTCCGTTGCTGTGTTTTGATAGCTGACACACAGTTGAGACCTCCTTTGGATGTTTTGTGCATCAGCCACTGGAACATAACGTCTTCACATGGCTGCTCCCTGCTGGCAGCTATATGGTTGTGTCATGCTCTAGATAACTTGCACTTCACAAACTTCACTCGGGTCATTTCCACACTAGGCTGTTATAGTGCTATGATTCCACTTTCAACATCCTATGGAATCCCGGGGTTTGCTGTTTAGAGAGGGGCTGGCCAGCCCCTCCTGAAACTGCAAATCCCAGGATTCCATAGGATGTTGAAAGTGGAATAATAGTGCTATTACAGCCTAGTGTGGAAATGGCCTCAGAGTTGATCAGCAGTGTTTATTTGTAGCAAAGCAAGCAAAACAGCACACTTAGTTAGAAGTTGCTGAGAATATGAGATACATGGTGGTTACAGGTTTTGTACCTTTCAGATACAGATGTAGGCACACAGAGCTGTGGTTGGAGAGGATCTTAAATCTAACATTGTCCCATCATTTTAGATATTTCCCAGACTCACAGTTGTTTATCTATCTTTTATCCTTGATGCTGGAACATGTTTCCTACCTCCTTATCTCTGAATAATTTCAGTTCTCACACAATACCTTATGGTGCTTTCATTTTCCAGCTCCAATTTTCTGCCCCTGTACTGGATACATTGTAGCAGTGGGCAATAAAGCAATTAACTATTTGATTCATAGGAATACACAAGCATGCTTCAAACCGACACATACTTGCAATCAGTAATTGGCATTCAGTACTTTGTAGCGCTCTGCTAACTCGAGCAATGTGGAAGGTGGCTACCGTTTCTATTCTAATACACATTCAGCAAAATCTTATGACAGATAGAAGCCACACATCCTGACAGAGAGCAGGAAAAAGATGAGTCTGGTTTGGATAGACAGCAGTGTAGTCCTTGAATCTGTCCACCTCCACCCCTCCCCTGGGGATGTGGGATAAACAAGAAAAAGGCTTCAAGAGGATTCTCCTTTTTGGAGTTTCCTGAAATTTGAGAAACTTCCTACTTCTTACTTAGCCAGGGTAACATTAAACAGCATAATCCCAGATCATCCCATAAAGGCAACATCTCAGTTTAAAGATGCATATGACTCAGTGCCCCACTGAATCTTGTGACAGCCAAATTCACCATCTGGGTACGCAGAAGAGATGGACTACAGTAGGGTTATTGCAGTTCACCTGGGGAATAACATATTAAAACATGGAGTGAAAATAATAATTAACCTTTAAAAATTAACCTTAAAGAAAAGATATAATATAGTACAACTTATAAAGTACAGTGTTTGTGCTTATGGGGAGAGTTTAAGTTTGATTTGCTCTAGGACCCATTGGTTTTTCTTTTTAGCAGGCCATAGTATCTGTAGATACTTCTCTAGCACCACTTTTCAAATGAATTGATTTTATTTCTGTTAACTTTCTTTACTGACCAGCTTTCACAACCATACATAGAAACTGGAAATATAGTGACATGGACAACTAACTTTAGTGTTCAGTGATATATCTTGACACTTCAGGATCTTGTCTGGTTCCTTCACAGCTACACTTCCAAGTCCTAGGCCATTTCCACACTACACTGTTATAGTGCTATTATTTCACTTTCAACATCCTGTGGAATTCTGGGGTTTGTAGCTTACTGAGGCCAAACAGCTCTGGCTGAGAATTCTAAAGGCCCCTCCCTAAACTACAAACCTCACAATTCCACAGGATGTTGAAAGTGGAATAATAGCACTATAACAGTGTAGTGCAGTCTTCTTCTGATTTTTTTGATTGCAGTCTCCATTATAAGTAATAACTGAGTCAAAGCATGGAAAATCTCAAACTATTTCAGTGTCTTCATTGTTCTGTGAAGTTTTGTGAATCATCTGTGGTCATTATTTTTGTTTCGTTAATATTTTTCTTAATTTTTTTCTTAATATTTTTGTCTTCTTAATATTCAGTTGTAAAGCTGCCTTTGCACTTTCTTCCTTGACTTTCTTCAGTAATCGTTCCAGGTGATTGCTAGTAGTATGTTTTTGTCTGCATATCTTAAATGGTCAATGTTTCTTCAATTCAGTTTTTACACCTCATTGTAATTAATCTCCTGTCTGCACTTAGAAAATTAGAAAAACCAATGGATACATCAAGCAGTGCTGGTGGTCTTACTGAGCTCATACAACTCTTGTGATTGCTTTCTTGTTTCTATGACACACCAATATTGAGCAAATGCTACTATGTACACACTTATTACTGTCAATGAATAATGATGTGAAGTCGTGTGAAAATTTTTAACATGAGATGTTTGCAGGAAGCTTACTTTTTGAAGAGCTGTAGCTAGCTTTATGCGTCCCGATGTGACATGGCTCTTCCCATTAGCACCGGAACACAGTTTTATTTAATTTATAATTTTAGACCTTTTTTTAGCCTTCAGACACTGTGATATTAAAATGCGAAAGAAATTTATACAATTTTTTGAGCAAGGGTGTGCAAATGGGCTGTGGGAGGAATGAAATTATGGTGAATCAACCAAGTTTTACTATAAATAGGTCCAACTGACAGAATAGAGACATAATAAAATAAGATGGCTATAATTGTATTAATTACCGGCAACAAATGAAAGGGTTTCAGCCATATTTTTATTCATTATTTCAGTGACAAACTTTGCTGCTTCCTTATTTTATTATTTTTATTTGAACTAAAATCTATAGGGATATATTTTGGGGAACTGAAAAAACTAAGTATACCTGAATGCTGATTTAGATGTTCTACCAAAGGAGACTTGTCACAGCAAAATTTGCTCATGCTTCTAAATGCCTAATTCTGACCAATAGAGGTGTAGATGGATCCACCTATGGTGAGCTCAGTGTTTGACCACATGCGCTTCATCTTCTATAAGATGTGTATATCCACACAAACAGTGTACACATCTGATCAGAAGTATATTCCATCTAGCCAGGCTATTGTAGAATAAGTGGACTCTTAGCAATACATTCAGTTCAGTATTCTGCATAATGTTTGAGCCCTCCCTCTGAATTGGGCTGGTAGAAAATGGTATACAGTGCTCCCTCCCCATTCATGGGTTTGACCTTCACAGATTTGATTATTTGGATTAGATTTAATGATGAGAAAGTTTGGTAGTACACCAATGAATTTCTCTGTGTTGTGGAGATCTTAGATTCCATGTATGATCTCATTTTCTTCCTCTCCTTCTTCTCTTCCTCCTTCCTGTGGAATACCCCTGACAGATATTCCTCAATTCCTGGTGTTTGTGTGTGTGTGTGCGTGCGCGCGCGCGCGCCTTCAAATTATCAGTTAGTTTACAGCAACTCTATTAATTTCATAGGGTTTTCTTTGGCAGAGAATATTCAGAGGTGGTTTTTCAGTTCCTTCCTCTACTGTTCATTAAGACTTTTGAATGTCTTCTGCATTTTCACATAAACAAAATTATAGAGAAGGAGACAGAATTGAGAAACTAGAAAATAGTTTTGCTATATAAAAAGATTATGAATGTTTCATTTGGAGTGCAGCAAAAAAGCGAAAAATTCAAACCTACATAATTGTTTCATGCAGCAAATTTCATGTAGCTGTACACACACATGCATGCACGCACGCACACACACACAGAGCACCAAACCAATGATTTGTACAAAATATATAATAAACTCGAAATCCTCAACATGCTCAATTGGGAATAAATCTTATTGAACACAGTAGGATTTATATCAGAGTAAACATATACAACTATGATGCTATTGGAAATACATAGTACTAAGAGTTCTTCATCAGAAGAACAGAAATAGTATTAGTTGGAAACAATGGGTAGTATTCAGTGGTGGTATTCTATGGGTGGAATGGTGGGATACAACAGAAATACGAGAATGGCAATCCCTGCTCTCTGTGTACCCTTAAAATTGGACCTATAGGACTGGGAAATCTTCCAGAACTAGTTTGGCATGGAAAGGTAGCCTATGGATGATAGGGAGAGGAGGAAAGTTCTGCTGAGACCATCAGTGGTGCATCGTATTTAGTTCATTATAGGCTCCATTTTCACAAAAATAAATACGAAGGAATTAATACCATATACTTTCATCTTTGAATAACAGTAAATATCAGTTTGGCCAATAATTTGAACAAAGATTTTCAGATTGGCTTACGGCTGACCATTTACATGCATTAAAAAGACCTACTTTGACTGAAGTATTCAAATTAGAATATCCAGTAAACATTTACTTAACATTTTAAAGAATTTCACCAATTCCTCTTCAGAAGTCATGTAAATGGGACCAGATATTGAATACATGTTAAGTACTGTGGGCGGACTGCAGTTGTGAACTGATAGTGATTTTTGCTGCTTACAACCAAACAAATATAATTCTTCGAAAACAAAAGAGTGGTATTATTAGCTAGCAGTAAGGGAGATCTCACTTAATACTAGTTCTTAATGACCACAGCAAAAGGGTACATATATACTCTAGAAGCAGAAATCACAATGGCAGGGGACACAGCAAAGAAAAATAAATATTATTAACTTGGCTAATTAACACATTAAAAATAATTACCAAATTCCTTTCACATAGTTATTGTCATGCAACCCATAATCTGGTAGTGTAAAGTGAAGGTGAATGTTTGCTATAATAAAAGGGAGTAATTAATTATCACAATCATAGTTGATCTCAAATTGCTGCCACAAATGCAGGAATCACAAAAATTCCAGGTATGAAGATATATATATGTGTGTATGTGTATATGTGTGTGTACACACACACACATATATATATACACATATATATAAATGATAATTGTGCCCACGTATGTGAGAATCTGCCCATATTTATCACATCTTATGGTTCAAACAATATTTCCTTTGAAAGACTGTAGGCATACACAAGACAGAAAGTGCTGTGTAGATGAACAACAGTGGTTCCTCATGTGTGAAAACCAGCTTTCCTCTGGGTTTGTCTTTATTTCTTTACTATTGTCAGAATGATTTAAAAAAAGTGTCACAGGTTTGGAGATACAGAGCTGAAGTCAATGGTATCTAGTAGAAGAGCTAAATGTGCATACCAGCTTGAAACAGAAAGGTGATTTGTGACCTCATTAAACTGGAGTGATATGCAAGTGATTCTGTATAGTCTTCCTTGCCATCAGAAAGGTTATTGCAAGGCTACCTATCAAGAGACCAATCGAATGGATAATCCACCTGAGAGATCTTGGACATTACTTTCAACTGATTGTCCTGGCAGTGAAATAAGGGCAAAGGAGAAAAAAAAAACATGATAGAACCTTGCCAGCACCTTTAGGGCTTCTGGTACCACGTGAAGAAGGAAGATGTGGAGTCCCTGGAAAGACTAGACATTGGCAGGGGAGAAAGAATCTGCTTTCGTTAGCCTTGAAAAACCCCCCCAATGCTGACTAACAACTCTCACGCTTTTAATAATAATTAGAAATTAATGGTTAAGTGCACTGATCTTTAAAAAGTTAAAATATGTTTTTTCTTCCACTCTATTATTATTATACATCTAGAGATCATGATAAGGTGGATAACTTGGCCAGTTTGTTATTACACTCAACTGTTTGAGATTTTGACGATGCTCATATTTCACATCAATGTTGACTAGATCTTGAACTTGTTTCTGTGGCCCTTTCCACACATGGAGGGAGAAACGGGGTAAAACACGCAGAAACAGAGCTTACCAGAAACCAGGTAAGTCCGTCGTCACGAGGAGCAGCGCGAGTTCGCTGCTCCACACTCCTGTGGCATCCGGCGGTGTCCAAAATGGTGGCTTACAGCTGGAGGAGGCTCTCCACCAACTGGAGAAGCTCACCAGCTGGAAGCCCGCCCCCTGGCAGATCTGCAGGCACGCACTTGCACTCGCCTGCAAATCTACACTGGGGCGCTGCAACGGGGTAGAACGGGGCTGCATGCTCATGTTTTATAAAAACCACTTGAAAAGTGGTTTTTAAAAAATATGTGGTGCCACCACTTCCGGTCGCTTCAGGGCGGTTTGAGGTGTAGAACCTCAAAATTATAAACGCCCCAGCGCACCCCACGGTGTAGACGACTTCCGTTAGAGGTCGCTCTACACCGTTTTAATTACCCTGTGTGAAAAGGGCCTGTATTTATTTGTTCTGTTCACAGAATGCTAAAACACCTAGGCATTGCTTGATCTTGTTGTTTTCTCTTTAGGCAGTTATCTATGAATTCCCACTTAATTTTTTTTCTTTATTGATTCCATGTTGTAGCTGCCGGCTGCCAAAGTTTGTTGGGAGTGTATTAAATGGAAGAAAGTCTGTTAAAAATATAAATGGAAGAAAATAGAATAAAACTATGAAAAGAGATGCAGGGTGCGAAGCCAATATAAAACTGGTAGCACCGAACAAAATATTATATTCTGTACTACCATATATGAGTATTTGTTAATATTTAAGTCTGCAGAACACTTTTCATGGTTTATGTATTTTAGAACAGAACCTCCCCACCCCCCATTGCATAATCAAACTGTTTTGCAAAAGACTGTGATAGATTTCCTGGAGCGGCGATTCCTAAATTCTTATATTTGTAATCTAGTTTATGTTGCAGACATGTGCTCTAGTAATGGTGTATACTGATGGCTTTGTAGGCTTTCCAGTGGAGCTGTGTGCTTCAGCTGCATATTCTGTTGTATCAATGGAGCTTATTATAATATCTCTGCAAAATGCAGATAAGAGATTATTCTTTTTGTTATCAGAGGTTTGCATCTGTCACCCCCTCCCTAGAGAAGTTGCTTTTTGTATGGTAATGATGTGTCATTGGCTGATATTGGAGTAGGCTTGCACATGGATTACTTGGTACAAGTTAATTAAGGTCTATTAAGGGTTATTAAGCACAAGAAAAGAATAATAAATAGGATTCAACAGCTTTCTCTGTACAGTATCCATGCAAGCAGAAATAGGACTCAGCATGAAGGGCTAACAAGAAGGAAGTTTCCACAGATTTACCTTTTGTCCTATGCTGTGTAACTGAAATAATCTTATGAGCAAACCTCAAATCTTTCTGTTTGGAATTAGGTTTGACCAAAAATATTTGTTGTAATATTTGTGGAAAGCACCCTTTGCCTGATGGATTTTAGATTGTGCATATTATGATGCCAGTCTTCTGCTTGGCTTGGAAATTTTGCAGCTCTAAGTAGCACATTCCTGACAATGTTTGGTACTGGTGTGAAAACATACCAGGTAAAGCATATACTAACATAATGTTGACTACGTGTTACAATGTGCCATGTTTCCAGATTCCTCTATGTGATGAAGGTAATATAGTGATGGAACTTATACACCACTGAAATTTCTGAAGAAGCGTGCATAGGATTACTACCTTCCAACCAGTATGTATGAAAAAGTATGTATGTTGTATGTTCCTGTTGCTCCAAAGTTTGTTGGTTCATACTTTATAAAAATACCAATTTTGCATGTCTGAAGACTGGAATATAACAGAAATTCATGCATTTCAGTTAAAGTTAAAGCTGTGTGTATGTGTGTGTGTGTTTACTAGTTTTAGTTTTATCCTTTCTGAGCCATTGCTTCCTAGTTGAGCAGAAAAATATCCATTCAAGGGACTGTGTGGCATGGTTCTACCACTGAGAAGTATCTCACTTTCTGTTTTGAACTCTAGTAGGCACTGCCTAATGCAGAGGTATATCTAGCATAAACAGTGCCTAGGGCAAGCGTAGAAGTTGTGCCTCTACCTCTGGGACTGCTTCCTCTTTCTCCTTCTCCTCTGCCAGCACTGCTTTTTTGAACCTCCGTGGCACTGGTGCCCAAGGCATGTGGCCTACTTGCCCTACCTGAGATATGCTTCTGGTCTAATGTGTCCCTGAGGTTTCTATTGCAACTCTATGGATCTACCTTGTGTCAGCTGCCCTATCTTAGTAGTAATGGGTATCAGCTGCCACTGTCTTCAGGTGGAGATTAGTATCAGAGAACGTTGACCAAGTACTTATAAGGTATCAATAAATTTTGTCTGATTTTCATGTAAACCTATGCTTCTTTCTATGTAATGCTTGCTTCCTGTAAATAATCAAATTATAAACAAATTGCTTACATTAAATAGTTAATTAAATTAACAGTTTTTTAAAAAATGAAATCACTTCCTCATAGCAATGAACTTTGTTAAGGCTATTAACTGAAATATGTATTCTGTTAAAAAAGGAAAATCTGTTTATGGCAATTTTAGTGGGGGAATTAAATTTGGAGGCATATCTTTTAATACACATAGTGCCTCTTTCCTGTGAACTAGTTAAATGAATTGGCTTATTTAAAACAGCATCCCACTGAGAGCAATAATGTAACAAATGCTTTTAAGTAACTTCTGTACATCTTTTAAAAATAAATTGCTCTGAAGAGAACAAATAGCTAAATAACATTCATTTTATAGAACATTTTAGAGTTTATATGAGTAGATTTTACTTACTTGCTGCATTCTCTAAAACAGTGGGGGGTGGAAATTCAAATATATTATGAGGATATAAAGCTACACCTTATTTAATGCCAGCACTAAGATGTATTATCCCAGATTAAAGTGATGACTCCTGACTTAAATGAGTGCAGTTTGTCTTCTGGGATCATTTACGGCAGTGGTAAGAAAGTACTCCTGAGGACTGGCAAGCTCAGTAAATCGCAGTCAGAAATGATGCTGGGTGTAAGAAGTAAACAGTTCCAAACCTGTTCCATAAATTGTTGTGTAGAAATGGTTTTCTCTTTTATTATGTAGGTTAGATTACAGCAATCACTGAAGCACAAAGAGTACATTATGGGACAATGTTGTTTCCTGGGCTATAGCAATAGGGCATAAGGCTGAATGAAATACCGCACAGACCAAATGAAAGTAAACTGTTGTTTTCAGCCTGTGTTGAGTATGTTTTATAGAAGAAGCTTGAAGTAGGCACACAGCTATTGCCATAAAGGCAAACAAGTGTTGGCACTTAGAAGAAATGTTTTAGATTTTAATGCTCCTCTTCCATTTGTCTTGTTTATATTTGTGTCAGGCTAACAGGGATTCAGTTAGCGGATAATACCAAGATATGACGGATGCAATAATATGAATATGATCTTATCCACTGAGTGCTGCAACCAATGTTTCATTTTTGCCCCCCAGAGATCTGATAGAGGGAACTAGTTTGGTCAGACTTCTCCAGTGTTTCATTGGGCTTCCCTTGTGATGTAGGACAACCTATGCAAAAACTTAACAAGTTTGGCTCTATGAACATGAAGATTGGTAATACATGAAAAAATTAGCATTTGGTAATTTTGATTAACTCTGATAATGTAGGTATTTCGAAAATGAACAAAAACAGGAGGTACATTTGGCTAGTTAGGGGGAATAAGCCATCACATGATGTAAATAGAGTTACCCCCCTTTTTTAATTCCTTCAAATGAGTGTGCTTAAAAAAGAGAGAGAGGGAGAGATAGAGAGAACACAGATGGTGCGAGTTAACAATTTTTTCCACATGTGCGTATTGGTCCTGATCTGGATTAGAGAAGCAATCACATGTTGTTGTTGTGTGCCTTCAAGTTATTTCCAATTTAGGGTGACCCTAAGGCAGACCTGTGACAGGGTTTTCTGGGGCTGAGAGTGTGTTGTGTGCTCAAAGTCACCCAGTAGATTTTCATGGTTGAGCGAGGAATTATAGTCCAATGCTCAAACCAGTATACCACAGTGGTTCTCAATGGATCTCACATATTACACACACAAAAAAGGTGATCTGCTGATCTTTAGTTGCATGATTCCAATCTCATTTAGTCTAACCCGGAGTCAGTAGCAGAGGGATGACTGTGAGAAGTATTGTGCATACCAGGATATAAACCTCTTCCTGATATCAAGTATACATAAATGGAAAGGTCAGAATCACTTATAGGAACATCTGCATATACCTAACAAAAAATTCCAAATAGTGCATACAGTTATTATAATACTTTTCTTGTTGCCTTGGAATTTAACTTAAATTGATGAGTTCTGTTTTTTCTTTCATGGACTGAGATGGTATCTCTGTTCATTCATTTGTGATTTAAAAGAGCATCATGTGGTAGGAAAAAGCAAAATCATGTGAAGTTGCATTTTTATGTGTTTTCCGGCAGGGAGGATTTGCAAGACTATGTTGTTCTATGATTTGGCATTGCCTGACTTATTATTCCATAAACATGGTTTAGATTTGCCTGAATGAGCAGCAGTGGATTTGGGCTTCTGGTCTTCCGAATATTTTAAATTTATTGCTCTCAGAAATTCTATTTGGTAAGGCAGTATGGGACCTGTAGTTGAAAGCATGTGAAGGACCAGAGGTAAACCCAAATTGGGATGTCAGGTGAATTGAAGATGAATGAGCTAAAGTCAAATATCCACAGTATGAATGACAGATTTGTCTGGAGGAAAATGGAGGGCCTATACATGGGCAGACATTGGCATGATTAAAGATCAGTGCTTACATACAGCCAAATTTTGCTTACCCTTCATTTTGTGAGTGAAGCTCCAGATTCAGCAAAGCTGAGATATATGAAGGCTTTTGTTGTTACTAAAACAGTTTGAGAAGTATGTACTCCTCCGTGACACCAGGAACCCAGTGGGTATTTAAAACAGGTTGTGTTACAAAGCACAGTACTGTAGAATTGAATTTCAGAGTCCATGCCGTATCTTATCAGCTGCATGTGAATCTAAAGTTTACATGGACAACCCTATGTTATTACTATATGATATTGATTAAAACATTTTAAGAACAATTTCAGATTATGATTGGCCTGAATTTAAAGATTTTCTTTCTAGACGCTATCCTTTGCACAGTGGTTTTAGCAACACTAATAGCAAAAGCACTCTTATCAAAACTCTTTGTAGTACAGCATTTCCATCTCAAGAGAAAAGAAATTCTCTCAGATTCTTTCACATTACAGAATGTTATCACTTCAAATTATACTTCCTTGATTGTTGCCAATAAAAGCACATTTTCTTCCAGAAAAACATATCCTACATTCAAATGTGAAGCATACCATATGGAATTTTTAAATCATTGGTATACCGACTGAATTATATTGCCTTGTTAAATCTTTTTGATTCTCTTAAAATACTGAGGTCTTGATTTGTTATAAATTGCAGGAAAGTAGTATTTTGTTTCTTTTGTGGCAGTGAATTATTTGGGTGTACAGAGATGACCCATGACATTTGCTCCTAAACAGAAGGACAGGAGGGCATATCCTTTCTATTTACAGAAGCTGGCTGAACTGCCTCATAAGTCTCAGTTATATGCTAGTAATGGAAGAATATCTCCCAATACACTCAAGGCATCAGGTATCACAATAATTTAGGGAGCCTGGGGTATGTTGTGTATTAGAGGGGATCAGCTGTGGAGTCCAGGAATACCAACCAGAATGCTTCAACTGCTGCACCCCTGAAACTGCTGATTCCCTCACTCGAAAACCAGCTTTTTTCATACAACTTAGACTCAAAACAGTTTTTGCCAAAAGAAATCATATACCCATGTTGGTATGGATGTCCTTCCACTTTTTGAACAGTTAAAATATAATCTGCAGTTGAATAAATTAAATAAATTTATTTTAATGAGTCTGCTGAAAAGCATTTGGCTCATCCTAGTAAATTCTAAACACAATGTACATAGAGACTGTTCTCTCCGTCTCTCCAAGCACCTATAACATAGGCCCTTTCCACACGGGGGTAATAAAACGTGGTAGTGCAACCTCTGACGGAGGTCTTCTATACGTTGGAGTGCGCTGCGTCGTCTTTAATTTTTCATTTCCACACCTCAATCTGCGCAGAGACACCTCCAACTGTCGTTGCGAGCGCTTTTTAAAAACCGGGAAAAATGTGGTCTTTTTTTTCCCAAGGCGCGCTATCGCATACGTGCTCACTTGTGTAGAAGCGCAGACACGCGCTGATTCGCCCACGAGATCAATGCAGGGTGGGCCGTGGGTGTGGACTGCTTCAGCAGTTGGCCCGCCCCACAAAGAACAGGATGGCACCATTTTTTAATCCTTGGAAAGCGGTTAAGAGCCACAGCAGGAAAAAAGAAAAAGGATTGCAGGTACGTAGTTTGGATCAAAATGAATATGTTTTCATCGTTTTCAGTTTAAAATAAGTTTTGCATGTGCGCATGGAGCTGTTGGCAGTTCTGGAGGGTGGGGATATGTGGTTGGGGGGCTTATACTTCGGCGGGGGGACTGCTGAATGCTTTCTCCTTCCTCATATCAGAACAAAAGACTGCCTGGTCTCTCCCCTGATCTGATAGCATGCCCATATCCCCCTTAATTATTTTTAAAATAGCCTCCATGTGTTGGCTGGCATGCTGTATGGGACCTACAATATTTGCCCTTCTCTTTTTACTAATCAGTTTTTCATTTTTATTACAGTTTTAATTTGGGGGGGGGGTCAAAGTTTATTTAATTAATTTATTTATTATATTTGTAGGCTGCCTTTCTCCTGGAATTGGAACCCAAGATCTGGAGAGCCACTCAGTGTCCACCTCTGCTGCTTATATACCTCAGACGAAATAGATTTCAACTTGTTTTGAAACCAGAAATTTTTTTGGGGAGGAGGGAAGAGCTCAAGAACCTGAATGCCAATAAAAAAAGATTTTAAAAAAGCTTGTTTTGAAATCAGAGAGGTTTATGGGGGGGGGGGAATCCCAAGCTGAAAAAATAAGCTAGAGATGGGGAAAATAGACCCCTGCAGTTGTCTTTGGACTGCAGCTCCCATCATCCCACATAGGAGTTGCTGGGAATTATAGTCCCGAGGCTGACAGGCTCTCCCCCTCATCTGACTTCAGACGGTACCTTAGGAGTCAGGGAGGGGGGATTCATATCCTTTCCAACACCTCAATTTTGTCGGATGAAAATCCCCAGCATTCCCCTGCTGGCCGTGGATACTGGGCATTGCACTACAGCCCCATCTGGAGGACCACACGCATCCCCACCCTTGCAGTGTCTGTGGGAATCATGCGACTGTTGGGATGTGGCTGGACTCCAACTCACAGCATCCCTTACGACTGGCCAGCCTGTTGGGGATGCTGGGTGTTGCAGTAAAGCCCCAATCTGGAGGGCTGCGGGTACCCCCGCCCTTGCAGCTCTCCCCCTTCTCACTTCCCCGGGCTTCTCTCACCTCCACCGCCCCAGGCGCTCCCTATTGGATGAGCTGCGCCGTGCCGGGCGCTCCATTGGTTGCTGCGCCGCTCCATCTTCGGAAGACCCGGGAGACGTCATCGCCCTCTTCCCAAAGCATCCTGGGAAGTGTAGTTCTGGGCAGGGCAGGCTTTGACAGCGCCACGGAGGCATCCAGAGGAGCGGGGGAAGGATGCATGCCCCTCTGCAGGTGCGGGTGCCCCTCTGGCGGACTGCAGCTCCCAACAGCCCCAAACCAACTGCATAGGACATGGAGAAGAATGCTGGGAGCTGCAGTCCAGCGTCTGGAGAGAGTGGCATGTGGTCACCCCTGGACCGAATCCCAGCGGGGAGGGAGGGTGGGTGGCTGTAACGGCCTCTGTTGCAAGTGACCCAACCACCTCCCTCCCCAGCTAAAACGAAGGCATACGTCTCCATCCGAAAATTGATTAATGGCAAGGCGTGCCAACATTGCCTGCCTCTGAGCCTGAGAGAATGTGACTTGACCAAGGACACCCAGTTGGTTTCCACGGCTGAGTGGGGATCTGAACTCTGGTCTTCTGTAGTCCAGCACTCAAACCCCTGTATTCACGGTATCTTTTGGAGCAATGGGACCCTGGCAACATTGGTCATCCCCTCCTCTTCCATTGCAAAGCCAGCAGAAAACAGCAGAAAGAATGGGTGGGAAAAAGCTCTCAAGCCAAAAATAACTCAAGGCTAAAAGGAGGGAGGGGCGGAGGGAGGGAGGGAGGCATTGTGGGAGGACCTAGGTGGCTGTGCGCACGTGCGCAGGTACATAATGACTCACAGAGTCTTTTTTTAAAAACAAAAACAGCCAATCACAGCCGAAGGGGGCGAGGTAAGGAGACTAATGGGAGTGGCCATCAGAAAATCATGTGGATCTATTAACACATGCTAGACCGGTTCACACTAGAGCCGTATGGAACTTCGTAAATTAAAGTCCGCATTAGCGCAGATACAGAAAAAAACAACCGGTAGTGTCGCAGCACGATTTCCTCGCCTTGTGTGGAAAGGGCCATACACATGCAAACAGAGGCCGTTTCTGTGCCACACTGTTATAGTGCTATTATTCTACTTCCAACATCCTGTGGAATCCTAGGGTTTGCAATTTAGGGAGTGGCATTTAGAATTCTCAGTAAGAGCTCTTTGGCCTCGGTAAACTACAAACTCCAGAATTCCACAGGATGTTTAAAGTGGAATAATAGCACTATAACAGTGCAGTGCAGAAATGGCTAGAGAAATGTATATATTGTTCAATGAACATAATCACTTATTTAAATTTCAGCAGTTTCTTTTGCTTCAGGATAACCTACTCTTGTATGCATACAGTTTATTGAATAAGATCCATTTGTAGACCCAATCTGTGTTGGTTTCGCCTCATTACTGAATTCTTCCATGAAGAAAATGTTTTGATTTTTGAAATTTGCTTCATCCTCACTGTATTATTTTTCTTCCAATGTGTGGCAATATAAAATTAAGTATAAAATTAAGGAATGCTGAGGAGCCCAGTGTTTAATCAGCGCAGCTAATTCTGCAAAAATGCAGATAAAATGCAGATAAAATTTGACAACTTATCTGTAGGCCATGTAAGCCCAATTTTTGGTAGCTATTTCAAGGAGTGCCTTCAATTAATGTAATGCAGTGTAATACCCCAGTGAAAATGTTAACTGAAATTTTTGGCATTCCAAAAGTAAACAATGTCATGAAACAGCAATGTAAAATTAGTTCAGGCTATTAGCAACTGGAGAAGTACATCTGTGTACAAAGTAAAAGAAATTTTGTTTCTAAACCAGACTCTTCTATCCAGATGTTATCTTGATAATATATTAGATATATAAAGGATCTTTAATGAGTTCCTTGCAATACTTTTGAAAGATGTGAGACAATTGTGAATTTATGTGTCTCCCCAATGGGTTTTGCTTTGCTTTGGGCCAAATGAAACATTATAACAGGGCTGGAAACAGACTTCTTGTTTCCTGACATGAAGGAAGTGGTGGCTGCATCTTCCGTAACAGTGAAGTGGTAAATCTTCTCCAGGTTTAGATCCATACTTTAAAGAAGTCACCCAGAGTGTTGAAACCTGTCTTCCATGTAAATTCAGGACTAGATAATTAGTAGGTCTTTTAGTTTAGGCAGAAGCCCCACTTACATGAGAGTCACAAGCTCTCTCTATTCTGCCTGCACAAGCTGCCCATACTTTGTAAGCTACTAATATTAGCAATTAATTCTGCAGGTCTGGATTGTAGACAGAGATACTTGTAATAGGACAGTGTTTTCCATCCCAGGGCAGACCATGTGGCACAGACAGCTCTTTTCTCCAACAGCTTGCTGATATTTGCTCAATATTCCACTGTTGTGATTCTAGAGTTGTTCTGTCATTGTGTAAGGAATCTACCAGGCTGCTGATACTGAACCTAAGGCTAATTGGTTAAAAGTTGGCAGAGGCCAAGCCACAACCTTTCTGGATCCCTTCTTTCAGCTTGCTTTGACTGAAATGATAAATCCCTCTTGCACCATCAAGCTTCTCCAGTGGTACAGAGTACCAGTGGTACAATAGTACTCTAAGTAGAACATCATGCAGGAAGGAAAAGCACTTGCCTTCAGAACATGGACTAGTCCTTTCAAGATTCAGAAGTCCAAATCCAATTCCAATTCCAACTGTACTAGAGACATTGAATCAACTGCAAAACGATGAGTCAACACTTATATAAATCCCATTGGTTCAGTGGCTGTACTGTAGTTGGGGTAGCCAGCTGGATTTGGGTAATGGAGAATCAAGGCTTGAGAAGAGTGGGATGGATGTAGGTTACCAATTCACTTACAGTCTTTGTGAGAGTGAGTTGCTTATGCAGAATACCTGTGCCTTGTGGGGCCTGATACTGATGGATCAGGATGTCTGATGCTTTTGATTGCTCCCTTTCAGTTCAAATAGTTGCTGCAAAGTGGCAGTGATGGTAAACAGTGGGGAAGGAAAAAGAAAAAAGAAAAAAGGGGAATGTAGCAGCATCTTTAAGGCCAACTGGTTTTTATTTTAGCACAAGCTCTCATGGATATGAACCAGCATCTTCAGATGCAGAACAGTGATATTAAAGCCTCAGTTTATAGGACATATTTACACAGTTGTGGAACTGGGATGGAATGTAATAGGATTCAGAAAGATGCAAATCACAACTCTCACACTAAATTTTCAGAGGGCTGCAAATATTCTGTCCCACTCCCACAACTCTGAATGTTTTATAACTTGAGCCTTCAGATATCACTCTGCACCACATCTGAAGAAGGTAGTTTATATTCACAAAAGCTCATGCTAAAATAAAAGCCAGTTAGTCTTAAAAGTGCTGCGTTGTTGTTGTGTTGTTGTGTGCCTTCAAGTCACTTCTGACTTATGGTAAACCTATCACAGGATTTCAAAGGAAGTTTATCCTTGCTTTCCTCTGAGAATGAGAGAGAATGACTTGCCCAAGATCACCCAGCAGGTTCCATGGTTAAGCAGGGATTCTGCTTTTCTTTCTCTCTCTCTTCTCCTCATTCTCCTCCTTTCCTCCTTTTTATTCTGTAAGAGACTAACGTGACTACATCTTTGAAAACTACTACCTAAAGCTTGAACATCTGTGGAATGACTTATAATTTATTGGTTCTTGTGCTATGTGATTAATTCTTTGAATGATAACCTGGGTTTTATAGGATAATTTTAATGTTTAATAATCCTGATTAATTGACAGATATTTTGGTGGGGGAAATATAATTATTTGATTAATTTCTGGATAATCTAGGATTTCAATTTAAATAAATGGATAAATTGTTTAGTTTTTCCCATTTAAATGGATGATTGATAATTTGTACTCAGATAACTTATTTTTGCTTTTGACTGTTAATTAACTATAATCGGATGAAAGAGGAAAAAAGAAAAGAGAAATGCAAATTTGCTTCCAAGAGCCATAAATAATTTGACTGCCTGTAGTAGTGTTATCTTTTTTTTTCTCTTGACAATGTAAAATTATTTTCTTTTGAAGCTGAATGTTTAAAGGTATTATTTGTTGTTAATAATGATATCTAGGACACAGAGCAGCTACAGAGAAAGTTAGGGAAAAGGTTTAAATCCCACCCCCTGACAGTCTGATTTTGATTAGGCTCCCGCGATTAATTTTAATAAGAAGCATGACCAGAGCCAGCATGGTATAGTGGTTTGCATGCTGTATTTGGAAACTAGGTGAGCAGGTTTGGATTCCCTACTCAGCCATGGAAACCCGCTGGATAACCGTGAGCAAGTCACACTCTCTCAGCCTCAAAGGGAAAAGACAAACTCCCTCTGAATAAGTCTTGCCAAGAAAAGTGCATGCCTTAGAGCAGTGGTTCTCAACCTTCCTAATGCCGCAACCCCTTAATACAGTTCCCCCAAACATAAAATCATTTTTGTTATTTATTTATTTATTTATTATTAGTTAGTTAGTTAGTTAGTTATTTCCAACATCGAATAGATTGGAAACACTGCCCTAAATCACTGCTCTGGACAGACTTCTAATGTCTAAAAACTGGTAACCCTCCCCCTTTTTTTTGAGCACAGAAAGCGTCCATCAATGCCAGAATTAAGGCAGTAGTTCTAGTTCTGAATGTTAGTTTTGCACAGTTCAAAAAGCCAGTCACTCCCAAAGGCAACACCGAAACAGCCCACATTTTACACGAGGTCAGGGAAGAAAGGACAGGGAGAGAGGAAAGATGGTGGCGGCATAAGCAGACGCGTTTTGTTTCACTCCCACCCTCCCTCCCTCCCTTTAAGGGAGCGAGGCTGCTCGGACGCTCTCCCATGTCGCACGGGCGCCCCTTCCTTCCTCCTTTCGTCCCTCTGAGGGCTCGGGAGTGGGGTGCGATACCCGCTGTAGCCCTTTGACCATGCTACACCCGCGAGCCCCTCTCGGTCTCCCCACCTCTGCCCCCCCTGCCCGGCAGGGAAAGACGGGGAAACGTTCCCACACGCGCCCAGCATGCCTCCTTTCCTCTCCTGCCAGAGCGGGGTCTCCTCTCACCACCTCCACTCCCCCACCCAGCAGGGCAAGACGGGGAAACGCCCAGCACGCCTCCTCTCCCCTCCTCCCAGCACGTGGCCTCAGAAACTGAGCTCCTATTGGCTGTGAGGCCACCTTCTTTCAAAAGGAGGCAGGGCGGGATAGAGGAGCGGTGACCCCTGTGAAATGGTCATTCGACCCCCAAAGGGGTCATGACCCACAGGTTGAGAACCGCTGCCTTAGAGTCACTGTAAGTCAGAAATGACGTGATGGCACACAACAGCAACAGTGGCCAGTCTTTAGTACTGTATTTGCTGTGCTATCCATTGTTAGAGTAGCATATGCCTTATTGCTTTCCTACTGATGTCATTGTTATGTCTTATTTCCTTTCATATGCATGCACTTCTCTGCAAAAGGTTAGTTATATTCCAAGCCTATATATAGAGCACATGCACTGTGCCTTACAATAAAAGGTTCAGGTAAGTATTCCAATTCTCTTTTACAGTCTGTTCAAATTAATGTTTTATGGTTCTTGTTCCCACAACTATGTAACTGTGCTTTAATACTGTGCCTATTGTAGTATAGTCAGCCCTCAACATTTGCAGGTTTCACTTTTGTGGATTTGATTATTCATGGCTTATTTGCTCTCACCTCTGCTGCCTCCCTATGCCATTTTTAATAGGGAATGCAAGCCTCCTGAGACTGAGAAACTTGAGCAAGGCTTGTAAGTCCCTATTAAAAATGGTGTGGGGCAGGAGTGGAGGTGGCAGTAAGTCACACCAGCCCCTCACTTCTGCCTTGTGAAGGAACCCTGATGCCTCAGAGGAATCTGCAGTCAATTGGATAAAGTGATCATACTTTTTTGTGTGTGTTAAGTTTGGTTTGGAAGGTCCTAGAGTTATTCATGGTTTTTCCACTTTCGTAGGGGTCCTGTGCTCCTAACCCTAGCAAATGTGGAGGGATGACTGTATTGTACTTCATCAGTGTGTCTGAAGAAATGGATTCATATCCAGGATATCTATACTGAAGTAAACACTTAAAAGTGCTGCTAGATTCCATCTCTGCTCCCCCTTTTAACGCTATAAATATTTATGACATAAATTATGTAAATAAATTAGTTTCAGCTGTAGCTTCTTCGTTTTCGTATTGCTGATGCCTTCCCCACTTTTCCTTTATTCTCGATTTTATTTTTCAGTCAGAAGCAGGTGGCCCCATTCATCTGTGTCACATTTAGAAGTGGTAGCTTGAAAACCTTCTGCTCATCCCTTGCTGTCTCTTTCGCTGTCAGGCAGTGGCCATGGGGAATGGTTTGAACAGTAGTTTGAGCATGACTGTGTTCAAGATTGCAGTGTGATCTTGAATCAGCAGAAAGCAATCATGAGACAGTGGAATTAAACTGCGCAAAAGGGAAGAGTCATCCTAGGTTGCATAGCACTAGCAGATTGGTACCCACGTGACGCTATCTGCTTTGGAGTGTTTCAGGGAGGGACAACAATTGTACACCAGTGCCCTGAAGGATAAGACAAAATGTAAGGTATTTATATTACTGGAAATTTTATGGGAAATACTTTTCAAACTATTACAAGTAAATCCACTCCGGGCTTCAGCCTGAATTTTAAAGGCGTTACCCCATGCGCTAAACCCTACCTCCTATCCTTCTCACATGGGAAACACCAGCCACCATTAGTCCCAGGAGCAGGAATGTTAAAAGAATTTTTATGGCATCTTGGGACCTGAGAGGGCACTGGTCCACTGGAAGTACAACAATGAGAGGATATCTACAAAGACTGGTCATTGGATTAAGAGTGGAAAATTTTTAACAGGAAGCTTTTGAGAGTCTCTGAACATATGCAGAGTATTTCTTTGCATAGCTGAGCCACTGAATCCTTTCCACTTCACCACTCTGAATCAACAAATGTAGCCTGTAAAGATCACTGGTAATGCATACGCATTGCATGCAAAAGGCAAGGATCCCAAATACAACCTATGGTCTCAGAAGTTTTAATAGTCAAATATCTAACAAGCCCACTCTTCTGTTCACCTGTCCTAGCATTGTGGCACTAGGATTAATACATTAAAGAATTGCATAGGGGTTCATTGCAGCTCATCCCAGGTATTATTATAATGTATATTGTAAAACAATGTACAACAGAAAACTATCCAGGATGTAATCAAATAGAGAAGTTATTGAACAGAATCACAGTGCCTTTTACACTCAGGAAGACTTTGAATACTTTTCTTTTGTATCTGCCCATGGGAAGGTGGCATTCTTAAAATACTCTGGCTGCTTTATGGTCTTTGTTTTCCGCTAAGCAAACAAATCACTCCCATTCCACCCCCATTCCGTTCTAAACCTCACTTTTTTTCCCTTTTCGTTAATCTTTTCTTCTTTTCCAAATTTAATTTTGACAGATAGGTATTTATTTCTACAATCATTGTCCTGTGCCCACTGATGATTTAACTATGACCCTTTCCTCACAAGGTTGGTGAATCGGTTCGTGCTGTTTCTTACCAGATTTTCTGGGCTCGAAACAAGGTGGACTTTCCCTCATTTCCTTCCACACAGCTACTGCGTATGTTCCATTCTGATTTGGAGGAGTGCGAGTTCATGAATCCACACTGCCTCCGCCGTGGTCACTCCCGCTACTTCCCTCACCCCGCCCTGTTGGCTGTGATTGCCCCCTCTTTTTCTGCATGGTTTAGTATGTCATTGCGTACGTGCATAAGTCCATAATACCCCCTGGCCCCTCCCATGAGCCCTCCCCTGATCACCAATTCGCATTGGCGCGAATGCACGTGTCTGCACCACTGAGAAAGTACGAATCGGATTGATCTGGAAAATTGGAAAACCGATTTCTTCTGGTGTTCAAATAGCGCACTTTACCACCACATGGGGGCACATTTAGTCGGAATTACATGTGGAACAAAGGTAAATAAACCGAACCTAGTCTGCTCCAACGTGCAGAAAGACCTCCGTGGCAAGACGCATTGGCCCGCCTTAATAACCGCGTGTGGAAAGGGCTTATGCAATCCTGCTAAATAATTCTCATAGCCTTTGCACAGTTGCTACAGATACCAATTTAAAATGCAGAATTTTAAATGTTTATTTTATCTGGCAAGTTATACAGCATATTACACCCACTACACATTACTGAAGACAAGTATGTTTTTAGATATGTTAGGATACAATCTTAAACACATCTGAAGTATAACCCACTGAATTCAGTGATACTTACTTATAAGTAATCATGTATAGAATTGAACTGTTTTCTGAATTAAAGGCATGTGTTTTTTCAGAGGCCCACAGTTGAATGGTGAATAAGTTTGTAGATGTATGGATGACTACATAGAAAGATACTTGGAAATAAACCTATACACACCTTTAACTATTATGTCACAAATAGCTATTTAGCAAATTACCAGTTTTTTTATTTTTAAATGAAATGTTGTTTGGCTGTGCCTACTGTTAAGAGTAGGGTTTGCCGTGGAGTACTATGAAGTCATAGCTTCAGGAAGCATATTCTGGATACCCATTTTTTGTATGTCTTTGATAAATATGGTTTGATCCAGAAGACAGGGCATCATCTTGACTATTCATATAGTGAAAAAAAAAAAAGTGTCCAGTGGCAGTATCATATTTGTGACTTTAATTTTCTGCTCATGTCCAGTGAGTTTCTACTGCCTTGGCTAAAGCTCTGAACATATGCTGACAATACTAAATGTGATGTGTATCACATGTGATGTGTGTGATGTGGTCTCTTGTCTCTTAAGAAGTGCACAAAGACTATCAGCTTATTTTACACAGGCCATCAAACAGCCTGCAGATAGTGTAGCATTTGGTCACTGCTAACTTGGACTGAATTGCAATGAAGTGCCTGGAAGACTTCATCCATTCAGCAGTACCTTTAAAGGAAAAGATGCAATTTTTGTAGCCTTTTCTGCCAATTGTTTGACAGAAAACTAATAAAGTTTGAATTAAATTACTTTACTATTCTGGAGAATAAATGCCAGAAAGTAATGCAATCTAGAGGAGCTAGATCTTTCAGGGCTGGGCACAAATCCCTTACCATGGTCACAGTACCAGAGTTTCCAGAGTTCTGTCTTGTTGTAAACTTGGTTTGACATCTTATACTACTATTGAGTGCAGATGTACTAAAAAAAAATAGCTCTTCTGGTACAGTTCAACAGCTTCCTGTAGTGTGAAGAGCAACAGGGGCCCTTCATTATTACATGCCAAGGGCTTTGTGATCTCATCAGACAATAATAAGTAGATTTGTTTCATTTTGCTTGACTCAACTTTGGAACTCTGGAACAGAGCCGGGTGGTATGCAATTCTGCTTCTTGGAAATGTCATTTCAGAAACTTAGAAACAAGGGATACCCCTCCCCTTTTACATGCGAATCAGTCATCAGGAGATGACCAGGAATGGGGGCATACTGCTAGATCAAATCCTGGCACTGAACATGTGGTTGGCCCAACCTCAAGATGTCTGTACATTGATACATACTGCGAAGCCTAGGCTTCCATGTGATCAGAACTCTTGTACAATTAGTTTTTGGTTACATGAAAGCCTGCCCATAAAGCCACTGATCAAAGGTAGGCTTTCTCTGTGCAGGTAGTCTATGCCAACATGTGGATGTTTAGAAACAGAGTCAATCAGCATGCTTAGCACTTGGCGGTGAGACAAGCATTGTAACCTTGTTTTCCAGACCGTTTCTGCACAAGACTGTTATAGCTCTATGATTTCACTTCCAACATCCTATGGAATCCAGGGGATTGCAGTTTAGGGAGGGGTCTCCTGAAGGGATTTTGAAATGTTAACTATTTGCCTGCTAAAATTTAAGCATTATTTTCTTCATCCACATACTGTATGCCTGAAGACTTCAAATGTAGTGTTATAAAGATAAGCTCCAAAAAATGTTTGGCAGCTACAAATGCTGGTTGGCTCTCAAAGCTAGCTAAAATGTTTGAACTCTTGTTTAATCCAACAGTGTAAAAAAATTACATTTAAAAAAAAATAGTTCTATTAACATGTCAAATTTAGAAACCATTTCTAATGTTTTCCTTCAAAAATATGTATTTGTTTAATTTATCCTTTTATTTTGAAAAGACCTGTCAGTTTCTAACACAGTTCTGAATCCTTGAAAACATTCATTTTTCCCTTATAGTAAATTGTTTTCAGTTTCTTTCCCTGTATGAATAGCTTTATGCAAAATGCACACATCTTTTCTAATATAGCTCATGCTTTTGATTTGGTGTGATGCAGAAATGAACTGATTGAAATCATTTTAATTATAATGTTTTCCTGGAGAAAACTGCACAATAGATAGTAAATTACTGAGGTATCTTAGCAAACATGCTCAAGTGAACAAAACGAGAAACTGGATCAAACATGGGACACGTTTTGCATACATTTGTACCCAGTTTATGTTTTTCCGTCTCTCATTTCCTGATATCTCGTTGCATTTTGTTGTGCCTACTTTTATGCAGCTCAAATAACCTTGCAGAAAATCCCAATATATTACTATCTATTTTTCATTTTTATTGAGAACATCAAATACTTTAAATCCAAATTGCTGCTCAGGTCATTACAAAGACACTGCTAATATAGTATTTCATTCTTAATGAAACTTTATTAGTACCAAGGCCTAACCTTGACACTACTTAGTAAATCAGAATTTGACAATCTGATTTGGTCCATCACCAGCTTAATCAAATAAGTAACATATATTGACCAGTTTCTAGTCCAGACAGAAATGCTCTGCAAATGCTTTGTCCGAATCCACAGAAAATGCTTTGATAATAAGGTAACATTAGATCAGGAAGTTATTAAATTGAAAATGTGCTAAATTTATGTGGATATTCATTTGAACTGGGAAGCAATCATCAATAAAAAATTGTGTTTAAATGCATAGGAAGGTTTCCGTATCATAAAACATAAGGAGATGGTACCTGTTATTTTACTTCTGTTAAGTGTAATAATTGTTATAACTTTTATCTAATCATAAATTTCAATTAATAATACTTCATACCCATATAGTAAATCAGTGACCCGTTGTCTCCCAATGCTTGCAGATGTATATGGGAAAGATCATCATCATGAGACTTAATGGGACTTGTATCTCTGTTTCCTCACTTGGGTGTGCAAGTAACCTTTATGAGTGTTTCATAGAAGACTTAGGGCTATTGAATCTATAAATAACGGGAACACATGAACCTCCTATGACTGGAAATGGATGTTATATATTAGTATGGGTGAAGAGCAAGGAGGTGGTAAGGGAAAAAGAACTTTTTTTTTGATACCCTAGGCATTTCTTCCATGTGTGTAGCTGGATGTTGCCCTCAATTATTTTTCCTACGCAAGTATGTAAAAAGAATTCAAGGAAACTATTGTGAATGATAAATTTTATACACGCGTGTACCAAAGCTCCATAAAGCTTGGTCGTAATTTACACCTATTGCCTTATTTATCTAATATACAAGCCTTTAAATTTTAGAAATGCTGCTGCCAACATTAGTTTACAGCACATAAACATTACAAAGTTAACAAAAAGCAAATTACGAGCAGTATAAAACAGGGTGAATAATATCAACATCATATTATAAAATCAACAGTAGCAATAAAACAAATTCTCTGTTCATTAAAAATAAAGTAAAATAAAACTGTTAATTAGGCATTTAAAATTTACCAGTAATCTCTTGTAGATTTACTAGCAATCTCTATAGATTTGGTGGCTGACAGAAAGTTATAACTAAAGGCTTCCTGATGGTTCTAGCAAGACAGACAGACAGACACCCGTGCGCACACGCACACACACATACGCAGGCCCTCCAACTGCCCCAATTTGGCAAGGCCATTCTCAGTTAATCTGTCATCCAATTTTTCAGCAGCATTTAAAATGTTCTGGTTTCTCTCTCCTCTTCCCACTTCCCCCTTTGTCCTCAATTTACTTCAGTTGTGGCAAACAGAATTCAAAATGTGAAACTAGCTTGCAGTCAACTCAAGAGTGCCAGCCCAGAAACAAATGGCAACAAACTTTTAAGGAACCCGCAGTCACAAGTTTTTGTGAGCATCTGAGGAACAGAGGTAGTTTCAAAAGTGTCCTTCGTACTGAAAGTTCTTGTCATTATACTTCCCCAGTGCCTCTGCCACAGCTGCCTGCTTCCTTTCCAGTTTCCTGCTGTGCCTCTGAAGACTCAGCCATTCTTCTTGATAGGTCTAAACAATTTGTCCCATATGTGTTAGCAGATTTGAAGTGAGTAATTGAAAGTGCTCCTTATAGGCTCAAAAGCATTAGCATCATATAGTAATGAGTTTACACTGGGACATTTGGTTGAGTAGGCAGTTTCTATCTCTCCGTTAATCTCTCAGGGAGGCTCCTGTAGATGGCAAAGGACACCTAGAGACACATAATAGAAATGAGACTTGTCTTGGGTCCTTATTGGCCCAGAAAGCTACTGAAACCAGTGTCTCTGTGAAGTACACAGCACTAGAATTTAGGGCAACAAGCTCTCTGTGCATAATTGAACACCTCATTTAGGACTTACTGAGCAAAGTTCAAGGTACAGAATTTATCTCGTTAAGTCATGTGCAATTGGAGTTCTGTTATAATTGAAAGTCAGGCTCTGCCCCTGAATTCCAACATGGACTTTCCCTCTCTTTTGATACTTTCTGTTGTGTCGTGTCTGCTTTGTCGTCCATGAGCTTGAACAGAATTAAGAAAAGGGAAGGGAGGAAATAAATGCTCGTGGCAGCAGTTGGAAAAGTAGGAGCCTGTACTTCAGGCCTGACTGTGTGACAGCTTGAAAGCAAAGGCAGAAGGAGAGACTAGACAGCCAGAGCTGGAAGCACCAAATGGAGTTAGAAATGCAGAAATCTACTATATGAAGCTAAAAGCAAAGGACTTGGAAAGACATAGCACCTTTTCTCAAACAAGATGTAGAAGAAGTGTGCCACTTCATGGCAATAAACTGTTAAGATTTCTGTAAGGTACAGACCCTTTTTTAAAACGTTCCTTGCCCATGGGATGCCTTTCCATGCTGATTGCCTGCATGGGTCGTTAAGTGCAAGTTTTACCCTATAATGCTACTGGCAATTGTAAAATGTGCAGTTGCAAATTTGCTGAAGGGAGAGGTTTTGATTGTTCCCCATTTCATCACTGTGGCCACATACTGCCAAAGGGAAATACCTAATATTCATTCCATATGGAGAGTGCTTACATTTCAGATCTACTTGAGCAATTCTGCAGCTGTGTAGTGAATGTGCTCTGAGGGAATCCCTGCCCTCAAATATTGCCTTTGTCTTTTGTGAACAGCGCAGAAAGGTTCAGATTTAATTTGTCACTTGGTGTGATTCCAGTAGCCAGTGAGACTATTCCCTAATTTATATTTAGATTTTTGTGGGCTTACATGTATCCAGCCAAAGTTACAAACATTTGACAGAGTCCAACTGATTTCAGTCAAGAAGTTAAGCACATATTTCGGTCACTCCCGCTTAAACCAATGTGACAGAAGAGATGCAAAATTGGTACATTTTGACTTGTGTTATTTTTATTATTTCTGTTTATTTGAATTGTTACCTATGTGCTGAAAATCTCTGTAACAGTAAAATCTTCAGCTAGGCCACTGTGTCCTAAGAAATGTCTATTTTTTTAAAAAAAATCTTAAAATAACTTTTTGGCATAATGAAATGTGCTCTGGATAACTAGGATAATAAAATGCCCTTAAAAACCCATTACAATAGATAGAATAAATAATACTGATTAAGTTTTTTTTTTTAAAAAAAAGCAACACAGTACAGTTGGCCCTCTAGCTGAAGAATTCAACTAACCACAGCTTGAAACTATTAATAAAAATCCAAAAACAAATGTCTTGAGTTCACCATTATATATAAGGGACACCTTTTTACTTCACCATTGTATATAATGGGTCTTGAGCATCCATGGATTTTGGTATCCATGGGAGATCCTGGAACCAAACCTCAGCAGATAATGAGGGCCCATTGTAAAAGCAGAGAACAGAAGATTTTTTTTTTTAAAAAAGAGTGAGAATAATATTAAGAATTACAACATAATTTAAAAACATTTTCAACCTATATGGGCACAATGACACAATCAGATATTCAGCATATTCAGTTTAATTTTGAAATTTACTTATGGGATCTTTATCAATAGACAAAAGTAATAGTCAAAAAAGTGACATGGCTTTAAAATCTTAGTAAAAGCATCTTAGATCAATAAATTCAATAGATAATTTCCCTCATCGTTGTCCCTATTCATTCCCCCATTTTTTTTATCAGTATCAGATCTATCCAGACCATTTATGAATAAATTTGGACCCTACGATCAATGTATCCATGTTTACTGGTCCTTAAATCTTGATTAAGGAGTTCTGGCGAGATATTGGTATGTATTGAGGTCAGGAATAATGTGTTGGATATTTTGTTGTTCCTTAAAAAATAAAATGCACACTTGTTAGAATGGTATATGGTAAGATATGTGCAAGATATTTTTACTGCACACTTGTATGCCACTGTTAAGCAGTGCTGTGTCACCTAATTTGTTTCAGTTATTTTCGGAGATTATATTTTGAGAAAATTGAAGTTACCATTATAGGTGCTCATTCGGGATTATACTACATACATTTCCAACTGCATGTTGTTGGTTTTGGGATTTTTTTGTTTTTACTGTGGTAATGACAAAAGCTCTCAAAATATTTTTATAAGCAAACTGGCATGAAAGAAAGCACCTAAATACTAGAACTTGCTGCCATCTTCTGAATGGTATTCCTAGTATGGAAAAAGCTATACCACTTTTGTGTCCCACATTATAAAGACATATTTAGGTGGAAAAGTTACTAAAATGAGTTCTCTCTCAGCTGGGCATGAGTTTCAGAGTTTATCAGATAGGCAGAAGTTACTGATGTGAAAAAGAGAATCTCTGGACAGTTGGTTAAATGAGCTGAAGAGCAATGTATTCTCCAGTGTAAACAAGGTTAAGCATAAAAATACCTAGGTTATTAGCATAAAAGAAAAACAAACTAGGAAAAGTTGCTTTTAATTTAATTTTGCAAGTTTAATGAATGATCTGTAGACTTAAAAATGAACAATCAACTGTTCGTTAATGCTGTGGTTTGTTAAGTTAATAAATACCTTTTCACTACATTAGCGATAAGCAAATTGCTAAAAACAATTAGCAATTTCAATTAAACATGCCCTCTCACTGTCTCTGCACACACACACGCATACACACTTCAATGCAGCTATTCCTTTTTGTAATATTTGTACACAAACAGTAATTGTTTATTTAGTTGAGTTCCTTATTTAGTTATTTATTTAGTTAAGTTCCAATTTATCCAAACAGAATCCTATTTTCCCCCCATACTGTCATTTCAGTATGAACAATGAGGTGCTTTTGCTTCAACACTGTGTTTCATAAGCTACATTAGAAAGTGTTACTAGGACAGCATTCAGTATCCTTAAAACATTCTTACTCCGTTCAGAGATAATGGTTTTATGTTGTAAGAATGAGCTGATCCAGTCAGGTATTGTGGTAGGTATTAGTAAATTTCTAGTCATGGAAATAATATGGGGGAGTGGCTTATGCAGTACTATGAATAACACCTGAAAATCTTTATTGGGAACTCTTGTAGAGATTGTAAAAACAAGTGTATGCTGTTCTTTTATTACTCCACGTTCCCCAAGTAGCAGTTTGTGGCAATTTCCAGTTAAATCCAATTTACAAAGGGTGGAGCCACTAGTTTTACTTAACATAAATTAGGAGTGCTGTGTCCAAACCAGCCTTAACTGACAGATTGTGACATAGCTGGGAAGGGAGAGTAAAATTATAGCATCAAACTACCCAAATAAGGATTATGTCCTCAGAAATGAAATTTTGCTTCACTCTTAAAATTTCTAGCATTGCAGCAAGTTAGGCTCGGTACACAGAAGGATTTTGTAGCACTTAGAGACTAACTGGAAGAAGTGAAATCAGCCAGTTTAGATCTCTGTCTAGATACGAGCAAGATTTTAATTGGATCAGTCCTATTTTTATTATCAGAGGATATTACTTAAGCAAGTCAAACAACACAGGAAACATGGAAATAAAATGCAGTGTTTTAAAATGAGATTGGGGGAGGATAGCGAGTGTTACTTTTGTATGCCCAGGAAGTCTGTTTTCTTTGAAGTTTGCAAGTAGCAACTGAAGTTTTCTTTTAAAATGTCAGGGAAAGATTACTTAAATGATTACTTTGTTGAAAAATAAGTCTAACAAAAATGTGCCAGGCCCATCTGATTTTGTATATTCTGTTAACATATCTGTGATAACAACAGTGGCATTCTAAACTGGTGTCCAGAAATAGTGACAGAGAATGCCATTAAATGAAGAGCTGAAAAATAATTTGGTTAAAATTGTGATGACATGCGACATGCAATATTTTCTTGCTCTCCCTGCTCAGCACAGCACACTAAACTCCACTATCTGAGCTATTAAACAGGAAAATACAGAAGTATTTATAGCAAATTCCATAAATGATTCATTAATTAGGCACTGCATTTAAGGTTTATTAAAATCCCAGGTCCAGTTAAATGAACTGGTTGGATTAAGACCTCCTCACGCATAAAGTAGACCTTGTCATTGTTGTTATTGTTATTGATCTTGTATGCCTTCAAGTTGTTTTTTACTTACGGGGACTCTAAGATGAATCCATCACAAGGTTTTCTTAGCAAGATTTGTTCAGAGGAGTTTGCCTTTGCCTTCCCTTGAGGCTGAGAGAGTGTGACTTGCCCAAGCTCACCCAGTGGGTTTCCATGGCCAAGTGGGGATTTGAAGCCTGGTCTTCAAAGCTGCAATGCATCACTCAAGCCACTATACCATGCTGGCTCCTAAAGCAGACCTAGTGAATTTAATTAGCTGATTCCTTCACTGAATTACATATGTACAAACCAGTTTAATGTTTCCCTATTTCTCGTAGTTTCTAGATTCTCTCTGTGGCCTTTTTTTTAAGAAGTCTGTTGCTTTCACCATCTCACACCGTAAGGTTGTATAAAAGGTGTGTGCAGTGCTGGTAGAAAGGAATTTTATGTGGATTTCAACATTAAAATTTTCCTAATCTGTGGAAATTATCACAGGTGTGTGTGTTTGTTTGCAGTTGCATTGGGATAAGATAAACTGTCCTGTAATGCAGCACAACATGCTGTTCCTAAAAACTTGTCTTCCTCTTTGTTCCTCACCTGCTTTTCATGCTCTATCTTCAGTAGTGGAGTTTGGTGCAAGCGGAGTAGGGGCGAGGATGGAGGGGTGTGGGCATCAGTGTGGGTAGGGCTACAGCAAACATGAGCGGGGCTACAGCAAAGATGGGCAGAGCAATGGCACACATGGGTGTGATTACAGTGTGCGTGGGTGGGGTCACGGTGCACATGGGCTGGGCTAGAGCACACGTGGGCAGAGCAACAACACGTAGGGGGCAGGCAGGGAGTGGCACCACCCCCAAAAATGTGCCGCCTGGGGCACACAGCCTCCATCACCCCCCTGTCCCTCCTCTAGTGTCTCTCTTCATTGTCTTCTTCCCTGTTCTTTTAGCCAGAGGGAAACCCTTCTTAGATTTGCTCTTTGTATGAAACTCCCATTAGGTTATTATATAGTTTTAAATTATTTTAAGTCTAATTGATTAAATGAATGATGTCTCACCTTTATTTTAAAAGAAAGCAAAGGTGGCTAGAAAAGAAAAAAAATCAGACAAAGAAAAAAATATCTTCCATAAAATTCTGATTAAAACCACTTTGAACTCAATACAACACTATGCCTCAAAGCAAAACCATAGGATGAAGTAGAAATAGAGAACACAATTTATTAAGTACGCCGTACAATATGACTCAAATAACATATTTAATCTATAACATGAATGAGACCAAGGATCTATGGAATGGTAGCAGGCATGGATTTGTGCCAAGCACAATGCTTGGTTTCATGCCATTTCACAGACTGTCAATCTCTCTCCATCCTCATGTTCTCATACACAACACAAGTAGGGAACAAATGTACCAGAAAGGTACTGTATTCCAAAATCTGAAAAAAAAATCTGAAATAAAGAACACTTCTGGTCCCAAGCATTGCAGATAAAGAAGGTTGGACATGTTCCTCAAATGAGAAAGTAACCTATTTTTCTATTAAAATTTCTAGCTGTCTCCAGGACTTGCTGTGATTTGAATCTGCTGAAGGGTTATTGAATCTACTGTCAAAGCACATGTTGGACATGATCCAATCAAAATTAATCATTTTTTATCCCAATTGATTTAATTGGAAAACATTTCAGTAGACATTAAATTCCTTCCAGTAAAATCAATGGAACTTAGAAGTACTTGCCTTTGACTGGGCAAGTTCCCCTTTCTTTTAATTATTATAAGGTTTAATTCCAGTATATATTTACTGTTAAGCTTATTTCACCATCTTTAATTACCTGTATCCACTAAAAAATTCAGGTGCAGTCTTTGTGACCTGCATATTTTATTTCTGGATTGATTGATTTATGTAAATATTTGCATCCAGCTCTATTTTATGAGATCTAAGGGTAATATGCAGACAAAAATGACTTAAAACAATTTAAAAACAGTGAATAGCCTATAAAGTTATTTAAAACAGTTTTACAGAGCATGAAGACTTTGGGCCTTTCCATGCTACACTATTATAGTGCTATCATTCCACTTTCAACATCCTATGGAATCCTGGGGTTTGCAGTTTAGGAAGGGCCTTTAGAATCCTCAGCCAGAGACCTTGTTGGCCTCAGTAAACTACAAACCCCAGAATTCCACAGAATGTTGAAAGTGGAATAATATCACTATTATATTGTTGGGCGGAAAGGCCCTTTGTTTAACAACACCATGTTTAAGCTTTGCACTGAATGAAGTCAGGGTTGGTGACAGTTGGGCCTTCAGAAGGCATTCCATGATTGGCATGTTGTCTCCCATGTCTCCACATACTATACTGCTCTCATGGATGGAACACAGAGGAGGACCTCTCAGAGACATCTTAGAGCTCAGGGGGAACTGCTTCTTCAAGTATTGAGGTTGCAGGCTGTTTAGGGCTTTAAATATCATCACCACCAGACTGAAAGCTAATTGTCAGCCAGTGTAATGATTTTGAAATAAGTGTTTTTATGATTTCCATAAGGTGTTCTTTTTAGCCAACTAGTTGTTCAATATGACATTAACAGCAGTCTTTGTGTTATCACTGAGGTAAGCCCTGCACTGAGGACACTGCAGTAATCTGATCAGGAGGTTACTACTGCTATAGCCGAGTTATCCGTATTTAGGAAGGGCTGTAGCAAGAGGACCAGTCAAAGCTGCAACTCTGAGTCACAGAGCTCGCCTGTGCCTCCAGTGACAGAAGTGGATCCAAGGGTGGTCCTGTACCATATATCTACTCCTTCAGGTGTAGTTCAGCATCAGTAGGTTGCTTGTCCCATCTGGGAACAATCATGTAGAGGAATAGATACATATTTATGTTGTTTTCCCTCCTTAAACTATCATAATTACTTCCTTTTGTTTGGCACAGCTTTTGCTTGTAGGATAAGGATTCTGTCAGGGCAAGGACATCTGTGTTCAAATTTAGTTTTAAATTGCACAGAAGATAGATGCAGTGTGTGATAGACACTATTGCATTTCCTAACGCTGCATATTTTTAGCTTGAAATGTAGACGAGACGTGCAGTGACCTTGTGAGGATGACTTGATCTTATGCAATTAGCCATCTGTGTATGAGAAATTAAAACACTATGGGCCTGATCCAGATGGTCCTTTAGTTGACTCCTGTCATCCTTATGTGCCCTGAGTAAAGTTTTCTGCTCACAAAAGAGTGCCCATGGCAACATACAGGGAGAAGAGTCACACCCAAAAACTTTTCTGCGTGAAACAGGACATTTATGAAGGGAGCACAGGGTGAGTGAAGCATGGTTGTATCATGCTTTTATACATGGTTAAGAGAAAGATAAAAATAATATTGCTTAATAACCATTTGCAGTATTCTGTGTGCATTTTAAACATAAATGTTGCTGTCCAAGAAGCTCACAGAGGAAAGCAGGCTTGTAGTTAACAGTAGCTTGGAGAGCTCTGAGTGAGCAATTTGTTCCAACAAATTGTGGGATTGAATTGAAGCTTTCTATTCCTTCAGTATGTGATCGACCCTACCTGGATCTACCCTACCTCAAAATGTAATGATGGCCTTAAAGGGACAATTCATGTTTGGAATTACAACACCTCTCCTCTTCTTGGTTAATTATCTCCAGACTTGTTGCCTGCGCTGTTGGGGTAGAATGCAAGTGTGGAAGAGATGGTTCTTTTGGGGAGTAAAGGAGATCCCAGTTCAGACCTCAAAGCTTCCCGTACTTGAGACCATATAAGGGAAAGTCTTTACTGAGTACTTCTGACTCCTGCATTGCTGGTCTGGCTACCCTCTCCAAATTAAATTTCAGGCTTTTACTCAGGATGGGAGTCATTGGTTCATCCGAAGATTCTGTTTGCAAGTAAACTTCCATTAAACTAGACAAATGCATGTGGCTTACTGTTATAGCTGTTTTAATAAACTGGAGGTAACCACAGGGGTCATAGTGCAGATCCAAAGTTAAAACTGTTAAAGTGGGGCTGATAAGTCTTAGAGACCAGCTAACAAAATACTGGATGGGACATGCCCAAATGTTGAATGGGCACTTGCCAACAAATATTTTCCATTTGTCTCTGACACAGTGTAGAAACTGACCCACTGGGTACTTCCATGTAGCAGAAAAATAAAAGATGGTGGCATTGCTAACACTGTACTGGTGCTTTAGCATTTCAGTGATAATTCTGTGGAGAAAAAATTATCATGAAAATTAATGTATCATTAATTATGATAGTATTTCTATTCTGTCTATTCAAGAATCATGGTCAAGGAAGTTACAAACAATATAAAGTGCAAAAACTATTGCCCATTAGAGCAAAATAGCCAACAATAAAGCAAAAACTAATAAACTAGTGACCTTAAGAAAAGACAAAAGATAAAATGTTAACAGTGCAGCAGTGGGATCATAAAACAGCTACCCCCCAAAGTTCTGTAGCAAAGATTCAAATCTGTGGATCTTAATTTGAATAGTCAAATACTTTGACTTCCTGAAGCTAATGAATTAACTATTTTTTATAATATGGTAGGCTGAACAAAGGTGCAGAAGCAATGCCCTGGCAAATAATGCTTTATACTCGATAACATTGGCATCTGAACAAGAGCCGAGCTCCAAAACCCCAAACTGCTTTATTTTTAACTATTCAGCTTTAATCTCCAACCACAAAATAAAAATAAAAATGTCCTTTTCAGCTGTCATTGCCAAATTGGCTCTAGCCTTTATGAGGATATAGCATATTCCGTGAGTCTAAAATAGCTAGCTACCAACTAAAACACATTAATTGGATGCCTTTTGCTCATCAAATACTAAAATTAACATACAAAAATCTATAAAGGGGAAGGAAGGAGCTATTTCACTTAACAACAACAACAACAACAACCTTAAAAAACACAATAGTTCACTGTTTTTACGCGTTGGTGAAAACAGCAGAGTTCCTACTGCCTGTACAGCAATTGCAGAGACATCCCTGGAAAAGAAATTACAATATCTCATTACTTAACATAAACCAGAAACTGACTGAGTGTGAGGAAAAACATGGAAATTGTATGTTCTGGTTCTGTTCTAGATTCACAATAAAAACTCAACAAGCAAACAGTCTTGATAATAGATAAAAAGGGATAGTTTGTATTGCTTTTAAAGAACAGCAATAAATTGTGGTTTCTTTCAGTACAATTCATGGACTTCTAAAACATACTGTTACATAATTATCTCAACCATAGTTGCCAGATCAATGGAAAATGACATGCTTAATAGTTTAACGGAGAGTAGTGAACAGGTATGCTTATGTGTTAGTTAATCAAGCAAATTACTTAGTATTTTGTTATAGAAATGTATCAGTCCCATTTGTTGTTCCTCACAATGACTCTGTGAGTGATAGTAATTTGAACAAGTTTACTCAAGTATAGGGATAAACACAGTTTGAATCTAGTCAATACCCAAACTTCCCGGCTTCCACATTCTCAGCAGGTGTGAACCTGAAAGAGGGAGGTTGGAGTTATTGGTGTAGGTGTCTGAACAGCAGAATAACAGGGCTCAGGCTTGTGAGATCTTGCATGTGAATGTATTTCCTTTGGTTGGAGAGTTTTAAAGGCTTGAATGCTTGCCTGCAGGCATCACAGCACAGTCCGACTGATGAGACCTTGTCATATTTTGCTTTAAAATAGCTAGACCAAAGGTCAGGCATAATATTTCTGTGCTATGATGGCCCTAAAATCTAGAAGCCTTGTTTGTATCTTCATCTGGAACAAGTAAAATAAAATAATGCCATAATAAGAATAGCCCCAGCTGCATACAAGATGTTGCTCAAGGCACATTAGCAGCCCCTGGGTGCCAGTATGTTTCTCTGGAAATACAGAACAGTTTGACTTCCTATTAAGGACTTAATATCCAAGTGGTCTGAAAACAGATTGGATGAAACAGAGCCTGCAGGGTCTCATCTTGTTCGGGATGTTTCCTGTGCAAAAATAGTTCAATTCCTTAAGGCTACAATTACTGAAATGGGGGGGGGATAAAGAGGTTTAACTTGATTTCATGGGGCTTTCAGAACTGCAGAGGGAGAAAAAGAAACAGAGAGAAGTGTCTTGAGGTCTTCTGTTATATTGGGAAGCTTTCTTTCTTTCTTTCTTTCTTTCTTTCTTTCTTTCTTTCTTTCTTTCTTTCAACTGATCAGTGGGAACAGACATGTTTTTAAAAATAATTCTTATTATATTTAGCATCTTAAATGTTGCAAGGGTAATCATTTTCTTTGATATAGGAACCAAAGAGACAAATAACCTTCATTGTAGTAGGACAAAGTGAAACTGAAAAAAACAAACAACAAATAATGCAGTTTGGAGGCGAGTTAGTTGTAGCCAACATGGTGTAGTGGTTAGAGAACAGAACTATGGCCATTTTCACACTGGACTGTTGTAGCGCTATTATTCCGCTTTCAACATCCTCTGGAACCCTGGGGTTTGCAGTTTTGGGAACCGCCCAGCTGGGCCCCTCCCAAAACTGCAAACCCCAGGTTCCAGAGGATGTTGAAAGCGGAATAATAGCGCTACAACAGTCCAGTGTGAAAATGGCCTATGACTCAGGAGACCAAGGTTTGAATCCCTGTTCACCTATGGAAATCCACTGGGTGACCTTAGGCAAGTTACATATTCTCAACCTCAGAGAAAGGGAATGACAAACTGCCTCTGAACAAGTCTTGCCAAGAAAAGCCTGTGATAGGTTTCCTTGAGAGTCACCATAAGTCAGAAATGACTTGAAGGCCCATCACCACAACAACCATGATGACTCTAGATATAATGAAAGCCAGAATGTTATACTAATTTGAATGTTGGATTCGGATTCCAAGAGACCAGGGTTGAAATCCCTGCTCAGCCACAGAAGCCTACTAGGTCTAGTGGTTAGAGCATTGGATTACAACTCAGGAGACCAGAATTTGAATTTCCATTCATCTGTGGAAACCCACTGGGTGAGCTTGCATATGTTGCACTCTCTCAGTCCCAGAAGAAATCACTGGTAAACCCCCTGAGAACAAATCTAACCAAGAAAGCCGTGTGATAAGTTCAGTTTAAGGTTGCCATGAAATGACTTGAAAGCACACAACAATAAACTACCTGTTAATGTGTATTTCTCTCACACATTGCACCCAGTACATGTGGGAATGAAGGAAAAAGGGTGGGCCAGCTAGACCTAGCATCTGATGTTGCATTTCTACTGCAAACATTTTGCAGGTTCTGTCTTTGCGGGCATTGCTGTGGGAGTGAAGAGGGTCATCCAGCCTGGAACCCTGCACTGTCAGAGTTCTAGGCTGTATGGAAGGCTTCACAGATACATTTATTCTTTTGAAGGCTCTTTTCTTCAGAGGTTCACATTGTTTGCATGGCTGCTAGAGAAAGAACCTAGATGGTTCACATGATATTGAGGAGGGGGTAGTCAGCTGGTCAACACAGCTGTCTTTCCTACAGCGCTATAACAGTGTAGTGTGGAAATGACCTATGAGTTTGACTGCAGTGTTTCAGAAAAAATGATATGTTCAATCTCCACCCCAGAGTCAGCAAAAAATGTAGCAATCCCCAAACAAGACGTTTGGTACTTTATAGTGGATACTGCTATCATGAGATTCTATGTGTATGAAATATCAAAACAAATTTACCAATTTCTAATTGAAATAAGAGTAATTTTATAAGGAGAAATGGCTTTCCACATTTAAAGCATTTTTTAAAAGAGGCCGTTGGTGGTGGTAGGAATGGCTGGGGCATTGTTAATTTTTGAATTGCCACATGTAGGTAGATGAGGACCATATCTCCATATAGTGCAGGAGTATATAACATTTTTGTTCTTTAGGGACACATTTAGTGTCAGACAGAGTGTGTGTGTTCTGTTGTTTGCAAATGTATGCACACATACTACACATGTGCACACATACGTCAGTGCTCATGCATGGGTGTCTGTATGCATGTGCGTGCATGTGCGCACATGCACACACACTCCCACCTCCACATTCAGTGCTCTCCCATCCCGCAGTAATCAGTGCAATTGCTGTTTAATTGCTGCTACTGGAAGCAAGTGAACAGCAGTATCAGAAACAAGGGAGCAGTTATTTTTTTTTTTTGAAATCTCAAAATCAACATGATTTGTGGGTAAATGACAGCCTCTGGACTTTGCTCACTATGGATTTTCTTGTTCACTGGAAACAATACTGTGGTGTTGAAAGCTGCCCAAAGGATCACTAAATGGTTGATATGCCAGGTTTCCTGAAGCTATCTTATTCTGTAAAAATCAGGAGGGCTCAGATGCCAGATGGATAGATGGTACAGCTGCCATGCTTCGCCACCTTTATCTTCCTGCATGGTTCCCACAGGTAAAAACATGATCATTTCTTTGAAATTCATTAAAAGCAATGGAATTTTGTGTGGGTTGAATTTAATCCCTTGGGTTTAAAATGAAGAATTATCTTAATTAAACAGGAGCTAATTATTTATCCCAGGGTTAACTGGCTTCTTTTGATCATTGATGGAAACCCAATTATGTCTCAGTTAGTTGTGGTTGAGTCCATTTAAAAAGTAATTTTAACTGCCTGTAACACATGTGCAAATGTTTATATCAGCACTAGAGCAAAATATATTTGAATTTCAAAGAATTCACTTTAAGCAAAGCTTATCAAATAAGCTTGTTCAATTTCAGTTTAGTTTTTTTCTAAGTCAAATGAGTTGCTAAAACCTCTAACCTGAATATAAATGAGTTAGCCAGAATTAAGATTTTCAAATGGATGGGTTCATTTTTGCCTTTTAGGAGATCAGAATTATCTCCTAAATTCTAAAAAGACGTTAGAACTTTCACCACTACCACTGTATTGGAAAAAAAAATCATAAGCATTTTTCCTCTTTACTCTCTAGAGGGGCTTTGCCTTTGTGTTGATTTTTAGGGGATAAGAAAACAGTTCTAAGGGTCTGTTTACAGTTTTGTCAGCAAAATGTTTGTTGTTCCTAATCCTGCTTGATCTTTTGTTTTCTGGCATTGAAATGAGAAATCTATATAAATATGTATAAAAACGTGGAGTTATTATAAGAAAAACCATGCTGGAGCAGACCAGATCTTTAGTTAATCTAGCACTTTGTTTGCATAGCATTCAACTGGTTGCATGTTAAGCCTATAAATGTGACAAGAGTGTGACAGCAGAAGTTCTCCAGCATCTGATATGGGGGGACATACAGCCTTTCATACTAGCAGAAACATATACCCAGTATGACTAGTGGCAACTGATAACCATTGTCTAGTCATTCTTTAAATTTGCCAAAGGTGTCAGCCATTATTACTTCTTGTGGCAATGAATTCCAGTTTGACCTTGTCTCTTGTTAAGAAAGTTTTATTTAAAAAAAAGTTTGATCTATTCTGAATTTCCACCATGCAACTTCATTGGATGACCAGCTATCCAAAGATTATTAACATTTTATATTCTATGCAAATAATTTTTAAAAATCTAATAACTTCATTCTACACAAATAAAAGTGGATCACATGAATTATTTTCTGACATGACCACTGTTTTCACATGCTGATCATAACCATTAAGAAAAGTTTTAATTGTGTGAAGGGAGTAGAACATGCTTGGCTTTCTCATAGCCTAATGTATTCCCCATCCCTCTAGCTTCTCATGTAGATTGACGTGTTAGGTCCAAACCCTAAACTAAGGCCCTTACTG
Source organism: Iguana delicatissima (assembly GCA_948472985.1). Classification (NCBI taxonomy): domain Eukaryota; kingdom Metazoa; phylum Chordata; class Lepidosauria; order Squamata; family Iguanidae; genus Iguana; species Iguana delicatissima. The sequence continues at coordinate 491,010 of CAOKZL010000156.1, read as the reverse complement.
CACTATGCCATGATCCCGTGTTGTCCTGTCACAATCCCGGCAATGCCATTACCAGGATGGATCAGGACCCGAACGCTCCCCATTGCACTGGTTGGCTGGTGGCGGATGGATAGCATTTGGGACACAGTCCTTCTTTCTGCAGTACAGCCAGCCTCTTCCTGGGCTGTATTGTGGAAGGAAGTGCTTGAAAGTGCTTCCGCTCTTCCCGCATGCCCACAGCCGATGGGATCGTCACTCAAAGGGAGGCCACTACTGGATTTTTTCTGATAATGGTTTATGGCACTCTCACGACAGCTGGAGACACGATAACAGAAGGACTGCAACACCATAGTGCGATGGCATGCGTTGTGGGCCAGCAGCAATGTGTCCCAAAGCTGGGATGGCACCGTGGTGCAGTAAGGGCCTATGATGCATCTTAACTAAGAACTGTTGAAGCAAGACAGCTTCATAAGCTTTCCATTAGCTATAGTTAAGGTTCAAGCATTGTATTTGGGTTTGGACAACAGAGAAAAATGCAGTGAAGATATGTTTTTTTGTTCCTGTGGTTTAATAGTTTATTTTTAAATTACTTTTAATCTTTGATAGTTTAATTACCTTTCAACTTTTCTACACTGTGAATTTTTATTAATGTTTGTTTTTAATTGCTGTAAACCACCCTAAGTCTCAAACTGGGGAAAAAGGCAGGGTGGTGGTGATGATGATGATGATGATGATGTTGCTATGGAGCTCTGGAGTTGCGGGGGAGAGGAGACTAAACTTTTTCTTGCAGTGCTAAATTACACCCAAACCAACTCCTTAACTTGCAGAGCAGTTAATTGACTGAAATTCTGAACCTTGTATCACAAACTATGCAATATTAATGAATATATTGCATTATATTGCATGAAATATTTACTAAACATGAAGAACATTACAGTGGACAAACACTTTCTGTTTAAAGAGTGAATTTTATTCTTTGTAACATTTAGTAAAAGGCGAAAGATTTATACGATCTGAAGAGAAACCAGAACATTTAGTCTGGAGTGGGCAAAATGTACCTTACAGGCCATATGCAAACTTTGAGGCACCAAAGGGGAGCCTTTGAAGTCCAACCTGATTTTTCAGCCATGGGGAGGGGGGGCAGTTGGCTGATTTTTTTTCACCCAACCCTCCCGTGGCTCAAAACCACTGCAAAACACAGCTGTTTTGCCCTCCAGCCCAGCACATTGAAAACTCCCCAGATGCAAACTCTCCAGAAATACCCCAGAAGCAAATGAAAAAAAAAGAACCCCCAAAACAAACAACCGCCCCAAAACAAAAAGTCCTCAGATTGGCCAAAATTGAAATTGGAATTGACATCACTCATTTCCTGTTTCTATTTTGGCAGATTTTTTTTGGCATTTTTTGGATTGGGCATTGGGGGAATAAAAGCACTGTGTTTTGCTGGGTTTTGACTAATTTTGGGGAAGGTTAGGGTGAAAAATCACCTGGGAATTTTTTTTTAATTAAAATGCATTTGGAGGCTTTGGTGCACTGGTGCAACGAGGGAAGTGTAGTGGTAAAAAATGGCTCTCTCTATCTCTACAGTTTTCTACCCCCGATTTAGATCACCTAGTAAGAATCTCTCAGCATAGCATTCATTACTATTTGTGTCTTGATATCATTCTCATGAGAAACCCATTATATGGATTGTGTATAATGCAGGCAAAAGGTGGCAGTGTTTTGTCCCAAAGTATGTAGGAAATGAACCTGGTTCTGTCATTTATTTAGGTAAACTGAAGTTTCATTGAGGAACTATCAGTGGAAACCGGAAGCCTGGGGTCAATGAAGGAGACTGACTGAGTGTAATCCATAGGTGCAATTCAGACCCGATGGTTTTCGATTGCCTTTATTTCACTAATGCCTTTGAGACTGCTGCCAGATCATAATGCTACAGTGATTGAAGAAAATGCAACTGACAGAATTCTCTCTATAAAGGTGTTGAAGCAATTGGTTCCATTGTTAAATGACTTCTACCATCATGAAATTCCTCCTAACGTTCAACTGAAATGTATCTTCCTGTAACTTAAAACATGCCCTTTTTGGCCTTAATTGCCAAATCTATTATCCATTTTTCCTGCACGCCCTCTTTTCTTACCCCTGCGTTGTGAAAACCTGCTCCAGAGGTCTGGAAAACCCTTTGAAGCCACTTTTTGACAGTACAGAGGGCAGCAGCAGTAGTGGAAGGACAAGAATATTTCAATTCTGTTGATACTAGAGACCAAAGTACATTCGTGGGCCGTTTTTGCACTACACTGTTATAGTGCTATTATTCCACTTTCAATATCCTATGGAGTCCTGGGGTTTTCAGTTTGGGGGCAGGGCATTTAGAATTCCCAGCCAGAGAGATCTTTGTCCTCAGTAAACTACAAACCCCAGAATTCCACAGGATGGTGAAAGTGGAATAATGGCACTATAACACTGTACTGTGGAAATGACCACAGACTGTGAGGACTGGGATTCAAATCCATGCTCAGTGCCATGGCTCACTGGATTAATTACCATGGGAAAATTCATAGAATCATAGAGTTCAAAGGGGCCCCATAGGCTATCATGTCCAATCTTCTGCTCAATATGAGAAATTCAACCATCAGGTAAGCTATCTAGCCTCTTTTTTGAACACGTGTAGAGAAGGAGACTTCACCACATCTCTAAGCAATTGGTTCCATTGTTAAATGACTTCTACCATCATGAAATTCCTCCTAACGTTCAACTGAAATGTATCTTCCTGTAACTTAAAACAATAGGACTTGGTCATACTCTCTGGGGAAGCAGAGTACAAACCTATACCCTTCTTTGTGTGAAAGCCCTTTTGATATTTAAAGAGTGCAATCATGTCACCCTCCCTAATTACCTAGTTGCCTAATTTTTTGCCATATTTTTTGTTTTTCTATCTGTTATTCTTGTTACCCTCCTCTGAACCTCCTTCAACTTGTCTATATTCTCCTTAAAATGAGGCATCCAGAACTGAAAACAATACTCTAAACAAGCCCAGACTAGCACAGAATATTACTTCCTTTGTCTTGGAAAGTATGGTTCTGTTTATGCAGGCTAACATATTATTTGCCTTCTTTGCTACAACATCACATGGCTCATGTTCAACTTATGTTCGACTTTAATCCAAAGGTCCATTTCATATGTACTAAAGCCAGGCTAAGCGTCTTATATTCTATCCACATCCACTTTGATTTTGTGACCTAAATGTAGAATTTTGCACTTGTTTGTGTTAAACTTCATTCTGTTAGTTTCAGTACAATTTTCTAGTTTATTAAGATCCTTTTGAATTCTGTTCCTTTCTTCCAGTGTATTAGCTACCCCTCCCCATTTTGTGTCATCCAGAAACTTGATAACGATTCTCTTGAATCTCTAACCCATCCTCGAAGTGATTGATAAAATATTGGAGAGTATCAGTCCCAAGATAGCACTCTACTTGAGACTTCCTCCAGTTTGAGGTGCAACCGTTGATGAAGACTCTTAGAACTCAGATTTTTTTCCAAACAATTATGGATTGATCTTATGTTTCAACTAACCAACCTCACGTGTTTGTTATGCTGATAAAATGATGTGGGAAACTCTGCATAGCATTCTGAGCAAAATGGAATAAATGTGGAATGAATCACTTGTTTCATGCTATCAAGACTGAATATTATTCAATTTTAGTTTATTGTTCTCATAAGAACTGCAATAAATAGCAGCGAGAATTCATGCCATCTATTCTGTTGTTACATCCCCTTTCTCTATGCATGTGGGTCTCTTACACCTGACTCTTTTATCTCAGATTTCCTCTGAGTCAGGAACTAGCTCAGGCCTTTCTTTCATTGTTCAAAATAGTGTCAAAGCAATAATTACAACAGCACTGAAACTATCAGGAAAGTAAATTCTATTTCAAATTTACTTTTACTTACCTTTGTGACTATTTCTTTTAAACTGCTTATCTGAAATGGGATGTAATGGCTAAAGTACCAGTAAAAACAAAATGCATTGAAAGGCTGAGTGAAATCAGTAAGTCCTAAATTCATTAAAAGTATAGTGAAAGACTTTGAATATTCTAATAGTGGTTAAGGGAATTTGCAATTTGCAATTTAAAAGCATGCTTCAAATATGCCTGGTTATCCTAGTGAAGAGAATCTGCTGATGTCAGTAAAGAAAACACAGGCATGCAAGGTAATGGATAATGCCTTGAACCTTGCATGGCTGCATACAATAATGTGTCCCAACATCAAAAACCCAACCAGACATGCGGAATGTAGGACTTAAAGCCATACACTTTATTATCGTGGGGGGAAATCGCTTAAGAAGAAATTAGAGTTCTCTTTTGGAGTGCAGACTTGGGGATATTATATAGAAATGATAGGAATATGTTTTGAGGCTTCCTTGTCCTCTGTTTTTGTGCAACAATCCAAAGTGCTCTCAGTGAAAAGGTGTAAGAAAAATAATTAGGCTAGGGATGTGGTAAAGTCTCACCAGATTGCTTGTCCTGGATGAAACAGTCCTCCAGAGAGGGACAAGACAACAACTGCCTTTCTTTTAAAGTGAAATATCTGCAGTGTGTGCACCATGCCTGTGCTTGTGCTTAATTTCTTTTCCATTTGTGCATACAAAAAGGAAGAACCAAAAGACTGATAAAAATATGAATAGCCCATTCATGCTTCCAGTTTTAAAAAGCCTTTTTAACAAGACAGCAACTAATGTAGTTTACCAATTTTGCAATTAGTGTAAAAATCATTTTTAAAAATGCAAAAATTCCCTTGAACCCAACAGAAAATATTTTACTGTTCTTAGGAGAGGAGGAGCATGTGCATTCCTGTTCTTCCCTGATGGAAGAAGCGTGGGCAACTATGGCAGGTCTCGGGACCACTTGTTATGTGGGGACTGTCAAGGACCACATAGACTACTGAAACATTTTTTTAAAAAAGAGCTGGGAGTCAATGTTGAACAGAACAGGGAGACCTTGCAACCTATTTAAAAAATAAACTGTTGCACTGGGAGACTCCCAGGAGCAGCAATTTGCTGTCTCGTTTTTGCCCAGAAAATTCCAGACTGGGGATTTTTCAGGTGACAAGGGCCACAGAAACATCCTTGGGGGCTGCATGGGGTCGCTTGGCCAAACTTTACCCAACTCTGTGCTAGAATGAGACAAGCAAGGACTATGGCCATTTCCGCACTAGACTGTTATAGCGCTATCATTCCACTTGCAACATCCTATGGAATCCTGGGGTTTATAGTTTTGGGAGCGGCCAGCTGGCCCCTCCCGAAACTGCAAACCCCGGATTCCATAGGATATTGCAAGTGGAATGATAGTGCTATAACAGTCTAGTGTGGAAATGGCCTCTGACTGTCTTCTCTGCTTCTGCTGTCAGCAGCCCCATTACCACAGACAATAACTATCAGTAAGAGGTTCCTAACAGTTAGAGCCATTCAATAGTGGAATATGCTGCCTTGAAGTGTGGTAGAGTCCCCTTCTTTGGAGGTTTTCAAGCAGAGGCTGAATGGCCATTTGCTGGGGTTGGTTTGAGTGTTCGTTCCTGCATGGCAGAGGCTTGGACTTGATGACCATGTGGTCTTTTCCAACTCTACGTTTCTATGATTCTATGTGCAAATGATATTGAATTCAATATCAGTGCAAATTTTCATTGACAGCATATTCAGGAAACATGTTCTGTATTGATTTAATATAGCTTCTATATCCCTTGATTTCTGTGACAGTTCGGTGTTTCCTGACGTTATTTATTTGGATGTCTTGATCCTATTGCAAAGAGTGGAATATAGGCATTCTAAACAAAGGGATTGCTGGCATTGAGATCCTCCTTGGAGTCTAAGAGCATAGGGTTAACGAATATGCTATCTATGTTTGCTTCCAGATGGAGGCATGGAGGATGCCATTTCCTTCCCACAGTAGGAAACAACCATAAAGTTAGAATAAATAATGCATGCATAGCACACAAAGTAATAGTGCTTTTGCTCAGTATGGCCCAAAGGTAGGTCTCTGTGGCCCAGCTGTCTGTCCCTCCATATGAAATATCCTGGCTGCCTTTGTCTTTCTCTCTTGTTCCCCTACCTGGAAAGAACTGAGTCAGTGCTGCCTGCGTGGCTTGCTGCTGCTGTCTTAAAAAAGTTGCCACTTGGATTTTAAAGCGCAAAGAAACAAAATGCACTTCAAAGTCTATCTGTGCCGTCTCAAGTGACAAGTTCACTGAGATTTTGCCACCAGTCTAAGCAGTGAACCACTTCCATATCTTTTACAAATTATGAGTAACAAAAGAAAGAGTTATGCTGTGTAGTTACATAACAGAGTCCCTTCCCATTTCCTGTCATTTTGGAATTGGCAGCATGCTTCCAAGAGCCCTGGATGGAGGAGAGCTGGGGTAGCCACCAAGGAAGCAAGCAGGCAAGCTGGTTGGCTAAGCAGTGACAAGGGGAAGAGAAGTAACCCGGTATGGTTGCAAGGGAGAGGGAATGGTGGTGTGCAGAAAAGATTCTTTTTAAATCTTGCCCTCTTTTTGTGGTTGACCAAAAAACTCTCCAATTTTGGATAGGAAAGAAGGATATTTTCAAGCTGGCTTCAGAGTCCTTTGTTAGCAAATCTGCAAGAGTTGAACAATCTAAAGAAAGGTCCTCCTCTGTGTAAATTTCACAAGGTAGAGAGAACTGGAAGTGGAAATGTATTGACAAAGGCATCATATAAACCAAATGCATATCAAGCTGTCTTATGTGTGGAACAGTCAATTTCTTTTCTTTTTTTAATTCTGATGTGCCAGGAACTGTGGCCATTTGACACAACTGTCTCTGTCTGGCAACTCACCAGAGACCAGCAGCCAAAGGCCCTTTTCCAGATTCTGAATTCAACACACCCTCACTAGCACTTGTGGAATAGGAAGTTCTAACACACCCAGAATTTCTCACCTGTAATTGCTTTCCTCTTTAGTTCTGAGGAAAGAGTAACTCTGCTGAACCAAGCTGAAATTGGGTAATTTTGTGTCTGTGCAGGATAAATAGTTTTGTACATGCCTAGGGATGCCCACTGAGAGTTTCTCCTGACTCTGATGAAGTGTGATTTGGGAGGGCTGTACATGTAGGAAGTTCAGGTATAAAGACAGACATCAGTGATATTAAATCATGATATAATTTAAGCTGTGTTTCTCTTCGTAGAACTTCTGTGTAGGTTGTTTCACTTGAGAAGATACTCTGGTCTTTGATTTTTGGTCAGACATATATTAAGTAGTTGGTATTATACGCTCAATATATTTAGGATTATAAAAGTAATTAAAAGCTGGAAATGAAATGCTTCAATAGACACACAGAGTGTAAGATGAACACTTTTTCATCAAATTGACTCCCTTTAGATTTAAAGTCATTATTTTTGCAATAAAAACCTAAGCAGTTTATCCATTGTGTTGAACTTCCTCCTTAAAAACCTCTAGTAATATGCATATGTTAAGATTTAGCCACAGGAGGGCTCACAGAAACCAATAATACTACAGAGAAAGAGCTATGTACTTTTAAAAAGAAAACCCAAGCAATAGCCCCCAAAGAACTCAAGATAAACAGTAGACAGGTCTAGTTAGGACAGATACCATGAAAAGGCAAATGCCTGATTTTGTTAATGTGTACTCCTGCAGCCTCCACTGAACTCAGGCTGAGTCTACAAAAGGGCTGTATCCTAACTCCACTGCTTAGTATCCTGCCACAATTTGACCCTTTATTGCCACATACACCCATTTTAATCCAAACTGAAATCAGTTTGGAAGATCATGTGGGATCCCCATGAAGTAGTCACATTGGTGTTTCTACTACAGTCCTCCATCCATGTTCGTGGGTTTGACCTTCACAAACTTGATTATTTGCAAGTGTTTGTGCCTCTCCCCCATTTTCCTCCTCTCATTCCAATGCATTTTGCCCTGGTGCGGAAAACGTGCGCCAAGGCAAAATGTAAGAGAATCGGGTGGGAGGGAGTCTTGTGTGAGTTCTCTACACTGGCATAAAATGCATAGGGATGGGGGGGAGCTCCAGAAAGGGGAAAGGAAGACCTATGTGAACCTTCCCCCAATCCCTATTCCCTTCTGTTTTGCGTGGGAACAGGAAGGGGGGAGCCCTGGAAGGGAATGGGAGGGAGAGTGGGGAATTCACATTTTTTCCACTTTTGTAAGGTTTTTGCACCCTGAACTCTCATGAAAGTAGAGGAACCACTGTATGAGCATGTGTTCCCCATATTGGCTTATGTCTGGTGACACAACCTCAACGGCTGCAGGGTTGTTGTTTTTTTGTTCCCACCATGCACGCATGCATGTATTCATGTGTTCTCTGTCATTCTGACTGCCCATTGGATTGGATGCATACCTGAATGGTTACCTTGGCCCTCATATGTGTTGCTAATTCAATCCCTCATTTTTCAGATTTATTTCCCAGGAAAATGTGTGTAGGTTTGACAGCATGTGGTGGAATCTTATACAGGACTACTCAGACATAAATCCCACTCAATTCAACAGTGCTTACTCTCAGGAAAGCGTTTTATAGTGCTTGCCCCTTCCCATCACAGTATTCAAAAGCACATCTAAAGGCAAGCAAACGCTCAAAGATCAAAAATCCAAAGCTTCACATATGTCTGGAGAGCAAAGAAAAATGAAAAAAAAATGGTGTTGACTGTTGTTTATGTGCAAGTGTTGTATATGGGCAGTGCACCTCTGGCAACTCCGTGCCACCCACTCACCAGCTGGTAATTGCCCATCAACCTGAACCCAGCATCTCTCCATTTGGCATCCTTGATTCTATCCTCATCCCAATTTGATGGTGAAACCACATTTAAAAAAGCAAAAACAAAAACCAACCAACAGTTCAAAAACCAGTGAAGTAAACTGGAGGTTTAAAAAAAATGCCTTAATCCCTCAGGCTGTTTTCATGTCAGAATGTCATATGTTCCAAGTGGACTGAGATTGGGACACATTATTTCACCCATGTATGTTCAGCCTCAGTTGCACTTCGAATGCTAAAATTCAATGTTGCCTGAGTCCAGAAAGCTCATCTGGTTTTGCCAGGTAGCAGTGACAGTTCACAAGGATCCCTTGTCCTTCACTGAGTGTTGTAGCAAGTGTCTTTCTCATTTCTGCTATTATAAAACTGTCAAAAAAAAAACAAAAACCCAGAAGGAAATCATTCCTCATAAAGAAGTTGAATAGAGAGACCCAGGGTGGTGTGGTGGTTGGAGTGCTGGATGAGGACTCTGGGAGAACAGGCTCTGAATGCTTGCTTAGCCATGGAGACACCTGGGTCACCATGGGCAAATCACTTTCTCTCGGAGGAAGGCAAAGGCACACCTTCTCTGTTTAAAACTTGCCAAAAAAATCCTATTATACCATCACTGTTGGTTGGAGTTGACTTGAAGTCATGTAACAATACAGCTGAAGAGAAGATAGAGATTTTACTTGTAAGGTTCTTAGGAAGGAGGCGGATTTGCCAGAAAGGGAAATGACATTCTTTCCCTGCTCCTAAGTGCCAACACTCCAAAAGACATCACAGTTGCCTCCAATGAATGGACTCTGGTCGGCTGACAAAATGACGTATCCTAAGGCTTGTTGAGTGCTTTGGTTGGGATTGGCAGCAGCTACATCAACTCAGCATTTTAAAAATGTAGTAAAAGTATACCAGAAGGACACACCATTGTTGTGATATCACTGCTCCTGTGCTGAAGAAATATATATCTTTCATCCCATCCAAGTCCAACCTCTTTTGACAAAATCTTGTTTGAGTTCAGTAGAATAGTGATACTATGGAATGATACTATGGAACAGTAATAATGATACTATGGAATGAGATTTTGTATTTATATTCCAACAGCAATTATTGCCCCCTAGTGTCTTTCAAAGTCTTTCTGTTTCTCTCTCCACCTCTCTTTTATTTGTCACGTAGTGTGCCAAATATTGTACAGAACATACTGCAGGGAGGGATAGAAGGAAACTGTATGGGAGAAAGGAACAAAAATGTGCATTGTAGTTGCTTTCTTGTTTAAGTGTTTGCAGAGGTTCGATTCAGGGCATTATTGATAAAGTGGGCCTAATTCTAGATAACGTGATAACAACACATAAAGTTGTTTATGTTGTGTTTCTGTATACTGAATGTCTTTTCAGAGGCTCCCAAGCTGAGACAACTTTGTGTAATCTGTCTAATTAAATGGATTTCTCACTCTCAGCATCTGAGTAGTGTTTAATTGCAAAGACATTCATTTTAATTAGATTAATTTTCATGCCCTACTTTTAGGCCCTAGTTGAGTGACATGTGGCTTTACATTTTGATGTGTAAAGAAGGCACAGCAGATCTGAACGCTATGCATATTTTTTTACTTGCAAGCAAATCTACTTTATTCAGTTACTTTTGGTAACTGTGCATAGGAAAGTAGCCAAAACATGCAGAATATTCACATATTCTAGGCGTTCGCACATCCCATGCACGACTTTTTCCTTCAGAGTTTCCTGTTCACATAATGTTTACACAATCATATTTTAAAATATTTTGGTCTAAATCCAGCTGGTAGTGCCAACTAGAGTAGATCCATTGAATCTTGCTGAATGATAATGCAACATTTGTGCAAATTCTATTGTTAAAACAAGTCTATTCATGCTGGTGAGAACCAGCACAGTGCAGATCGAGGTCTGAGTATTGGATTAGGGTACTGAGAGACCAGAGTCCAAATCCCTGTTTGGCCATGGAAGCCCAGTGAGTAACATTGGACAAGTCATATTCTCTCAACCTTAGAGAAGGGTAATGGCAAACCCTTCTGAACATATCTTGCCACATCATTTGAAGGTGACTTGAAGACATATAGCAACAACAAATTTTGACTGGTTATAACAGATTTAGAAGAATGCATTTTTAATTGTTCTGCAATGGCTACAGTTGCTACCTTTATCTGTAATTCATATATTTATGAACATCTTTATAAAGAGTCAATTTCTTCCTTAATTCAGAATACTGTTATTGTACTACAATCTCCCCCAACCTAGTGATGTCTTACTGTCCCTCTCCATCCCTGGCCAGCTTGCTTGCTTGCTTTCCTGCTCTGCCTCTCCTTCTCTTTCTCTCTTTCAATAGTTATATCCCACCATGTGTCTAAAGATCTCAGAGTGGTATACAACCAAATCTACATGATCAGTTTAAAACAATCTACGGTTGGCCCTGTGCATTTGCTAGAGTTAGGGGTGCTGGACCCTCACAAATATCAAAATTTGTGTGTTTGTGTGTGTCTGTGGGAAGGGAGGTGAGGCATGGTGGGGAGAATGGGCACCCTACATCCAAATTAGGTCAGGGAAAGGAGAGGGGAAGTGGTTTGTTTGGCATGGTGGTCCTATACTTTCTTTCTTTTGCCCATCTACTTCCTTATAGGTGGGGGGTGGCATCAGGGGAGGGTTTTTGGTGTTGAAAAATTAGACTATCAGCTATCCTTCACTAGCCTAGTGGAAGAGGAGAAGGACTTGACGGGGGCGGTGGCGGTTAAAAGGCTGTACAGATTGATTGGAGCACTTAGCAAGTTAAAAGAAAACAAAACCAGTTAAATACTTTAAAACACTTCAAAATCAAGCACGTATATGGATCTGTATAAAACAATTTCAATAGCTGCGTTTTTACTGGGCCCTGGAATCAAGTAATGTAAGGTACCTGTCAGACCTCTTTGGGGAGGGTGTTCCATAAGTGGGCAGCAGAGATGGCTCTTTCCCATCTCTTTCCTCAAAAAGCATGTTGATATGACTGATAGGACACAGAGGAGCCCCCTGCCCTGCAGACTTCAAACCTTCAGTAGGCATATTTAGGGAAATGCTGCTCCTTCAAGATCCCAAGCTGTTTAGGGTTTAAAATGGCATCACCTTGAATTCAGTCGGGTAACATATTAGTAGCCAGTGCAATTCTTTCAAAACCAGTTTCTGTCTGATGTACTTGATGCTGAATTTCGTACTAACTGCCTTCAATGGCAGCCCCATGAAGAATGCATTTCAGTAATCTAATCACAAAAATTACCAGTGCATGGACTGCTGTGGTTAAAGTGTGCTTGTTCAAAAAAAGCCATAGCTGACACCAGCTGAACCTGGCACAAAGCACTCTGAGCCATAGAATCCACTTTGGTTTCCCGTGATAAAGATATATCTAATAGTACTCTCAAGCTACGTATCTGCTTCTTAGGGGAAAATGCAGTTTATCCAAGGAAGGTGTCTTACCCAATTCCAGAGAACCACAAGTCCACAGAACCTCTATCTTATCAGAATTGAGCTTCAGTTTGTTGCACCTTATTCAGCCCAGTAAAGCACCCAGTCACTGTTCCAGCACCTGCACCACTCCAGCTGTCTCTGATGATAAAAAAAGTAAAGCTGAGTGCCATCAGAATATTGATAGTAACCAACCGGAAATCTACTTATGACCTCCTCCAATGGCTTCATATGGATGTTGAACAGTATGGGAAACCATTATAACACAATGCCTCCTACTGCCATCTAGTGCAGCTGGTTCAGTGATGAATAGTATCAACAACTACTGAGAGATCCAGGAAAATCCACAGGGTAGCATTTTGCCTATTCTTCCCCTGCAGTAGGTAATCAGAGCAGCCAAGACCATTTCAATACCATGCCATAGCCAAAGCCACATAATCTGGTGGTAGTTCTCACATGTTTGTTGGTAATGACTGCTGTTGTAGTCCATTGTGAGTGATGCTTGTTAAGTGGTCGTCTTGAGAAAAGATCACCGTGTCATCAGTAGTGAGCATTTTTCTTTTGCATGAACATGTAGGTGATCCTATTTTGACATTTATATGTAAATATAAGTAGCTAGTACTAAACTACAAAAACGAGTCTTTGTTTGACTTTTACATTCTAGTGACTGAATTTTTATGGATGCCCTGCTCAAAACTGTCAAACGTATCTTTTTTGTAAAATGTGTTTAAAATGGTACATAGATCCTTGTTTTTCTTGGCATATAATTAGCCTTTCAGTGTGAAAAATTGCAGCGTTAAGCTTTATGCCCTTTGAATATTTCAGTTAGATTTTTTTATTTCTGTGATTTAATGTAGTTTGATATCTTTAAGTTGAAAAACAGTTCAGGTGACTTGTATATTGAATCAGTTCAGTGCTTTGCTCAATAGAATGTATCAGTCTGCAATGACAGCAAAAATTAATAAAGAGTCTGGTGGTACCTTAATGTTCTAACAATCTTAATCTGGAATAAGCTTTCAGGGGCAAGAGTACACTTCCTCATTTTCAGACCAGAGTTATATTTCAATTAAATATCTGAATGATTTTTTTTTGCATTAATTGTACTTTCAACAGTTTTTTGAATCAATCTAGAAGCCATTGGAATGCTTGATTGCATTCTGAAGAGACCTACCTCAACATCGAAGTAAGGTTTTGCATCCATTTGTTGCTTTGATGCTTGATTGTCATCTCTACTGATAGTTGTTTTCTAGAAGCAGGGACTGAGTAAGAGATTTTACCCACTTCTAAAAGTTTTAGAACTTGGAGGATTCCTCCTGTTCAAGACTCAAGAGCTCCTTACCCACTGGCTTAGGCTCACCAGTAGTGGCTACTCCCGCTTTTGTAATTCCTTTTTGTTTGTTTTTAACTAACCACCTTGTAGGGTATCTTGCAATGAAATCAGTCTCTAGTAATGGGTCATATGGTATTGAACTACATATCTCCCATACTGTGTAGTGTAGACCTTCCTTCCCTATAACCATAGCTTCATTCTTCTCCAACAAAATTCAGTTACTACCTCATATTGGTGGTGGTAATATGTGTGAGTGATTTCATTTCTCTTCCCCCAGTTGCAGAACAGTAGCCAGGTGGTGACTTCGGGCCTTCTTCATAGTCTCCCTCTGGGCAGTCAACAGCCATGGCAATACCACCAGCACTTGAAAGCATGTATGGAGCATTATGCTCTGTACCATCCAATGCAAGATCTCAGCCATTCTCTGTTACGCCTTTGAACTCTTATGGTTGATGGATATGTCTTCTGTTCGAGCTACTTGCCAATACTCTGATAAGCAGACAATGGGAAGGAACTGTCATAGGTGATAGGTAATTTCCTCAGTATTAATAAAGTATTATTTCAGTACTGCTTTCTTTCTTTATGCCTTTTTCAGGCCTCTCTTTTAAAATCAAATATTACCTTTGAATTCTGCTGCCATTTTGAATTTTGCCCCCAATGCCGCAAAATTGTGTTACTCAGAAACCTTGTAAGGTGGAAAGAATATGTTCAGTGGCAGCGCTGCTCCTGATCATACCTAGCTACTTCATGTACATGCAGCTCCATGATGGATTAGATTTCAAGCTTTGCTTTTTAAATGGGTATCTTTAGAATGCAAAGACATTTCAGCTACTGGGTCATAATTCAGCTGTGACTACCTATCTCTTGTTTTGCAGTAGTTCTTAGTTTTATCAAAACAGTGACCTGAGTATCTCTGGTAAGTATATTAACACTGCATCTGCCAAGAACTTGGCAATTTGACAATAGTAGATACATAATGCTAAACTGCTAGTTCTTTGAGCATTGCACGTTTATTATGAAGTTGCCTTAAGTCATTATTTTTAATATGAAAAAAAATCAGGTTCTTTATGTTCTTGGCTCTAGTGTTGTAAGGAATTTCTTTTCTAATACCCCACCTCTGTGATAATTTCCCTGATTACAATTATGTTTTTCTACATGTCTCTCTCCACTCAAAATTTGATAGAATCAGTAATATAGTAACAGTATATTTTCTACATTCCTCTTCACATTCACCTCTTTATATATTGATTCTGAGATATTTACGTTTACATTTTTGAGGAATCATATTACGGTTAAACATCCAGAGATACTCTTTGTTGCTTGGATTCCTAATTTGTTTTCTGTTACCAATAGAGCTGCAAGAGCACAGTCCTTTTTTCACTTGAAAGAACTTCTATTAATTTATACACAAACTTGTGCCAGCCCAAAACTTTTGTTGATTTGTGGGAGGGGATAGCTTTGCTTGTGGTGGATCCCACTTGGTGTGAAAAGCTTCCCAGAAAAAAGAATGACTGTGGACTGTTGCCATTCAGACTTAACTTATGGATGCAGTAGGCTTTGCAGACTCCAGACTATCTGAAAGACCATATCTTCTCATATGAACCTGCCAGAGCTCTGAGATCCACAGTGGATGGCTTTCTCTTGGCCCTGCCACCATCGTAGACTTGCTTGGGGGGGACATGAGAGAAGGCCTTCTCAGTGAGTATTCCTACCCTCTGGAACTCTCTTCTGTGAGAAGCTGGGCTGGCCCCTTCCCTGCTTTCCTATTGCCAACAGGCAAAAATCCTTTTGTTATAGCAAGCTCTTAATGTGTTAGCATGAGAGCTTATTGTTGGAGTGCTTTATTTATCTTTTTAAACTTTTGTATGTTTTAAAATGATTTTATAATGTTTTATGTGGTGATTGTAATTTTTTTTTATTTATTGTGAAAGGTTTCTGAATTGACTCTTTGAGAGCCACTTTGGGTCCTACTCAGAGAGAAAGGCAGCATACAAATTAAATAAATAAATAAATAAATCCCATAGACAAAAGCCTATTCCTGTACTCCAACTCAGAAGAATTTTAGACATGTTTTAAAAACAAGAGTTTTCCAATGCACTTTCCAGTAGAGAGATTTAGGAAAATTCATTATCTGTTCTTGAAATATATTTTAATAAGTAAAGACATAAATTCATTGGAATAGAAGCCATGCTGAAGTCATTGGCTAGATCATGAGCTAGGTACAGATGTAGTATGTTTCGATAGATGGTAGTATTTCTCATGAAAATGTTAGGGTGCTGGAACAAATGATGAATGCATCCAGATGTCATTTGTATTTAGGGAGGGAAAATAGGAAGAATGAAATATCCTTCTGGATATGCTCAAACCTGTACATAAATTTACTAAAACCTCTTTGAATTGGAACCAAAAGGTGTTTCCTTAGAGAAAGAGAGGGGGGAGGAGGGAAAGAAGATTATCTGGTCCACATTTTTGCTTTTAAAAAAAAGGAAGAAAGCATTGCAGACAATTTCAATTAAAAAAAACCAACTAATGGAATCCTGTATATTTTCATACAAATGTAAGCTTCATGCAGTTCATAAGGCTGTGTATGATTGTAACCTTAAAATTCTTTGTTTTTTTTATTACAAGCTTATTGAAAATATTGTAACAACCGTATAAGTTTTAAATAATTTCCTTCCTGTAGTGATAACTCCTGGTTTACATTTATTTTGTTGGGAGCAAAAGTAGAGTAATTCAGATACACTGAGCACAGTGCAAACTCTGGAAACCTATGAATTATAGCTTTTACGACAGTGATTTCAGGGGTTGAGTGCTTCTGATGTAGTAAAATCATTTATGCCTGACTGAGTTAATAAATGCTTCAGTTTGAGAGAAAGACACTGCCCTTCTATAGAAGGTTCAGTTATGAAAAAGGTATCCTCTGACTTCTTCCAGCTCTAATTGGCAGGGACTACCAAAATCATGATTCCCAATGTTGTTCTTGTAGCTTTGTTTCAAAAGTTTATGTTGCTTGTATTTTTTAAAATCATTAAATTATGACACAGGCTTGTCAGGATAGTGAGCATAATTAGAACAGATGCTTCGGTCTGGCATGTAGGTAGAACCAGCCTGTGCACATCTGGTCACCTGAGGTCATTGCTGTTGTTGGATGATTGGAAGTGGAGGGTTAGACAGAGGCCAGTTGAATTTGGATGCTAGTAGTTATTGTTTGCTGTCAAGTTGCTTTGATTTATGGCACCCCAATGATCGAGCCCTGGTTATTGACTGCCCTGCTCAAGTCTTGAAAGCTCATGCCCATGTCTTCCTCAACTGAGCCACCTGTAGTGTGGTCTTTCTCTTTTTTTTCCACTTCCACTTTATGAAGCATTATGGTCCTTTCCAGTAACTGATGTTATCTCATGATATGTCCAAAGTATGTCAGACTCAGTTTAGTCATCTTTGCTTCTTGTGAAAGTTCAAAGCTGATTTGCTCTAGGACCCTGTATTTGTCTTTTTTAGCAGTTCATGGTATCTGCAGTACTCTTTGCCTGTACCACATTTCAAATGGGTTGATATTCTTACAGGTTTCTTCACTGTTCAGCTTTTGAAATTGAAAATAGTATAGCCTGGATGGCTGGAACCTTGGAAAAGTTATTATTTTGCATTATAATTCCCAGAATCCATATGCTGGATGGGGGACTCTGGGAAATGTAGTCCAAAATTAGCTACTTTTCCAGGCTTTATGTCTAATGCCTATTTGGGATGACAAATACAGCTGGGATAATTACTTGGCCAAAGCCAAGAAGATCACTCCCACTTCCTCTAACTTTTGGACCTGAACAGTAAGCATGGATAGCCTACTATCCAGAAAGAAATATTTTTGTTCATAATCTGTGGAACATTTTGCATCATAATTGTTTATCAATATGGGTTTTGTATTTGGATGTGATGGTGATTTCTTGAAAGTAACAGCTTTTCCCCCTTTGTTTAGCGCCTTGTTGAAGCTGCAGAAGAGGCTCACTTGAAACATGAATTTGATGCTGACCTACAGGTAGGCAGACTTTGCCATTTTGAGTTCAATGGGTTGGTCCCAAAGGCTATGTTCTATGTATAGAGAGTTATTGATCATGAAAGAAGAATTTTATTCAGAAAATGCTGCCTGCTCAAAGAAGAATTCTTTCTTGAACTGAAACTCTGTCTGTTCCTCCAGTGGATCCAGTTGTTAGCCAAGCATTTCAGCTATAGAAGGCATCAATAGCTTAGCTTTATTGTAAAGGCTGCTACAGAAAGAAAACTGATGTCATTTAGCCATTTTGCAGACATGTATGTTGTGAACTGTGTTGAGATCTAGGAGATGATGTTTTACTCTCTTACCAGTTATACTGAAATTTTCTACTTCGTTCAATCATTACAATTAGTGGCATGATATCTAGTCTAGTAGAACAGAGAGACGTTGATTTTCAAAGGAGTAGATTGAAGTTTATTGGAGCAAACAAATGTCCTGAGCTTTATGTTTAAGTAATCAAAACCTAAGCTGTCTAAAGTTAGGAAAGAGCAGTAAATAATTTTTAAAATATTTAATTTTAATTTAAAATTAGAATATTTAATTTTAGAGCTTTTAGGTCTACAAGTTTTTAGAAGGATTGGTTATACAGCAGTACAGCTAAATCATAGAATCATAGAGTTGGAAAGGGCAGCATAGACCTTTGACTCTAACCCCCTGTCTATTCAGGAAATCCAGCTAGAGAATCCCCAGCAGGTGTCTTGTTTCTTTTGATGATGCCCCTCCTCTTGTTTCCTCATATGTTTTGTTCTCCATACCTTTTATCATCTATGTTGCCTTTCTTGGAACCCTCTCCAAGTTCTTAAAATGAGATCCCCAGAACTGAATGTGATACTCCAGATAGGACTTGACTAGCACATAGTATAGGGAGACTATTATTTACCTTGTCTTGGAAAATATAGTTTTATTAATGGTGGTTAACATTTTATTTTCTTTCTTTATTGGAGCATCATATTGCTGGCTCATGTCCAACTTATGATCAACAATAATTCCAAGGTGATTTTTTTTTTGCACTTACTGCTGCCAAACCATGTATCTCCTATCCTATATCTGTGCCTTTGGTTTTTGTGGCCTACATGTAGAATTTTGCATTTGTCTCTGTTGAATTTCATTCTATTAGCTTCAGGCCAATTTTCTAGTTTATCAAGGTCCTTCTGGATTCTGCTCCTATCTTGCAATGTGTTACTTCTCCTCCTCCTTTTCTGCAAACTTGGTAAGGATTGCTTCCAACCCATCATCTAAGTCATTTATAAAAGAAGAATGTCATCCCCAGTACAGCATTTCATTTGTGACTTCCCTCCAGTCTGAAATGCAGAGATTGATAATGACCCTTTAACTTGGTTTTTCAACTGATTATGGATCAATCTGACAGTTATCTTATCTCATGCTAATCAAAATTTCATGAGGGATTTTATCAAATACTTTGCTAAAATCCAGACTTATGACATCTGCAGCATTTCCACCATCTACTAAATGAGTGATCTGATAAGATATAAAATTAGTTTGATAGAATTTGTTTTTTACAAATCTATCTGGATACTTTCAAACAGATTCTTTTATAATACATTCTATACTTTTTCCTGATCAGGCTGACTGGTCTGTAGTTCTCGAGATCTTCCTCTTTTGTCCTTTTTGAAGAGGGGGCAGGCTCCAGTTGTTTGGCACTTCACTGTTCTCCAAGGCTTCCAAACAATGATGGCTAGTGGTTCAGAGAGTACACCAGCAAGTTCCTTCAGTGCTCTGGGATGCAGTTCCTCTGTCATTGCAGATAGGACCTCGTGATTCCTGACTCCTTGTCAGTTTTGATGTGCAGTCTAGAACCTTACCAAGATCTCTGCTGATGCATAAATGGAAACAGTTCTCTTTTTGGGAAAGAACTGAAGTAAAATAGATATTGAGCAGTTCTGCATTTTCGTTGTGATCTCTTAGCATCTTACCATCTCTATTGAGCATGGGCCCCACTCTTTCCTTGGGCGTTCTCTTGCTCTTGTGTATCAGAAAAAAATACCTCTGTGTTACTTCCTGCCGTAATAGTCAGTCTGAGGTCATTCTGAGTGTTAGTTTTCATTGTACTATTTCTGCAAGCTCAGGCTACACATTTGTACTCTTCTAGGGTGATACAGCCTTCCTTCCATTCTATATACATGCTCTTTTCAATTTTTACTTCCTGCTTCAGTTTGATGTGCAACCACATTGTTTTTTTCAGATGTTTTCCATTTTCCTTCTTCCATGGGATTGTTTGTGATTGTGCTTTTTTCAACTCCTTCTTCAAGAACTCCACCCTTGCTGAATATCTTTTTTCCTTTCACATGCCTAGATGTGGGACTCCACCCAATATTTCTGTGAGCTTGTTAAAATCAGCTTTCTTGAAAATCAATGTCTGTGTTCGACTACTCCCTTCTTTGCTGCATCCCATAATTGTGAATTCTGGCATCACTTCCTCCCTAAACATAGTGACCAACTCCTCTCTAGGGGTTGGCTTAAGTCCAAGATTGTTCCTTACTCTACTTTTTCAAAGAGGAAATCGTCTGCAAGGCACATCAGGAATTTGTTGGACAGAGTTAGTCTCCCAGCAGATATTAGGATAACTGTATTCCTTCATAACTACTAAATCTTGTATTGGTGTGTTGACATCTGAAAGCTTGTGTGCTCTTACCTTTTTACTAACAGTTTTACTGTGGATCTCATTCTTTCTTCGGCTTCTCTATCCTTGTGTTTAGAGCCAAAGTGAATCAGAGCCAGTGTGTGAATGGTTGAAAATGGAGCTTGAAGAAAGAATTATTGAACTTTCCTATGAAGAACTAATATGGAATGAATTTATTTGAAAATGGTACATTTGTGACTAAAAGCACTATGACAGAGTACGCCAAAGTTAAAGATAACAGCTGTTTTTAAGGAGCTATGGGTCCCCCCATCTGATTATATAATTTCAATGTGAATAAAATGAAAGAGTAGTTTTCTTCTAATTCTTTTGTGTGACCAGTGTTGGAAATCATATGTCTGAGATCACTGATTTAGAAAGTATCGCATTTCCTTTTCTAAATCTTGTGACTTTGTTGTCATGTGTAGTTTCCAACTTATGACAATCCTAAAGTGATTTTAGCAAGATTTGTTCAGGGGAAGTTCTGAAGCTGAGAGAGTATGATTTGCCCAAGGTCACTGAATGGTTTCCATGATGGAGCAAGAATTGGATCCCTGGTTCAGAGTTATAGTCCAATGCTGCAACCACTATACCATGTTGGCTCTCCCAATTTTATTACTAGAAAAAGCAAAATTTATCTTCCAAAAGGAACCACATGCATCACGATGCTTCTTCCCTTCAGGGGGGAAAAATCCCTATTTTGTAAGTTCTTAAGTTTTAGAAATACTGATGAGAGAAGCACTTTGAGGTTAAAAGCCATTTGCATCAACAGAATTAACAATGCAGCCTAATCTCCGACAACATCTTTGTTGTTTATTATTGCCGTGGTCCATTACAACCTATCAATTGTTAATCTTGATTTCAGTGACCCCTCTGTAACCCTTGAAAGGGGATTGTTGTTCTTTATATTGAAATAACAACAACAAGAACTCACATTGCTTCTCCTCAGTATAAAACAAAGACGAGGTTGAGAGCATATTTTAAAATATGTGTGGGGAGGACTTGGTTTGTCCAGTAATTTCACTTTGGAAGGGAATGGTAAAATTGTTAATGTGTTCCAGTAAGTGGGGGAGAAAGATAACAGTTGGAGGATCTGTTTTTACTGCAATAGCGGTAGAGCTATTTTGTATTATTGGGGTTGGTATGTATTTTATAGCTCAACAGAATGGTTTTCTATGGAGTCCTCAGGGTACAGTTAAAACATTAAGGTCAGTAAAACAAAGACTACAAAAACAAAACAAAGTGAAAAGCTGCAAAAGTGATTAAAGCAGCAGCACGAATATGAAAAATGGAAAATGAGGAGGAGACTTTAGCCTCCCCAACAGCTTTCTGAAACAAAATGATTTCATTATCTTATCTTGACAAGAAGGTAGCTCATATAAATTGTCTACCTCACATGGAACAATATTGGACAGTATAGTACCAGAGAGTCATGCTACTTCATTAAACTGCCTTGACTTCAAGTCCTTGATTCAGTTTTATAATCACACAAAACCAAGATGCTTGGGTACAAGATGTACAAAAATATGGATGGGGATAGCCCATTTGAAGGCACATGCCATTTAAAGCAATGCCATGCGGTCTTCTGTGAGATTGATGTGCCTTCAGATACATGCTTCGACGTGTGTTTCTCACTTATCAAGTTCGACAATTAGGCAGAATAAAATTAGATGCCCGACTACGGGATGGGTGACTTCTGGTCTGAGAGCAGTACAAGTGAAAAGGACCTATGGTTCTTTGTAGACCGTAAGCTAAACATGACTTAGCACTGTGAGGTCACAGCAAAAGAAGATGCAATTCTAGGCAGCATAAAGGGAAGTAGTGGTGTCACTCTATTCTGCTTTGGTCAGACCTCATCTAGAATATTGTGTCCAGTTCTGAGCACCATGGTTCAAGAAAGATATTGACAAAATGGAATATGTCCAGATGATCAGCAATCTGGAAATTAAGCCTTATAAGGAATGACTTAAGGAGATGAATATGTTTAGCCTGGAGAAGAGAAAACTGCAAGCTGACGTGATAGCTATCTGAAGGGATGCTGTTCAGATGGAATGAGCTTGTTTTCTGCTGTTCCAGAGATTAGAAGATGAATAAAAGGACTCAAATTACAAGAAAGAGATTCTGCCTAAACACTAGAAAGAACTTCTTTACTATAATAGCTGTTTGGCAGTGAAACAGACTGTCTCAGAGCATGGTAGGTTCTTTGGAAGTCTTTAAACAGAATTGGGATGGCCATTTTTTGAGAATGTTTTAGTTGTTTGTTCCTGCATCGCAGCTAGTTGGATTAGATAGCCCTTGCAATCCCTTCCAACTCTATGACTCTGTGTATTTATCTATAGATGTAGATATGTTACTCTGTGTTTATATTCCATATTTTATATAGCACAAATTTATACAGTAGGCCCTCCACATTCATGGAGGTTAGGGACACAGAACCCCCGCGAAAGTAAAAAAACTACAAATAATTCCCCTCAGTGAGCATTCTCCCTTCCCTGCACTCTCCTACCCACCGCTGCCAGCATGCCCACACAGGCAGTGGGTGGGAGTGTTCAAGGATGGAGAAGATCTTTTCCCATGCACCCGGGATAGTGCAGAGAAAAAGATCTTCCTTTCCCTGCACTCTCTTGCCTGCCATCCACATCAGCGCACTGGTAGTGGTGGATGGGAGGGTTGGAGGGGATCTTCCCTTTCCTTCACTCTCTTGCTCACCCCCTGCTTGGGCAGCATCATGCGGGAGAGCATAGGGAAAAATCTTCTCCCTGCACCCTCCTGCCCGCTGCTGCTAGCGTGCCATGTGGCGATAGGTGGGAGCGTTTAGGGGGAAACTCTTGTGGATCCATGAACCTTTCCCTCTACCGGCAAAGGCCAGAGAATGGGAGGGGGGAAATGAGGGGGAGGCAAGTAGGCACTGCAAATAATCAAACCCATGAGAGTCAAACCCACAAATGTTGGGAGAGGACAGTAGTACATATTTTGTTTGTACTTTATAAGGAGTGCTATGTGTGTATTCACTGTGTGTGTTTATAATATTTTTTACAAAATGTAATGTGTGTGTGTGTGTATACACACATTACATTTTGTGTATATATATTCATATTCATATATATATATATATTCATACACACACACACACACATATAGGCTCTGTTTATGGGAAAATACAAGATTAGTGCAGTGACAAGCAGGTTTGCAATCATGTCACTTGCCACTTCTATTGTTCTTTTCCAGTTTCTGATCCATCTAGTTCAGCCACATATCAATTTATTTTTCATATTGGGTTTTTCTTGGAAAAAATCCATTCAATAGAATTTCTAGTCGAGCGCAATGGTGCTTGACATAAGACCTATTGGAATTAACCACAGAAATCTACAGTAAGGGCTTATAAATAACACAATCTTTTATTTGAAAGAAATAAATCAAAACAGGGGATAGGACTGCCTATCTTAGTGGAATTTCAGAGTGTATCCTTGATTAATGAGAGAACATAACTTCCAAACCTATCTGAAAGTTTTAACTTGTTCCTTCTGGCCTTGAGAGACTTTCTACAACAATGTTTACTGCAATATCCTGGAGTTAAATGAACTTTCTAAGCATTTTGATTAGCTTTTTTTAAAGGTTTGTATCACCGTTTCCATGTAATTCAACATATTTCTGTAGGGAACTAGGCCAAAACTAGAATGGAATATGCTAATTTCAAAGAAAATATGTACAAATATATGTATATGTGTCTGTGAATCAGCATGGTCTAGTGGTTTGAAAACTGGCCTATGACTCTGGTGACCAGGGTTTTGAATCCCTGCTCAGCCATGGAAACCAACTGGGTGACCTTGGGCAAGTCACGTTCTCTCAGCCTCAGAGGAAGACAAAGGCAAATACCTTCTGAACAAATTTTCCAAGAAAACCATGATATTTTTGCCTTAGGGTCCCCATAAATCAGAAATGACTTGAAGCATACAAAACACAACAACAAATATGTGTACACACATGTGTGTGCACACACACATATGGAGGGGGGGAAGTGAATTTGAGACCTTTGTCTTGACATTTGACCTGTCTGTCTGTCTGTCTGTCTGTCTGTCTGTCTGTCTGTCTGTCTGTCTATCTATCTATCTATCTATCTATCTATCTATCTATCTATCTATCTATCTATCTATCTATCTATCATTATCCCTCCTTTCTCCTTTGATAGCTTACATTAAAGATTTAAAGCAAAACACTTAAAATAATATGTGGTGCAAATATTAAAAAAATAAATACGCAGTCATACTGAAATATATAAACCGGTTTCAAATGTGCACAAAACCTTACATAAATGTACAGATCACCTCATAAAAAGCATCCTTCTGCCACACCCAGTCAGAGACCAAAGGCCTATTCAAATAAAAAGAGATTTGCCTGCTGGCAAAAAAGAGATCAAAGAAGAGGCCAACCTAGCTTCTAATGGGAGGGAAGCACACAGTGTGGAAGCAAACACTGTAAAGACTCTCCTATCTTCTCACCATCTGTACCTGTGATGGTTATAGGATAGACAGAAAACCCTCCTCCAAGATCATAAGGTTTGGACATGCTTGTACAAGATAGTTTGAAGCTGTAAAGGAGTATATAGGCTGTGATCAGCACTTTGAGTTTTGTCCAGAGACACCTTGGTAGCCAGTGAAGAGATCAACCAAAGTTTCAACAGGATCACTTGCCCTGGCAGCAGAACCATCAGGAACCCATCTGAGTCCATAAGCATTTTGGGGTAAACCATCTTAGTCACCCCTCTGCCCTTACAGAGACTCTGAACTCTACATTCTACCTATATCCCACAAGTCAGTGATCTGTTTACTACAGTAGAACAATAGATGTTTCATCCTGCACTCATCCTTTGTGTATCTGAGACAACAGTTTCATCACTGCCCATTAGGAGATGATCATAATGCCAGCCCATGATATTTTGGTGCCTGAAACAGAAACCAAGATGTACTCTCTTCCCAGCTAGAATCAATTAGAGCTGTGTAAAACTCCTATATATTAAGGAGTGTATTATTCCGCTGCTTTCAGAGAAATTGAGAGATAGATATAGGCAAGTGCCATTCTGTGCTTGTTGACTCTGTGAGTAGCTGAGAAAGCTTTCTTCAATAACCAGCTGTGTTTTAATGTATTATCTTCACAGTCATCCCACCCAGCAGTGCTTTTCAATTGGACTGGGCAACATTGCCTAGTCCCATGTGCCTTTGAAGGAGTACAGCCAGACTGGGACCCTGCATGTAAACAGCCTTGTTCTGTTGCTAATACCTGTCAGGTTTTGAATATAATTGACTACCGACAACTGCCTTAATACTTTAGAAAATCCTCATTCATGTTTGCAGGAGTGTAGGATTTTTTTGCACCAAGGTTTACTGTCTAATAGCATGTCCTAGAATTCCCATTTGGCTGCATGGTATCATGTGATTGCATGGGGATCCTAGTATTCACAGTTATTTGTTTTCTGGCTGAAAAATGTGTTTCCCAAAACTCAGGAGTCCTAGCCAGGAACAATAATACAGAGAAAAGAATTTCGCATAGATTTCACCATCACAGATTTGAATTCAATATTATTATTTTTTTAAATGCACAGAGAACCAGGCATGTTTCTACAGAGAAGTTCTTTTGAGTAACAGTGCCCCCAAATTTTGGTATTCTACCCAGAGATTATAGTCCAGCTTGTTATCATATCTATAATGTATATGATCTTAAACTAAAATTGCTGAGTAAATGTTTTATAGTGAGCAGAACAGGTTCTTTTTTCTCCCTCACCTCTTAAGAAGATTGTTGGGAGGTGAGAGTTACCCAAGCAATTAGTCCTACGGATACTCAGTATTAGCAGAGTTATAGAGAAAATGTTCCTAGTTTGAGTCTGCCTTCTTAATATATGATGGCTGACTTGAAAGACTAGGCAGATGGTAGATTTCAAAATTTAAAAGAAAATATTTAATAAAAATAATTTATAATGATACATTAACTCACCAGTTAATTAATTAGATTAGAGATATACTTAGCATATTTCAGAAGTTAAGAGCAGTTAAGATCAGTTGACAGTTAAGCGGCAGTATGTGTAGTCAAAGTCAGAGTATAGTGTAGAATGAAATGAATGCCGTTAAAGGAGAACAGTATTCTTTAGAGACAGAGTGACAATTGAGACTGGCTGATAGTTGAGAATCTTAGCCAGGATTGCCAAAGAGGTGGGGAAGAGAGAATGCTGCTATAATTTCCAACAAAGGTAATAGTCAGTTCCACACTTATGGCTAGACCAGTTCCATGGAATTCAGTGGGACTTTGTCCATGTCTTTATTATGACTGATTTTTACGTATCACTGGTTTGTCTAGATCCAATTCATTTTTATATTACCCTTTGAACTATAAAGCAAATGAATATCATTTATTTCCAGATATCATCACATATCCCATGTGGTAATTACTTGCCCACTTCAGTCTTCTGTTTGCCTAAACAGGCAGTCTCAGTGCTGGGCCACCTGAATGTTACATATTGACTGAGCAGGTGGGAGCATCTCTGCACTCATACAAGCAACCTGTCTTTCTGTTATTCTAGTACTAACACTCAGGAGTACACTATGAAACTGCCCAGACCAGATGAGATTGCTAAAGGATGTTTATCCCTTATGACATTCAAAATATTCGTTCAGGTTACTTTCAGGACCCCCCACTCCATAATAAGACCAAAGTCCTCTGAATTCCTTTGCCTTGGTAGTCAAACATGTTATGCTTCCAGTATTAAGTAAGCAACATTCCACATTAGATATTTTTAAAGATATTCTTTTTACTGGTCCAGAAATTGCTTGAATATTTTCAGATTCACAGTTCCAAAATGGCAAAGTGAAGTAATAGTATCTACTTATACGTTTAGATTGTAAAAATTGTACTTCTAGTGCCTCAGGAGCAGTTTGTGCAGATGTGTCAAGATACAGTGGTAGAGAAAACTAAGGCCCTTATTGCACAATGGCGCCATCTCGGCATGGGGATGCATTGTTGTTGGTTCACAATATGTGCCATTGCACGATGTTGTTGCAGTCCTGTGTCTCCAGCCGTTGTGATTGCACCACATACTATTACTGGAAAAAATCTGGTAATAGCCTCCCTTTGCACGATAATCCCATTGGCTGCAGGTTTGCGGGAAGGGCAGAAGCACTATGAAGCACTTCCTTCCTCAGTGCAGTGCAGGAAGAGGCCAGTTGTCTGCAGAAAGAAAGAGCATGTCCCAAATACTACCCATCCGTTGGCAGCCAACTGGCGTGGTGGAGAATGTTTGGGTCCCAATCCCATACTGGCAATGGCATTGCTGGAATCATGACGGGATGATGCAGGATCACGGCATAGTGTGGTAATGGTCTAAGTTTCATTGCTTTTCTTTGTAGCTATGTTTTTTTAAAAACATGTGCAGAATACTCTTTTATTAGGACATATTCTTTACTCCAACCTTCCTACTCAGTCTAGTAGCTTGTGTATTAAATATATTTAAAAGCCTAGCTGATTTAAAGTAAGTTGGTTATTAATATATTCATATTCTGAAATATATGTGGAGCATTATTTTGCTAAGTGATTAGATTACAAAAATAAATGGCTTTCTTTACCTGTGAAATATAAGGAGAGGAAATCCTTTAATCATTAAGTTTGCTTGTAGTCATTTGTTTCTTTATCCTGAGAAGCCTAATGCTCATTCTGATCCCCTAAGCACACTGACATGAAAGTAAGTCCTATAATTCAGTGATAGAACTTACATGTTAAAGGTACATTGAGTTGCATGTGCAGTAGTTTTGAAACAGTTTATCAGCAGATTATGGGATATTAGCTTCTGAGGAGGGAGATGCCATTTTCTTGATATATGGATTATTAACTCTAAATACTTCAAGTCCTGATTATGAAATAATTTGTAACCAGGCAATATCTATGCACTTTTATATTGTACTTGTGCTTTCGTTCCATTCAAAGGAAATTATATTGTGGGTTTTATTTTGCTGTTTGCTTTCCCAGTAGTCAAAAAACTCTTTATAATACCCTATATACCAAAATCTGACCTGAGAGCGTATCTGAAGAAGACATGCAACTCTGGCGATTTTATGCAGATCTGCTCATCTCAGACATGACAAGTCTCTGCTGCAACTATTTGGTAATCCTTTTGAGAGCTCTTGTCTCTAGTATGAGCTTGGGACACTTTTATTCCTAGTGTCCTTTTCCATTGTGAGGCCAAGCACACACAGTTATCAGGCAAAACATGATGGATTGTAATGACATATACAATCCATCCGATGCAACTGTTTTGGTTCATGCAAAAAGGAAATGTTATCCTACTGTACATTCCAGAGAAATACACAAAAACCTTGTGAAAATGTGCAAATTTCGTGTGAGACCAAAAAGTGGGTCATGTTGAGGAGATTTTTTAAATGCTTTCCATTTACTGTACAAGGAGTTAAAAGATGCAAGAGGGAATTTGTCCATCCTATTTGGTGGAACTTAAATATGTTCAAGGTCTGCAAGAAATCTTTTGGAAAATGACCAAAAAAAGTAGAAAAGAGATCAAGGCAAAATCAGTGAAGACTGAGTATGTTCAGTGGACTCATAATGGTAACCAACTGTTAGGGATGAATCTGTGGAAATGTGTGTGTATATGAGAAAGAGAGAGAAAGAGGGAGGGGGGTTTGCCACCCAACCCACAAAATGAGGAGACCACACACAGGGCTTGGGTTGAACTAGGGCAATTTATTAATATACCTAATTAACATAAAGTGGGAATAAACTTGAACTTGATCTTGAACTTCTATCCTGAGAAGGGAGTCAACAGCATGGGTGGACTAGGGCAAGAGTCGGCTCCCAACCATCTTCCCTAGCCTGTAGGGCGAGATACCTGGCCCCAAAGCCAAGCACAGAAGGTGGATCAAGACTTTGGCCGGCCCTTGTCTGGAAGGTGAGCCCCAAACCGAGCCCCCCGGGCTCACACAAGTAAGGGCTAGTTCCGGGCTCTCCTCAAGGATAGGCTTTATCCTACACCAAAGGGTGCCATAAGTACACACTGAACCCATAGACCCCCCTTACTGGCCATGGATAAGGGCAAGTGTCTGCTTAGTCCTTATCCCCCCAACTCCTCTCTAGGATAGCTCCAATTCCCCTTTGCAAATCACCTTGAGAAATGTCATTGCCCTCAGTTGACAAGTGTACCCCATTGGGCCTATACAGTTCAGGTTTTATCAAAGACAATGTCATGGTGAGGAATATAGTAACCCAAGCCCTGTCTCATAGCATTGCCAATTTCCCTGTTCACCCGCTGACGGGCGAACATTAGGGGTTGAGGATCACCTCCCCCACCCCACACTCTTCTCTGAACCAGTGCGGACCAGGTAATACAGGTGCTGGACCATGTGTCTTGAATATGTCGCATATCCTGAATGGCCTGAATAATCAAGGCCTTTTCTTTCAAAAGTCCAAGGTCATTACCCCCAAGGTGGATGACCAGCACATCAGGCGGAGATCCACGGCTCTCCCCAAACAGCGTGGGCAACAAAGCGTGCCACCAAAGGCCTCTCTTGCCAAGCCATTGTATCAAGGCTCGATCACCCAATCCCAGATTCGGGCCCAGGTGGCCACCACAAGCTTGCCGCTCCACCCAAAAGATGAAACCAGGAGCACAGATCAGCACTCACTTCCTCCCCAAAGCAGGTTGATCCCACCAAGCTTCCACAGATCGGAGGGCATCGGTTCTGGAAGGACAGCCGCATCTGGAGCCAGCTCTCTGAAACGATCCAACTGCATACGGGAGAGAAAGTAGCCAAGGAATTATCTACACCGGCAACATGTACAGCTGTAAAAACTATGTTAAAGCAGAGACATTGCAGCATGAAAGCGCGAACCAAGCGCATGACACGTTGTGACCTGGAAGAGAGAGAGTTAATCACCCTGACCGTGGCTTGGTTATCACACCAAAAGTGAACTGAGGCGTTTGCTAACTCACGTGCCCAAATGTGAACTGCTACCAAGATTGGAAAAAATTCCAAGAATGTAAGGTCGGCTGTGAGGCCTGCTTCCGCCCAACTCTCAGGCCATCTCTGTGCGCACCACCTGCCTCTATAAAAGACTCCAAAACTGATGGATCCTGCTGCATCAGATGATATCTACAGTGCATTCCTGACCTTGATTTCATCCCACCAAAAAGACACCCCATTAAAATCAGCCAGGAACTCCTGCCATACCTCTAAGTCCAATTTCATCTCTCTGGTGACTCTAATCCTATGATGCGGTCTGGTAACACCCTTCGTGGCGTCTCACAGTCGCCTAAGAAACGCCCTGCTGGGCGCCACTACCCTACAGGCAAAATTAAGAATGTCCTAGGATCTCCTGAAATTCCCTAAGGGTTGCCTTACGTCTGCCTAAGGAGGATGCCACCCGAGACCTCAGATCCTGAACCTTAACCGCTGGTAATTTACAGGCTTGGTTGACTGTATCCAATTCTGTGCCCAAAAATGTAAGCTGCTGCGCAGGACCCTCAGTTTTTTCATGTGCTAAGGGCACGCCCAACTCCCCCATCAGGGATGTGAATTCTGCTAATAGGAACGTGCATTGCCCAGAACCAGCGCGTCCTACAAATAAGAAATCATCCAAATAATGCACAATGGCCTGATTTTCTCTTGATGGCCCATTCTAAGAAGGTACTAAACGCCTCGAAGGCAGAACACAACACTGAACATCCCATGGGAAGGGCGCGATCAACATAGAATTTGTCCTCAAAGGCGAATCCCAAAAGTTCAAAGTCAGATGGATGAACGGGTAGCAGGCGGAAGGCTGACTTGATATCAGATTTAGCCAACTCAGCCCCGACACCCTGCCTGCGCACCACCCACACAGCTGTATCGAATGAAGTATACCTGACTGAACATAACTCAGCCGGAATGGCATCGTTAACGGATTCACCTTTGGGGTAGTGTCAGGACCCTGGAACTCCAGGACACAAGCTCCGAGTCTGAGCCGGAGGCAGAGGGCTTTGAGGCCATGGAGCCTGCTGCACCAGCAGAGCGCACCCCAGAGGTTGCCCCAGAGACAGAGCCCTTGGCTCCAGTAGTCCCAGCAGCAGAGCCAGGGGCTGCCTCAGACCTAGCCAAGCCAGAAGAGTCAAATAGTGAGGTTCAAGAGCAGGTGCCTACTTACGAGCGGCATCGGGAGCAAAAAAGTGCACTCAGGAGGTCAGAGCGTTTAAGTAGAAAACGCCAAGTAATCAGGCTCCAGCTGAGATAGCAGCTGGAGGGAATTGCCTACCTATAAGAGAACTCACTCAGCCTGGGGTCTTTGTCGGCTCACAACCGTCCATTCTGGTGTGCTGTTGCGTTGGTGTGGATCCTTGCCTTACCTCCTGGAACGCTGCCCGACCTGCCGGAACGTCGTCTCCCTTTGAACTCAGACCGGCTCTGGAAGACTCCTCTGGCTTAAACAAACTCTGATATGTGGACTGCTACTGTTTGCTTGGCTGTGACGTAACAGCCAGGGAACCTCCTCGCTGCAAGAAGCTCCTTAATTTATTGTTGTCTTCTCTGTTCATTACTGTCTGCCTGCTGCAGAAAAGCTCTTTGATTTATTGCCTGTCTTATCTATGAAGAGTCCTATTAACCGGCTCTCTTGGCTGCTCGCCAGGCCTTGGCATTGGCAGGTAGGACAAATGGTGAATTAACCTGAATTCACCTGGGGCTTTTTTAGGGACCACACCTAACGGGGAAATTCTAACATTGGGAGTAGGAGGCTGATCAAATGGGCCTAACACCCTGTCCTCAGTTACCTCCTTCCTAATTTTTTCCCTTACAACATGCTCATTACCTATCACTGACCTAAGGTTACTAGCCATAAAAAACTTCCGAGGTCCCCTGCTTGGGATCCTGAAACCCACAGTAAATCCATACCCCAGATATCGTGCTGCAGCTCAGTCCGGGTAAAAGCGAGCCAAGCCAGCAGCCTCTCCACCTTAATTGGACTGGGCCCCTTTGTGAAATGTTGGCTGATTTCCTGACCCCGGTTTGCCGCCTCCCTCCTTGAAGCCTGTCCTTCCCCTCTCCCCTTGTTGCAGTTACGAACAGAGTGTGGGCCCCAGCAAATCCCACACAAGTGCTTGCATTTGCAGGGGCGCCGGGCACAAAACCCCTGGGTCCCAAATTCCCAACATAGTTGTGTCCACTGTTGCTCATGCGAGCTCTGAGTGCTCCCCCCGACTTATTGAACTGCACCAGGTGACCCGAGTGGGATCTCTCCCCAAGCATGGGGCAAGCCGGGTCAATCTCTGCATCCACAATTTGGTTATAATCCTGTCCCAACGTAGGCTTGACTGCTTCGCCACCCTCATCCTAAACTTCTCGTCGTAGTGCAGCCAGCCATTCCCTGAAAAATCTGCCTGGACCCTGAAAATCGTATTCAATACACCAACATGGAGTGCACCCTGGAAGGCTGGGCCTTAACTATAACATCCATGTAGATAAGATAACCTATGAACCAATTGGTCCAATTCTTATCAATCCTACGATTTTTTAATTTTTCCTTCTCACCTGCGTCCAAATCCTCCTTCTCTTTTTTGTCGAGCTCCCGATACAAAAGGGAGAACAAGTCCACGTATTCTCCCTTCTGTATCTTCTCAATAGTGGCTGAGGTAAGGTGCTCGTCCAAAACCCCTAACTGCCCCTCTGCCTCCTGGTCAAGGCCTGTGTTCTTGTCTGTCTCCCGTGTTCCCAGAGCCCCACCCTGTGTGGATACCGGGGCCTCTTGGGACTGCCCTGACTCTCCTGATGGCCGATGGGAGGTTGATGCGTCTCCCCGTGGTAGAAGGCGAAGAAGAAAGCAATGGCTCTGGAAAACCCACTGGCAGAACCTATACCATGTTTCTTGATGGGGTAACGAAGGTCCAGGGCCATGCCATACACACGGTGCTGTTCCCATGGCCGTCATACTCACACGGTGCATCTTCTGCTGCCGAATCTCCTGATGGCCCGGCCTCCCAATTGACTTGCTGTGATGATGAAGCTTGGTCCTGCCTCTCTGCACGCGATTGTTTCTGCTTCTCTCCCGATCTGTTCTTTTCAATAGCATCTAGCCGCGCCAAAATCTGGTTAATAGCACTTACTGGCACGGCTACCATCTGCTCCTCCTTTTCTCTACCCGGCCCCCTAGACTGCCAGCCCTCCTCAATGGCCTGGAGCTTCTCAAAGATGGCAGCCACCATATTTGCCCCCCCTTCCTCATCCGAAGATGAGGCAACCGACATTGGGGCAGTTAAGGCCTTGGCTGGCTTAGGCCTTTTGGCTGGCGTGGCACCTTTTGCTGTTGCAGCCCCTTTGGCTGGTGTGACCTTCTTGGGGGGTTGCTTGCCTTTTGATGCCCCTGAGGCTTGCTTGGAAGGCATAAGTCCCCTTGCAGATCCAAACCCTGTGAGCTCTCTTGGCACCACAGCCCTCCTCCAGGAATGCGCACACTGACTCCGCCCCCCAGGCCCACTGGCCACTCACCGGTACCAGATGTAACAAAACTGAATTGATGGCGATGAGCCAAAGTTAACCGAGTGAAAGAAAGGGGCTACTTTCTCAGCCCCTGATGTCCCAATCAGTTGCTAGACCATAGGGCGGGGTGGGTGGGCATGTTACCACTGCTACCACTAATCCACAACCAGGTAAATGACAAGCCACCCCCCAAAACCTCCTACGCTCTTCCCTCTCGGCCCCCTGACTGCCCAAAAAACCTTCCAGAAAGCGCGAACCAACCGCTCTAATGGCGGCCGAGGTCCAGACCTGAGAAAGCTGGTGCTCTACCGCGACGCTCGTGGAAGAAGAAGGGCCTCCTTGTCCGCGAGGTGCCTCCCGTTCCCTTCCTTTTTACCTGGGCGGCCGCTGAGGCGGCCACCACTTCCAATAAGGGCCTCCCGCAGCCCATGTGGCGGGCCTACAGGGCCAGCCGCAGCAGCCGCCTCTGTGGAAAAGGCGGTCCAGACGAGGAGAGGGGAATGGAGGCGAAGAGGTAGGCACGCACCGCCAGATCCCGAAGGAAGGCCTCCCG
The DNA here is from genome assembly GCA_948472985.1 of Iguana delicatissima. Taxonomy (NCBI): domain Eukaryota; kingdom Metazoa; phylum Chordata; class Lepidosauria; order Squamata; family Iguanidae; genus Iguana; species Iguana delicatissima. Next base: position 456,742 of record CAOKZL010000156.1, on the reverse strand, counting down.
GCAGCCCCCACGTGGTGGGCCCACCAGGCCAGCCGCAGCATCCGCCGCCGAGCTAATGGCCAGATGGGCGAAAATAAAACAAAGCGAAGAGGCGGAGGCAGAGAAGCAGGTTGCACGCTCCAAAAGTGCAGCCGTCGCCTCCACTGCTGCTGAACAATGCTTCCCGGCCAACCACGCGGTCGGCTCTGCGCTGTGCAGCGGCGTCCTCCTCCTTCGCCAAGATCCGGAGAGAAGAGGCTGAGAGGGAGGCAGGGCAGCCTTAAATAGCGCCTTCAAGCCCTGCCTCCTCCCACTGGTATTCTCCTCTTGCGGGAGGATGGCAAAGACCGTCCCTCCCTCCACCCACTGTCACGTGGGGCGGTGGGGGACGCATTCTTATAAGAAATCATGGCTGGCTGACTGGAACACTGAAGGGAAATTGTCCACAGTGGAATTTTGTAACAGAAACTGTTAGTATATATTGCATCCTGCAAGAATAAGTTACATCTGATTCTCAGATATATTCAGTAAAAGGCACTCAGTTTGTACTGGATGGGATCATTGTCCTTGAAGGCTCAGGTTCACACTTTGGGTTTATCAGTAGAACCTGGATGCCAAGGTTTTGGTAATGGCCAAGAGTGCATTTATACAACAGAAGCTAGTAAAACCAATGGTATGTGTTCCTTGGAATATCTTACCTGACCACAGTAGCACATAGTTTAGTTACATTTGTAGTTGGGATGGCTTTGCAGAGTGCTCAGAAAACTTTAGCTGATCCGAAATGTTGCAGCCAGATTGTTGGCTGCTTCATTATGGGGAACACACATACCTTTGTTAACAGGTTCACTGATTGCTTGTCTGTTTCTGGTGGGGATGCAAATTCTTGCTTGTCTTATTCCTCCATGGAAGCATGAGAACCACCAGGTTTTTTTCTCTCCTTGTCTGTGCAATGGAGAGATATTTTCTGGCACTTCTCATGATTTGATGGTTTGATGATGATGATTTGTGTAGCAAATGAAATGAGAGTCTCTGCTTCAGAAATGTTTTTTATACCCCAGGAAGACCCTCAAAATTTCCCAATGTCCTCTAGAGGTGTTTGGGAGTAAATTTTTTATTTCATTTTCAGGAGTGGGTGCAATGGGGGCGGTATGGCCCTCCAAGATCTGGTAGGCCATTGCAGCCCCCTAGCCTTCCACAGCTGCCCACTCTGCAGTATAAAAAAATTCTACTTTTTGTGTTGTTATTCTGAAATGAAACCAATGCCACTGGTTTAGTTTTTAAAAATATTACTATCATAAGTCTCCATATCTCAGTCAGAATTAATATTCCTTAACAATAATTAAATTTGCAAATGACAACTATAATTCACATTTTCTTTTCATATTTGACTTAACTGCTGATATTAATAACAATGCCTTCAATGTTCACTGACTGTCAATCTCATTATATAGCAATAAATACTAATGCTAATTAATATGTTACCCAAGAAGATAGCTCTTTAATATAGTGGAGATAGTTGAAATATCATTACCATCAGTGTGGGAAAAAGCAACATTGTAATGAAAACATGAATTGTAAATACTGAGTCTAACAACAATATTCAGTTGCATCCACCAGCTTCTTCAATGATGCTGCCACTCAATACCGATTTAGTGGCTATAGGTATCTGTACAGGCAAAGGTGGGAAAGATTACTGTCACAACTTACAGTAACTGACCAAGAAATTGATCTTGAGGTTGTCATATTTAGGAAGTGCTGGTCTAGTGTGCAGCTGTCCTAAAACAAAACAAGGCAGATTTCATCTTGGGTATGATTAATAAAGGAAGTGAAAATATAAGTGATCATATCTGCAAATATATGGTGTGACTACATCTGAAATACTGTATATTCTAGTGTGTGTGTTGTGTATCTTGTTGCTATTTCTAAATAAAAGATATATTCCAAGACATTATCTGTGTTAGTCTGTTTCAGCACAAAAAGATACAGTGGTTACCTTGGAGCACCTTTGAGATTAACTGAGAAAAAAAAAATCTAGCATAAGCTTTTGAGAACTCTGTTTGCATCTGATGAAGTGGACTGGAGACCTTGAAATGTTGGACGTGTCTTTTTGCTGGACGTGTCTTATGTTGGACATGTCTTTTTTCTCAGTTAGGCCATTGAGCACTAGACTGTTATAGCACTATGATTCCACTTTCAACATCCTATGGGATCTTGGAGTTTGCAGTTTTTGGAGGGGCCAGCCAGCCACTCTCAGAACTGCAAACCCTAGGATTCCAAAGGATTTTGAAAGTGGAATCATAGCGCTATAACAGTCTAGTGCGGAAATGGCCTTAGTCTCTAAGGTGCTAGAGAATTCCTTTAAATTGGATTATCAGAGTGATGGAAAAGGTGCAGAAAAAGGCAACCATAGTGATCAGTTGACTGGAGCAACTGCCCTATGAGGAGAAATTACAGGTTAGTAGTTAGGGCCTGGTGAGGTGCAAGATCTGCAGGAAGAGGGGAAGGAACCAGGTGTAGTGATATTACACACACACCCATTTATAGGTTGTCATCTTCATGTTAGTTGCCTTATACTTACCATTTAACCTTTATTTTAGTCAATAGAACACTTTGCTACCCCAGAGTTACATTATGTTGCAGAATTAATATTGTACTGTATTTACAAAGTAGGCATTTTATGGCATTGTCTTTTCAAGAGTCCTTGACTAACTGCCATCTGACATGTACTTGGTTTTTTTTTTTTCAATGGACAAAACATTGCTGGAACAAAAACTGTCCCAACAAATTTATTGTACTGTGACACCGGAGTTTTAGCTTTGGCTCCATTACTGGGAACAAAAATATTCTATACCATTTTGTGGTTGAAACATGTTCCAGCAAGCTCAGTGGGAGGGCAGCAAATGCACACTCACTTCATCCTATCCTTGAAGATCCAGGTAAGGATTCTGATATCATTAGACACAGTGACGGGATGACCTGATGCAGACATCTACCTACAGTTCACTGTAAAGCAGCCAGAGAATCATTTGGGAACATCTGAGGCTACAGAGCTAGTAACCTTTGAACTGTTTTTCACAGAAAGCATTCTTTACTAGCCAGGAAGACACTTTATTTCGATCATTGACCAATAAAATAATAAATACAGTCATAGAAACTGGTAACAAAAGCAGGTAACACAGAAAATTTTTGATAACTCACATCAACATTCTTTACTATGTAATCTAGGCAACAAGTAGAGAGGCACGGCATGTATTTAGGACACGCAATAAGAAGAACCCTAGGAAAGTCAAAAAAGTTAGAATCTCTTGACCCTAATGAGCTGGGAAGTAGATAGGGCTTATGACAGGTCTGGTAGCTGTTCAGAATAGACATCCCATTTCATATGAACATTTGTTTTCTGGGGGTTTGTAAATTGTACCCTTTATTCTACAGCCACAAAAAATCCTGCAGAATGGGTATTTCTATTCCTGAAATATATTGGGGTTCCCATGCAATCAGAAAACATCCCAGGGGTCACTCAGTGCAATGTTTTTTCCCCAACTAGTTAAGAATTAATATGTAGATTAATAATTACTCTAACATACATATGTGCATCCATGGGTTTTTGGTGTTTTTTTTTTTTACACTATCTTCCTTCACATCCCCGTAGTATGCCTCTTTGGTTCCTGTTTCATCTCTTTTCAATCTTCTAGATTTACCTACATTAAATAGTACTGAAAAGCAAGATTTGATTAATTCTGAATAATGAGCAGTAAATAGTAAGGGTGTATGAATGGCACATTTTCTGTCACATTTTTTTTTAAAAAAGCAAGTTAATATAGTGACTACATAGCTCTGACAGTGATATTATTATTTGATATTTTTTTGAAAGTTGAAGTGGGCAAGGGAAGAGACTAGTTTGGATCTGATTTAACACACACACATTTTGAACAGTTCTTGTGCCTAATCTTTGAACATCTTTGGTAACCTAGGAGGATTTTGAAGGATTAGAGACTTGTGCACAGCTGTCTCAGGAAAAGAATGTATGAACATACAGGATATTAACTTCCTTGTGTTTGGACCTGATCATTTAGTTTAGCATCACAATGGAAGAAACAGATAAATATTTAGCTGCATACAATAGCTCACTTCTCTTCTACCCACCTTCCCCACCCCCACTCTCTTTTTGTTTCTCTGTATGTGTGTACAAATGGAATGGACATTTTAGTTTTAGTGAGTCAGATTCCTCATCTTGTTAATTTATTTGATCATTTAAAATGCCAATAGACAGAAAATATTATGCAGCATAAAATCATCAGAAAATGTTTTTATTGATACTTCATAACATGGCAGGTGCAAATGTTTCCAAATGTAAGATATAGAAATGTAATAAGCCATTGTAGAAAACAAGTAAAATGTAATTTGTATATACTGTAACACTACTAGCCACTAGATGCCACTGTTGTTTTATACCAGTGCAACAGTATGAATTTTTATGATTGTTTTAAAAATAAGTTTTTAAAGCATACCTGAGTGTCTGGAATATTTTTTGCCTCTTGTGTTGTTTATGCTGTCTTACTCTGTACTGTGTTGTGCTGTAGATCACACTTGTTTGAAAATTACTGTTTGCTATAATCTCATTCACAAGTATATTACCATATAGTCCATGTCATGTTTAGTCGTATGTAGTTATGTCTACATGTTTTTACTGTACAGCTCTTGTTTCTGTACTCTTATTTGGGAGATGTGGAATATTCACTTAGGATGCACAGAATTCTGACAACTTGGTATAAAAGAATGCAACTTTCAGACTTATTGTTAAAGTGTCCATGAATTTAATGTTGTATTATTTTAGACACAAAATCACATCATTGTCCAGGTGCAGGAATTTGAGTTGTATGTTTGAGGTTTTTAGGACCACAAACATCTGTGCAAATGACTATTATAGAATGGATCTAGGTAAGCTTATAATGTAACATGGCTGTTGCTATGAGGCCATACCAGATGTATTTGTGTTTATTAAACATATCCCTTCCAGTTTGTCATAAAGCAGAAGGGGTTGATTATCCTTCCCTCCCTTCTTACCTCTTTGCACTCATCTGCTTTAAGATGTTTTCTCCCTGCTGGATCATTATGACATTAGAGCTGGGCTAGAGGAGAAATATATCAAACCAGCAGAGCATGGGATGATAGGCAAAGCTGGAGACAGGTTTTTTTTCCCGCCCCGTATGCTTCTTTTCGTAGAAGAAGCATACCCATAACCCAACTTTATAGCTGAATGGGGGAAACACACAATTTTGTAAAGGTGCACACATCTGTTCTCAGCTGGCCCTAAGATGTCCAGAAGTAGGTGAAAGCTCCTCCTAGAATGCTTTACATTTGAAACATGTTACTGGTCATTTAAAATGGTTTCCAGTGTAAGGCTTATCTTTTAGATTGAACAAAGGAGACTTAACATGCACATTGTCATATAAAAATACAAGCCAGTAAAAGTTCAAACTATAAGATTAAACAATAATTGTGCAACTGTTAGGAATGTAGGTGTTCTTTTTTTAATTTTTAACAGGCTGTTTTTTCCCACATGTGACATACAAAAAAAATCTCGTAACATCTACTCAAAGTACGTGACTCACTTTTTCTTTGGGGAATTGTCTTCTGCTTGGCTAGTAAGAATGTTTTGTAGACATCAGGAAATGTTACCTTTTCATTTTGTGCTATCTAATTGACGTTGTAAAAAGTTGTTTAAAAAATACTCTGATACTCCTTTCCTATTCATTGCTTGAAATTAATGTTTATTATCGAATATTTAATGGAATAAACTTGGAAGTCCATGAACCCTGATAGGGGTCCTAAACTGAGCTTTGGGTTTAGGTTTAGTAATGTTTCTCGGATTTTTAGATTTATGTGCATCTCTCTCCTGTCCCTTAACCAAATGCTTAAATGTTGTGCTGCTCATATACATTGAAGAAAGAATTGTTAAAGATTATAGATCTGGACATACAATTACTCTGTGTTTACAGTTTAGCTTTGTCTGGGCATGACATACTCATGTCCTTCCTTCTCCCCTTTTAGTGCCAGCTGTAAAGCAGACATCGATTTTTTTTTTTTACTTCAGTTTGTTTTAATCCAGGCACATTGAGTTATCATAGCTAAACCCAAACTGTGGTTCATCCTAGCCATGATTCAGGCCTAAAGACTATAAATCATATTTTGAATTTGGCTTTTTTCCTTGAACAAAATGTGATTTATGTTCTTGGCTTATTTTTCTAAGCCACCATTAAGAATAACTTCCATTCTGGATTTGTACACAGAGACAAACTGCAGTTTATTAAAAACTGAAGTGAATACTTTCAGTGTTCTTCCTGCAGCTTTGTTTTCTGTAATATACCATCATATCCAAATTTGACCAGCATAACTGGGTTCTATATTGCCTTTAAATACTTTGTCAGTATTTGTAATCCACCAGGAGGGGATCCTACTGAAATATTATCATTTTTGCTGATACAGTGGTTCTTAGCCTTATCTTGCAGTAGGACAGAATTTGGAAACTTAGTACCTGCCCTCCCTCCCCAAAAATCTAATTCTTTTACAGTTTAGTTAGGGAACTCACAAACCTCAGTCCATTTATGTTTTCATTAGTGGATTTTTTTAAAAAAAATAAAACATTAACTTAATTTGTAAAGTTGAACATTGAGTTATTGGTTTTAAAAAAATTATAGAAGATGGCATAAATTACAGTGATTGACACCATTTCCCCCTAAGTGGCACAATCTGTTGTTTGCTCCTTTTAAGTTTACTCTAAGGCCCTTGTACTTTAGTTTGCCTTTGTACCGTAGTTGCCTTCTCTAATCAGAAATTTTCTACTTGTCTTGGACTACAAACCATACAGTTCAGTTATAGCTGGGATGATGAGATTTATAGTTCAGCACAGTTGGGAAAAATTGTCATAAAGTAAGATCTTAAGGTATTTTTATCTTACTTTATCTTACTTTATTACTGATCTGCACTTTCATCCTCTAACAACCACCCGGCAACTTGTATGTCAAACACAGTAGTTTATCTGGATTAGAGAAGGTAATTAAGGAATCAAGGGCTAAGTCTAATGACTAATTCCATCCAAATTTGGCTTACTAGATTATTTTACATTAATCAATTGTGTATAAGTCTGTAGTATAAGAACTTGTAGAAGATACAGGTAGAAAAATGCACCTTCCTCATCTCTGGCCCTTTCCGCAACTCACCTTTTCTCGGCATTGGGGTGCGGGGATTGCTTGAGCAGACTCCACCAAGAGGATCTCACATCCCCGTTGCTTCAGCTCCACAGCTGCCGGCTGCTTGCGCGAGAGCCCCACATCTTCCTTCCGCAGTGCAGCCTGGGAGTTTGCCAGGCTGCGCTGGGGCAGGAAGCGCAAGCGCCACGGCTCCAGAGCTCCTTGCACAGACAGCAAGTGTGTGCGGGGCCCCGGAGCGATGCGCGATTGCACACCATTTTCGGCTTAAAGCTGAAAATGAAAAAGTGCGTGAGCGGCATCTGCCAGACCTTGAAGTGTTGCGCGATTGTGAGTGCATCGTGTGGTCTGCTCCTCACATTCGCACGACGCTTGAGGAGCCCTTTTGCATGGCAAATGCCGCACAAAAAGGGCCTCTGTTGAGAGTGATCTTTGTCTCCTTTCTGTGACCATTTCCACACTACACTCTTATAGCACGGTTATTCCACTTTCAACATCCTATGGAATCCTGGGGTTTGCAGGATTTCAACATCCTATGGAATCCTGGGGTTTGCCTGGCCCCTCCCTAAACTGCAAACTCTAGGATTCCATAGGGTGTTGAAAGTGGAATAATCGCGCTTATAAGAGAGTGGTGTGAAAATGGCCTATGTGTTCTGAATTGATGGTTAGAGGAATATGAAGTAGTTCAGTCTCAATATTTTGGCAGAGGAAGGGAAAACAATTAGTGCTAAATAAATAAATAATTTTTTTTTTGGAGACATTATTTTGAATTATTCTTGGAGAAATGATTGGTTTCGAAAAGCTGCACTGATATTTGACTAAGCTTTGACATACCAGCCACAGATAAATACGAATACAGCTCATTTATACTATAATTTATAAATGTCAACTGTTTATCTTGCTATACTGTATCCACAGCACTCCCTGGACTCACAAAGCTTATAACTCACTTTTAAAAAGAGATAAGACTCATTGAGCCTGACTTGTTCTAGAGAAACCCATACTAGCTTTAAGCATAAAACTGTGATCTTTTATAACAGGGTGACTGTTTAATGATCTGTTGTAGATTCTTTCTTGATATCGCCATCAAATTCATTGTTTGGTAGTTGTATGAATCACCTTTTCTCCGCTTTTCTGAAGATGGGGACAGTATTTTCCCATTTCAGGTGTTCAAGGACCATATCTGTTTTTTAAGGATTCTCAAAAATTATAGATAGCGGCTCTAAGATTGCCACTGCAATTTCCCTTAATACTCTTGAATGCAGTTCATTCAGATATGGGGACTGGAAATTATTTAAAGTAGCTACGTGTTCCCATACTACCTCCTTGTCCTCTCTCTGATTCATTTTTTACCAGTTTGGCTTTGGTTTTATTTTGGGAGGACATAGGGGCAAATTTGGAGCTGAGGAGCTCCACTTGCTCTCTGTCACCCCTTAGCATTTCTCTTGTATGGAGCAGACCTATTTGTTATTTTACTCTTGCTTCTCTCAATGTTTTTTAAAAAACAACACATCCTCTTTTTATTACCTTTAATTTTTTTTATAAGCCTGAGCTCATTCTGACCTTTAACTCTCCCAACTTTTTCCCTGCAAACACTGGCTACTTGTTAGTTGTCATTAATTTGCCTCCTTTCCATTTCTTGTGCATGCCCCCATTAAATCTCAATTCATTTGAAATCTCGTTTTGTGGTTACCCCAGTTTATTTAGATGATTTCCACATATTTATCTGGTTGGAATTGTTCATGATTATGCCTTCAATATCTCATCAAAATATCAGTCTGAAAAGCGATAATGAATTTAAGGTATTGGCATCATGACACAAATGTTTAAATACCCTAAAGGCACCAGATCTTGTTTGATCTTGGAAGGTAAGCAGGGTCAACCCTGGTTAGTACTTGGATGAGAGACCACCAATGAATACCGGGTGCTATAGGCTATATTTCAGAGGAAGGAACCTGCAAAACTACCTCTGAGTATTGCATCATTAAGAAAACCCTATGAAATTTATGGGCTCATCGTAAGTCAACAGGTAACCTGAAGGCATATACAGACACTCACAAATCCTGACAAAGAAGCTGATAGACCTTGAACTATATTAAAGTTGAGGAATAACTGATAAATTTTAAAGTTTATAACCCATTTTCCCCATCTTGAAACCTCATGGTTTGTTTACCTTTTCCCATATGTGTAATACGGTAATGCTTAATTGCACAATACTAGAAATATGTGACTCAGTAATCTGTTTGGTAGTGCTCTTCCACTTGGTTGGTAAGAGCTTTTTTGTGGTCATCCGCAAATGGTACATCTTAATTTTGTTTATATCAACTTTGCTGCACAACAGTGAAATAAATATCTGGAAAATGTTGCACATTTCCACTCTGAATTATTCTAGATCTTGTTTTTCAAGCTTTTGTTAATTCAAAATGTTTTCCTGAGATTTAAATTGGGAGCATTATGAAAGAATGTCATAAAATCAAGTAAAAGCAATTTGCTAGAATAAAAAAGGGACATTTTATAAAGTGTGTGTGTGTGTGTGTGTATAGTAGGCCTAAGTACCCTAAATGTACTCCCATCTGATATTGGAGGCTAAGGAGGATCAGTCCAGAGAAAGGAACCGGCAAGACTGCCTCTGAATATTCTTTGCCTAAGATAATCCTATGAAATTCATGAGGTTTCCATAAGTGGATAGGTGACTTGAAGGCACACATAGAAGCACACTTGTATATGTGCAGAGTGCAACAGTCATGAAAATGAGTTCTTCTATGTCACAAGTAGCTGAAATGTAGAGGCTGGAACCCAAAAGTTGTTTATGATTCTACCGTGGATGTTTAAATGACATAAAATGATATTAACACAATTACTACACAGTTTGCCTTTACTGTGTAGCTAAACTGCAGTGTGTATACAAACATATAACTGAAGATTCATAGAATTCATTGCAGTTTTTAGGGAAATTAGAATCACAGAATGATAGAACTGGAAGAGACCACAACGGTCATCGAGTCCAACCCCACACCATGCATTCCCAACAGATGGCCATCCAGCCTCTGTTTAAAAACCTCCAAACAAGAAGATCCCACTGCACTCTTGAGGCAGTGTATTCTACCGTCAAACAGCTTCTACCATCAGGAAGTTCTTCCTAATATTTAGGTGGAATCTCTTTTCCTTAGGTTTGAAGCCATTGCTCCATGTCCTAGGCTATTTCCACAGTAGACTGTTACAGTGCTGCTATTCCACTTTCAACATCCTGTGGAATTCTGGGGTCTTTAGTTTACTGAGGCCAAAGATCTCTCTGGCTGAGAAGTCTAAATGCCCCACCCTAAACTGCAAACCCCAGGATTCCATAGGATGTTGAAAGTAGAATAATAGCAATAGCAATATAGCAATAGCATTTATTTCTATACCGCTTATCAGCTGAGTGTTATCTAAGTGGTTTACAATGTATTTTTAGCTAATTGCCCCCAACAAGCTGGGTACTCGTTTTACCAACCTGCGAAAGGATGGAAGGCTGAGTCAACCTTGGAGCCTGGCAAGATCGAACTCACAACCTTGTGGTTGCAGTACTGGCATTTAACCACTGCGCCACCAGGGCTCCTGGTGGCGCAGCACTATAACAGTGTAGTGCGGAAAAGCCCCTAGTCTCTGGAGCAGTAGACAACAAGCTTATTTCATTTTCCATATGGCATCCCTTCAAATATGTAAACATAGCTATCATGTCACCTCTTACCCTGTCTTTTCCAGGCTAAACATTCCTAATGCCATTCTTCATAGGGCATGGTTTCCAGGCCATTATTATAAATAAAAAGAAATTATTATTTTTTGTTATATAAAATGCATACGGCCTACTTTTCTTTGTGCAGCTGATGGCAGATGATAAAGAAAAAAGTAAACCAACAAAAATATAAAATTAAAAAAAAATGGTAGTAGTATAAACATATACTCCAAGATTTCACGGATGAAAGCTTGAACAAGTGTAGCCTAAAAACACCAGGCGGTGTTTAAGATGACAAAAAATATTAATGAGGAAGAATGGAGAAGCTAGGAGAGGCTGTAGCAGTTTGCTTTAGCTTGAGTCTTATGGGGATGGGCAAGATGCTAACCCCTCCTCTTCTCTCCATTTCGCTGAGTTAATTGACCCAAACTACTTTTGCAGTTTGAATTCAGTTTGAAGCAACTGAAGTGAGAAGATGACAAGGGGGAAATGGGGGAGGAAGAAAGAGAATTGGGACATTTTGGAAAGAACTGTAAAAGTGGGATGACAGATGATTAATCTGGTCTGCCTCTTCCAGAAGGTGGGTGAGTAGGTGTAACTAGGCCAAACAGTATAGTACAGGCTCTAAGGGTCCAAACCTTCCTGAAAGGCACCTGTCTGTCTGTCTGTCTGTCTGTCTGTCTGTCTGTCTTTCTTTCTTTCTGGTCAAGGTAGGGCCTAACGGTCATATGAGTGCCACCTACTGGGCCTTAACCATGCAGCAGCAGGCCAAGAAAAAGGAAACAGTCTGAATCTTCCTGCTGTGGGGATTCTGAATTGTGGATGTGATAACAGAAAAAGCTATTTTCTTTTTTTTCCAAGCAATTTCATTTTGGGAACCATCAGTTGAACAACTTGGATGATCATAGCGTGAAGGTGGCTCAGATGGGGACAGTCCTTCAGATACCCTGTACCTTACAGTTTAAATGTCAAAAACCAACCCAGGAACAGATAGGGAGCCATTTTGAACAAATGGAAATTTCTTTCTGTCAAATTAACTGCTTTACCATAGAAGAAGACAGATTTCACAACATTGGTGTAACTTTTTCTTCTTTCTAACAGCAGTGATTCCTAGGATTTGTACTTTAGGGTGTGCTTGTCTTCTAGGGGTACCAGATTGAAAACTGTAGAGGGCTCCTGTACCTTTATTTGTTATGTAGAAGAGGGAATTTCAGCATGTGTTGTTTTGTCATGTAACAGGGCAATAAGCAGAATCTGGTAAAATTCCCTGATTTATACTGCCAGTAAAGGTACAGCAGCTATTTCTAGTTCTCACTCTGGCAACCCCTTTTCTTCCCCAATAGCAAAATGTGGTTGCGAGTGGCAAAAATGGTTAAGGAGCCCTAAAAGTGCATCTTCATCTTTTGGTTTTTCATACCTCTTATTTTCTATAATGAGAGCCATTAATTATCAATGCATGTTTGGACAGCAGAATATAAACAAATCACAGCTGCTTAGTATTCCTGTATTATAGATTGGGGTACAGCAGGCAGCAACTGCCTGAGGGTGTTTGAGGCTCTAGCAATTGCCCAAGGGCACCACTAGGACTGAACAAAATAACTTGAATCAGCCTGAGTATAATGAGTGAAATCTATCTAATCATTGAGCTACTGCAAAACATATCTTGACTCACTGCACCTCAGCAGAACTTGTGTCTCTAACATTGAAATTTAGAGTTTTAAATCAGTCAAGATGAAATCCAAAAATTAATTCTTGTAAAACCATGTAAAGGGAATCCAGATTGCTGAGTTTCTCACAGCTTCTATTAAAGAGAAGGTGTGTGTGTGTGTGGGGGGGCTATTCTAAAAATGGTGAATGCAGTGTTCTGTGCTGAACTGACAACTTTAGATGAATGAGATCCTGAGAGAGGAATGAATAGAAAGACATGCAGGAGCATAGGGAGTGATATCAAGGTGAGCCAGCTGACCCCAATAATGGTGTTGTGAAATGATATGGCTCAAATAAAGGTCTTTCAGTACAGATTCTGACATTGAATAATGGGGCATACTTTACTTCAGCTAGGGAGAAAAAAAGCCAGATTCCATAACTGTGTTCTGGCTTTGTTTGGACTTTCATGGAGACAAATATGCATATGCTTGATTGCACTTTTAGTGTGAAGAGGGGAGGGAATCCACCAAGCTATCTTTCAGTTCTTTCTACATTTTCCCACAGTATGAATTAATCACATTTAATAATACTAATTATATACTTTATACATACCAAATTCCTCTATAAACTGTGGAAAAATTGTGAAGACATTTCCAAGCCTGGAGCAACTTTGACAATGAGTCTGTGTATATGAGTCAGTAATTGTTTCCCATGTGTCATAGTCAAACCTAATTATTCTCTGCAGATTTGCTAGTGTGTTTTGCTGGTAATTTACACTTCCAGGGAAATGGCTGCGCAAAACTCTGGCAGTTGGTTTCAGTGATTAAAAATCATACGATATCCATGATTGTCAAAGGCTATACGTGTAAGCTCACCTCCACAGACTAAGATATCAACTTGGTGGAAACTGTAAGAAAGTATAACCAACAAGTTAAAGAGTGAAGCATATTTTTAACTGCTGGGGTTTCAGAATCCATCATTTAGGGATTTCTGAGACCTTTCTGGATAGATCAAGCTATTTCAGATTGCGATGTAGCCTGATTTAAGCTTGGAGAAGGCTAAGTATTTTGTTTCAATTTATTTCGGTAAGGGTTTATCAAAATTCACAGATTTCTTCACAGATGAAAAGAATTTGATGGGGCTTTAAAAAAAATAAATGTAAGAGAATTGAGAACTGACAGATTTATCCAGTCAGGCCCAGTGCCTCTTAACTATTTTAAATGTGTCTTTGAACCACTGTAAATTCAACCATATTGGTGCTGAATTGTGAGTGTCATTTTTTTTTCCGAGAAGCTCCTTAACTATTTAGCAAGTAAATGCCTCATAGTCCTCTCCAGGCTGGGAATGATTGCACTTGTTGAATTTGCCTAGAATCTCTGCCAGAATTTTTATTTTAGTTCTCTTGTCTTGTCTTTTTCCTTTCCTTTCCTTTCTTTCTTTCTTTCTTTCTTTCTTTCTTTCTTTCTTTCTTTCTTTCTTTCTTGAAGAATTCATCAACATTTCCAAGTTTCTTTGTATTTATAGCAAAAAGATCTTGAGGCTTCAAAAGTCTGATGGGGACATGAATTAGATTTTTCTCTCATTTTTTTCTGTTAAGATGGCCTCCAAAGTGGTCCCCATAATCCTTTCTTCTCCAGGCTGTTCACAGTGACAGAAGACGTGTGAAGCACTGTGTAGGGCCCAGGAGAGAGAGAAGACCCTGTGAAGGGCTACTGAACCATGAGTACATTACCCAGACATTACAAACATGGCACTGCCTGACTATGAATCAGGATGGTACCAGGTGCAAGCAGGCCAATGACTTTGGTCACTGGTGTAGTCGGCCCCTAAATCTCTGACTGGGTTGCTTAAGTACTCTGTTGCCCTGCTAGGCCTACTAGGCAAGTGGAGCAATGTGGAGGGGATGAATAGAGGGCTGTGTGTGTGTGGGGGGGGTATTACCAATGCTAGAAACAGAGGAGGGGTGCTTACTTCTACTACCCTGGCCTACTTGCCCCACTGCTGCTTAGGAAGTCAGTTATCCTCCAGTGCACTGCTCAATATGCAGGGGTATGCAGTTCAGCTAGATAACGAGCCCCCAAACTATGGTGGTATAGCCACTGGATAGTGTGACAATGACAAAAGAAAAAAAAGCTGGAAGGTGGGAAGTTGGTGAGGGAACTAACCCAGAGCTTCTCTCCCTAACTGAGGAACCAAGAGGGAGTCCAGCCCTAGTGCTACCCCACTAATGAAATCCTATGGGAGACAGCAACTGTACTTCGTTGCAGTACCCTGTTTTCCAGAGAGCAGCCATTGAGGGGATATATTAGCTGTGAAGGCCTATCTAGCCCCTGCCAGCCCCTTTTTCCCAGTGTGGCACACTGAAGCCAAGGGTTTGTTTGTTTGTTTATCATTGGTGCTGATCAGGGGGCCTCCCAGATGGTAGGCCTCTCCTGCTGGTGACTGAAGTGAGGGGGGCCCTCTACCAAGTCCTTCTTTAGGCAACCCCTGACCGGTCCCTCCAACCAGGAGGGAAGGTAGTCGAGCATGGAGGAGGCCGGGCAAATTTACGCATGAAGCAATGTAACATGATTGAACAGGAGGGCTGGCCTTAAATAGCCCGCCCCTGAGGCTTCCTGGTCCTTTCCACCCTCCCGTGCAGTGCTGGGGTTGTGTGGGTCCAGGTAAGCATTTTAATCTGTCTCCTCTGTAGTTGAGGCCATGAGAGCCACTGGAGTAATGTAGGTTGAAACAGATAAAATGGACAGGAAAGATTCCAACTGTGACAGCCGGGAAGGCCTGGCTTGCCATATTGGCTGGGGCGTCTGAGTTGTACTCCAAGAAAATAACTTTCTTGAGCAGTGGTACTCAGTGGCAGCTGCTGGCTTCCATGTCAGTAGGATGAGGTGTCCACTCTCTGAGTTTAAGTTCAGACTTTAAAGGAACTATGTAGTGTGCTGAATCTGTTTGGTTTGGAGCTAGGAAGCAGCACCCTGGATAGCTCTTTTAAAAATTAATAAGTAGCAACTATTACTATTACTACTACTATCACTACCATTATTGTGATATCAAGGCAACTTACAATAGTTAAATTCACACACATGCACATTGATGTGGAGACCATCACTGTCACCGCTGACACTGACACTGGAAGGATTTTGTTTTGTTCAGAAGGAAAAGAAATTGCATCAATTCCAGTTTGTGCTGGTAAGAATGAGTTACAAGAGACAGAGTAGTGAGCTAGCTACTCTATTGCTGAACAGGTCCCAGAATAATGAAGAAGATCATTATTTTTCCAATGTAGAACAAACATTAATTCCCTGGCATATCAGTTCCTAGAGATTTCCATTAGCAGCCCTAGAACCCTGGAGAGCCCAAAGTACTGATAAAAATTAGAAATAAACAACAGTTGTGAGAGTCTAAGTGGTCTATACTTATATAACACACTGAATGTGACATGTGCATTGTATTAATCCTGTTTATATCCTGCCTCTCCTATTTATTTCTTGTGTCCTGTTGGTCATGAAGTGCAAGGAGGTGCAAAAGGTGGAGAAGTGTGTGGAGGGTGGGAAAGGGGGAAGCCCTACTCGACACACAACATTGATAATTTGAGAAGAAACCACTCCTCCTTCATATGGCTGTGAGTCACAAGCAACATTTTTCATGCAAACCAGCCTCATTAACAGACCATTCTGATTCTTTTTCCTAACCCAACCATAGTTAATGGAATCCACACTTCTAACAAACAAACATACACACCCTCAAAGAACAGAGAGTGCTTGCCATTTCATTTCTATAAGACCTGTAGAGCTATTACAGAAAATAAATGAAAGGGGTTAAGAGTAAAGTAACATGGTAAGCGTTTTTGTCTCTGTGAGATTTACTAATCTCCATGTAACAAAACGATGCAAAAGAGTACTCAGTAGTGAATGCACTACTCATTCTGGCATTTACTGACCAGCAGCAAAAACTGAAAGCACAAGATAAAATGAGAATTAATTTTACTTTAATGTTCTTGTAGATTTGATGCTCAAGGCATTGCTACTCAACTACAAGCTTCACGTATGCTACCGCCACTTTGTAAATCTTCCAGGTTTTTCTGTGTTGTCTTTAAAGGCAGAAGAAGGGGGAGGGGAATGTGTGGTTTCCATCATGAGACATAAAAAAAAAATCAGAATACTTCCTTCAAGAAGAATTGCTGAACCTACTTTTTTAAACAAAACACAGAAGAAATGAAAACTCAAAGAGGAAGCAGGTTTAAAAACAGAAGGAAGGCAGCTCCTCATTAAGAAAGGCTGAATAATGCCCAATAACTACTTTTTTATTGGGACTTTTAGAAGGACTGAATGGAATTGCATCAAGAGAAGTCAGGAACTGATCCAATGGTGAGTCCACCCAGGCCTCCTGAGATAAGTGTTGTGGGGAAAACCGTTGTCACCTCATATACTATGTCTAGTGTTATCATATTCATAACAGAAAGGGAAGGGTGACATTAAACTTGTTTTTCTTAAGCAGAAATTTCCTAATCATTTAACACTGCTGGATTATGCTGACCCTTCTCCTTTCATTTTTCCCAGGAAGACAACCTGTGAAACTTTTAGGTTCATGGGATCCCTGATGGCATGTGGCTCTCATGTCAGTGGAGTGGTGTATCCACTCTAAATTTTAGTCTGAACTTTATAGGCACTATCCAAGTTATTGAAATTATTGAAAAAATTTTTGGGGATAGGGTTATATTCCCATAAATGTCGCTTGACCCAACATCCTTCAGCCTCATGGTTGATGGCCAAGGATAATGAGAGTCTGAATCTACAAGAATACCAGAAAAACCACAACTGTTTTACAGAGTTTTTCTGCCCTGTATCAGGATAGAGTTGTATATGCACTTACGTTGGAGTAAGGCCCTTGAAACTCATTGGTCTTATTTCTGAGTGAACAAGCAAAGAATTGCACAGTTAGCTATGTAATCTATAAGAAAGGCTATAGGTCATTTTTATGCCAGAGTATATGAACTTCTCTGGTATACTCTGTCTGATCTAAAACTCCTTTCCTGATCACTATATACAAGACTGAACTAGATGGAGCATCTCCCTGGTTTTCTGTACACTTTATAACGATTCCCCTCATGTCATGTATGTAGCATGTGTAATTAGGAATTAGCAACAAATGAAATCAGTGGTTTAAACAAACAATTTTTTTCTGGATTGCACTTCAAGATGTTATATAAACTAAGAGGAAAAGGAAGGAGCTCAATGGAGAACAAGTACAGGTACAGGTAGGAAGAATCTTCCATATGTGGTTTATTATGATTAGCTATAAAGAAGAAACTAACTTAAGTTTGAGGCCAGTAATGGAAGTAACTGTGCCTTCTGAATTAAATGCAGCAAGTGCAATCCGTTCACCGCCCCCCAAAAATGTTCACATCATCTGGAAAGCAAGAAAAGTGAGTGAAGGGAAGGTAGTGAGCTAATCTTTACATTGTTTATGAAAATGGTACTGAATTGGCAAGAACAAATAAGGGGACATTTTACTTTTCGCATATTGAGTTGTCTTATGATAGAGAAACTTAATCTTGTATGATGAGATGATGAGATTCGACTAAGAAACAATTTAACTTTTGCACTGGGGGCTCCTCTGAGAGAGCCATTGGTTTTCAATAAAGGCAGATGGAAGTGTTTTGCGGTGTGTGCAATTTTGAGCACATATTTCTATCTTTTGTTAAAATATATGTAATCATTCTCCCCCTCATTTTGTTTGGACTATCCTGGGATCATTTATAAACCACTAAAGCAAGGTATATCTGGAAGCCATTTTCCAAGGCACACTGCCACATAAACTCAATTACACACACACATACACATTTAAATAGCATTTGGACTGCATCTTTGGACACAGTAACCAATTCCCAGTCTGCATGATTCCTAATCATGTAGACCTGCCTCACAGTGATAGGTTGAGGTCTGAAAGAACTGAGATTACAGCATTGCCCTGTTTAGAATCACAGTTTTTATCACTGCCCAGCTAAATCTAAGTTGCTGTATCTATATATACTTGTACATGTACATGAAAAAGATGCATTTAATGTTATCTGGGCTGTTAATTCAGGATAGGTCACCAAAATCCATTCTAGTTACAATAGGTAACAACTTTTCTAAACAATTCTTTACAGTTTTCTACTGAATAGCTTTTATTTGTAGGGGCCAATTCACTCATGTGCACTGGCACAATTTGTCTCCATGCCATCGTCTTCAGATTTCTACATGCCCACGACATATTTGTATAGTAGAATCCAAAATGAAGTCTTATTTTCGTATATGATCAGTTTCCTCCTGGACTCTGTCATAGAATCTTTCAATTTCTTCTTTGTCTTCCTGTTCCTCTTCCCCTCTTCTAGCTACATCTCTCCTCACTATTAATGCCACCTTTTAAATTTTCCTTTCCTGAGTAAAACACTGTGTGATGTGCGTTACATTTCATATTCCTATGTAATATGTGTTGTGCAGGTCTGGACTTTCCTTTCACCTCTATTTATTTATTTATTTATTGATCTTACATGCTACCTTTTCTCCCAAAGGTGGGACCCAAGGTGGCTTGCTAAAGTTAAAAACAACATTAAAAACATATAAACAATTAAAACATTAAAAGGCATATAAAATTATAAAACTAACAATTGATTTTTTAAAAAAGCTGATAAATAAGTAAAAGGTCTCCAGCTCATCCATTAAAGGCCTTCTTAAAAAGAAATGTCTTTGCCTGCCTATGAAAGGAAAGCAGGGAGGGGACCAGTCTAGCCTCCTGTGGAAGAGTGGGAGCAGCCACTGAGAAGTGTCAATACCAGATGGTCCTGGGACGGTGGCAGAAATTGAGGCCATTTCCACGTGACAGAGCTCCTGTGAGTTGCCCTATCACAGTCCTGGCAGGGAAAGGAGCTTGACAAGAACTCTCCCATCTGCATGGGACCTGCTTCCTGTGGAAGGGAGTGCAATGGCCTCACCTCCTCTTTCCACACACAGCTAGGCATTTCCCAGGATGTGCTGGGGAAGGAAGCCTCGCCATTGAATTTCTTGTCTTTCCACTGGACAGGTAGTTACGGGAGCATTGTGTCGTTGTGAGTGCTAAATTGTTTTTATCTGTTTAGCAAATACTCCACGAGTGCAATGAATGGGAACAGGATGGCAGTGGGCCAGCAATGACTTGTGGAATCACAACCAGCTGACCACTGCCATCCTGTCCCCATAGCCGGACACCTCATCGTGTGGAAATGTTGTCAGAGGAAGCCATCCCCTGTAGATCTTAGGGGTCTAGCAGGTTCATATAGCAAGATATGGTTTTGCAAATAGTTCTTTGAGCATGTCAGCAGCTGAACATCCTTTCAGCTTGAGTTCAGCTACATCATTACCCACAGTGATACTTGTTAATTGTCCTCTACTGTACCCCAGTGGCTTGTTGAGTGTCTTTTGACTTGAGAGTGTCATCTTCTGGTGCTATCTCTTGTTTCATTTTGGATTGTCCTGTTGTAGGGTTCTAGTGGTAAAAAACATTCAGAAGGGCTTTACCATACTTCCTTTTGTGCAGTGCTAGCAAGTGTTAGCCATAGTACCAGTGCCATTGCCTGTGAGAGATCCTGTGCTGGTTTCACCCTCCACTACTGCTGCCCAGTAGCTGTTTGGCAGATGCTGTCTGGCTCCTCAGCAAAAAACCTGCCTGACACAGGAGATCCTACCAGCAGCATTGGAACTGTCAGCATTCTTTCCTAAGATCTTTTTCAAAAATTATCTTTTATCCTTTCTTCATCTAATCTTTCAACCTTGACAGAGCTTGGAAAAGTAAGTTCTTTGGACTACCCCTCCATAATCCCCCAACCATCATATCCAGTGGCCATGCTGTCTGTGGAATTCTGATGGTGGAAGTATGTAACAGTAATATATCCAAGCCCTGGTCCTTGGATGATAACAGTAAAAAAAGAAGTGGAATTGATTGGGCCTGCTCTATGCTGCTTTTGAACAGTTGAAAAATCCATGGCTGGGTGTACTCTGGTCACTTCCATACGTAAGAGATTGGAAGATACTTTGAAATTTTATAACGGGTCTCTTTCATTCAGATTTATAGTTTAGGATTGAAAACTTGACCAGCCAGTCTTTGCAGAAGCTTTGAGCGGGGGGAATGATGCCCCAGAATTGGAAGAATGGCTCCACGATCTTATGGAAATGAAGAATATGTATATTTTGATAAACAGAATTAGGCAGAGAGCAGAATCTGCAAGCCAGAAAGATTGGGCTCGTATAATGGAAAGATTAATTAATACCATTTCCTCATTAGTATTAATGGATTTAAATCAGGAACGGTAAATTAATCTCACTTTTACTTTTACTTTTATTTTTACTCTTATCTTTCTACTAGGCATTGGGGATTTTTAAAAGATATTGTGTAAACACTCTGATTCAACATTTTTTCCCCAAAAATTGGTTAAGCTAATCTTGTTAAACTCAGGAACAAAAGTGAAATAATATTTCTGTTTATGAAATGTGCTAAGTTTTATTTAGATCGACATTTATCAAGTACCAACTGGGGAAGAAGGAGGTTTTGTACTGCAAAATATAAGTTGAAACTACTTTGTTTTTTAGTTAGAGATTTCATTAATTTATGCTGACAGTAACATGGTTCATTGTAAAATAATCCTGTTCCTGTTTTCTACTTTTTTGTTTTTCACTGTATATCTTTTATATATTTTCTCATATATTCTAATAAAAACTATTGTAAAAAAACTTTACCAGCATGGAAGGGTCAATTCAAGAGTTAATATTAGCATGGAATGCACATCTACCTACATTCCCAGTTTATATTCTGTGTATTCCACATGAGGTAAAATATTGCATTGTTACTTCCACATTGGGAGTATATTACCAGTATGAGCAGAATGCAGCCTTGCATTTTTGTTCCTAAAAGAGAAAGTCTGTTTTAACTCTCTATGTTGGTTTTAAGTACAAATCAGTAAGTGGTAAAGATATATATTGTGTGCTGGGTTTTTCATGACATGCCCTATGCGTTTATGTTGTGATGCCTGTGTGGTCTGGTCACTCCATATATTATTGTAACCGCAATAACAAATGATATATGGTTGCTTAATAAAGTGTTATTATGGCACCGTATTTAGGTAAGAGGACCTCTTTCAGTCTTTATCTTGGCAGATGAAGGCAGTCTTACCCTTGGAATTTACATACAGCAAATCATCAAAGCAGCAGCTTCATTCTAGAAAGCTTGAAGTAATGGCCGTTGAATCAGCCTCATAGACTGTTCATTATTTTAATACTTTCTCTAAGATAAGTCATATACCCCAATGTCCCAGTCCAGCAGGCTTCCACAGACATCTCCCTCATTTAAGCAGAAAATTATATGCTCACATGGAGAAATGTACTTGAGGTCAGTGTATTGGCTCTGTTATGCCCAGGCCAGATGCTAATATATTTTTAAAAGCTGGATTCTAACCAATTTGTTTTTCAGAAGGAAAAGAAGGAAGCTCAGTTCAGTCCTTTCCTACTCCCCAACCATTCCACACAGTTGACTTTATAACTCTCTTTCCATTCCAAATAGTCAACTTCTTTTATAAGGACAGTATATGTGTGCTTGGTCCAGCTGGTACAGGTATACTGTCTTAGATTCAGTGATCTGCATTTCCGTGTTAAGTAGTCTCCTGGTTTTTCCTAATTGCTTCTTTAGCTAATGAATTATAAAGGGACACAGTCAGCCTTACTGCTGATTGGTGACTAGGGTGGTTTTACTTACTCAACAGTCCATGAGGTGATAAAGAAGCGTGAGTAATGCTCTATGCTTCAGAACCAAACTTGGAAAAGTTACATTTTAGACTACAGAATTCCAAGCTACCATAGCCAGTCACCTTGCTGGCTGAGGGTTTCTGGGCACCATAGACCAAAAAAGTAATTTGTTCAAGCAGTGCCGCAGAGTCCTTAAGAACCAGGGTCAGTCACCAGACATCAGTTATATCGGGCTATATTGCTTGATGTAGTCTAGCTTAGCTATCAAGTGGGTAAAGTATCTCCTTGTTCTGCAATATTAATTGGCAATAGGAGCAACCAATGCCATCCTCATGAAGTGACCACAACCTGATAACTCAGAATTACTATACAAATGTAGCTCCTCCCTGCCAGTGCCAGGAAAGAGCTGCCTGCATAGTAGGACTGAGCCCACTGGATTCCTGGGTCCATACTGTAGGATGTGTGGGCCCATATTGATTGGCTGTGTCTAGGAAGGACTTGGCATGGCTATTATCTTATAGTAGGAAGGGATTGTACCTTCAAGCTGGATCAGAGCAGACATATATAATGCTTCCTACATTTCTCCTTATTGCTTCAACACACAGAGGCTCTCTACCATGTTTCATTTGAGCACTTACATTGGCTAAATCATGCCTGATCTTTTTATAATTATCCTACACATATCTTACCATATCATATAAGTGAAAATAAGGGCATTTGGGGCAAACTTATCTATGTTTCATACTAAGGATTACTATGTGAACTCCTCCTGGTATCCCTCCTCAACCACCTGTTGGGTACAATGTGGTCCTTAAGAATCTCAGCATTCCCTCCAACTTTTTCAGAAAAAAAAACAACAACATGCAAAGACAGAGCTGTAAAATGCTTTTTAAGGGCCTCACCACCCTAAAGCAGTCCCGTTGACTGGACTAAAAGGTGATCAGAAATAATGCATTGTAATTTCTGGTAGTCCAAAATGATGGTTGCTATAACATGCAGCTCTCTGGAGCTTCAGGGTTACCAAAAATGGGACAGTGTGGACTCCAGAGCATGCCCATTTGAGATAGAAGATCTTACCAAGGTACACCAGTTTGCGGCTGTGCCCCCCCCAAAAAATGTTAGCATGCATCATAATTTGCCTAACCTAAACTTTTGCCTGAAAAAGACGCACCCACCCACCCACGCACCCAAACATATATGATATACAACTTCAAATTTGGTAAGCGTGAAAGCTGAATTCGTTTAGAAGAGCAGACTATTGTCTGAGCACTATTTAAATACTGTTTATATTATTGGATAAGGGCAATAAAACATCTCACACATGTCTCCTCTAACAAAGCTCCAATCGAGAATCATTTTATAGTGTTAAAATTATGGTGATAAAAATAAATTACAATATTGTTTGCATACAGATTACAGCATTGAAAACAGAGTTCTAGAAACCTCAAAGCAGTATTAACCAGTTCATTCTGCAACTAATGACCCAGAACAAAAGGAATGGGACCAGGAGAAGTGGAAAGGAAGAGAATTCTTTGTTTGTATACGAGGAAGACAAAGTAAATGAAATGCGTGCATATGTGAAGGAGGAGATACACCAAACATTCCTGAATTATTTCTCGAGAGTGATTAGTATCTACATTGAATGATAAACATGGGAGGATAGGGTGGAAAAATCCATTAGTTTATCAGCAAAGATTTTATTGAATGGTTGCATTGTGTAAATACAGTATGTTAGGAACTAACTATTAAAAAAAATAAGATTGGACCCTGTATGTATGAGTAAACACTGAGGATTAACACACTAGGATTTGGCAAGCTGTGTTTCAGATTGCCACTTACTTTGCATCTCAGTAGTTGAACTCTGGACAGCTACCATCTTTCAGCTTAATTTATCTTTGCATGTCTTGTAAGGGCAAATTATGGAAGATCCGTATACAGTGGTCCCTCCAGTTTCATGAGGGTTCAGGGTGCAGAATCTTTGTGAAAGTCAAAAACTATGAAACCCCCTCTCACCAGAGTACCCATTCCCTCCTCAATTCCCCTGCCTGTTACCTATGTGCCCTGCATTCTTTCTGCATGCATGGATGACAGACAGGGGAATGGAGGGGGAAAGGCTTGCATGTGCATGAAACTTTCCTTCTCCCATTCACTTATTCACTTGCCTTTTGCCAGGGCACAGAGGAGGAAGGCAGTGCACCTGAGCAAAAGGCCAGGGAAAGGAAGAGGAACAATGTGGGGGAGGCAGGCAGACACCTCACGAATAATTAAATTTGAGAAAGTCAAACCCATGAATGTAAAATGAGAACTTTATATCACATCATGTGCAACTCAGAGGAAGTGATAAAAAAAATCATAAAAAAGTGATAAAAGTGATACATTTGTGCAGATCTGGGTTGGGGCGATATTCTGGAACTCATATATTTAGGCAACTTCTCTGACATGGGAGAAATTAATGTTTCTTGCATTGAAGAACAGTTATTATTTTTGGAACTGTCAAAATAAAATCATTGCTACTTCCATACCAATTCACCTTATAACTACCGTATTTGCCGGTGTATAAGATACACCTGTGTATAAGACACACCCCATTTAGACACTGGAAAATACTATTTGCTCGTGTGTAAGACAGACTGGCATATAAGATGCACCCCATTTTCAAACAGTATTTTTTGAAAAAAAAGTGAGTCTTATATGCCAGCAAATACAGTATATTGACATACTTTTAATAGTGCATAAAATGCATTTTAAGGAATTTTATATTCTTTAGTCGTATACAGCAAAACAGTTCTCCTTAACCATTTTATTTTTCCTTTGTGTGCCTCCCTCTAAAAAACCAAATCTACAGAAAATACGAAGAAAATAAACAGCATTTGTTAGGCTGTAAATGACTTTGAAGGTGTGTGTGTGTGTGTGTATTCGTGTATATGTGTGTGTGTGTGTGTGTGTGTGTGTGTATTTATATATATTTGTGTACATATACATTGTGTTAAATACCACAGGTAGCATAAATCTTCCTCTGAGTTTGATTCTAAAAGCATTTTTGTGAATCCAATGCCAAAGAATCAAGATTCCTGTTTTTTTCCTACTTTGTTGAAAAATATGTTTTTTAATATTTTCCTTTTAAAAAGTATTTCATAAATTTCTCCTTTCATATCTTTATTGGGTTCCTGATACATGTTCAGGTCATCTTGGTTTTCTAATTTGCCTATTTTTTGCATCAAATGCTGAATGCATTTTGGAAGATGCTGAAATAAAAGCTATCCATCATCTCTTATTCTGCCTTTTGGTAAGTTAGAGATCAGTCCTGTTGGAGGAGGAAAGAAACCATGGCTAAGGAATCAGGACTTCCTGATCTCTACTAGTCTGTGCTGTCAGGAAGAGTGAGAGAGCTGTGGATCTCCTGGTCAGTGCAGACAGTGCCCCCCTTCATCAGTGGAGCTGACATACCTCTTCCTTCATCTGTGGAACACCATTGGTAGCACGTCTACTATGGCAGAGCTTTTTCCCAGTGTACCAAGCGATTCGTTTATGGGAGTAAGGCATCACAAAGTAATCATGAAAAGACCCAAGTTAGATTATAAAAATAACCCTAGAAAAATGACCATGTTACTTCTTTCCTTTCTGTCATCATTTTCCAGTCTGAATAAACTTCTACCTCTGGAAGCTATCATCTGTTTGAATATATAGGTGTGCTGTATTGAACATGTATTGAACATATCAGTGGATATTACACTTGTAAAATAACATTCCACCTGTGGATTCAGAGCATGCTGTTAAAGAAGAGATATGCATCTTCTGTTCCACCTTACATACTGTTGGTGTTAGTAGATCTCAAATAACTCAGTTTACAAGTTTTACAGTCTAAAACAGTGGTTCTTAACCTTTTCTTTATTAGAGACTCCCTTTAAATATCTTTTGTTCTCTGGAATCCCAGGAGTTCACTCAAAATTTAGAACCCTAAAGTGCGTCAAATATTTATTTACAGTTGCTCATCAGGGGTCTTCAAATTGTGACAGAAGGGAGAAATGAGTAAATGTACACTTCCCTGAGAGGTGCTAGAGGAGAAGGGAAGATTTTTCTCCTGCTTCTTCCTGCCAGTTTAAGGTTGGAGTGGATTGAACAGCAATGAGCAGGCCCAGCCAGCCAGTATTTGCCCTTCTCTTTCTCCCCTTCCTCACTTTTCCAGCTATCCATTCTATCCATAACTGCCCTTATTTTCCTTCTTCACTAGGAGAAGAGAAGATCAAGATTAGCAAAGGAGGGAGGGAAAGAAAAACGCAAAAGGGGGAGCTGAAGGCCTAACTTCCCTCTTGTTTGCCTTTTTTATCTCCCTGCCTTGCCTCTTTCAGTCTCCTCTCCTCCTGGAAAAGAAGGCAAAAAACCTGGGGGTGGGGAGCAAGTTTGAATGTTTCCGATGGTACTTGACTGCTCTCTGCTAGAAAGGAAGGAAGGGAGAGAGAGGGAGGGAGGGAGAGAGAAGAAAGGCAAGTACTGGCTCCGATAAATCTACCTCCTCCTCGCAGCAGAGTGGCTGTGTAACAGGCAACACACAGTGCCAGCCAGCCACCTCTTTTGCCTTGGTTCCTATCACGTCATCACTGGGGGCAGGGAGGAGATGGCTGAGCACTCTGCAAGCTTTTTACGGACCATTTGTGAGGGCATTATGGGCCCCAGGTTAAGAACCACTGGTCTAAAGTAACTGCATTTTATTTCTCTATTCTCTACATGCATAATGCGTATCTGTCCACTGTATGCACTGAGGATAGCATAGAATCATAGAATCATAGAAATGTAGAGTTGGAAGAGACCACACGGGCCATCCAGTCTAACTCCATGCTATTCAGGAACACCCTCAAAGCATTCCCGACAGATGGCCATCTAGCCTCTGCTTAAAAACCTCCAAGGAAGGAGACTCCACTACACTCCAAGGCAGCATATTCCACTGCCAGACAGCCCTGACTATCAGGAAGTTCTTCCTGAGGTTCAGGTGGAATCTCCTTTCCTGCAGCTTGAATCCATTGCTCCTTGTCCTGGTCTCTGGAGCAGCAGAAAACAAGCCCTCTCCTTCCTCTACATGGCATCCCTTCAAATATTTAAACATAGCTATCATGTCCTCTCTTAACCTTCTCTTCTGCAGACTAAACATGCCCAGCTCTCTGAGTCTATCCTCATAGAGCATGGCTTCCAGGCCTCTCACCATTTTGGTCGCCCTCCTCTGGACTTGCTCCAGCTTGACCATGTCCTTCTTGAATTGGGGTGCCCAGAACTGGACACAGTATTCAAGATGAGGTCTAACCAAAGCAGAGTAGAGTGGTACCAGTACCTCCCTCGATCTAGACACCATACTCCTATTGATACAGCCGAGAATTGCATTGGCTTTCTTGGCTGCCGCATCACACTGCTGACTCATGTTCAGCTTGTAGTCTATGAAGACTCCTAGATCCCTTTCGCACGTACTGCTATCCAGCCACGTGTCCCCCATCCTATATTTCTGTATTCCATTTTTTCTACCTAAGTGTAGGACCTTACACTTCTCTCTGTTGAATTTCATTTTGTTAGCCTTGGCCCAGCTGGATAGCAGTACGTGCAAAAGGGATGCTATCATCTACAACAGCTTGTACTACACTAAACCTGTTGGTCTTTAAGTTGCTGCAGGTTGTTTCTTGCGTTGATTAATGCCACCATGACTCTGGAGTCTGTCAATAAAAGGTAATCATCATTGGAGGGTAACTTTCTTAGTACACAGGCTATTATAGAATTAGTGACTGTTATGATCGGAATGAATATATTTATGGAGTCTTCTTTTTTGGGTTTTGAATAATTTTAGGTTTTGAATAAGAATAATTAAAATTGGATCATCTGGAGGATATTATCACTGCTGAAAAGCACACTCCTCTATAATTATTAATTGGTTTATTTTTTTACCTTTGTAAATTCCCTAGGAGTTCAGGGAAGGTTGTATAGCTTTCTGTATGGTGTGCTGTATGTTAGGGATGGACTAGCTAGGTTTATGAGGTAACTCCCATTGTTTTCAGTAGAATTAACACCCACACAAATGTGCTAGTAATTGCAATCTCAGTTCTAAAGGTGGATCTTGTAAGTGGGAGTGTGCTATCCAAGCAAGTACTTGCAAGGAACTATCCAAGGTGCTGAACCCATTTTGAGGATGGAATTTGGCACTTTTGATACTTCCTTTCATGTTTGGTCCAAATTCTGAGAAGATCCTCTGTCCTACTGACATTGGAGCCTCTGACCAACCCTGCTTTGTGTGTGTATGCATGCACATCCGTAGCATCCAGGATTCACCAAGATGCTGGATCTTTATGTGGATGGAACTCATTAATAGAAGTTCAACATTATCCCACTGGCTTGCAACCCAAATAAAATCATGTTATGGCTATTTAATTTACAGTTGTTATTTCTAAATTTCTAAAACCTATACATATAAATGAAGACAGGTATGAAAAGGTATGTCATCTTTTACCTTCTGTTTGTGTGATTGCATTCCTAATTTATAGTAATACATAGGTGTAATTTGACAGTGATGATGATGACAACGACGACAATTCATAGAGGCATTTGCTCCAAAGCTTGCCGTTTTTGCTGTGCATGCAAATCTTTGTGTTTCTGAACGTTCTTCTTAGGATGTGAGTTGCTTATCAGAATTGAGCTGGGATTCATACAGGCAATAAACAAAACAGGTATAATTCTTCAGCAGCACTGTTTTCAAAGTAGAAAAGAGTCATGATATTGTTTTGATTCAAAGCTGATGAAAATGTCATACAAATTGATACTAGTCAGTGAATGTTCTTTATCTGTTTGGAAGATCTTAAATTAGAATGTTAACTGATTAGATACAGTTTTAAGTACTGACAACTCAATTACAATCTGGAATGTAAGCAAGTTAGAATGACACTTGTAGAGATCGTACTATTAAATTGTAGAGATCGTACTATTAAATTGTTTCATAAATATTTCAGATTAATTTAGTTTGTACACAGTCTACACAAGAAGGAATAATTTCACTCCAGAGATTTTACTGGTGGAGTAAAATTATGCCTTCTTTTATAGGTTTTATGTTTGTGCATGTGTGCGTGCGTGTGTGTGTGTACACACACACACATACGTATACATGCACGTGTGTGTGTGTCTGTGCTTGTATCTGTGTGTATTGTACATGTGTGTATGTGTAAATATATAGTCATCCCTCCACATTTGCTTGGGTTAGGGGCACAGGACCTCCATGACAGTGGAAAAAATGTGAATAAATCTAGGCCCTCTCAAATCATATTTAACACAAAAAAAAGTAAGATCACCATATTCAACCCACTATGGATTCCTTTGAGGCATCAGGGTTCCTTCACAAGGCAGAAGTGGGTGGCTGGTGGGGCTTCCTGCCACCTCCACTGCTGCTCCACACTGCTTTTAATAAGGACATACAAGCCTTGTTTGCGGGTTCTCAGTCTCATCAGACTTGAAGTCCCTATTAAAAAGTGTCATAGGGAGGCAGCAGAGGTGACAGCAAATAATCCATGAGTAATCAAATCCACAAAAGTGAAACCTGCAAATGTGGAGGGCTGACTGTATACATAATATGGCCATTGATACTAATGTCTTTGCTGATTATCTGTAATTTTATAGAGCACAGCTGAAATTTCTATCTGAATTTAGGCAAGAAGTAAAATTCAAAAATTCAGACATGCTCTGATAGGGAGGGCATTTCATGTAATGACTTTTAGTGCATATTTAAATAATTCTTCTCTGATTTTAGATGTCAATCATATTTATAAAAAATTGATTTCTATGATGTACAAAATGCAGATACAACTCAGCAATTGACTGGTTATGTATATTGTGTCCTACTCTTCCCCCTTATTCCCTCTCTTCTCTCCTTCCTCTCTCACTCTCCCTTATATACACATAGAATTAAGATGAGAACACTAGTAGAAAAAGTTTCCTTTGGGATCCAAATAAATTCCCCTCCCAGCATTCCATTCCTAATTTAAGGAGCTGAAATGAAAAAATGACTGGGAAGCTCCAGAAAAAAAAAATTCCATTTATTGGATACATATTCCTGTGTCAGTAACTGAATAACATTTTGTTGTTATCTGTCTGTACATAAATGCAAAGTGAAACTTTTTTTAAAAAAATGTGATGGATTATATCATTGATGTACAAATTTTGAAGTAACTCTACAAGTTACTCTGGGAAGAATATCTTTTTGGAGATGTGGTTCTGGAGTCTGTTCTGGCCAATGTATAGGACTTACATATTTGAAATAAAAGAAGAAATCACTACAGTACATCAGTTTAGTGATTTATTTGCATTGGTTACTTTTCAACTGTATTTCTGTATGTTATACGTCTTTTCCCCTCTGCGGAATGGAAACTTTATGACTAAGATGGATCCACCTTGTACAGTTCTTTGATTACAGATAGATGTATCCCCTCCTTCTTTTCCTCTCTCCTCCTCTTCCTCCTCTTTAAATTAACTCATCATTGTGGTTTTGTTATTCTAACTGCAGTTTTAGCCGCCTAGACTGCTGCTTTGCATGGGATCATCATAAATCATCTGAAGATAATTATATGTTTATGGTGCATCTTGGGACATTTCCGCACTACATAGTTATAGTGCTATTGTTCCACTTTCAACATCCTATGGAATCCTGGGGTTTGCAGTTTAGGGAGGGACATTTAGAATTCTCAGTCAGACACCTCTTGGACCTCAATAAACTACAAACCCCAGAATTCCACAGGATGGTTAAAAGTGGAATAACAACGCTATAATAGTGTAGTGCGGAAATGGCCTTGGTCTTTTATTTTACTTGCAAACTTATTCAAAACTGTTATATTCTTTCATCCATACCTCTCATCAATTACTATATAAATTAAAGAAATTCAGTTTGAAAGATAAAACTTGAGATTTATTAACTATCATGCAAGTTGCTTATCTATCATGCAAGTTGTTTATTCATTCTTTTAGTGATTATCAGTGAAGGTTGAAAATGTGCTGAGAGAATGTCAGAAACAGGACATAGTGGCTTTGTACTTGATAAAACACCAATTTACCCCTCCCATCAACCCCTAACATGTCATGCATGATTATGCGGGAGCAAGACGTAAAGCATTTAATAAAGCTTACTCCGTATTTATGAGATGGATTGCTTCCTCTAATCTACAGTAAGGCTGCATTTGTAAACTTAAGGCATTCACAGCTATACTGTTAGAACTGAATGAAAAGGAGGGGACAAATCTCCTCACAAATTTTGTGCTTGTGTCATTGGCTACATTTTTCTGCATGAGATAAAGGTTACATGTCTGGAGAATCAACCACACCAATGAGAATCTTTCATGGTCTGGGGCTTAGTAGTAGCACTGGCCAATGGAAATGCACCAAAGAAGGTGAAGCTGATGATGAGTGAAGTCACACCACACACCATAAATACACCCTGGGCTCATTCATACTGCTCAATTATAGCATGATTGGTTTCCACTTTAACTACAGTGGTTCTATTCTGTGGAATCCTCTGGTTTGTAGTCTAACAAGGTACAAGAAGAGCTCTCTGGCTGAGAAATCTAAATGCCCTTCTCTAAACTGTTAATCCTAGGATTCCATGGGATGGTACTATGGCAATTAAAGTGTAATGTAGCATTAGAAGCATGCCAGAGCAAGCCAGTGAGAAGTAAACATGGCAGAAGTTTAAATTTTATGTGATAAGACTGGTTATAACTCTGAAAAAAAAAGTAGAATGTAGCAGCACAACTAGGTACTATGAATGGGCCTGAAATCTCATCTGATTTCAGAAGCTAAGCAGCCCTAGTTATATCCCCAAAGAGCTACACGAATTGCAGAGTAAGGCTAGGAGAATAGTACCATCTGAAACCATGGATACCAACCAAATAGGGGTTGGTAATACCAATGGTCTCCATATAAGTCAGTTTCAGATGTTCTTAGATCCCACTTTCACCCTTAAATTTTTATCATATACAATATGAACGCTAGACGTGGTAAATGAGTAACATTACTAGCAAAATAACTATACTATTGTGTGACCCTGTCTGAACATATCAGATCTTGGCTCATTTCAGCAGCTAATTGGGTTGGGTCTGGTTAGCACTTAGATAGGAAACCATAGTTAGAGGATACTAGAAACCTCTAAGCAAGGCTAGGAAAAACTGATAGAGCTACTGCTAGGAAGAATAAACAGCACCCAGCTAGAGGGTCCAGTGGTTTGACTCAATGACCCTTTCCGCAACTCACCTATTTTCAGTGCTGGGGTGTGGTGCTCGCACGAGCAGCTTCCAAAGAGAGGCTCTCGCGTCCAGGGTCCTTCGGCTCTGCACAAGCTTCCTACTCACGTGAGAGCCCCACCTCTTCCTTTAGCAGTGCAACCTGGGACCTTCCCAGGCTGCACTGAGACAGGAAGCACGACCGGCCCGTCTCCTGAGGCTCCACACGCAAGGTAAGTGCGTGTGGGGGCACGGAGCGATGTGCAACCACGCAGCATTTTTGGCTTCAAGTTGAAAATGAAAAAATGCAGTCTGTGTCAGGCCCTGGAGCATCGTGCAAATGTGAGTGCATTGTGTGGACCATTCCTCACATTTGCGTGACACTCAGGGGGCCCTTTCACATCCAAAATACCATGCGAAAAGGGCCAATGAAAGGCAGATTTTGATGTTCCTATATAACTCCTTCTGAACTTGGAGAGACTTATTTCTGATTGAAGATTCTTATGATTATGCTATTAATTCTGTTAACAGATGTGGATTGTTGATGTTAAAACTTGGTAGTTGAATTCAGGTGTTTGGTACTAATAAATGCCTCATGATATATTCTAACTTCTCCAGTAGTCTGTACTAAGGCTGCAACCACTATATTCACTTGTGTTGCAGTAAGTTGCATTAAATTGATTAGTTATTCCTTCTGGGCAGGGGTATATAGGATTGCAGTGTTAGCATATTTGTTACTAGTAGACTGAAAGAAGGAAAAACTCATGGGAGGCTTTGTTTCACTGAAATACCCTTGAACTCAAATAAAATATAAGATTTTTTCATCTGCAGTGGTTTTTATGTCTAGTAAAGATTTTATTTTCTTAGAAACTTAACATTTTTTCTTTTCATGTGTCCCTTTGATTTTATGCTACTACTTAAATATTTTTGGTTTTGTCATATTCTTTCTTTACCTTTTTCAGTCACTTCAAGCCACTCTCTGTCATTTATATACTTGGAATCTATTAATGCCCCTCATATGTTGTAAGTGAGGATCATTGCTAATGATCTGGGATTCTCTTATGTTCTAGTGAATCGCATATGTTTTGGAGAAGTCTCAGAGCACATGTCCAAAAGGGGAAGGGGGACAAGGAGGAGGAGGAGGAGGGGGAGGGAGAGAGAGAAAGAAACCTATGATGATTTTTTACATGTAGCTGGACCTGGCAATAACATGGGAGACTCTCTTGGTCACTGTAGCAGTTGAGCCTATGCTCCTTCTAGTCTGGAGATGACTTTTCTGTTTTGACTGTACAGCTGCTAGTAGGCCAGTTTTGTCCTTCTTTCAACTCTCCTCTTATAGTTTTGGTCTGCAGTTTCTAATTTTTAAAAATTGTTTGACAATCACATTTCCTTCCTCCTCTCCCAGACTTAATCACTGTTGATTGAACATAAGAGTAGTTTATTACTTCTGCACAGAAAAGGTTTATACAGAAGAGGTGCTGTCATACAACTATGCATATTTGTTAAAAGTAAGCTTTGAAGGCAAACGCCTCAGAGGTGGTGTCAGGAAGGTAAAAAAGGGGATTAAGCGCTTGCTCCCTCATCTGCACGGCTGCTCCACTGACAGACATCTTCTTCAAAGCAACATCTCTTCTCATACAGTGATATTTGGAATGCTGTTACATGAATTTCTCTGAAAAGTGTGGTTAGGCCCTTTATCTGATTAAAAAAAGAGCATTTTTAAGTGTTTGTAATGCCATATAATCATTACATACTTTATTGTTATCAACCTGCCCATTTGCCGCAATATGACAGGTACCACCTGGCCAGTGTTTCAGCATCTTTTAAAAATATATTTGTTTACCCAAATATTTGCTAGTGTGATACTTAGTAAAATGGTGTGCCTTATTGCTGATTATTGCATTTGAATTTGAATTTAATTGATATTTTAATGAATTTTGCACATGTTCTTGAAATTTGTTTACAAAGGGTGGTTCATTATTATTCTAAACTAGTGTATTTACCTGGTGTTGCCTGGGATTTTATTTTCTCAAAGGCAATATGTGTTAGAAATATCTTAGGAATTACTTTACTTTACCTTAGGAATTAGATGCAGTTGAAATACACAGATTTGAGACCCTGTGTGTCTCTAATTCCCCAAACTGTGTTGTCCAGTACTTGTAACTTTTCCCTATATTCCCCAAACCAATCTGTATTCAGAATTATTAACATACGGAGGTTGGTTTCCTGAATGAATACACTGTCCTCCTCCCTCTTGTTGCTAGGCCTTGTCTCTATAGCAACCAGCCTGAGGCCCAAAAGCTCTCTGGCTGAGAATTCTTAAGGCCCCTCTCTAAACTGGCAACCCCAGGATTCCATGGAATCTTCACAGCCAGCCAATCAGATGAGGTTTTCTCACCTCACACAGCCAATGATATGAGGTCTTCGCCTGCCTGACACAGACAAACTCACAAACTTTGACTTTTAGATACTAGATAAATATATAGTATGGTGCACAGATTTGTGATTTTACCTATCACCATGATCGTTTATATACTCCTGTAGGAGTAACACTTCATGAATGGCAGCAAGACAGGCTTTAAAAATATAGTCTGGTATTCATTATTACAGTTATGGATGTGTATCCCAGAATTATAGATCTGTAATTGCTATAGACTACATAGTCTTACTATAGTCTTACTATAAGACCCCCAACCCATCTTAATAGCCTGTAACTGTCCAACTAGCAGTCAGGGCTCAAGGAGGAAGGATTTGGAAGCATGAAGGAGAATTTGTTTACTTAAATTATTAATGAATTCTTTAAAAGAAATTATGAAAAATAAGTCTACTTAAGCAATGCTCAAGTTCAGAAATTTGTTTGCAAAAGAACAATATGATAGTAACATGTTTTAAAATGTTTAGTTATAAGGATATTTAAAACAAATTTTACTTTACAAAACAAAAATATAAATATAGATGATAACAAAAATAAATTAAGTAGGAGTTGTGCATAAAATAAAACAGCAGAGATGATGAAATCATCTATCATACTAAAGTGATGTTTACACTATATGGGGTGGGGGGTCCAGTGTGCTTCCTCCAGGTTTAAGCGGGAGGGTATGGTAAGATGCTCCTGTGCTGTCCCTCTGCATCTGGTGTTAATCCCAACTGCTATCCAGAAAGGAAAGAGTTGTAAGTAAGCAGACCCTGGCAGCTGCCTTTGCCATTGCTTGCTGGCACTCTCTTCTGGATGGGCAGGTGGCAATGGTAAGGGGAGCAGCAAAAGGTCAGTTGTGTAGTGGCAGTGAATAGGTTTTGGTGTGGGCCTTCTCAGGTGATGCAGATCCCTGATGCCAGTCAACCATGCGCTCATGCCCCTAGACCTCAGCCATGAACTCACAAAGTGCCATTTTACAAACTACCACCTCTTAGCCCTCCCTCTACAACATGGAAACTATAGTAATTGCATATACCAGTATGCAATTCCAGCATGGTGGAACGTTGAAATGATACATCATTGCATAGTATTCAGTGCTACTGTTATTACACTTCTGTGTCTAAAGGCCATTTCCCCTCCTCCTCCTCCTCCTCCTCCTCCTCCTCCTCCTCCTCCTCCTCCTCCTCCTATGTGTTAAAATGATCTCAACTTTCTAATCACATCACAATCATTCCCGGGGTTAGCCTAATGTAAATAATCTGCTGTTTATTAGCCTAATATATTTTGGACACAGCATATTGTGCTGTCTCTGGAATCACCTTGTTAAGGTTGTATTAGAGGTTGACCTGTATTGACAAGATTAAATTGAAGTCATTTTCTCTTAGAGCTTAGCGGTTTGAGTATCTGTGTTGTCAGCAAATAAAGCTTTAGCACTTTTCTCCTGGGGCATTATCTCAAATGTTGTGTCAGAGTGCCAGATGGATTTGCTTTCACTTTTTTTAAATACAGTTTTTATTTTTTAATTTTCTTTCTACCACCTTTCAGCTGTCGCACACATTTCCCTCCTAGAAATCAACTGGAGATGTTCACAACCAAACAACACTGAACAACAAGGCTTCTGCCTATATGCGGTGCTCTCCTTGCCTTCTCCACTAGAGACCTTCCCTTCCCAGTATAATCCTGCAAGAACTACTGAACTCAGTCTCTTATCTGGTTGAGGATGATAATTTGATTCTTGCTAAAAAATGAAGGCAGGGGGCAAACTCACCCTCATCCATCCCCAGAGCTTCTTGGTTAGCATTGTGGTTATGTTTACTCATCCCCTCATCCCACTTACTTGATCTATCTCCTCCTTTACAGTGATGGGGCAAAAGAAGGAGAAGGAGAGACCGTATAGGAGTGAAAAATCAGAGGTGTATAGCACTATAGCACTTTGGTATCACTTTAACTCTCACACCACCATCCTATGGAATCTTACAGATTTTATGATGCAACTAGATTTCTCTGCTAGCAAGCTCTACTGCTATACTTCAGGGTAGTAGAGTAGAGCAGAAAATTCTGAATACTTCACAGACTACAAATCCCAATAAACTGTAGAATGAAGCTGTAACAGTTAAAGTGCTATTCAGTTACCATAACTGGGCAGTGTGTATTTACTATTTGCATTAGAAGACAGTTACATTTGTTTGGCAGTAAATTCCTGACTCCAAAGAGAGGAGGTGTAAACAACAGAGCAGTAAGAACTACCACTTTATGAATTAAAGAAAAAGAGAGACAAAGGGGATGAAGATCAGTGTTGTATTCCTTTGTGATAAGTGGCACTCCCAAGCATCCAGAGAACTTAAAAGTAATGTGCTAGAAGTAAATAGTGCTACCCATAATCCATTACATGTTGGAAGGAGGGTAGAGTTCCTCTTCCAAATTACCTGAGGACTAGTATTTTGTTTTCCTATGCAGGGAGTAAGTTTACTTTTGATACATGAAAAAATGTTTCTGTGGAGGCCTTTGATGATTTTTTTAAAAAATGCAACATCATTTTCTCATTTTCTCCCCATGTTCTCTCTCTTTTTTAAAAATAATGAAGAAAACAACAGCAAATCAAGTCGGTATGAAATTGTATTTGCAGTGGCAATCAGCTGCTTTCTGTAGGCTTCAGAATCAGTTACCTTTAAAAAGTTGTCTGCCAGGATTTGAGCACCTCTGTCTAAAAAAATTATGCCTAATGTGTCAATACCTACTATCTCAGAAGGCTATACTAGAAGGCTAGGTGTACTGTACCTCCTCTGCCTATGAATGTTTATATGGGCCCATGAGGAGAACTGTTATCTCAAAAGATAAGAATATAATAAATATACTATGAATAGAAAAGCTGTACTCGAGAAAAAGATTACCATTGGATCAGTGCCAAATTATGTGAAAGTTATATTATCCAGGCTTCACTCCTGGAACTTGTACTCTAAATAACACAGTGTGGTTCAGATGCAAAAATGCTGCTCTGTTGCAAGGGAAAAGAAAACAAAGATATACACATGAGTCAAATAATAAAACTGAACAAATATGAGCAATCCTTGAGAAGCAGCAAGGATTCACAAATGACACAGATGAGCTATAACTAAAGTGCTGTACCCAGTTTTATTAACAAAACTACCATTATGCCTTCTTTCCTGTTCTTAAACTTCTAAGAATGCTGCATTTTTAGGTTTGGTTCCCTTTTAGAAGAAGGTCACTGGCGGCTTAAAACATTTTGTAAGATTAAAATTTCTACAGATTGATCATAAGTGGTAGCACAACTGGAACACTCCAAATGACAGTGAAATACACACACACACACCGCCACATCAAGTTTTCATAAAGAAGCAGCTTCTGAAATGTTTGGAGCAGGGATGGAAAAAATAACCACAAATATTTGAAAACTGCTCAAAAGATATTTTTCAAGTCTTGAGAAATCCTGATAAGGAAAAAAATCCTGGACCGACAAGACTCTTCATAGTCAGGGACTTATTCTGTCTCAAATACTCATTTATTTTTTTTGTGCAGAAAACAGCATTTTCTGCACAGAAAACAGCACTTTCTATGCTGAAAATAATATGCATGGTAGATGTTGTTTCCTGAGCAGAAAATGCTGTTTTCTGTGCAAAACAACCTTGTGAGAATTTTGCACAGAATAAGTCTCAAATTGTGAATAGGTCTTGAAAATTGCATGGTTTTCAAAGATTTCTCACAGTGGGAAGAAAAACTTGTTAAAATTACTTGTTGCTTCCTTCAAGAAGAAACTTAGGGCTTTATCACACACTGGTTTGTTGCACAATTGCACTACTTAATTTCATTATTGATCTCTACTTATTACATGATGTTGTCACTCTCCTGTTGTTCAATTGCATTCCCATAGTTATTGGGTCTTTTCTTTTTATTTATGAAAAATACCCATGAATCACTCAAATAATCCTGCGTTTCATTATTGGATATTGGTGTGATTGTGTCATTCTGCTGCAGTTTGGATATTGAGGCAGTCATGTGATGTCAGTGGGTGTTGCTCTTCCGTTTCCCCCTTCTTATAGCCAAGCAGAGTGAACTCATTGCACATCCAGTCTCTAGACAAAGAGGACATCATGCTGCAGGTGAACAATATTGCTTTTACTCCATTTCACAGTACATTTTTATTTTTTTTTATTTTACTTTCTTGTAAATGCACACTGCCCCTGCCTTGGTGGTCACCAGTGTGCTACAATTGCACCATTATGACAAAACCCCCCAACTATGACTCTGGAGAAGCAAAATGCAGAAATGGTGGCAGGATAAGAAAACACGATGCTAAAATGAGGAGGAGGAAGTCTCCCAACATGCTGAAATTGTGTAAAGAAAAAGAAATAGCACATGTGTTAGGTAGTGTGGACAAGGGAAGGGAGGTGGGGTCAGTGGGGTAATGCAAAAGGCTGATTGGGGGAACTAGCATCACCATTCAGCAGCATAGCATTATTGCAGAGATAGTGTGATAGCGATTGTTTCAACACTGTTATGTTTTTGTTTCCTTAAATAATGAAGTTGCTGCAATTCAACAGGGTGGTGTGTTAAAGCCCTTAGTGAAGAATCACATCCCTAGTTTGGAGAGTGCAAAACTCAGCTCTTCGCTTCCTTTTCTGTATCCTGCTTGAAACCACTGCTTGTCTACTATGTTTCATTTCAGAGACAGGACTATTACTTATTAATTATGTGTCATTTAATGGATTTTAAAGCCACTTTTCTGTATGAATGATCACTCTTAGTTGGGTAGAGGATCCTTCAGAAGATATCATACTTATTAAGAGCAATCAGCCATCAATCTTCCTTAAAAAAACATGCTTGTCACCAGTAATTAATGTAACCTTCAGCACCACTATCATTCTCCAAATCTCCCCAATTTTACAACACTAAAATACTTGTGGAACACATGAAGTGGCAATTGCAATCTGTTTGGCCAAATTAGAGATGCTTCAAGCACATAATAAGAAGAAATGTAGAAGGTGCAATGGATGATTATTTGTTACACACACACACACACATGAAAAAGATCACTAGCTATGTTCAGACCTTCAAGAGTGCAGAGGAGGAATCTGCAACAGATTTCAGGGATTTCAGCAAGTTTCAGCAGAAAACAGATGAATATATAGATATGTTTTTATAATGCATTTATTTATTAAACAATAACAGCAATTCAGGGAATGATCATACATTACTGGAGGTATATTTGCTAGAGCTGATGTTACTTTTTCTGTTTATGAAAGACAGTTCAATATAATTCAAAACTAAAATGTCTTCTGACATTATGCAGTACCTGCTGTTTTTATTTGTGAAACTTCTGATTTCAAATGAGTTAAGAATATCTGAGAAATTTTAACAGTAGGTCTTAGGATATTTTGTACACAGTTTGGCAGAATTCCACTCTGACCTAGGTCACATGAACAAATAATCAATACTTTTATCTAAATTGCTTTTTGCCTATCTTTTATTTAATGTCTGTAGAAAGCTAAAGCCTATCCAGAATTGTGTCTTTCTCCTTCAAATGCTTTTTTAAGACCTCTGTGGGATTAGACCAAAGGCCTGTCTTGTCCAGCATCCTGTTCCCAAAGTGGCCAACAACATGCATGTGGAGTGGGAAGCCTAAAAAGAGCATGATGCCTGTGGTGTAGGAGGTGGTTCATGAACATCATGACTCAATAGTTATTGAGAGCCTTATCCACCATCAGTTTGTCTAATCCCCTTTTAAAACCATCCAAGTTGGTGGTTATCACTGTATCTAGCAGTTATAAATTCCAGTCCTTGAGTATATGCTGCATTTGAAGCAAAACAAAACCCTCCTTCAGTCTATCCTGAATCTCCCATCATTCAGCTTCTTTGGTTCTGGATTATCTACCATTCAGATTCAAGATGAAAAAGGGACAAATATTTCTATATATTTACATTCTAGACATAAAGCATAGTGTTATATACAGCTGTCACATCTCCCATTTTATGCTTTGTTTTTTCCTGAACAAAAAGGCCCTGGACAGTATTTCCTTTCGTCCAAGGAATTTCATTTGCCCAGTGATTACAGCCACCCTGTGATTCCATTATATTTGCGGAGATACAACTGTTTTTAAAAAAGTATTTTATTGGATTTTTAAAAGTATGATTAGAAAGGAAGACGTAAAGGCAGAAAAGGGGAGGAATACATAGGATATGAACATGGGCTAGGGATCAGGAATAAAATCTATTCCATCTACAAGCTCGTGGAGTTTATTCTCCTTCTCCTTTGCTGCCAGACACATGCTTTACAGGTTTTGTTTTTCCTCCTGTTGTTATTTGGCATCATATCACCACTGACTTATGCCAACCCTTTGAATGAAAGGCATCCAAGATCTCAGGTTATCAGCTGCCCTGCTCATGTTTTGCAAACTCAGAGCCATGGCTTTGTTGACAAAAGAAAGCATTTTCAGTATTACATTACCAACATCTATCTGAAATAGACAGTTTCTTTCTAAATAGTTGTAATGGTGCAGTGTATACACGAAACATCACTTTTTGCTGAACCAAATGATGTTTTAAATCTAAGGAAATTTATAGATACTGAAGAAAGAGTAGTTTTCCACTGACTGACTTGCATAGGATTGTCTAAATCTACTTTCAGTTCCATTCTAATTTCATTAACATCAAATTCAGTATTTTCCAACTGACATGTGTCAGATGTGTTGGTTTCACTTTATCTGAGCACAGCAGGAGGCTCTGAAGCACTCAAAGCTTCATGATATAAATATTTTAATTAATAAACAAATGCATCATAGGGAAGTTGGTCAGCCCCTTTTCTACATGTTTTCCTTTTCCACAGTGTGCTTGTTGAAGCATATAGCTGTGTGTATATGCTTTTATTGAGGAGGATGGTAACTATACCACATATACATTTAAATATAATACAAATTTAAATACATTTGTATAATAATAAACTGTAGGGTTAATTATTAGATTAATGAATCCTTAGATGTCAAGAGCTGTGGTTTAATACTGAATAAATTGCTGAACATAGCTAGCAATGTTTTTATGTAAATATTGAGCACTTTATATGAGGTTCCATGAAAGTTTTTGCTGGATGCCATTGAAATCTTTGCAGTTGAGGGTGGAGTTACAATATGATTGCAGTTTCTGAACTGTGTCGCAGCTCCATGACAGCGTCCTGGGGAACCATTTGTCTTTATGAAGTTATGAAACACATAACTTGGAAACAGACTTTAAAAATATTAGAGTATCTCATATTGAATATGTGCAGGAGTGCCCTCTAGATAGTTTGGATAATGTGGGGCTTTCCAGATATTTTAAATTATACCTCCCATCATCACTGACCCTAGGACATGCCAACTTGTAATTTAGAGTGCAGACCAGGGTGTTTTTGTCCCCAAAAGTAACTTTTAATGGAAATTGTATCTTGGGATTATGGCAGTTGTATAATGAGCTGGGGCTTTGGAGTACCAACATCAGGTTCCCAGCCCATGAATATGAGAGTTAAAAATAGGTTTGAAGATAAATAAATGCTATACAAAAGATATTGATAGCAGGACATGAAACAGTCTTCAGATTCAGTAGCAATATTCTCCCTACCAATTTCTGGGGAGTGCAGTGTTGGAAGGTTCTGCTTTCATGTGCTGTTTGTGGGCTTACTCTAGACCAATGTGGGGAACAGGGTACTGGACTAGTTGAACATTTGGTCTCATTTAGCTGAGGTTTGCTTGTACAGGTATTGTATAGTGCAGAAAATTATAGTGAACCAGTTTACAGATATTTATTAATTATTAAAATACAGCAGATTAGATAATGTCATTGATGGATTTCTGTTTCAGTATGAATATTTCAATGCTGTCCTTATTAATGAACGAGATGAAGATGGGAACTTCTTAGAACTGGGAAAAGAATTCATTCTGGAGCCAAATGACCATTTTAATAACTTGCCTGTGAATGTCACTCTGAGCGATGTCCAAGTGCCAACCAACATGTACAACAAAGGTAAGTGGAAGCATTTTCTTTCACAACATTTTATGACATCAAAACAGGAATGTATCCATTTATCATATGTACCCTAGTGATGGTCAGTTGGCTGATTATGGAACAAAACTAGTCCCCAAATAATTTGATCTGAATTCAAATAATTCTTCAAAAGGCAGATAAGAATATTTGTAAATGTTCTTGTTCTCGATGAGTAAAGGTGTCTTGAGAGGTTGAAAAAAGTCTATCATGGTGAGATATTTTTTGACACTGAATGAGAGCAAAAAGACCAGTTTTTCCCTATCAGAAGCAGCAATAGCACAAAAAGCATTGTATATTATGCAAAGAAGCTTTTACAAAATGTTCATGAAAAAAAATCCCCAAAATGTGAAGAATAATTTAAAAATGCACAAGAAGTCCTGTAATCTTGTCAAGCAAGGAGAAAACTGCAGTGAAGCAGCCTTACCTATTCTGACCCAATACAGGCAGCTGGAATCCTCCCATTATTCGCTGTCAATAAATTGGTGTGTGTGTGTAGGCGGGGGAGAATTTTCATTGCAAACTCAATAGAGAGAAGTGTCTTTGTCTATGACTCTGCTCCCTGTATCCTCTGTGGAGACCACACCTCATGCTTTCCTGCTACACTGAAGCTGCCTTACATAGAACAAGGAACTGAATTCTTCCGCCATTCAAAATCTCTAAATGGAGGCCCTTTTCTGTACAAATGCATCAAAATCAATAGGATTTATCATGGTTGGATCTGGTGTATAAACTGCAGTTGCATAGCATTAACTTCAGCTATGAAAGTGGGTTGCTGCAGATTCTCTTAAAGGTATATATTATGAAATGTAAACCAAATCCAAAAGAAGAATTTGAGAAGCAATATATTAAAATGCAACTCTGTAGTGATCAAAATAGAACAATAGTAGTTCATGAAAAAAGTATTTCCTACCCAAAGTGATGCAAATGATGAAAGAAATCACTATTCTATTTTAAGCAGCCAGTTCTAGGCACTGCTGTATCACCTCAGAAAGAACTCCCAGCTGAACGATATACTTTTTGTGCCTTTTAAAATTATTTCTTTCACCTTTTCCCCCCAATAAATCCCTTTGTATTGCAGTGAGCTCTTAAAGAATGTAGGAAAAGATTTTATCTGTTTGCCAGAATTATGGACTATTTTTCCTTGATAGATGGTAAAGTCTGTGATTTTTTTCAGGCGTTCCTGTCAAGGAGGGATATGTTTTACTTCAGCTCCACTGACAAAAATAAAACAAACAATATGTCGCAAAAATTTGAAGCTTCTTATCAGTTTTTCTATCAAAACATAGAGATCATGCAAGCTGTAAGACAGGAAATTCAATCATGTGAAGAAAGAAACTGAGAAATCTTGACTAATTTCCAATAATTATATTACAATAAATGAACCTCATTCACACTATATAAAGTAACAACTTGCGTACCCATGACATGTAAAATGGACCATTTTCTGGTTCTCCTTTCTCACATACAGTACTAGCTCTTTTCATCAGCAATATAAATCTGCAAAAAGAGATATCATATTTTATTTTTCTTCTTCAAGCCATATATTGACTAATCTGGAAACAAAACTAGTTTTGGAACAAATGTTTAAAGAAAAAAATATATTAAGAGCTTGTTTCTGTAGCACATTTATATTTCTTACTTCATTTATCATCAGAGCAATAGTGGAATTAATCCTGAGGGCCTACTGGTTCATTTCATTTTGGATAGGACTCTTGACACAATTGAGCTTTGGCTTTATGGGTGCCCCTCTCCATGTGGGAAGAAAATAACAGGAACTAATTTATATTGTGTTTAATGCTATATGTTGTTTCCATGGACACCTGGTCAAATTGACTTTCCCCTGAGTTCCGTGGGTGGTTCAGGTGCACAGGGACATTCTGAGTTCAAGTAAATTTGGTTCTTTCCTGTCTATTGTTACTTATTCTGAGAGGAAAGAGGAAGAAGCATGAGAAAGTTCTCACAAA
Source organism: Iguana delicatissima (assembly GCA_948472985.1). Taxonomy (NCBI): domain Eukaryota; kingdom Metazoa; phylum Chordata; class Lepidosauria; order Squamata; family Iguanidae; genus Iguana; species Iguana delicatissima. Next base: position 411,807 of record CAOKZL010000156.1, on the reverse strand, counting down.
CATATTAACTTAGCAGTCCTCAAGGAAATCCTTGGTTTTAAGGTGATTTCATGTGTTCTACAGAGGAGAATGCAGTTTTACCAATATCATCACAAGATTTCTTCTACTTTTTCATATAAAGTTTTGGAAGTTGTGGTTCACCAACAAGTTCCCACAGCATGGCTGAATCTTCCATCTTCCACAATGGAAAACATTTAGAAGATATAAACTGAAGATCTGTACATACAGTTGTAGAACAAACAAGCAGACCCAGAACTATATTATTATACTTACTTAGGACATCGATCTTTATAACCCATCTAAAAATGACTACAGTCAGCCCTCCAAGTTTGTAGGTTTTTACTTTCACTGATTTGATTATTTGTGAGTTTCTCCAACCCCTGCCTCACATCTCAAGTGCCGCTTTTTTAGGAAAACTTTCCCTCTCACTGACTCCTATCAGGCTGTGCAGCCCTTTAAAAACCTGGCTCTGGTCCTACCCTGGCCAACTAAGGACAGATCACAGCTCAGTTTCTCAGCACTAAAAACCTTCTCCTGATGCTCCCCACCACACAAGGAAGGAGATGGGCAGGAGAGAGGATGTGTAGGGCCGCTAAGCTGACCTATCCCTTTTCCCTCTCTTTTCCCTGACCTGGTTTGGACCCTAAATACCTGTTTCCCCTACTGTGTCCTAGCCCCCTCCCACAGACACACACACATTTGATATTTGTGATTTTTCCACTTTTGCAGGAGTCGTGTGTCTCTATCCCTAGTGAATGTGGAAGGCCAATTGTACATCATTTCCTAAAATTCAGACATTCTTCAGAAGCAATGCAATCAGGAACTTAGCATTCAGGGAAATATTTTTCACCATAGTGTTGTTTTTATTTTGTTTTAGGACAGGCTATTTTCTGTCTGGCAGAGCCAGTTCAGAAAATAGCACAGTTTTCAAATATACAGGAGCACAACGTGCATAACGTCACATTGGTTATCAAGGTTCATTGTGAAGAACATGGACCATACTTAAAAGGAGACAAAATCATTTGGGTCCACTCTGACCTGCATTCTGTAGTTGATACAAGTCCAGTATATGTAAATTTGACTCCTTCTTGCCCTGTTTTATTGGATACATTTCATTTTGTTCAGCCTGAAAACGTGGACAGAATCTTTGGAGAGAAGACCACAGCCACTCATGTCTTGGATCCTTGCCCTTTCTGGCTCATAAGAGCGACCTACAGAGGACTGGCTGAATGGTTAGGGAAAATACCTCTTTCCAATAAGAAAGGCTGCCTAAAAGAGGCTGTGATAAAGCCTTTGTGGAATAAGTGTTAACTATACATACTAATGTGCCAGCTGAACCCATTCCTGGGTATGTCTTGTCTGACAATGGTGACACATTCCTTGCTCACATTCTGCTTGGATTACCATAACATACTCTGTGTGGGGATGCCTTTGAAAAGTTCACAAAGTTCAATTGGTCCACAATGGTATGGCCAGACTGTAGATTGGAGTCAGTTACAGGGGAAACAGAAACTGCTTGTTTCAACTTTACTGGCTACAGCCTGTTTTTGACAACAATTCAAAGTTCTGATTATGTTTTTTTGTTGCTATTTGCCATCAAGTTGGTTTTGATTTGTGGAGATCCTATGAATGAGGGACCTTCATGACCCCTAGTCATCAACACTCTTGTTAGACATATCCCTGAGTTTGCAAGATCCTTTCTTTAATGAATAAATCCATGGATAGATTGGAGAGCTGGGCCAAGGCTAACAAAATGAAATTGAACATAGATAAGTGTAAGGTCCTACGCTTAGGTAGAAAAAATGGAATACAGTAATATAGGATGGGGGACACGTGGCTGGATAGCAGTACATGTGAAAGGGATCTAGGAGTCTTCATAGACCACAAGCTGAACATGAGTCAGCAGTATGATGCGGCAGCCAAGAAAGCCAATGCAATTCTCGGCTGCATCAATAGGAGTATGGTGTCTAGAACGAGGGAGGTACTGGTACCACTCTACTCTGCTTTGGTTAGACCTCGTGTTGAATACTGTGTCCAGTTCTGGGCACCCCAATTCAAGAAGGACATGGAGCAAGTCCAGAGAAGGGCGACCAAAATGGTGAGAGGCCTGGAAACCATGCCCTATGAGGATAGGCTTAGAGAGCTGGGTATGTTTAGTCTGCAGAAGAGAATGTTAAGAGGGGACATGATAGCTATGTTTAAATATTTGAAGGGATGCCATGTAGAGGAAGGAGAGGGCTTGTTTTCTGCTTCTCCAGAGACCAGGACAAGGAGCAATGGATTCAAGCTGCAGGAAAGGAGATTCCACCTGAGCCTCAGGAAGAACTTCCTGACAGTCAGGGCTGTCCGGCAGTGGAATCTGCTGCCTTGGAGTGTAGTGGAGTCTCTTTCCTTGGAGGTTTTTAAGCAGAGGCTGGGTGGCCATCTGTCGGGAATGCTTTGAGGGTGTTCCTGCATAGCAGGGGGTTGGACTGGATGGCCCGTGTGGTCTCTTCCAACTCTACGATTCTATGATTCTATGATTCTGTGTGTAGTGTAACATTATCCTGCTCCCTTCCAGTGAGTCTTGTTGCCTCATAATGTGTCCAAAGAATGATAGTCCAGCTATGAAGAATAAAGCCCTATAACGACTTGGATCCACACTGTCTGAAAGATCATTATCTCCTCATACTCATCTGCTGGATTTCTTAGGTCTTCAAGGGAAGGCTTTCTCTTGGTCTCACCAGCCTTACAGGCATGCTTAGTGAGGAGATGGGAGAGGACCTTCTTAGTGAATATCCCAAGCTGTGGAATTTCCTTCCATGCGAGGTTAGGCTGGCCCTTAAATCACATAGGCTTTTGGTTATGAACTGACTGCTGCAGTATTTTTTTTTAAGAGGAGAATTTCCTCCTTTTTCTGTTATATTTTTTAAAATTATTATTTAACTTGGTTTTAATATGGTAACTTATTAACTATTTTCCATTTTACAAGTTATGGCTTTGTTTTAATGTCCATTGCCCTGGGTCTTTTCACCGGGAGAAAAGGAAACAAACAAAGAAGCGGGCAAGCTGGTAGAATATAAGGAGCTGCAGAGACAAGATCAGAATTGGTTAGGAAATTGAGTGCAACTGGAAAAACAACAAAATGGATATGGTTTTACATTGATAGTAAGGAGGAAGAAGTGTTTCTGTAAAGGCAACACAGTGTGTTACTTCGGCAGAAATCTGAACATCAGATAAAGGGGGAGGAATAAAAGGCAAAAGGAAAAGGTTTTTTTTAATTATTCCAAAATATAAGGGAGTAAGCCATTGTATGTTACATCTCCTGGCACAGTCTAAAATGTTGATTTTGACGTATAAAGCTCTTATGATTTGGGTCCAGACTATTTGAAGGACCATATTCTGTCTTACTAACCTATCTAGACTTTGAGATCTGAAGGAGAAATCATCTTCTTACTCCAGATTGAAATCCTAGGGTCTTCCAGAGCCAACTGATAGGTTATGAACTTTGATTAGACTGAGTATGGCAGAAGAAGCAGCATTAACATTTTCAGGAGGTCTTACAGTAGTATATAAAGGGTGAAGACACTTTTTCTTATATCAGTAGAGCAGGAATGGATAAATTGTGTCCCCTCAACCATCCTTGGAAAACCCTAACCCTCATTTAAACAAACAAACAAACAAAAAAATCAGGGCAAATTTTCAGGCAATTTTCTCTCCAAACCAGCTCAAAATGGGGCATTTAACTCTCAAATCATCCATTTAATTCTCTTAAGCTCCAGAGCCTCCCATGCTTGAAAATGGCTGAAGCTGGCTAAAAAGGACAATCGGAAGTGATGTTCTTTCATTTTGAGCATGACTAGAATGCACAGATTGTGGCCTGTGGTGGGGAGACCTGAAGTAACAATTGTGTCCCACCCTTCCCAGTTGTCCTCTCTCACAGTAGAGGAGTTCATCAGAAAACTTTCAAATATTTGTTCTGCCGATTTGCTTTCTTCTTGTCATGGCCCTGGGCTTGGCTGAGCTCATTGTTGTCCCAGGGGCCGCCACCGATGCAGAGGAGGGCCTGGACGCCTCGGAGGCCACCGCCGTCGCGGGGGGAGGCCCGGACGCCTCAGAGGCTGCCGCTGACGCGGGGGGAGGCCTGGACGCCTCAGAGGTCGCCGCCGCCATGGGGGGAGGCCTGGACACCTCGGAGGCTGCCGCCGCCGTGGGGGAGGGGGGCCTGGACGCCTTGGAGGGCGCTGCCAATGTGAATGGTCCCGTTGGCAGCGCCGGGGGCAGCTCGCCGGGGGAGGCGGGCTCCGGTCCCAGCCTGGGGTCTCCGCCCACCTGCGGTTCCGACTCAGAGGAGATTGCCGCCCCTCCTCCCATGTTCTGGCAGCAGTGACAAGGGAAGGAGGCGGTCCGCTGGTCCCAGTGGCTGATGGAGAAATGGCTGTGGGCTGAGAGCTCCCAGCTGGGAGCTGAGCTGGGAGCCCTCAGCTGTGAGCCTGCGCTGGATTGGTCACGGCCAGTCCAAGGTACTACTTAGGACGGGCGCTGGGTGGGTAGAGCCATGGAGCAACAACCGTCGGCCTTCCACGTTCTTCTCCGCCTGTGTCCAGATCCAGCCCCTCCCGCCAGCGACTGCGTCCAACCTCCTTGCCAGCCAAGTACTTGGTCTATGTTTGGGTGAAGTAACCTTCCTTGGTTTTCTGAAATAGCCTGCTTACATATTGAGGCGTGACTTGTGTTTGGGACTGTTTACGTTGTGCTAAGGCTCATCTGTGGGGGGGTGCCGTAACCCTCTGTTTACTGGCTGCCAGTAAACGCAGTCAACTCCAGCCGCTCGTCCTGCGTCTGCTTGACCTCCACCCACCGCTGACAGTTCTTGCTGCCATCCTTTCTAGATATTTTGAATTCATTCAAGTACTAGGAGTTCAAAGCGACACAGAGAAACAAAATATGAACCAAGAACAATGAGTGTAGGAATTTAAACTTTTCATCTGATAATCATTTTATATTCAGTTTGTCTGTTTATTTTAGCAAAGATGGCAACAGAATTGCTGTACAAAATGAATATATTTCTCACACTTTCTCTTCCTGTTCGTCAGCTTTTGGCTCTTTAAATTAGCAGGAGAATTTAAAAACCTCATAGAATAAAAATAGAAAAACCTAAACTTAATGAAATAGGTTCAGAGTTCCATCATGTCATATTATGATATATTATATACTCTTAACTAAATGTTTTTTTGAAAAAAAGATATTTTATACAAATGTTTTTCCCCAATTCAGATCTCCATGGGACTTGTACTTCTAGTTTGATTTAGCTGTTTGCTTCTGCCAGCACAAGATTTGTAGGGGTAGACTCCAAAGTTTAATTTTTGAATTAGAACTTAAAAGGTCTCCGGATCTTTAAAGCCCTGCGTGAGTGATAGAAAGCCATGTGTGTGTGTGTGGGGGGGTGATCTCATTGGCTGTCTTTCGCTGGCTCTCCTGTGCCATGAGGTTGATTTTCTAAAAGTTGATAAATGTAGTCCGTAATCAAATCTCTGATTGCCTTGGAAGAGAAATTCTTCTGAGTCTGTAGAGTCTTCTTAAAAATATATTCAGATGTGACGAACCACAGCCACTTTTGATGAAGTAGAAGTTTTTCAATTTGTCACTTAAAAGGAGCAATGAATATCATTTGGTCATACTTCCCCGGCAGTTCTTTCCAAGTGACTGTCAAACCAAGATTTCCTGTTTTCTTGAATATTAGAACCTAGATTCTTTCATCCATTGAATGATGTACATTGATTATAATCAATACAACTGGGAGATATGTAAAATATCTTCCTCTGTGGTAGTAAAAATATGTGTGTATGTGTTGTGAGAGGGAAAATCTCAGCTGTCACAGCATGTTGATTTTCTTGCCTGATATCTGTTCAGCACAGTGCTGAAAATGCATGTTGGACACAGGATTTTAGAAAATTGATATAGCTGCATTCTCTCTCACACTTCTCTTCATCTATGAAACATTAAATTAATTTTTCATTTTTTTATTGAGACTGTATGCTATCATGAATAGGATTTATACTTCTTAAAAACAATGGTACCTCGTATCTCCATTTTACTAGATATCTGTGTACTATTTTATTCCTATTACTGGTATTTTCTTTGAAATGTGAGATGTGAAAGTATGATATCATATGAAATACCAGATTAACTATAGAATACTGCCTCTGCACTGTAGAGACCATGAAGGACAGTTTTACCAAGTACTTTTGTTTATAGCACACAGAGAATAGATTAGGTATATGCAACTGACTGCCCTCTTGAATGTACACGTGGTGGTAATTGCAGTAACTTATTCAGCTAATAACTGGAAAGAGTTACTTTCCAGTAACTGAAGTAGTTAAGACAAAAGTCATGTTTGTTATTGGGAATGTTCCAGGATTCTGGCACATCTCCCAGATGTGATGTTTATGTGAAAGCTTTTCAGCAATATGTTACAAATTACAGATTAGTTGTGGTTTAGATTTCTACTAGCAAATGTATAGTTAACATATAATTATGGAAGATACAATATCTAGGTATACCTCAATTAGCAAAGTAGATGTGCCCCTTGGCTTTACTCCTTTAACAGAAAATTTAATACTGGAAGCAGAAATAACATGGAAAGAGTTGGGATATTCAGGTTCCTATACCCCTGAAAGAAGAGCAGTGCAACATGCACCAATGCCTTTTTTTAATATGCAGAGGATGTGTGCTGAATCAAGCCCACCTGCTTCCCCCCCTTTTTTTTCTGTTTTGTTGTTCACGCACACTCAGTAAGGGATTCTACAGGAAGCTTCTGTTTACCTTACCTGTTGTAGGCAAATCTTTTAGATCACAGTTCTCTCCTATGAATTTCTCAGTATCTTCTCCTACTTTTAGAGATGGGAGAAGGGGCTGAGATCTTGTGGTGGAGTGAATGGATCAGAGATAATTATACCATGTCTTAAGCCTTCTGATTAGCAGGATTCCTCATTCCTGATTTAAGTATCGTTTTTTTTAAAAAAAATGATGATTATTATTTGATTATAACTAGTGTCCCTGGAAATGCTTACATCAAAAAATGTTGTATAAATATAATTTAATATAATACATAAGCATGCATTACACTTGTTCTCACTTCTCACCTATGTTGCCATTCTTCTAGATTTGCTTTTGGCACCATTTATTATCTATTTTCTATACTATTTCTACAAAACATTTAGCAGTATACACAACAGATGAAATCCCATGTACACATGTTCAATAGAAATGTCTCAAAATAAACACAGTAAAAGCAAAACAGAATGATGCCCCAGTCATTATCAGATGTGATTTTCTTCTTCAAGAAGGAACCTGAAAGTTATTAATTGCATCACACCTTTGAACAGAGAGAACTGAAAAACAGAGTTTAAACTCCCATGCTTTTTATTGCTTTTTGGGGGAGATCCTTTATTGTCTGTGAGAATTGTGGGGCTGAAAACTTCAGGGCTAAGGTATGTTAGATGTTAGTTTCACCTGGATCAGAATAAAGCTGAAAATATTTTTCCATTTTCAAACTGTATTCAAAAACACCCATGCCTATGTACTTGGATTTGGAAATTGTAAGTTGTTCTTACATACTCTTAGCTTGAGAAGGATATCGGAGATATATATGTTGCGGCTTCCTCTTTTCTTATAAAGCAATTGACAGTGTGTACATAGGGTCCCATGGACCTTCTCATTACAGTTCAATAGTAAGATTAATTGTGTTATTTTCTTAGAAAAGAAATATGTGCAAATTGCCCCCTCTATCAACCTAAATCACATACATTAATCTGGACTGGAGGCATGCCTTTCAGCGTGGATATAGGAATAACATCTTTTTTTTTGAAACAATGTGACTTGCTGTGTTATACTTCCATAAAATTAGTAAGAACTTTCTAACCTTAGTAAAGATTTGAAAGACAGAAGGATTGGAGAAAAATTGCAAGATATACCTGCCATAAAAGTATGCATTGGAAACTAGTCTAAACTTTTACATTTTAGGGCAACTACATCATTATCAATGCTTTCGGAATTCTTTTGGGATTGGCTATGCTGAGTATATTTTCAGTTGGTTCTGAGGCAAATGTAAATATTCTAGCATTTGTTTATAGCACAGCAGAAAGGCGTCCACAAAAGATGGACACTCATCTTCCTCATATATACATATATGAGAATACGATTTCTTCACTTTGTCTGTGGTTTTAGAATATGACAATTATTCATTTCTCCTGTAATATAAAACAGAGCTTGCTTTTATATTATTTGGAACTGTCTTGGAGAAAGAGGGAAGGAACCATTCATGATTAGTGCAGGAATGAGATTGCTTCAAAATTACTACATCTTTAAAATGTTTTTGTACATCATCATTTTATTTTTGTTCTGGAATAATTCAATAAGAACATAGATGCTACATTCATCTTCTTTGGATGTGTGACATCTTGATATCTATTATATGTCTATAATGAAGTATAATTCTAAAGATTTGTAAAAGCACTTGTTATTTATACCAAAAAAATCCTAAACCTGTTTTCTCCAAATCTGGCTATAAACATCTAGCACAATACATAGTTGTTGTTGTTGTTTTTTTAAAAAAATTCAATCACTTCTTATTTTCTCCCATAAAAAATATTGAACAATGTTAAGTTAAGCTGTGAAGTTATTTGTTGAACTGTGATATTAGAAGTATATTCAAAAATTAGGTTCCAGTACTGGCTTGTTTCCCTCCTACCCCCCATGCAAGTAGAGGGGAAACCAAGAGAGGATTGTAAAAGGCTAGACCCTCCCTGATCCTCACTTGGCTTCCCTCCGCCCTGCCATTAGAGACTTTCTCCCCTGCCTTAGGAAACCTCTTTGAAACTGCATAGTTTTTGAAGATATCTGGTGTCAGGGAGAAAATTAATTGAATTATTTGTTTGCTCCTGTGGGAACAGTTTAACACAGCACGTAGCTGCCAGGCATCGATAAAACATACAAGTGAATTGACTTGAATTCAGACTTGTTCTCTATGGTGACCCTAAGGTGAACCTATCATGGGTTTTCTGGGATCGAGAGTATGTGATGTGCCCAGGGTCATTCAGTAGGTTTTCATTGCTAAGTGGGGAATGTAACCATTGTCTCCAGGGTCATAGTCCAACTCTCAAACCACTACTTCACATACTTCACCCTTATTTACCAATGAGATATGAGAACTTGGAAGAAGACTGACTTCAGTGCATTGTGAAGTAATAGAGGCTGGCCAGTGGGGTGGTGAATCCACTCTGGATTTTAGTCCAGACTTTGTGACTGTGGCCTTCAGAGCACATCTTCATCACAGAGAGGTGAAGGAGCATAACTGTTACTTTCTGGATATTACGGGATGCCCATTTGTGGTCTGGAGTTGCATGGCTAGAACACATTTTATTAGAAAAAGGAGATAAATTCTTTCTGGTCAAGCCATCTGCAGCTTATATCATTTACTCTCTCTCTCAATCTGTCTCTCTTTCTCTGTGTTATGTGTGTGCACACTCCACATAGGGTTCAGTTTTGTGTAGAAGCCAGGGTGCATGGTTAGTCTGTGGAAATACAAAAGTTTAAGGGTTCACATGCTGCTTTGCTCTAATTGCAGCATGAAATGGAACAGAATTAATTATTGCCCAGACACAAATTTATAATGTTCATGAGCCTGGATAAATTGGCAGACTGGGTTGTCCAGACATACTTCATCAAGATGATTTTGATGTATGCAGCAAACTGTGACAGCAGCACTGCACATGGCTAGGTTTTGAGGCATCAGAATCTACTGAAGTTATGCACAGCTGCACATACACTTACAGGAATCAGTGGCATGAATTTAGAAATGTCTCCAGTTCACTATAGATTCTCTAAACATCTGGAATTTTGCATAGACAGCCTCTGGTTGACCTGGGAAAGCATTTAATCAAAATCTAATTAATTCATTTTTGGCAACTTGGTCTTCCACTCCCTTTTGTTTCAGCAGCAGGTAGCTGTACTTACTACATTTTAGGAATACTGAAGGAATACTCCCGCTAAGTAGTATTCTCTACATTCCTTACATTCAGAATGATTAAGGACTATAAATCTCATTTTGAAGTATTTAGTTAAAATTGTACCTACTCAGAGTTCACTAATACTGCAAAGAAAAGAAGATTTCGTATGAAGTCACTCCATGGTTTTGTCCCTTTCTGGAAGAAGTTTTATCACAATTGCTGTTTTACACAGAGTATTTATTTATTTAACATATTTCTGTATCACTTCTCAGTCCACAAGGGCTCCTTAAGTGATGAACAAATAAAAACCAATTAAAACAATGCAAAGATAAAAAGATTTTAAAAACATATTCATATACTCTTTAAAAACTCCTAAAAGCAGTCTAGAAACAATCATAGAAACCACTTCTGAAATGGTTAAAACAGCGATTTCAAAAACTGGATACCGTGCAGAAAAGAACTGATTTGGCTGCTCACAGGAATCTTAAAAGAGCCTAATGTTCTCTAGTAGGGAGCTCCACAGTTGAGGTGCTGCTATAGAGAAATCCCTATTATCTGTTGCCAACAGCCTATCTTCAAAGGCATTGGGATACAGCAGGGCCTCCTCTGAAGATCTCAAATTTCTCACTGGCTCATATGGGAGGATGCAGTCTTTGAAATATCTTGTCTCTGAGTTATTTAGGGCTTTGTAGATCAACACCAGCACCTTTAATTGAGCTTGGAAGCAAATTAGAAGCCAGTGTAGTTCTTGCAGGACCAGTGTTATATGGTCTTTTAAATGCACGCTTAACACCAGTCTGGTTTCTGCAGTAGTTGCTGCTTCCAAACACTTTTCAAGGCTGGCCCCATGTAAAGTGCGTTACAGTAGTCTTGTTGAGAGATAACTAAGACAGAAACCACCATGGCCAGATCTGCCTTCCCAAGAAAAAGGTGCAGCTGGCTTACCTGTTAAAGCTGGGCAAAGGTGCTCCTGCCCACTGCAGTAGCCCACTACAGCAACTCTGAGTTCAAGAGTACCCCCAAGTTATGAACCTGATCTTTCAACCGCATCCAGAACAGGCTGAGATCCCAATCCCAGATTGGTTTTTCTCATGACCAACAGCATTTCCATCTTGGTTAGATTAAGCCTCAGTCTATTCACCTTCATCCAGTCCTTTAATGCATCCAGTCAATAATTCATTAATATCATGGCATACAAAGGAAAGATAGATCTGGGAATCATCAGCATACTGATGACACCCCCTGACAGAGCTTCGGTTGACCTCTTCCAGGGGCTTCATGCAGATGTTGAAAAGCATCGGGTAGAGTATTGACCCTTGTGGAACCCCACAGGCTAAAGGCCAAAATGATTTAGTTAGACACACACCTCCCTCTCCCTTATGATACGACGAAGAGTTTGAACATTTATGTTATAGGCGCTGGTTTCATCACTCTATGAAGAGGGTGCTTTCCAATTTTTAACTGAGGGACCATATGATCATAAGCACAGGCGTGCATATGCATATGCACATACACATACACATATGAAAATTGGCATGACCATTTTTATGGTACCACTTTCTGTGGAGACCAAACAGAAAAAGGTTGCCCTGAATCCTGCTTTCCAGGCCATGATTTGTCACCTTGCTTGACTAAAATTACAGCAGGGAGATGGCTTATGGACTTACTTCTGAGACAAACATGGATATACGAAGAATCTGGAAATAATTAAACATGCTCATGTCTGTCTCATTTGTAGACAGGCAGTAATAAACTCTTCCTATGTTCCACATTTTGACAGACTTGTGAAAGTATTCCTCTAGCTGAAAATGGTAGCATGGGAAGTAAAAACCTATCACAGAACTAAGGAATAATTTTCAGTCCAGTGTTTTTTTCTGTCAAAAAGGTACAGCAAAGTTCTGAATTCAGAGGGATACACATTTTATTTTGTGCTCTTGCTTTTGTGGACATGTTGGCCAGATAAATCTACTGATTTTGGTATCTCTTAAATTTTTTCCACTTAAAATTGTTTTGTCCTATTTCTGCATCAGTTTGTAAAGTTTGTAAAACTAATCTTTCAAAAAGTTTGCATGGAAATATTTATTCATTTTTCTGCATGTTTTGATTATATGTCCTTTTTGCAGTAAGTTTTGCTTCAATGTATGTATTTTTCAAGCAGTGCAATATATTGTAATAGTAGTATTCATTTCATGCTGTTTTGTACAGGTCCCCCCTTCATGTACTTTTTTGTTATCTTTTGTTAATATTTTGCTAATAAAAGCATTAGTTTTACTTCTTCAGAAAACTGCATTGCAAAAAGATTCAAAGGCATTCTTCCACTGTGTCTGGAAGTTCTGTATAGCCACCATGACTGGTAACCATAGATAGAGCTATCCTATATGACTTAAAAATTTATGCAGCTTGGCATTTTGTTCCTGGAAAATTATATTAAATGGACATTTCCTCCCATCCTGTGATGGTGTTGCACACATTTATAGTGAACAAACCATCTTGTTAAATGAAAAAAATCCTTCAGATTTTCCAGAAAAAGGGAGCGAAGGAATAATCTGGAAAAACTTAGAAAAATAAACTTAAGGGGTGTAAATCCCCATGCTGACTGAAGGATTCTGGGAATTGTAGTACAAAAACTCATTTTTCTGGGCTCCATCCAGAATACTCTTTCTCCTTCTCCCTCTGGCTTGGGCAATCTGCAACAGTCTTCAGGCTGTGGGGCCCAGGTGGGGAGCAATGCAGAACCCGTTAATAAATCAGCTTAGTTTCACCACCTCAAATCTGAAGCCTTACCTCATAGCTAACAAATCTTGAGTTACAATCTCTCTTAGCCTCATCTGGTTCCAGTAATGTATAAACAAAGACTAATTTATTCCAAAAAATCTATGTTGCCTATGTTTTCCCTTCCAAAGATAAAATAACGTATAGGTTTATCCATTAACATAATTCACTGGGTATTCTGTTTTCAGTTTTCCAGCAATGGAAGCTGAGCTGTTCTCCACACTTTTGCCAAAGGTATTGAAACTGTTGTTGATATATAGATCAACATCACCATATTGCATTTTGTTATTTTCCTTCAGGCACTCCACTAATGTAGCATGGTGAAAAAGAAACAATTTGATTGGCTAGAATGAACATTTAGACTAATTTGTCATCAAATAGTATGAACATTTTCTATTTCCTGTTTGTGTTTTAGGAACATTTTGCTGATTCAAACCAATATTGCTTGAGAGTAACTCTTTCTTTCAGGCAGAATTCTTTTCTAGTCCTGCCTGGAAATCCCTGGTGGTCTCCCATTCATGTACTAACTAAGACCAATCCTGATCGGCAGCTGAAATCAAACAAGATGTGATATATTCAGAGTACCGATCCTTTAAAAGCTTCAGCAGATAGGAAACCAAGAAAGCTTTGCTTAAAAAGTCCCCACCGTCTAAAACGAGTTAGGTGACTGGGAGAAAGAGTTCTATTGGAACGTGCCCCTTTTGTGGAATTAATTTTGACCTACCAAGCTCACTTTCTGATGTTTTCTAGGTCCTTGGCAATTACATGGGCATCCCCCCCCCCGCCTTATACTGTGCTGTGGAAGCTGCTGTTGTCTATAGTTTTGATTAAGCTGAACTTCTCAGGTGGTTTATGACTTTTCGTTATGTCTAGCAGCTTGACAGATATTGATGTTTCTTTATAACAATTGTTCATGGTAAATACAAATTTTAGAAAGTCATCCTCATGTTATAATCTGGCAGAATTAGAACCCAGTAAATATATCTTGGACTTACTTGAAAAAGTGTTTTGTGTTTTGACTGACACTACATTTGTTTTCCAGGTTGTCCAGAGAGCCCTTAACATAGAAATGTAATTGGAATTGTTAAAATTTCTAATGAAAGCATTTGTTTCAGTTATGTGCCAGTCTAGCTCAGGTGTCATTTGACTTTGGGGGCCAGTTTGTCCTCTTACTTCGTTTCAAATTGTCCATAGGTGATAGCAATCCCAGCATGCATAACGTGTGACTCAAGCTTTATGTGTCAATGTCAATGGTCTCCCCATTTTCTGTGGTTACAAAATTACCCACATCAACCGTATGCAGCTTATGTTTCATGTTATCTTGTCTATGTTGTTTGGTAAAAGGCTCTTTTCTCAATGTCCTTTTGTGGAATATAAGAAATGCCTGCACAATACAAAGTTGCAATAAGTATAAATGTATGACAGATGTCCAGAATCTTTTTTTTTTTTTAATTTGGATGTACTTATTGGAAACTCATAACAGGAACACCTTTACTGATTAGAAATAGCCATTTGATAATATGGAGATACTGTAAAAGTACATTACAGGTAAACTAAATTGTATTCAAGCTGTATTATTTAAATATACTTTTCTTTCAGCATTCATAATACTTGCAAGTACTTGGATTTTACATTGCATTGAAGACGAACTGAGAAACATTATCAATTAGGTTCCTTTTTGCTTTGTACATTTCATTCTATTGTATCCTTGGAGATCAAATGCAATACTTGTCTCCATTCTACTTCTTAGGGTCAATAATATCTGTGAAAGATAATTAATTGCTACATGCATTTGTACAGTTCCTTGGTAACTGTATTTCAGGTTTCTGTCACTGTACTTGTTTGTCCACAGGCATTTTTCATCTTAAATATCAATAGAGAACCTGCTAACAATTGCAGAAATGGCAGTGAAACAAATTGTACATTGCCACAAATGTCTCATCAAAGGAATGGGGGAAGAATGCTTCTGATTTTATTGCAAAAACTGTTGCCAAGAAACTTCACTGCAAAGGACAAATCACAAAATACTTTTTAAAAAAGCCAAATATATTTTTACTGAGTTCCAATTCTGCCAGATTATAAAATGAAGATGGCATTGGGTAGGTGTACCTAAGGTATAACTTTCACATTCAAGCAGGGAAAAGATACCAAGATACTTTTTTTGTAGAAAATGAAAATAGAAAAATAGAAGAACACTTTTTCAGATAGTTCATTGCCAATTTAAGAAATATACTCTGCAGAAATGGACTATAGAATTGATGGTGAAGTCATGCTGCATATTGTTCCAAGAGTTGCTCTGGAAATCAACTAAATGATGAATGGTGAGGATTTTAATTGTCTCTTTCCAAGGCACCTGTTCCATGCCCTGGGGTGTAGGTCAGGAGTAATTTGTTCGTTCAATAAAACAATGTAATCCACAGAGAATAATGATTGATTTGATCATGGGAGATCTCTGTTCATGTTCTGGCTTGAGAATTTGGTGTATTGAAAGAATAAGATAAATCATCCTCATCTAGGTAAAATTTCATCTTCCTGCATTTTGGAGTGTTCGTATAGAATCAGCATTTTTTTGTTTTTTGTTTTGATTATTTGTTTCAAAATGCATTGTCTGATTTTCAAAATCTGTTCATTAGTCTCAACTATACTAAACCCACTGATTCAGTTATTGAATGGTGAGTCATTTCATGGGTAAATCCAATTGATTTAATGGATCTACTGTAATTGGAACTAACAATAGGATTTTGGCCATTGTTTGCATAGCAGATATGGCTCTGTAAGTTTAGGCATAGAGTAGAATCATTCTTGGAAAGAAAGATCTTTACAGCAGTCCAAGGAGACCCAAGAAGATGGAATTGGCCAACTTTAGATAGAAGCTAGTTCCACATGTGAGCACTGATCATTAAAAAGCTCAGTTCCCTAGTGAGATCAATTGTACATCTGGTGGTTATAGCGCCTTCAAAGAACGTGCCCCTGCCTTTCCTCAATGGCACTTCAAACAATAGGAGCGGGCTATATTTCAGAGGAAGGAATTAGCAAACCACTTCTGAGTTATTCCTTACCCAAGAAAACCTTGTTGAAATTCATGAGGTTGATGTAAATTGACAGGCACCTTGAAGACATATACACACAGAAGGTAGAAAATGAGCTTTCTTCCTCCACTTTTATTAGATCTCATGTGGGTTGTGTCATTACTGAAGTGCTGGTGGCAAAGTAGAAATGGCTCAGGTTCAGGTTATTTGAAGGACTGTATTCTCCCTTATTAACGATCCTAGCCTTTGAGACCTGCTGGGGACACCCTTCTCTCTGTCGCACCACCTTCACAGGTGCATCTAGTGGGAACACGGGAGAGGGCCTTCTCAGTGGCTGCTCCCAGACTCTGGAACTCCCTTCTCAGAGAGTTCAGACTGGCACCCCTCCCTGCCTGCCTTCCAGAGACAATTAAAGACATTCTTATTTTGGCAGGCATTTAATACATGATTATTGCTTGGCTGAAGAAAGGTGCTGGTTATTTTCATTATGATTTGTCCTAATATGTATTTTAACTTTGTTTTAATTATTGCTGTCTGTTTAATTAGTGTTTTAACTTTTGTTTGTTTGGTTTTTTAATTATATATTTCTTTTAAAGTTGTAAGCCGCTTTGAGTCCTTTTCAGAAAAAAAGCGGGGTATAAATAAAGATGATCATGATCATAATAACAATAGCAATAATAATAATAATAGAAGAAGAAGAAGAAAGGGATAGCCTATTTTTTTTCTTTTTTCAGCATAACAAAGAGTGGAAGCCCTTCACCCCTCTTCAGTAGACCAGAAGTAAGAATAAAGTGGCCTACAGGCTGTACGTGGACATTGAGCCCAAACCCCCATTTCATCATTTATATTTGTTTTTTTAAAAACATGAGAGAGCTGTGCCTCTAGCAGGTGTGAGTTTCCCCTAAAGCAAGATGTGCTCCTCCTTCTCTTATTTTAGTGAAAAATCTGCTTTCCTCTACAAACTGAAATTGTCCCTCTGCCCAATACACTGGGGATGAGATTCTAGTCATGTCCTGATTCACTTGGAGGGACTTGGGTTGCTCCTGGAGGATCCTGAGGCTGGGAAATGGAGCTTGCCATCCCAGCCTAGCATGAGTGTGAAGGGCAATGGATATACTTTGGGTAACTGCTCCACTGGGTAAGAAAGCATTGAGAAATGTGATTGTTATTTTGCTTCAAGGCACTGTCTTGAAGTTAATTAGCTATGGTCCTCTGTGAGAGAAAGAAGATGGTAAGACTTAATTCTCCCCCAGTCCTGGGAATGAGATTTCCTCATGGTTCTCAAAGGATCTCTTTGTATAACGTAGCCTCAGCAAATTTTGTCTTTGGTCAGATTGGCTCTGTCCCCTCTGGTGGACAGCTAAGTCTGTGTTATTTCAATCGTTCTTCAGTCCTTAAAATAGGGAATGGTTATTCTAGCTGTTTTTAACTGTTTTTACTTGTGATTTTGGAACTATTTTAGGGAAGTTTTCTTTGTTATTAAATGTCTTCTGGTCATATAGTTAGTGTTTTACATGCCTTTTTCAATTGTATATCACTTTGGGGTTTCTATTTGGGTTTGCCAGCCCACAGTCCTATCTACAAGCGCTAAAAGTATATTCATCAGTAAAAATATGCACCAAGAAACCAGTGCTGAGATCTGAAAAGCCAGTGAATTCCAGCTTAATAGCTTCACATGTAATTTACTATATTCTTCTTTGGTCTCCCAGGTTCTTCCAGGCTCTTCTCATGGCTAGGTTGCCACATTTTAGCTAGTTTCTATTGCTGTCCTTTTAGAAGCAGTTGACCAGGAGGTGCAATTAGTATGTGATAACTGGAAATCCTACTTGTATTTTAAAAATCACTGTAAAATCTAGGGTTTCCTTCACTTTGCCATGCCTGTCTTACAGAGAGTATATGAAACTGGATCCAGAAATTGCTCTGTAGGATAAGAAACCTGGTCATGGACTTTTGTCTTGTCATTGTATGAATTCCCTGTCAGTTGCTACACAGCAAATAGCTTTTTAGGAGCAAGTTACAAGGCTGGGCTAAATGAGTATGGAGTGTGGTATATGGAATAGTTTTGTTAAGATAAAGTTTCAGATCCTTTAAGGGACAACTTCTGAGCTGTTAAATTGATAGAAACCCTCGATCAGACAGATTATATGAACTGCATGCTGGATGTTTCCTATCCCTATTGTGAAAGGAGAATTCTTATCTAATACCATTTCATATTTATCTCTAACACAGCTGATCAATTGATAGGTACACAGACTAGATCATAGAGGTTCTAAATCATAAGAGACCACTTCATTCTAAAATATACCTAAGTTCTTTGTAAAGGCTATTCCATATCTAATATTGTCTACTTTCCCATAAATGAGAAATCATAGTTTTCAGTTATCTCATGTTACTAAATATTCCTAATAAAGGAAAACACACATACACACACACACACACACACACCCACACACCCAAAACCCTGTATTAAATGAAATTTGAATGACAGGTCTGAGAAGACAATTTCTTTTAAAAAATTTCCTAACTAAACTTAAGTATATGCATTTTTAATAACTCAAACTATTAAACTTTTTGATATTTATCCTATGTAATAATTATATTAATTAAAAATGAAATCGTCAGACACATTTGTGCTTGAATAATATAATTTTGCTTTCTGACTCAGGTGTAAAAGTGCTTTACAATCCAATACTCTTTGTTTGATCACATTCAGGTAACCTTCCATGTTAGTTTGTGATATGCATTACTAAGGCCCTTTCCACACCGGGCTATTAAAACGGTGCAGAGCGACCTCTGACGGAGGTCTTCTGCACCACAGAGTGGACTGGAGCGGACTACTTTTGCAGCTCTGCAGCTCAGTCTGCTCCGGAGCAACCTTAACTGGTCGTGCGGCGTGTTTTTTAAAAACCTCTTTTTAGAGGTTTTTAAAAAGCATGGAGCGCGCGACTCCGTGTCGCTGCGTCGCCGCACTCCAGTGCAGATTTGCAGGCTCACTCTAGTGCGTGTCTGCAGATCTGCTGGGGGCAGGCTTTAGGCTGGCAAGCTTCTCCGGTTGGTGGAGAGCCTCCACCAACCAGAAGCTGCCATTTTAGATGCTGGAGCAGTGCGGAGTGATGAGCTTGCACTGCTCCTCATCCTGACGGACTCAACCGGACGCCGAAGAAATCTGGTGAGTCCTGTTTTAGCGCGGTTCCTTTCCCACATGCGGAAAGGGCCTAAGAATAAACTGTGAACTTGCTCATGTCATTGTGCATCTTACCCGTAATATCTACTACTTATTACTTACATAAACTTTCAAATGATTATTTATCATGAAGATGTTCAAGTCACTCTTTGCTTGACATTTAAAAATATAACAACTTATATTGTTTTGAACAAAATGAGCTAAAAATTTCTCAATAGCCTTCCCAGGAATTTCTTGCTACATCCTTTATAAAAGAGCTGGGGAACTGATTTGGGGTCCTGGGATAGATTCCTGGTCCACTGATCCTTCACAGGCCGGATGATATTGGGTGGGTGACCATGCTACAAGTATCACAAGCATGTTCCTACAGCCTGGCATCACAGATTCCATGGCTGTATCAGGTGGAGCTTTCAGACAATGTTGCAGCCAGTGACTCATTTTTTTTCTCCATCATCTCTGCACAAAGAAAAGGAGGAAGAAAACTCAGCTCACCTCTCCCAGACTCTTGATGTGGGGTTATGCACCCAACATCATCTGGAGGAGTGCCAAACAATTACTGCCCAGTCAGCCTGACATTACTACTGGGAGATTCTAGAGCTGATCATTAAACAGACAGTCTATAAGCACTTACAAAGGAATGTTGTGCTCACTAAAAGTCAACACAGGTTTTTCAAAACCAAGTGATGCCAGACTGATCTTACCTTTTTTTTTTTTTTTTTGGATAGAGTTACTAAGTTGGTAGATGAAGGGAATGCTGTGGACATGACATACTTTGACTTCAGGAAGGCCTTTGACAAGCTTCCCCATGATATTCTTACAAACAAGCTAGTAAAATTTGTGATAGACAATGCTACTGTTAACGTGGATTTGTGACTGGTTGACCAACTGAACTCAGAGGGTGCTCACCAATGGCTCCTCTTCATCCTGGAGAGAAGAGACTAGTGGGGTGCCACTAGGCCTTCTGCCATTTTGGTTGCTCTCCTCTGGACACATTCTAGCTTGTCTACATCCTTCCTGAACTGTGGTGCCGAGAACTGGACATTCCAGGTGCTGCCTGACGGAAACAGAATAGGATGATGCTATCCTTCCCTTGGGATAGACACTATACTCCTATTGATGCAGCCCAGAATTGCATTGGCTTTTTAAGCTTTTTTAGCTACTGTATCACATGGCTGACTCATGTTCAGCTTGTGATCTACTAAGACTTCAAGATCCCTTTTACATGTACTGTGGTCAAGTTAGGTGTCACGCATCTTGGATCTGTGCATTTCATTTTTTCTGTTCAAGTGTAGGACCTTTCATTTTTTCCTGTTGAAATTAATTTTGTTAGTTTTGGCCCAGCTCTCAAATCTGTTAAGGTCATTTTGAATTCTGATCCTGTATTCATATGGAGGTGTAAAAATTGTGGAAGGAACACCAATAGTTTAATGTATACAGATGAAATTATATTAATAGCAGAAAATAGCAGACTTGGAATGATTACTGAAGAAAGTCAAGTAATAAAGTGCAAAATAAGGGTTACAGGTGAACATTAAGGTCATTTCTGCACTACACCGTTATAGTGCTGTATTCCACTTTCAACCTCCTGTGGAATCCTGGGGTTTGCAGTTTAGGGAGGGGCCTTTAGAATTCTCAGCCAGAGATCCCTTTGGCCTCAGTAAACTACAAACCCCAGAATTCCACAGGATGTTGAAAGTGGAATAATAGCACTATAACAGTAGTGTGGAAATGGCCTAAGGTGAAAATAAGGATCACAGATGCTTTGTATAAGTATGATGTGCATAATGAAGACATTGAAATAGGTAAAGATTTTTTTTTACCTAGACTCAGAGATTAATCAAGATAGAGACTAGTAACAAATCAGATGACTGGAACTTGGTAGGGCAGCTGTGAAAGAAATAGATAAGATCCTGAAATATAAAGATAGATCATTAAATCTCATCCAAAGTCAAGTTCATTCAGGCCACAGTATTTCCTTGTTTGTGTGTGGTTATGAAAGCTGAAGGAAAATGAAATTTTGAAGGGTAACACAAGTGAAATATATAAAATGTTGTCAAAACATAAAGATGAAAAGGAATATCTTAGAAAAATTGGGGAGGAAGAATCAGTACAAAAAATAGATATTCAGGATTGGGGAAAAATTTGGAATCAGCATCATTTAAAAAACCTATCTGTACAGATAAAAGAAAATTATTATAAATTGGTTTGGCAATGGTACCTAACACCAGTAAGGTTAAATCACATAGATAAGAATTATTCAAGGTTGTGTTGGAGAGGTTGTCAAGAAATTGGTACATATATTCATATATGGTGGAATTGTGAATGTGTACAGAAAGTGTTTAAAGAGATAAAAAGAGGTAACAGAAATTGATTTAGAAATATGTCCTGGTATAGGATTGTTATCTATATATGATAAGATTAATTGTACCCAGGCAATGAAGGATTTAATTACAAATTTATTAACTGCAGAAAGATTAATTATATCAAGAAAATGGAAAACTCAAGGAGATTTTCAAATAGAGGATTCATATAAAGAAGTGTGGAAAATTGTGATTAATGATAAGTTAACATGTGGAATTAGGGCAAAAAAGGAATAATGAAAGGGAATGATTTTGAAGAAATATGGAAGATATTTGTAGAAAAAGTATTAATAAAAGAGGAGGTTGTCATACCTCCACAAGAAGAGTTACAATTTTGGAAGGTGGAGTAACTTTAGATATAATTGGCCCTGCGGATGGATTACACTTAGGGTACACATAGTAACAGTATACCTAGTAATAAAGTTACATTCAGTAATAGCAATAGGTTAAATTTAGTTTGAAAAGGATAGAATAAGAAAGAAATTACTAATAATAATTGTGAGAATAAATACATAAATAATAACAATGGGTATAATGAGAATGAGATTCAGATAAATATAACAAAAGTATATAATCAGTGCGATTTATAATACGTTGAATAAGTATATTACGTTAATGGACTTAGAGAGAAATAGAAATGTAAGCATTTTTCTGTTGTAACTTTTTTCTTTCACCTTTATGTTTATCACATTATGTGTTTTTTTTGTTTTTTTCCTTTATAATTAATAAAATAAAATAAAAAATAAAAAAAAGACAAATGGGCCTGAGAGCAAGTAGAGACTGAACTCTCCCCAAAAGCCAAATTGACTGAACTGAAGTTATCATACTTTGCACATTTATGAGACATCATTATTCTTTAGAAAAGGTTGTACTGTTTGGTAAGGTGGATGACAGCAGGAAAAGAGAGGGACTGCACTGCAGGTGCTTTGACTCAAGCTGGGAAGCCATAGCCCTGAGTCTGCAGGACGTGAGAGGTCTGTTGATGAGAGGGCGTCTTGGAGCTGTCCCTTTCATAGGGTCCCCATAAACTGAAGCTGACTTGATGGCACTTAACAACAAATTGTTAGGAGAAACAGAGGATTCTACTCTTCGTATCTCCACTATTATCAGGGATATATTCAATATATATATTTGTTGGGAAACTCGTCTCTCCAAGAGAAACATTGTTTTTACAACAAAGCCTGCTTTGTTTTCATGAACAGCATCTGCTTGTAAATATAAATGTTTAGATGAGAGCTTTGTTCAACCATATGTAGTCAAACTGCTCTTCACTCCCTGCGTTTTTGTTGATGAATGTTAGCGCAAACCAATTCACCTCTCTTCCACTCCATTAAAATCACCCATTTAACTAGCTGATTTGAAAGCATCCATTATTATACTGCTTACTGAAACCACAAAAGCAATAGCTTTGGTTTGACATGTATATGTTTTTCTGCTTCATGGATTAATATGGGGCGGGGGCTGAAAAAAATCTATTATTTTTGAAGGTCTAGCAAGAGTTTAATAAGAACCTTAGTCAATTATTTTTTGTGATCGTATTATTTATACCTGAATCCAATAAAACTGTTATTTTACTCAGGGCTTTTCAAGATGGCTATTTCCCATTATAGTTAGTATAGTGCTACTGTACTGAGACCTTGTAGAAAACAAATGTGACTCAAAGATCCCTGGGGTTCCTGTACGGCCTGCTTTCAAAATTTTCAGAGCATAGCGTTTTGGCATAAGCTTTGCCCCCTTCCCTACCATGCGCATCTGCACCTTAGTTAAACAATATGGAAATAAAATAAAATAAAAATTTTAAAAAATTAGGAGGTGTGCCATGGTGGGGAACAACCGTATGAATGTAGATGACCACCGAAAGGACCAGAATTACAGGTAAAAAACCTTGCCTGTCTTTGTCCTGGTCTCTGTTCATCACATGTGTCGGTGATGTGAATAGGAAGCTTTCCCACTGGCAGTAGGCAGGCACGTCAGCACTGTTCTTCTGAAGATGGTTTCCATCCTCTATCTTGCATCCAGAAGATAACGGAGAATAGAATAATCATGACAATACCCAGAGTCTTATGTGTGTTAGAATTCTTTATATATACCTCATCTTTCAACAAGTTCCTGGGGACAGTTTACAAAGCGGAGGGCTACATCTTTTTCTTCTGTAGCTGGGGATAATCAAGCTTGCCAGAGACTGAATGAAATCCCCAACTCTGCAGCACTGGCAGACAGATCTGGAGGAGGAGGGAATGCTACAGGCTGTTCAAGCTGACATGTCATTAGACAAGAAAGCTGGTTCTGGAAACGAGGTGATCTTGGAAAGCTAATGCAAGGCTATTTAGGTCTGGATCTATAATATTTCCTCATTTCCTGTAGTGTTTTGCTGGGAGAGTTTGTTAACCTCTTTCTTCATGTTTCAAATGGTTGACCTGTCCCTTGTTCTTTTTGTTTTATTCTTTGGCACCATTTCATCTACTGGCATCTGAGTTTTACCTGATTTTGGTAGAAAAGCTCTTCATGCACATAAGAGGCATAAATACATGGTGAATGAATACTGACATTATCAAAACATGCTTACACTAAGAGCAAATGTGGTGTAGTAACCAAATAAAGGATTGATATGCAGCTACTAATGCAGCTACTAATTCGTAGTGAACCATGAAATCTCACTGGATGACCCTGGGTCAGTTGCTGTCTCTCAGTCTAATTTATGGTTCTGTTTGTGTATGGAAGAGATAGGTACCTTTGACTCATGGGAGGAAAATCAGAATATAAATATAACTAATTAATCCATGAACAATATTCTTCAAATTAGACTGTGAGATCCAGCTGTATCTAGCATTCCCTTCTCTTTGGACAGCTACCTGATCATTGACAACCTTCTTGCAGGGCAATTTTTTCATAGCAACAGGGAAGAAAGGAAAGGGGGAAAATCATATTTCTACCCTGTAATTGTTTCAAGAGCTAGCAGTCCATTTCCTAAGCTGGTCAAATACACTATCCTTCAGAGGCAATCTCCCCTCACAAGTGGTTTTTACACCAACCCTGCCGTTTCTTCTTGTTTTCTCCCGCATTGTTTTTCCTTATATCGCTGATACTGTTAGCCTGTGAAATGTTCTGTTCGCTGGGGGTGGAGCTGGCAGCCAACAGTAAGCAATTCTCCCCCTCCCCCTTCCAATGCTTAACTTTTGTATTTATTCATTGAAAACACTTATGTGCTATTTAATAAAACTTTCAGAGCTCATAGGAATCATAAAAATAAAATAAATCCACAAAGGCAATAGGTTAAACCTCAAGAAGAGTGAGAAAAATTAGCAGCAGCCAGTAAGAACCAACAAATCAAAACCAGCTGGCATGATGGGAAGCCTGGGTAGACGAAGGTCTTCACCTTGAAAGACGTCAGATTCATTGCCAGGGAAATCTCCATGAGGAAGGCACTTCACCTATGAGAAACCCCAAGTAATAAGGCCCTCTCTTGAGTCATAAACCTTGGCTGAATGCCTTTGTTAGGTGGTATGCTCCTGGAGGCAAACAGTTTCTCACTCCTCTGCTTTTTGGCACCATCTGGAGGAGTGGCATCTGTGAGTGGTATGGAAGGTATTTATGGCTAGTAAACCTTGTTCATTATCTTGTTTTCCTTTTTTAACCCCTAGATCCTGCTATTGTGAATGGAGTATATTGGTCAGAAGCATTAAACAAAGTGTTTGTTGACAATTTTGATCGCGATCCTTCCCTTATATGGCAATACTTTGGAAGTGCAAAGGGCTTTTTCAGGCAATATCCAGGTAAGACAAAACTGCTGTTTGTGCTGATGATGTTGGGCTTCACTCTGTCTCCTATCCTGCACTCCATAACAGCCTGTCCAGTTCTCTATTTCCTGTCTTTGAGGCTATTTCAGAGAAGAAATAGTGGTAGTCTAGACCTGAAGTTAAAGTGTGGAATGCACAGAAGTGAAGCATGTTTCTGCTGGAATAAAATACTGCTGTTTGAAAAGGAAAGAGCAAAAACACCCTTGCTCAGGTGACAGAATTCCAGTGTCAGTGTCCCAGTGAAGTGAGTGTGTCTGGATTCTCTCTCTTTCTCTTCATCTCCTACTTGCACTGAGAAACAAGTAGATTTGTGACATTCAATTTTGGTTCTCTTACATCTTTGAGCCTTCGCCTCCAAGAAGCCCCAACCAGCATGACCCATGGTGTGGGATTCTGGGAGTTGAAGTATAACAGAACTGGATTAAGATGTAAGGAATACACATGCAGTTCCTTATCTTCAATGAAAAACTGTGTTTCGACACATCGATATGCATATTTCAGAATATGGTCAACTGCGGCGTGATTTTCTTTTTTCAATTTGGAAACTCTTTGAAAAATTTTAAAAAAAACACACAAAAACTTGGATTTTGCCAAAACCCAGCATATTTGTGCTGGAAACTGTATTTTGTACAAAAGTTTGGGTGTTGTGAGCAAACAGCAAGATTCTTCTGTAGATATGTCAGTAGAAGGTTGCAGAATGTGAGAAACAATTGACAAATGTGCAAAAACATTTCTATTTCTTGTAATCTCATCTGCTGGAGAGAAGAAAAAAAAGATGTACATTGCTAATCTGCAGGGCCGAAGATTGAGACTGTTGGGATCTTAACATGGTTGTGAAGAAAAGAAAATCTCTTTCAGCAGATTTTGCTGCTGCAGGAAAATACTTGTGGTTATGCAGTAGTTTCTTAGGCTTAACCTGCATGAGAGAAATTTATTCTAAGTTTAAATTGGTCTGTGTTATGGTGATACTAGCTTTTGCATATACTCTAAGGCCCTTTCCACACCTTACCTTCTTCCCATGCTGGGGTGCGGGGATCGCATGAGCAACCTCCGACGAGAGTCTCTTGCGCCCAGGGTCCTTCGGCTCCGCATGAGCTGCCTGCTCGCGCAAGAGTTCTGCCTCTTCCTTCTGCAGTGCAACCTGGGAGTTTCCCAGGCTGCGCTGGAGTAGGAAGCCGAACCGGTGTGGCTCTGGAGGCTCTGCACGCCAGGTAAGTGCACATGGAGCCCGGGAGCAATGCATGATTGTGCACCATTTCCAGCTTCTAGCTGAAAATGAAAAGGTGTGTGATCGGTGCCTGTCCTACCCTGGAGCGTCACGTGATTGTGAGTGTGTCGTGCAGATCGCTCCTCACAATTGCGTGATGCTCCAAGCGCCCTTTTGCATGGCAAAAGCCGTGCAAAAAGGGCCTAAGACTGGGCTAGGAAGCAAACTTTCTCAGTGGAAACAGCTGAAAGCCTTAGGATATCTTTCTGACTGTAGAAACATTTCTTTTCTTTTCTTTTTAATAGAGAGGAAGTTTTAATTTTACTTGGAAACTTAGAAAACATTACTTAAGGCTTTATTTGCAGCTGTGGTAATGAAAGCACATAACTAAAAATAATATCAAAACTTAGTTTTAGAGTAGCTTTACTGTTTCCATGTTTTCTTACACAAAGTTAATATTGTCACACCATATCTGCTTTCAAATATTCATTTTGCTAGCTCTTTTTGATTGGTGTTTACTGTGGAGTTTTAGGATTATGCACTAGTAATGTGTTTATCTTGTAGCTATTTATACCTAATGGATCTTTCCAGCACAATTCTAGACTATCTTGGATTGAAGCTTGCATTCTGGGAACAGACAGGTTCACAGGAGGAATTATTTGCTGATTTTCCCACAGCCCCAACGCATTTCATATATTATTCCCCCGGAGCAGATTTTCAGAAGCAACAGAAGACTTCAGAGGCAAAGGAGAGGGCCAAAATTCGATTCTGCCCCTGCTCCCAGCAGAAGAGTGCTCTTAAATAACACTTCTCCCCTGGTGCTGAGTTTTAATCTGGTTTTATATGTTTTCAGTTTTATTTTGGTTTTGTGTTCTGCTTCTTCAGTCATTGTTTATTGTATTTTAAAGCATTTTATATTTTATAAAACTCTTGGTGCTGCCCTGAAAGCTTTCATTATAGGGTGGTTCAAAAGTGTATTAGAGAACCAAATAACTAAATAAGAGTAAGACTATAGTCCTGTGCATGCTTACCTGCTACACTCTGCACATTGTTGCTTACAATCATGTTTTATACTGTACACTAGCTTGCTCAATGAATAAAAATATAAAATTGCACTTTCAAATATTAGAACATGTATTTGCATTTGCTAAAATAAAATATTTCCCACCCTCCCTTTAGGAATAAAATGGGAGCCAGATGAAAATGGAGTCATTGCATTTGACTGCAGAAATCGAAAATGGTAGGTCATGGTCACCCATGAAGACTTTCAATGGAGGTAAACAGCTATAATCTTATAATACCAATTTACATGTTTTTCCCATCTGATCCAGGTACATTCAGGCTGCCACTTCTCCTAAAGATGTTGTCATTTTAGTTGACGTCAGCGGCAGCATGAAAGGACTCCGCCTGACAATTGCAAAGCAGACCGTGTCATCCATTTTGGACACTCTTGGGGACGATGATTTTTTTAACATAATTGCTGTGAGTGTCTAAATTTCTTGTCTTTTATCTCCCTCTCTTTTTTCCATTTGATCTTTCTGTTTGATACTTCAGTCTCCCTCTACCCACCAAATAGTGATGTCTTTTATGACATCATATATTTTCAAAGTCCTTAGAGCAGATTCTCAGTCCGAGTCCCAGACTTGAAAGACTGCTGAACCTTGAGGATACTAGGGCTTGGAAAGATTGTAGTCCAAAAAAGAGACTTTCCCAAGCTCTTTATAGTTTGCTGACAGACCTGGAGGTGTCAGACTTGGGTCTGGGTTTTTCTGCTTCAGGCTATAGCTGAGGTTTACATGATGAAATGGTCTTCCATTTTAAGGGGGGGGGGAGGAATCCTTCAATTAGTTTTTCTACAGCCCTTTACAGGTACTCAGAACTGTGCTTAGTGGACATGCTTAGGTGGGAGTATTTGTACACTGAGAGGTTCCACTACTCTAGCTTAAGCACATTCACTCAAACACCTAAGCAGATCTTTTCCTGTCTCCCCCTCAAACACACACACAGCTGTACACTCCAAGGTAAATGTTGTCTTGATATTCTGCACTGTATGTGGAAAGAGAAATTTGAACTATTTCATTTAACATCTTCAGAGGAGGAAAATTCTGCAATCATTTTCGGGGTGGAGAGGCCTACTAGTAATTTCAGTAGCAAAGCTTCTCTTTTGTCCTGGGGTGGGGAAATCCCTGCTTGCTGCTTCAGTAGTAACTATGTTATCATTTTGCACCCTCCTCAATGCCCTGGCTGTAAGGTTATTCCAGGACATTTTATTGTTGTGGAGTATGACATTAAAAGAAATGATAGTGTATGCTTGCAAGAAATTATTCAAAGCATATAGGATCAGGAGCAGTGTATAATTTCTTTTCTTTTTTAAAGGAGAGATGCAGGTCTCTCCAAAATTGTCTGCTGAAGAATGTTGTTTCTGCTCTATTATGTTTCCAGACCTCTGCCTCTCTGATCAGAAGTTCCTCATTCTGTGGATAGAACCTTCCTATGTGTATAACCATGCACTTCATTTTGTTCAGTTGTTCAAATGGAGATTGTATTGGAGATCGAACTCTAAAGCTATTTACGCACTGCACTGTTATAGTGCTGTTATTCCACTTTCAACATCCTGTGGAATTCTGGGGTTTGTAGTTTACTGAGGCCAAAGAGTTCTCTGGATGAGAATTCTAAAAGCCCCTCCCTAAACTGCAAAGCCCAGGATTCCAGAGGATGTTGAAAGTGGAATAATAGCACTATAACAGTGTAATGCAGAAATGGCCTAAGACCCACCCCATTGCAATTAGAATGAAGGTCTGAAAGATTGTGTGCTTGTTTGTATATTTGATGAGGAAGCATTTAGTCATGTGAGCCCATGCATTCATGTTCTGCTGTGGTGCAACCTAAAGATAAGTTTACTGTTTCAGAGTTAGACCACAGAGACTGAAACTAGTGACAAGATAGTGATATCCCTTTCCCCCCACTGGAAACATGAGGCCAGCCTTGCTTGGCACAAAGTAAGCCCTGATAATGAGGCTTTAAGCCTGAGTAATTAGATATATGTTCTGAGATCTATAGCAGCAGATCTGTAATGTGATTTATGTAAAAGTTAGCAGGCATGCTCACTTTTGAGTCACACAGTGGATGTTAGAGAGTTTTGAATTCCTCCTTATTGATGGAACTTTCTCATTCAGTTTGTTAAATACTTCTTCATTACTTTTGGAGATTGTAGCAATTATAAATAAGTTCTTACACAACATAAAAGTAGAATGTGTAAATTTACTGAACATTTACAATCATGCCCTAATAAACAACATATGGGTTGAGAGTCATCAGATTCTCCTTCTTTCTCCCTGTTTTTATCATTCTTATTCACCCCCATTTTTTTTTAAAAAAACAAGTCTCCCCAGTCCAGTGTTTCTCAACCTTCCATATGCGTTGGAACACTTTTTCAATAATCATAGCTAGCATGTCATAAATATGGGACTATGAGTAAATAAAGGTAAATAAATGCACATGTACATAAATAATGTATAAGGAAGCACTGAGTCATGATCATGTTCTGTCCATTTTAAACTTGGAAATTTAAATAGTTTATTTATAAACTAGATGTTTGTTAGGAATTCAGTTGTATGTGCTTTAAATGCTTAACATGAGGCTCAGTCATATATATTGCTACCATGGCCATTTCCACACTACACTGTTATAGTACTATTATTGCACTTTCAACATCCTGTGGAACCCTCACAGAAACTCACAGAATAGGAAAACACAGTTCTACTTGTCAAGAAAAGTTTGTTATCCTCCAGCAAACTATGATAAATTCAAATACTGCAGCAGTGTAGGGGCCAAATGTATCAACCCAGGACTATCTATGTTCCCTTTGCTCTTTGATCTGTTTGGGACTTCTAGGAATAGAAAGTGTAGAAATGTGAGAATAATTGATCGACTGACTAATTGATTGCTGATAGCCCCTGCACTCTCCTGCCCAATTTGTCCCCGGACTCCTGCAGAGACAGGAATTAACACAATCACCTGATGCTGCTGGTTCTCCTCATTGAAACCTCTGTTGGATAATGAGTCGAAGCATTAGGAGTGGAGGAATGCAATTAGAAATCATCTGCAATATTTAAATGGATTTCAGTTACTGGTTGATCAGTGATTGTTATCAGTGACTGTAGTTTGTTTCAGTTAAATGACTTCCTTATGTAAAAGAATCTAACCCCAGTGGTTTTTAAAGAGGAAGTCCAAGTTTCCATAAAATATGTGATTTCCATGTAAGAGATCTTCTCTGTATACTATACCTCTGTTTACAAGTGATGTGACCCAAGAAACTTTTATTTGTCTCATTTTTCTATTCATTCTGTTGATTGATTTTGGTAGGTGAAAATTTCATAAGATGCCAAACATTTAAAAAGTGAACTGCAGATAGAGGACCCATAACACAGGCTGTCTTGTGGGATATGAGTCCCACAATACCGTTCCCACAATTTTATGTTTAGTTTCTTGCTATATACAGTCTTTTAAAAAATAACAGTAGTTCCAAACATAATTTATTTTTATTCTTTGCAAAAGAAGCTGCTGTGAGATCTGAGTACTGATCGCCAATTTAGCATGAGAAGCAGAATGGTGATGCGTTTCTTAGTCAGAATACTTGGTTGCTGTAGGCAGTGTACAGGTGCAGTATTCCTGTGATTGCAGGAATACAGGAAGCCTTATATGAAGCTGGTCTATCTATATCAGCATTCTCTACAGCAGGTGAGAACATTCTTTATTTTGTTGAAGGTCACATCCCTTCAGGAAGAAACTGTCAGAGGCCACATGCTGGCACTGAGTGTCCCTGAAACCAAAGTGAATGGGACCAGAGCTAAAAGAAGGAAAGTCTACTCCTTTTCCATCTTTTTGCTACCCTTTTCCATTTTCTCTCTTTCCTGCCTGCTGTGTATCAACTCTCTCACTTGAATTATTTTATCTTTGTATTCCAGAAAAATAATTTTTAAAAGTTTTTTTCCTTGCTGGATGAGAGTTTTGAATATTTTTACACTTAAAGACTTTTTCATTTTAAAAATTGTTTCCTTGGGAAAAAAATTGTGTAAAAATACAAAATACACTCTATTCTGAGATACAATATTGTTTATTTTGCAAGAACAAGTGTTTTCCTCCCTCAAAACCCAAGGCTTTTGCGTGAATGTTGGCTTTAAAAAAAAAAGTTTGAAAAAGCATAATAATAATAACATAGTAGTAGTAGGCCATTTCCACACTTGAGTGGAGGAGTATTTCACCGCATTTTATGAGCGATGTCTTTTACTCCAATGTACCCCGATTCCTATCTGCACCCCCTTCAGTTTTTGTTGAGGTACAGTGGAGAAAATCATTTGCAGCTTCCGCGTCGTCATTTCTCCTGGAACTCCTATTCCCCTCCCTCCTCCACTGTGCTGCTGCTGATTGATCAATTTAATGCCCACCTCTGTGGTATGAATCAATGTAACACTTCCACATGTAGGAAAAAATGCAGCAGCACCATTGTGGTTGGTTTGCATCAGAGTTTTCCTATTTTTATATTACACCGGTTTCACAACTATGTGAACCGCGCTAAGAACTGAACATGTGTGGAACATGTGCAGATGTATTCATGACACAACAATGCTACAGCGATGTATCTCCCTTGTGCAGAAAGGGCCATAGTCTTAACAGCCATTACCTGTTTTTTCAGCAAGGTGTTTTCATGTGTCAAGATGCCTCTTTTCACATCAAGAAAGAGAAAATTTACAAATGATCTTTTACATTGCTAGTTCAAAGAGGGCCTTTCTCTGCCTGCTCCTCTCATTGAAGTGCCAGAGATTGAACCAGCAGCCAGTGATATGTAAGACTGCTCCTGAGGAATAGTGATCTAATGAAACCCTCCTGCCACACTGTCATTCCAGGTCTCCGTTGGCAATACAGCCCACATGAAGGCCCTTTTTGCACGGCATTTGCCCTGCAAAAGGGCGCCTGGAGCATTCTGCGATTGTGAGGAGCGATCTGCACAATGTACTCAAAATCGTGCGATGCTCTTACCTGGCACTTACCTGGCATGCAGAGCCTCTGGAGCCGTGCCGGTCATGCTTCCTGCCCCAGCACAGCCTGGGAAACTCCCAGGCTGCACTGCGGAAGGAAGAGGCGGGCTTTCATGTGAACAGGCAGCTTGTGTCGAGCTGAAGCAGCATGGATGCGAGAGCCTCTTGCTGGAGGCTGCTCGCGCAATCCCCACACCCCAGTGCCGGGAAAAAAGGTGCAGAAAGGGCTGAAGAGAAGGATATTGCTTCCTCAATGATGTGATTTTTTAG
Organism: Iguana delicatissima; assembly: GCA_948472985.1. Lineage (NCBI taxonomy): Eukaryota > Metazoa > Chordata > Lepidosauria > Squamata > Iguanidae > Iguana > Iguana delicatissima. Next base: position 379,161 of record CAOKZL010000156.1, on the reverse strand, counting down.
AACTGCTCACTCTATCGTGCCATTTTGAAACCCATTCTGTCTTCCAACACCGTTACATCAGCACCCAAATTTTGGTAATCCGAGTGGTTTGTGTTTCAACTCCCCAAATCCCTGGCCAGCTTGGCCAAAAGTCAGAAATTCTGGGAGCTGAAATTCCCAAGGTTTGGGAACTACTACAACAGATGACAAACTTATTTCAAATATTTCTGTATTCCTTTGCAAGCGTTTAGGTTATTTTTGCAAAATGCCATTCAGAGAATTATGTCTATAATTCTCATTAAAAGTAATGGAAGTTATAGTCAGTACACACGATCATAATTAAAAATTCAATTAACTATAAAGTGTATAATCGAGTACCAAAAACTGTTTCAGTGATACAGTTAGATGGCTTATTTGTCTGATATATATTGAGTTCATTTCATCCTCCAATAATTCCTTTTCTAAAGTATATCCATGAATAAATGGGACACAAATGTCCATTGGAGGCCTTTCCAGAGTATAAACATAAAAAGATAATGTTAAAAAAATTATGTGTTGCTTTCATGGGTAACTTGTAGAAAAATCTATCCAAAATTGATGGACTAGATGATTGAATCACAAAAAGAACTGTTAAACAATGCACTCAATTTTGTGTAGTCTCAGTTAAAATATAAGGTCAGATTATCAGTGCATGAAGAGACATTTCTGTAGTAAGATTTTTTTTTCATTTTCCTTTGAAGTAACTTCTAAGTCAAGCATTAAGTTTACAATATTGCTCTAAAAATAAGTGTTAATTCCATTTGGAGCTAAAACCTGGGCAAAAGGCTTTTATTGAAATGTGATTTAATTAATTTAATTTAACAATACACTGGCTAGGATAAAATATTTTAATTGTGTGTAATTGTTTCAGGAGTACAATAGCAATGTTGATTCTGGAAAATTTACAAAAACAAAACAAAAGCGGTATTGTTTTGTTAGCTGGAAGAGGAGGGGCAATATGGTGAAACACCAGGATAAAATATTTTAGTTCAAGTTAAAGCATTTCAGGTGTACCATACAATGTTGAATGTGGGAAATTTATGGAAAGAAAAGTAAGCAAAAAAAATAGTGGCATTGTTTTATTAACTGGAATATGGAGAAACATGCCATAATTTCTGTCTTTGCTCAGCTTAATGTGGTCCATACAGCAGTGCAACCCTTACTCAAAAGTGCACTAACTTTAGAAGGTGAGGATCAGGCATCTGCAGATAGAAATGACCTTCAGCTGACAGGACCTCTCTTTAACTGGCTTATTTTGGAGATCTGCTGGCTATGATCTACCAAGAGAAGAGCCAAAAAGGGGGATGAACAGTGGCAGGATGAGGGAGGAACCAAAGTAGAACAGATGCAAACTTCCTCCAGCCCAAAAGCACAAAATTAGGCCAGAGCAAAGGCAATCTTATCTGGATGAGAGTGGTCTGGATATAGCTCAACTTCTGTTGACCTACTCTTAGCTTAGCAGGTCTTGGGCATCCTGGCTATTTAGAGTCTCCTTTGTGATAGTCTTTTACTGAAGGAGAAGACACTGCAGATGGTGTCCATCTAAAGAGGATTATAAATTGTCTTTGTGTTTCATAATGGACTCTTATTCAGTATTTTATTAAAGAGAATGAATTACTGAGGAAAGGTTGTAGCCCATTGGTAGTACACGTTTTTTGTGCAGAACATTTGAAGGTATGGTATTTGAAACTGACTAAAGATACAGTCCAAGGGATTTGTTCCAATTCTTCATGTATATTTTGGAAGGTTTCTTCTTCCCAGCTGCATGCATCCTTTCCAAAGACTGCTCTCAAAAATGAGTTTGCAGATTTTATACAAGAACAAATGCACTTGGTGCATGCATCCTAAATTCCCCTGAAAGAGAAATGGACAGTGAGGGAGGTGGAGTTTTAAAGTATCTAAGAGAGGAAAGGGAGTTTAGACTCTGGAGTGTAGCCACATAGCCATCCTTACTACTCGATCTCCATATTTTCCTGTGTGTTAACAGATCAGAAAACAGAACAGAAAAAAAAAGAGAAAGAAACCCACATCCTACTTAGGTAGGAGCCTTGTCACCATACCTTTATATCTACAATAGTCCAGATAGAGTGAATATCCACAATTATTTAAGGCCTGCTCAAGAAATCACCGTATGTGAGGTGGCTTAATTTTACAGAGGTGTCTGGAAAGTAAGAAATGTGCTTCAAATTAAATTACACCCCTAACAACAACTACATAGAGTTTCCCACAATTCTCTGGGGAAGATTTGTGAGAGCATCTGAGGCAAAGCATAGGATTTCTTTGTCTATTCAGTGGTCCAAAAGCCAAAACTCCTTTCTCTCACTATTATAAGCTAACTACTTTAAGATAAGCAGATGTGCTTATCCAATGTTTCGCACATACACTCAGTTTTCAACAGCTATGGCCAGATAAGAACAACATTGAGACGGACAAACATGCTCCTTTCAGCTGTAACTCAGTTTGGCTTTGATAGTTCATGGTCTTCATGTAAATATGTGACTTGTTTCTGATAGCTGATGGCCACAGACTTTCTTAGTTTGAGAGGATTGTGAAAGTTGTTTTGTGACTCAAACGAATGCAGACCATTTTGGATTGTGGGTGGAAATCATTTTAGTTTGTGTAAACAGGGAAGCTGGACATTGAAAGACATTTCAGTAAAGTGGCCCACATATCAGCTTTTTAAAATCCAACGTGGATTTTCCTTTAAGACGATATAGAGGACTATGATGCCTGTGGGTGTAGGATCTGTTCAAATAAAGATATCTATAAACCAGTTCTCCAAACAGTTCTTAAATAGTTCTTTCTGTGTGTGCTTTCAAAACAAAAATAACATATACTGCATTTTTTAAAACCTTCACTAATGACTTTTGGGTCTAATCTTAATACTTTTTGAAGGGTACATATACAGTAGTTCCTCTACATTCATGAGGGTTTGGGGCACAGAACCCTCACGAAAGTGGAAAAACCATGAATAACTCCCTCCCTGTGATTCCCCACCCATTCCCTTCCAGAGCTTCCCCTCCTCCCATTCTAGCCCTGGCGTTGGTGGTGGGGGGAAACAACCTAAACTGCTTACTGGTACTTTCCCCTCAGACAGAGAAGAGCAGAGTTCTGGAATTCTAATTACTTCCAGCAGCCATCTTGAGAAAGGAGCACCTGACTAATCAGCAGCCAATACACAGCAGAATGTGAACCACATGGCAGAGGGGCCACATGTTCAGCAATGGGAGGGGGCTTTGCTCCCCCAAAAAGGAAAAAAAAAAGTCCATTTTAAATACAGGTCTTGCAAGCGTAGGGTGAGGAATGCAAGGGATTGGAGGTAGAAAATGGGGAGGAGAAGGGCAAGCACATACTTCATGAATAATCAAATTTGTGAAGGTCAAACCCATGAATATGGTGGGAGGACTGTACAGGTTTGAACTGTATTAGCATTGTTTGCTGTTTTAATCTGATAATTTATTTAATCTCTTCTTTTTTCTGTAATTGTTTTAAATCATTTATATTGTTCTAATTGTATGTTTCCCTGAGATCTCATGACAAAGGATGGGATAGAAAATGTTAAAATAAATCATTAAATAGATAAATATCTAAATAAATACGATTGCATAGAAACTAGTCTCCAAATTGTGGTGACATCATAGAGATGAATATCTACATTCAGATGGTATTATTAATTTCAGATTAATATTCAGTAATGGTTGACGTGGTCTAAATTAAACAACCTTTCTGGTGAGCCAGAGTAATTAATTAAGGATTGTCAGAAAGCATTGAACTGTCCACACAAGTGATGGAAACAGATGTCCAAAATGGAGCAGTTGTGACTAAACTGTTAGACAGTGAGAGCAGGTGAGAGTTTTGTTTAATTGAAGGGAAGGCACAACAAAGTGTGAGACAATACTACTCACAGGAGGTATGAGTGTGTAATAAGAGTAAAACACTCTAGTTGTAGCATACAGTTCCCCAAAGAAATGCATTGTTTGTTTCCAAGGGTTCTGATCAGAACCCTTTGTTTATTTCTCTTACTGTTTGCTGGGTTTTGATTTCAGTTCTTTGTCAGTGTATGTGAAAGGTCAGTACAAGCAGAATTAAGTCCCAAAGGCTTGTGTGTTAGTTTGCAGCTCTTCTGATCTATAGAGATGTGGGCAACACTAATTTTGCAGATTAATCAAGAATATTTTTGCCATTTGTACCCAGAATAGAACACAAATAACATATGTATCAATGATTTCATTTTGAATCTATAATCTTCTTTTTTTCTGTCTTATAGAAATTGAAGTGTTGCGGAGACAACATATAGGCCCTTTTTGCACTTTACCTTTTCGCGGTGCTGGGGTGCGGGGATTGCGCAAGCAGCCTCTTGTGAGAGGCTCTCATGTCGCTGCTGCTTCAGCTCTGCAGCCGCTGCCTGCTAGCGAGCAGGCAGCGTGAGGGCTCCTCCTCCTCCTTCTGCAGCGCAGCCTGGTTTTCTCCCAGGCTGTGCTGGGGCAGGAAGCACAAGTGCCGTGGCTCTGGAGGCTCCACACGCATGGGAAGTGCGTGTGGGGCCCTGGAGCGATGTGCAATTGAGCACCATTTTCGGCTAAAAGCCGAAAATGAAATAGTGCACGATGGGCACCTGCCGGCCCCGGCAGCGTCGTGCAATTGCAAAGATATCATGTAGATGGCTCCAATTGTGCGACACTTCAGAGGTCCTTCTGCATGGTGAATGCCGTGCGAAAAGGGCCTAGTCAAGGAAAGATAAGTTATGCAACAGGAAAGTTCAGAGAATTAAAAAGGGTTATTAAAAAATTTATGCATTTGAAGAGAAAGCGTGGAAGCTTATGTTGTTTCTGTTCCATCTGTATGTTTTCTGTCATTAACTTAAATCGTATCTTTCAAAGGCTTGCATTAATTGCCCCATCTTTTTGTTTTGTTTTCTATTTCTCTGCAGTATAATGAAGAACTCCACTATGTAGAACCATGCCTGAATGGAACCTTAGTTCAAGCAGACAGAGCCAACAAAGAGGTAAAAAAAGGAACAGGAATTACATAAAGCAGCAAAGACTTTGTATGGGATAAATATAACTGTAATACCTTGAGTTTATTTTTAATTAATGAAACCCTCTCATTTGGATGAGTAGAATGGATTCTCCTCTTTAAGCATTTAAAAATAGTTGTGGGATGTGCTGAGATGTCTCAGGTGTTTGTCTGTCTTGGAAATGCCTTTCAGGGGCTCAGTAAATGGGAGAAGAGCATTAGAAACCCCAGCTCTGGTTAAAATTCAAGTGGCTCCCAGCTTCAGATGAAGAGCTATCTCTAGGAAAACCACCATGAGGTGGGAAAACAGAAAATAACCTTCAGCTGCCATTTCCAATTTTCTTAGAGACAGCTCTTTCAGTTCTTCCCAAAATAAAAGAGACTTTTCCCCTGACTGCTTTGCTAATGGGATAGGTTTTATCAGAGTCCTCAATGGGAAAACCCCAGTTTTCTGGAGAGTAGGTTTGCAATTCATAAAATGTAATCAACAAGGAGGGAGAGGGGAGGCAAGGGGACAATTATCATAGTTTTGTGTAAATCTCTAATAAAAAATAAATGGTAAAAAGGAAGAGATTTCTCTTTGGCTCTGCTAAGTAAGTACTTTGAAGAACTGTCTTTGGGGAAACTTGAGGGTATGCCTAAAAGCTCATCTTCCACATGAAACCTTTGGGGAAAAGAAAATGTAGCCCTGTGGAGGGTTCATCTCATGTTGTTGTTGTGTGCCTTCAATTTGTTTCTGAGTTATGGTGACATGGGTTTTTCTGGGGCATGGAATGTGTGATGAGGCCAAGAATCACTCAGTGGATTTCCATGGCTGAACAGGAAATTGAACCTTGATCTCTGGGGTCGTAGTCTAATGCTCAAACCACCAAACCACACTGTCTCTGTTCATCTCATACCTGCTAAAAAAAGCAGCCCCTTAGAAAGCCATGAAGAAGCATCCTTTTGCTTTGCTATTGGCTATTTAAATAAATACTGTAATAAATAGAGCTGTTTAATAATTATAGGCGAGATAATTCAGCTTGTTTATGAGCCAATTTGGTGGGAACCAAGTAGAGTTCATAGAATCATAGAATCATAGAAATGTAGAGTTGGAAGAGACCACAAGGGCCATCCAGTCCAACCCCCTGCCATGCAGGAAAACCCTCAAAGCACTCCCGACAAGTGGCCATCCAGCCTCCGCTTAAAAACCTCCAAAGAAGGAGACTCCACCACACTCTGTGGCAGCACATTCCACTGCCGGACAGCCCTGACTGTCAGGAAATTCCTCCTGAGGTTCAGGCGGAATCTCCCCTCCTGCAGCTTGCATCCATTGCTCCTTGTCCTGGTCTCAAGAGCAGGAGAAAACAAGCCCACTCCGTCCTCGACATGACATCCCTTCAAATATTTAAACATGGCTATCATGTCCCCTCTCAACCTTCTCTTCTGCAGACTAAACATACCCAGCTCTCTAAGTCTGTCCTCATAGGGCATGGCTTCCAGGCCCCTCACCATTTTGGTTGCCCTCCTCTGGACCTGCTCCAGCTTATCCATATCCTTCTTGAATTGGGGTGCCCAGAACTGGACACAGTATTCAAGATGAGGTCTAACCAATGCAGAATAGAGTGGTACCAATACCTCCCTCGATCTAGACACCATACTCCTATTGATGCAACCAAGAATTGCATTGGCCTTCTTGGCTGCTGCATCACACTGCTGACTCATGTTCAGCTTGTGGTCTATGAAGACTCCTAGATCCCTTTCACACGTACTGTTAGCCAGCCGCATGTCCTCCATCCTATATTTCTGCATACCATTTTTTCTGCCTAAGTGTAGGACCTTACATTTCTCTCTGTTGAAGTTCATTTTGTTAGCCTTGGCCCAGCTCTCCAATCTGTCCAGGTCCTTTTGAATTTTGATCCTGTCATCAGGCGTATTAGCAACCCCTCCCAATTTGGTGTCATCTGCAAATTTGATCAGCGTGCCCTCTATTCCTTCATCCAAGTCATTAATGAAGATATTGAACAGCACCGGGCCCAGGACAGAACCCTGTGGCACCCCACTAGTCACTTCTCTCCAGGATGAGAATCTGCCATTGGTGACCACCCTTTGGGTACGGTCAGTCAACCAGTTACAAATCCACCTGACAGTAGCCCTGTCCAGCCCACATCTTACTAGCTTCTTTGCAAGAATGTCATGGGGAACTTTGTCAAAGGCCTTACTGAAATCAAGATATACTATGTCCACAGCATTCCCTTCATCTATCAAGCAAGTAACTCTATCATAAAAAGAGATAAGATTAGTCTGGCATGACTTATTTTTGAGAAACCCATGTTGACTTTTCGTAATTACGGCATTGTTTTCTAAGTAATTAGAAACTGATTGTTTGATGATTCGCTCCAGGATCTTTCCAGGTACTGATGTCAGGCTGACTGGGCGATAATTATTTGGGTCCTCTTTTTTCCCTTCTTGAAGATGGGGACAACATTTGCCCTCCTCCAGTCTGCCGGAACTTCTCCGGTCCGCCAAGAGTTTTCAAAGATTATAGCAAGAGGTTCCGCAATGACCTCTACTAGTTCTTTTAAAATCCTAGGATGCAATTCATCTGGCCCTGGAGACTTGAATTCATCCAGTGTGGCCAGGTATTCCTGTACTACCTCTCTATCTATTCTGTGCTGCATTTCCCCCACTTCCTCACCTGCTCCCCAACCGCCAGGTTGCGTGTTTTTATCCTTTTGGGAAAAAACTGAGGCGAAGAAGGTGTTGAGGAGTTCTGCCTTTTTTCTTCCTCCTGTTATTAATTCACCATCTTCCTTGCGCAGTGACCCTATCGTCTCCTTCTTTTTCCTTTTGCTGCGGACGTATTTAAAAAAGCCCTTTTTATTGTTTTTAATGTCTCTGGCCAGCCTAAGTTCGATCTGTGCTTTAGCCTTTCTGACCTTCTCCCTACATCTCCTGGCTACTTGCTTATAATCTTCTTTGGTGATTTCCCCCTTCTTCCATTTCCTGTACATGTTTTTCTTAACACTTAGCTCAGCTGAGAGCTCTTTAGTCAACCATTCCGGTTTGTTCAGATGCCTTCCATTTTTCCTCCTTAATGGCACAGTTTTAGCCTGTGCCTTCAGTACCTCCCTTTTAAAGAACTCCCATGCCTCCTGAACTCCTTTCTCGTTGACTATTCTTGACCACGGGATTTCAGCCAGCAGCTCCTTCAGTTTACAGAAGTCTGCTTTTTTAAAATCTAAGACGAATGCCTGGCTACACTTGCCTTCTCTTCCCCACTGAATGCCAAATTCTAATAGGGCATGGTCACTCTCTCCTAAAGATCCAACCAGTTCTACGTCATTAACAAGGTCTTCCCTGTTGGTCAGGATCAGATCCAGAATATTTGATCCCCTTGTCGCCTCCTCCACCTTCTGGACCATGAAATTGTCTGCAAGACAAGCAAGAAACTTGCTGGACCTTGCCGCCTTTGCAGAGTTTGACTGCCAACATATATCTGGGTAGTTGAAATCTCCCATTATTACTGTATCTCTACCATCTCTGCTGATGAACCTAAATAGCCCCATGTCTGGGAACAGGAGAGGAACAGGATTTCTATCCTCTCTTCCAATGAGCCTGAACAGCGCAGTACCAATGTACTCCTGGGTGGATACTGGATTCTTTGGAAGAGCAGGAGCCCAGAGTGCTGGATCCTGCCTGATCACCCCAGAGATAAGTTTGTGATGCCTCCTGTCTTTAATCTTTAGTAGCAGTTGGAGTTTCTAAACTCAATTCAAGTTCCTTCCTGGGTTGTCTTTTCTGCAGCCTCCAGCATAGTCAGCATAGTCTTGTGTCAGAGGTGGGCTGACCCAGAAACATCAACCAATATTGTTTCCAGGTTCCTTGAAAAAATGCTGTCTTATTTCATCTGAGTGTCCCCTCAAGGTTTCATTTTGACTGGCTGTCTAGGCCCTCCCAGCAAACCTTGAAAACTCTTGCAAAGCTGCCATATGAAGCTTTGTGGATTAGGGTGCTCCACAACAGATTAAGGAATATGCAACCAAGGCCATTTCTGCACTAAACTATTATAGTGCTATTATTTCACTTTCAACATCCTGTGGAATTCTGAGGCTTGTAGGGATTTATAGTTTACTGAAGCCAAAAAGCTCTCTGGCTGAGAATTCTGAAAGCTCCCCTCCCAAATTGCAAACCTCAGGGTTCCACGGGATGTTGAAAGTGGAATAATAGCACTATAACAGTATATTGGGAATATTGGGAAATGGCCCAAATGTTACAATAGGAAATATTGTTCGTGTGGTACCATAAAAGAGCAATGTAAAGAGGAGCCTTAAAATAGCATCAGTAACAGGTAGCCACGATATTACTGGTATAAAAGCTCTTAGTTCATTTATATCATTCCTGATTATTAGAGGGCAGTTTGACTCTTCATTATAAAATAGACTAATTTTTAAGCTTTCTGGTTAAACAATTCATTATATTTCCAGAAAAAACCTTTGACTGTGTACATTGCTATAACAATATTACTGAAAACATATTCAGCCTGCCAGAAGATAATTGCTTTCAGTATCAGAATGTAAGCAAAGTAAAGGCAATCAGTTGCACATGAAGAGATCTGGAAAATTTGGCATCTGGGCAAAGTTTTTGCCTGGGTCTTTGAAAGTGCAGCAAATAATGAGTAGAAATGGTTTGGAGGCTTTCAGTGAGTATGGGACTGTGTATTAAAAGTAGGGTGGAACTAGCATTTCTTGTTGCAATGTAAACAGATATTTGAGCTCACAGGTCTTTTTCTTTAGTTACAAAGGAACAAGGGAAACAACTTGAGTTGACTTAAAAGTATGCAAGGTGGTACTAGTATAAATAGGTACTCTAGTCCCAACAGGGCTTCTGGCAACAACATTGAATAGCTGTTGCCATTTAATGGTTAAATAGTAATGGAATTAAAAAAAAAAACCTTCTCTCTTTTCTCCTGAAACAAAGATTTCTGTTTAATCTATTACTTCTCTTCAATCGTTAATTTCATTTCCCTTGATGGCCTCTTGAAAACATTGTGGGTTTTGCAGAAAGTGGTTGAAATTTTCTAAGCCATTTCTTACAAATGGCTTTCCATCATACATTTCTCTTTGAAATGGCCACCCATGTGACGGGGTTAAAGTATGAACAGATCCCAAGATGAAGTGGTTATTCTTTCAACAAGAGTTCTGTGATAATTCACATTGATCTCCAGTGTGGGCTGTCCATGTTTATTGAATAGGCAGAAGAGAGCCTGCTGGTACTCTGTGGAGCATAGCTGCTACAGGCTATGTAACTATCTAGGCTTGTATTGTCTCCTTCAAGTAAGCTGTCCAATGTCTCAAGTAGAGGTTTGTCTCATCTTGTTAACTGGAGATGCCAAGCATTAAAAATGAAACTTTCTTCATGCAAAGCATATGATATACCCTAGAGCTGTGGTCTGCTTTCACAGAATTGTAAATCTCAAGGATCCAGCATTTTTAGCTGTCTCAGATGGCATCTGGCTGTTAGAAAATGTAGTTCTTCTTCCTTGATCAAGCTAGAGCTAACCTGTGAAAAGTTACCAATTGACAGCAGCTTGTTTTAAGTGATCTGCTAGGTTTTTTTTAACGTCAGTTTATATAAAGACAGAAACCTAGGATAAGCAAATTCTTTGCCACAATTTTACCATTATTCTTAAAATACTTGTGTATGTTTAACAAACATATTTGCTTTGATTTTGCACTTCAGTGACTTATTTCTGTGCCATTTCTGATGTTGTTTTTGATTTTGTGGGACAGATGGACAAAATCATGCTGTAGAAAGACACAAACATTTAGAGCTGGGGTATAATATTTTTATTTCTTACTTTTTTGAAATTAGAGAATAATTATGGACCATGTTCCTAGCTTTGCAGTCTGTGTGCTGATCTGAATTATTTTTGACAGATTGAATGTGCTGTTTTTGCCAAATGATGTTAGGCAGTGGTAAAACTGACAGCTTGCCTAATGCCATTTTATTCCATTATGTACTTATTAATTAGCACTCAATACCACAGTAATTATACTATTGAGTAGCCTGAAGATTAATTGCAAAATCATCCTCTTATACAGAAACATGGCCTGTGATCAAAAAACTATTTTTAGATGTACCTTCTTTTTGAAGGAAGAAACTAAGTGATATTTACTTTGTTCTGGAACCATATGAAGAGGAAAGAGTTGCTGTATGTCAAAAAAATATGAAAAAATAATATGGAAGCAAATCATTGATGATGATAGCAGTTACATTTCAGTATGCCAGTAGTGGATAATACAAGTCTGTTTGCAATGCAACATATTCCTGTCTTCGAAATGAAAATGGCAATACTAAATAAACTAGATCTTGTATTCTCTTTCTTGTCATTTTAAACTGACCGTGATAAATCTTCCTCAAAGTATGTTTATGCTCTTTTCTTTGTCTCAAAAAAGTTTGTTATCTCAGTATGAGGTTGAGTTGAAGGAATTTTGACTATACCAGTGTCTTTCTGATTGTCTGACCTAACATAATAACATTTAATCCAAAAATAAACAAAGACATTCCTTGGGAAGAGTGACATTCCATGGGAAGAGCACTTTGTCAAAAATTTCCATGACATTTTTATATGGGTTGGCTTTTAATGGCTTGAAGAAAATAGCAGCTCTCGTTATATTGTAGAGTCCTATAGGCTGCTCTCTTTTCTACTGTTCACTTATAAGGAGAAAAATTAAAATGTTATAGTTGAGGTCTTTGGGACAGCATACGATTCCACAAGACACTGTTAATATTGGATGACCCAGGCTCCCTAGATGACGAAGGAGATGTATCACTTCTCTGTTTCTTTGGCTAATAGCTATTGTGGGAGACAGTGTGGGTTGGGGAGATGGGGGAAGCTTGGATGGGGTTGAAGAAGGGATTTCTCTCATCTAAATTTCCCTCTTGCACTGCTGGTAGTAGCGGTGGATGGGAAATAGATGCATTCTGTATGGAGGAAATCTAAGCCAGAGGATGAGGTTAGCTATTCCCTTCTGTTAGCATCATAGACAAGCCCAACTCCATTCTCTAGCCATGGCTTTTTTCCTGTATTTCACTGTATTTAGCCAATGGATGGAAAATGCAAGGATATGTTACCATGGATCCCCCATGATTCGTTCCACAGTGCAACCTTCTCGGTGCACTTGCTGCTGTTCTTTTCCCTCCTCTGGGGTCTATTCAGTAAATATGTTCTTACTGCTTATACACCCTGACCCTACCTAGCATGATTACCCTTTTAGAATGAAACTCACCCTGATAATGGATTGTTAGGGTCTAAATCAGAGCTTTCCAAACTTTTTACGTGACACACATTTTAGACATATGTCATTTTGTGACACAGTAATTCAATAAGTAATTTAGTAAGTGGAGGCAGCCCCTGAGCCTGCCCTGCCCTCGCTGGGGTCTTCCTCCACCTGAGGTGGCTGTGTTGGTGGCAAGAGAGGCAGCCCCTCCTCCTGAGCCTGACCTGCCATGACGCTGCCCTTGCTGGGGTCTTTCTTGGCCTAGGGCAATGGCAGTGACACACATACACACTGTAGCCAACACACTAACATGTCACAACACACTGTTTGGAAAGCTCTGATCTAAACTGTATCTAGTTTAGTTGAAATCACTGCTCGTTTTTCTGTTTAACAGGCAGTAGACAGTTCATGAAAAAGAGCCTTTGAGAAGCATCTGAATCAAATAAGTATTTTGATGAAATGAGTTAAATGGCAAGTTTAGTGTCAGAGATGACAGCGTGATGTTAAAGAATTTGATATGTTTACATGAAAAGCATACACTAATACAAATTCAGAAAAAAGACAGGCCACCTTCTTCCATATGTTCTGTTTCTGTTACAATTTTAAAACACTAGTTTTGAACAGTAGATGATTATTTATGAAATACATGCAGCTTGTGTGGTATCCACTGAGTTTCCAGTTGAGATTAAGGACCATCATTTCATGTAGAGTCAATTTTCTTTTCCCTTTGTGTTATGCTAGCTGACATCTCAGCCCCATCCAAGGTTGATACTTTCACTGTCTTTGTGCTGGTTCACAGAATTTGCCAGTGCAATACTGGAGAAGCCCTTGTAGTATATGAACCCTTGGTTTATATACAGTAAGACATACATTTTCTATACAGTAACACAACACACACACACACCCTATCTGCTGCAGGTGTGTTCCACAAGTGTGTCTCACTGATTGTACCTTTCCAATTTAGTATAGGCACTTGCCTTAATTACATTGCCGGAATGAACTCTGTCAATGGAACTGGGAGGATAATTCTGCTCCTACTTTGCATCTACATGTCTCCTCAAAATATGCTCTAGAGGAATTTGGTGCCCTCTGGGGCAGATTTTCAGGAGGAACAGAGGGAAGAAGGATATGACAAGGAAGGAAAATGATAGAAGTCACATCATTTGAGAGGACTTCTGCTCATGCAGTGCTGTATTTACCACTCTGTGAAGAGTGAGGTGGGAACTCACAGGTTCTTGACACAATGTTTATATTGACTGCTGGTGCACATTTCCATTTTAAGTTACAGGAGCCACAGACTGAGAGTTCCTATAAATGTGAAAGCATACCTTTTTGTTGATTGCAAGTTGCAATGCTCTGGAAATCAGCAGAAAATAAATCTGTGGTCTGTAAGTGTTAGGTGTGAATTAGTACATTTACATACATGTTAGTTATATTTTTCTCTTCCCCCGAGAGTGCGTCTATTTGTTTTGTACTGAAAGCCACTCTTAGAACTACTCAGAATTTCAGGAACAGAGGATTATGTGGAAGGGGGTGGTATTCAGAAGCACTGTACTGAAAGTTTCCACAGCAGCTCTGTGGATCCTAACATGATTGTAGACCTTACTAATTCAGGTGTTCCCATTCAGGGGCGTATTCATCAGTCCAGTTTCTTATATAAACATTTAGAGGGAAAAGGTCTTTTGTGGCTAATCTTTCTGCCTTTAAAGTGGCCAGGTGTTTCAACCTTGCCACATATTTTCAAGACTAAAGTTCAAGATATGCAAAATTTGCAGTGTCTGGGCAGTTTTTGGACTACAGCTACCAAACTCACCTAACCAGCATCATATGGGACCATTTTACCTGAATGATTCTGGAAGCTGTACACCAAAAAAATGAAGTATTCCTTGAAAATTTGTAAGTATCTTTAAAAAAGAATATAAGAATGAATTTGCAGCCAATAATGAATGTTCAGCCAAAAATGTCGTTATATGTCACAAAGACTTCCCAAGCTAAAGTCTAAAGTAAATTTCTGCTCCATAGCAACAGTCTGGTCTATAATTTTGTTATTAAGCAGGTATTGCCTTCATTGTATCAATCTGTAAACTGTTCCCTTTCCCCCTTTTCAAAACGGGAAGTACTACAGACAGTATTTTATCATTGTCTGTAGATTTTCCTGCAAAATTGCAAACATGTGCAATTGCCTAGTTCAATACAAGTTTACTTAGGCTAAGAGGTTTTCCTGTCTGAGAAACTCTACACTACAGCTTCCTACCCCTTTGAAAACGATCTAATTTAATGCAACAACACATATCAATATGCATTCATACATTATATACACATGTACACACATATGTACATAGGTTTTATTTAAGTACTTCCAAATGAAATTAAGTTGGTGGAACATTTGAGTGATGTATACATAATTTTACCAGAAACCTAGCTACCTGTAGTGTATGGTATTTGTAGCAGTGAAACCTCTAATGCTAATTGGCTGAACTGATATGGTGGGATATAAGATTCAAGACACAGTCCGATACCTGTGAAAGAAGGAAAGGTTCTTAATATGGAGTTAAGAAGGATGTTGAAGATTTGGATGGGATGACAAAGCACTGGTGTGAACTGGTTTTGGGCCAGGATGTCTGCAAGGCACTCTCTTCTTGTAATAAACCTGCTAAATTTCATCCTGCCACTCTGAACAAATGTGATATTGTCTGATTTTGAAAGGCAAGCAGAATCAATGACAATTCTGAGCTAGATGAAGCAGTGGTCTGACTTGGTGTAAAACAGCTTCCTGTGCTCATAACCTAGGCCATTTCCGCACTACACTCTTATAGCACGATTATTGCACTTTCAACATCCTATGGGATCCTGGGGTTTGCAGTTTCGTGAGGGGCCCCTCCCGAAACTGCAAACCCCAGGATTCCATAGGATGTTGAAAGTGGAATAATCGCGCTATAAGAGTGTAGTGCGGAAATGGCCCTAACCATTATTTGTGGTCATTTTAAGAGAACCTGCTTTGTGTTGTATTGTCAAGAGAGGTATAACAGACGGGAATGTAAGGCAAGACATTTTAGGACTCAGTGCACTGGCTGTGGAGCTCTCTTTCAAGGAAGGCTGGACTGCCCCCTTCTCTGGTTTTTTTTTTTAATGTGCATTGTTAATATATTTTTATTGCTCTATGATTTAGATACATTATATTCTTCCCTTTTTTTTTAACTGTTTTGTACTGTCAGTTTTAAAGTCTGTGGGGACTGTATTTTTGTAAACCCCCATATAGACCTTTTTAAGGCTAAAAAATGATATAAAATATTTTTAAAATAATACAATAAAATAATCATAGAACAATAATAAATTTCAGAACTTAGGGATAGGTTAGCTAAAATAGGTTAAAAGAAGAGTGGAAAGTAGGCAATTGACTGAAGTTTAAAGTACAGAAGACATTTGAATCCAATGATCAGGTAGGAATCTGACATTTAGTTTAAAGTCAGCTGTGAGAAAAGAGGACCAATTATACTCATACTATGATACTAGACAATTAAGTGGTAGGGGACAACATTTTCAGTATCTCATCCCTCCATATTTGCTATGTGGGCTTCGGAGCTATTTTAAAGGCAGTGTGTAGAGTCACTTGAGAGCTGGAAAGAGGGAATTTATCCTGAAGAACTGTCAGAAGAAACCAAATCACTAGACCTCTGCTGATATAGAACACTCTCTTATGCTTCCTCCTGCCCAGAAGGAGCTGGGGCTAGCATGGGTGAAATCAGTCCAAAAAGTTCTTTACTCAAGAGCTGCAGTGATATGGCTTAAAATATGAGGGGTAGTGGATAAATTCAGTCAGATGGGTAGAGATTACCAACAATGGAACAAGTTAGCAGAATTTCTTCTGATGAATCAGGGTTAGATGTGAGACCTGCTGTGAGACCATCCATATCTGCATATCCTTGAGAGTGCTGGACAGATTATCATGGAGTCAGATTAAGGAAGCTAGTCAAAAATATTGGCTAATTCAGAAAAAAAATGGTATGCTTTTCCAATGTAGATTGATTATAAATGATGCTACAAATAAAATTCATAGATGGAAACTGGGAAAAAATATGCAGAGTTTAGTTGATTGATTTGCTTGATTGATAACTAATAAATGAGGATGATAGTCAAACTATTGTAATGTACAAGGGCTTTGCTTTCTTATGTCATTTTACTACCCTTGGTCCAGTTGTTAAAGTATCTTCTATAGGGCAGTTTTCGGTCCTCCTTTAACTGTTCCTCTTTTCTTACTTTTTTATTTAATACACACACACACTATAGAAGATTGGTTATATAAATAATTCCATTATTTATGTAACCAAGCTTTTAAAAATAGAATTTTTTTAAAAAACATTGTTTGGCAAAGCGTTCTGTGAAACATGCAAGTTTCGATAGTGGAAACTATAGTGAGAGTCTATGTGTACTTGTCTGTGTGCACTCTTATGCTATCAAAAACAGTCATGATAAAAGCTTTTCGTATGTTACGTTTCTTAATCTCTGGGGTTAACGTGATAATCGCCGTCTGTACCACACTATTATGAACCTATCATTTTCCTAATCAACATCAGGATATAATTGCCTTAATTACTTATATCATTTGCATTAAATTACCATTATGATATATATAAACAAGATATTTGCATATGCAGATATGCAGAAGAATAATACACACAGAGATATTGCAAGTATAAAAGAAAAAAACATGCTATTGCATGTCAGAACTATTTCTACGAAGCTGCTTATTCTCCATAAGATTCAGGTTCCTGGAGAACAGTTGAGAAAGTTTTGCTTTCTTCTGCTGGTGGACCTGAAACATATTTTATTGTGGGCATAAATGAAAGGCAAATTTTCACTAAACATCATTTAATAGTCTGGAAATTTTCCAAAATGGCCAGCTTTAAAATTGCCATTGGCATAATCTGACAGATGTTCCCTAAAAATCTTATAAGAAGTTTAGCTTTTGAGGGGAGTAGTTCATTCTAGGAAGCAACTCCAGTATCTGTGTCTGTACTTAATGTCTAGCATTGTGTAAGGATCCCAAGAGAGATGATGTGTATTGTACCAGCAAAAGCTTCCTCAGTAACTGTCTTTGTTTTCATTATCTGTAATTCTGGCAACTGTAAACCATAATACAAGATAATCCTGGTTTACCATAAAAGAGCTATGTACATATACACAGAGCCTATTTCTTTCTTCTTAGTTTGTATGACATGCTAAACTTTCAATTCCTGCTTGCCTAGCAGTGTTGTAGTGGGAGAAGCTAAGCAGAAGCAAAAGGGGTATGTGCATCACCCTATAGTTCATTGATGGGAAACCAGGATTCTCGAAAATTTGGACCTCCCCTTCCATCTGAATGAGGCCACTGTCTGAAGTTTGTGCTTTTTCTTATTCTTGAAGGAATCTGCTTGCGTGGATCGGCTTCTAGATTGGGTGTTGCCCAAGAATGCATTTGAAAAAGTACAGAGTTCATAGTTCTAAAGTTTATTCACCTACTTCATCCAACAGCTGTAAATGTACAGCGGACACCAATGAAGATGCAGGCTGCAGTTCTGTAGCTGTTTCATCAAGTTGTTAGTGCATGATCAGGTGGTAACACAGTAAAGGAATCTTCTGATTTCTTGGGCTCTGTTATCACTAGATATATAGAGGAAATCTGTTCAGTTCTCATAGTAATTAAAACATGTCTAAATTTGTACCTTTAAGTAATATACAGCCCTCCCAAAAGCCTTTAGTATTCCTTCAAAATTCATTTTTCTCTGAATTTTCCATCAAAAGTTATACAAAAATAAAAATGTTAGAAAAAGGGGGCACAAAACATGTTATAAATGAAAATGTTAAAATGCGTTTTGTTGTGGACACTGCTTATATAATTGAGGGTATGGGATAAAATTCCATTTTTTTTCTTAGAAAAAAAGTACACAAAATGCATATGAATTCCATGCAAGCTTCACAAAATTCTCAAAATCCAAGCAAACTTAACATTACAAAACAAAATTTTAATGAAAAACACTTGTGATTGGCAAAATAAGAAACAAAAGTGTTTTTGTTGTGTTTTAGTTAGAGACTAGGCTGAGTGGGTTTCAAGGGTCTTGTCCATGGAGTCCATAACGGAGAATAGTTACTTCAGAGAAGAGCACTTCATAAAGAACTCCATAGTTTATAGTCCAGGTGTTGGTCTATGATTATGGGGAGGCCTTCTCCTCTCCTCAGCTCCTGGACCCTCCTATGAGAAACCACCAGCCTGGACCATGTTTTCAGATTTCTAGATGCTCTCTTGGACTGAGAGGTGGCCTTGCCTTTTATATTCCCCGAGGATAGAATTTCCCTTGTCCCTGGGTGGGGATCCCTCAGTGCTTTCCAGAGTAGTTTTAATTCTTTTGTTCTTTTGTGTAATCTGCCCAGGAGGCTCTAGTTCACTGAAGCCCTCCAGTGAGCGGGATGACACCCTAGTCCTCATGTCTTTTTTTCTATTCTGTATATATTGAACATAGAGGATATGGAAGGATGTGAGCTGCAATGTGTAATCAGTATAAAGAAGCCAATCATTTTGATTTAAAAAATGCCAAAATATAATAAAACCTGCCGTTTCCTTTTCTCTTTGTAGCAGTTTAACCTTTTGTGGAGTTCTGTTTATCAGCATGTTGAATGTGGGTGTGTAGTATCTAAGAGGAAGGAGCTTATAACAAGGTTCATTCAAATTTTTGAAGGCTTTATGATGATGCTGGTGTTAATCTCACTGAGTCTGAATAAGTGGTGAAGAATGGAAGACAAGAGGGGCAAGTAAGCTTACTTAATGTCATCCTTTTGAAGAATTATTTGGTAGCATCTCTTTAAAGGAGACTGAAAGGGAGAAAACATAACATCATCAAAATTCGCACTGTGTATGATCCATTTGCAACATCTTAACATTTCAAACAGAATTACGTTTACACATTTGTCAGTAGCACAGTTTTTCAGATAGGTATTTTATTATGAGCAGAGAGCATTCATGAGATAACAAAGAATGAATTATATGCCAGAAAGAAGAAAAGAAGCACAATTTACTAGCAGTTGTAGGCAACCTACATTTTATTCTTTGTCTTTGCCTGTGATAATCTATACAACCTGTCAGAACAATCATCTCTTGTTAATGAAGGCTGTGTGATTTTCTGAATGCAGAGATGCAAGGAAATATTATCATCACAGCAACAATCTTACGTGAATTTTACTCACTTTTATAGAGTTTTCAAGGGGCCACTGCCATATTAGAGATGTGCTTTCATCACAGACTTTACTATTAATTTGCTTTTTCTGTCTGATAATTTAAACAGAAAAATAGTCTGAAAAGACATAAAGAAATGTGGTAGCACTTTTGAGACTAACTGGGCAGAAAGAACTTTCTAGCATAAGTTTTTGTGGACACCAGTCCATTTCTGTTTCTAACACATTTGCTTTTAAGTGATGAATTCTTTAGTATGTTTTTAGTCTTTTAAATTATTTTACTGTTTTAAACCGTTTTGAACTGATTTTACTGTACACTGCCTTGATATCCTCAGATATCTAGCAGGATATAAATAAATAAATAGTCCAATGTTCTGTTTGCATCATAGCCAATAACTCAGGAACTGATATACACAGGCATATTGCTTATATAACCAGCCTAACTATTAATCATTGATGTCTTCATCCTCCATGAATTTATAATGGCATTTAATGCCATCCAAGTTGGCAGCCATCACAACATCTTGTAACAATGAATTCCACTGCTCAGCTATGTATTGTGAAGAAATACTTCCTTTTAATTCTCCTGATCCCCCACAATTTAGGTTCAGTGGATGCCTCTGGTGTCTAGTATGGCAAAAGAGAGAGAAAAGCTTCACTCAACGCAATGCATGATTGTATACACCTCTGTCATCCCCTTTACTCTTCGTTTTCCAAGCTAAATAGTTCCAGATTTGTAACCTTTCCTCATAAGGCAACTGCTTCAGTTGATTGTTCCTTTCTACAACTTTTCAAGCTCTTCTCATCAAATTTGTTAAAGTGGAGTGACCAGAAGTGAACATAGCATTCCAGATGTGGTTGCAGAATGGATTTGTATAATGGCAATATGACATTGATAGCTTTTTTTTCACTTTGCTTTCCAATTTTGCCCACCATGGAATTTGGCCATAGAATTTTGGGCCTTTTTGTGACAGATGCACAGTAAATTAACATTTTATTTAAACCACAACTCCAAGATACATTTCTTGGTTTTAATCTGGAATTGGCTGCCATTCCAGGCTTTCCCTATACTTGTTTTGGTTCTAAAAAATGACAGTATCACTTCTCTAAGTTTCATTGGTGGTTAAAGATACATCATGTGGTCTCCAGCTGCAAAAACATTCCAGTTCTTTAGCTGATGGGTTCCAGCATCTCCTTACAGTAAGTGATCAAACTGGGCCCCTAAAGAATTAATTCTACCCAGACTGTCCCATGGCCAACAATTCAGGACTTCATGACCAGTTAATGGAATCACTGAGCTGGCATGTACCACCCCAGATGAAGATGGTAGAAGATGAACCCCCAAGATTTATGTAGAAAAGAAACAAAGGAAATTAAAATGTGCAAGTGCAATCCATCTCCCATCCTAATAACTATGAGAATTATGCAAGAAGACTGGCTATAGGAAAGTTTACTTCCCAGTCTGTTCCTAGCCTTCAGTCTATTTCTACCCTTGAACTTCCAAGCTAAAGCAAAGCTGTCTAGCAGGACATTCTAAATACAAATTAAACAGTTCTGTGCCACTGGTCTGATGTTACCATTTGGCTATGGTGATGACAAGGGCTCTAAAACCCATATGTCTAGCAGCAGAGGACATGCTCACTAAACCATGTCGGTGCCCTTTCTCCCATCCTGGTGATATCCTTTGGAGTTTTACTCATCAGCAACTGTAATAACTGGAGCTATCTGGAGCAAGACTCTTACAAGCATTCTACAATCATAGCACAGCGTATGTGAGGAGAAATAATTTCTGCTATTTTCCTAGCACTGCAGAGAGAGATATTTCTCTGCAGTCTTTACCTAGAATTTGAATATGTGGAGTGTTTGAGGAAGTCATTCTGTGCAGAAATGCACAACACATTTTTTTCACACACAAAAAAAAACCCTCTTTCCAAAAACACTCAGTGTTTTTAATACAAAGTTGGTGAGTTTGCAGACTCAGCAATTTTACACATGAAGTTCTGGAAACAGGATTTCTTTGAATGAAAAAGAAAGTTATATAGCTATTTTGGTTTCTCAGTGCATGCCCATGGGAGTACTGGGGGTCCCAGTTTCTCAACTGTGATTTAGATTGGAATCTGGATTAAATTTTGTTGGCTCCAGATTGATCAGAACCAAAGTAGGTCTGGATCTGGATCATGGAACTGGGCTTCAGGCTGAATTGGGGACCCTTGGATAGCTCTGTTTTCTAGCTACATTGAAAAGTTAGTTTTAAAGGACATTCGAGGAAAATTACAAACAGAATGTTTCAGTTTTATGCCTTTCTTCTGTGCTGTCCTCACCCCTGCCACAGTAATGAAAAATAATATAAGAACAACTAGCAATGCAGTGTGTACCTTTTCTAAGGCCATTTCTGCACAACGGGGCTGTGCTGCTTTGGGGACAGGATGGCAGCGGTTGGCTGATCATGCTTCTGCATGACATTGTAGATGGCTTGCTGCCATCCTGTCCCCAAGCATCACACTCATGTGGTAGTCACAAAACAGAAAAAAATCCACTTTGCTCCTACAACTGTGCAGTGCTGTCATACTTACCATCATGCAGAAGGGCAGGGAATTGCAATGACGATGCTTCCTTCCATAGCGCAGCATGGGAAAGTGCCTGGCTGCACTGCAGAAGGAAGAGGCGGGGCTATCATGGTCCCTTCCGCAGGGAGCTGGTGAGGTGCAGAGGGGAGTCTTCCTCTCAGGCTCCCTTCCCTTCCAGCACTGCTGCGGGATGATGTGTGAGGATGTCATCATGTGGAAATGGCCTAACATAAGAATGTGTTTACTTTTGAAACACAGTAACAAACAATGGGTACAAATCACTTTCACCAGTTCTGTTCAAATAACTTCAAAAAATGTTCTCCATATGTCCAGAGCCATTCATCCTGTAGTTCTGATTAACACTGCTTCACCCCTAATTCATTGACCAGTGACAATCCACTAATGAATTAACTCTGTGTGTTCAACTCCACCTCAAGTTACTGTAAAGCAACTATATTTTTGTTTTCATGGTTAACAAAATCCATTCAGCTTTTTTATGCTTAATGTTTCAAGCTCTGGTTGGCCTCAAGATGAAATGACTTACACTATACTGTAATAGCGCTATTATTCCACTTTAACTGCCATGGTAATATTGCATGGAATCCTGGGGTTTCCAGTTTAGGGAGAGGCATTTAGAATCCTCAGAGCGTTCCAGTGCCTCACCAAACTGCAAACCCCAGAATTGCACAGAATGATGTCATGGTGCTATAACAATGTAGTATGATAGGGACCTTAATTTCCATCCCAATTCTAACCCTCACTGCTAATTTCTTCCCCTGCTGCAAGTTACTTGTCGATTATATGGACTGCTACTGGGATCTTCAGCAGGCAGCAGTAGCTTCTTCTATGTCAGATTCCATGCTAAGAATCCTGATGACAGGCTATTTGCCTGATAAAGTCAAGGAATTATACTTAGAGTGGGAAGCTTTAATAGTCCTAGACCCAATTTTCTGCCCCGATACCTTCTATAGGACACAGAGACTTAAAAAAATATGGTAATATTATGGAAATAATAAAAATATAATTAATATAACTCAAATCCAAAGCAGAACTAGAAGTGGTCAGAAGTCACTTCTATTTTGAAAAACAGGTAATTTGTGATGTTAAACAGTATGAGATATGTGTGGACTGTCTGAACAGTGCACAACAACTGCTGGAGGCTTTTGCGAGAGGCAGTTCACCCTCCATTTTTGTCAGAAAAAGTGCAGCGGGGTTGCCAGGAACCTTGAAAGTAACCTTGCTCACCATGGGTTTAAAGCAAATGGAAAAGGTAGGAAGTCTGTGAGATGATTGGAGATGGGGAAGTTTCTAGGCCTTGCCATGTTGTGGTCACATAATGAGTCATGGAGTTCAAAGTGGACCAGTGTGAAAATTAACTAAGTTGGGCCTAACTTCATTCAACAAAGCTCAGTTCAGACAAATAGTTACTTCAGATCAATTACTTTCAAAATAATGCAAAAAGAAATATCTCAGCTTGTCCTGGTAGACTGTTCCCAATTTTAGTTATGAAAGTGTATTGTATCCCACTGGAAGCATTTAAAGAATAATTCCTTTTATGAGATCTTTTTTGAAATGTCACATCACACTTCCTATATACACAGATTGTATAATACTATAGATAGATAGATAGATAGATAGATAGATAGATAGATAGACAGACAGACAGACAGACAGACAGTAATAGCGACTGCAGTGAGAAACCATAATACAGTTTCTTACTCTCTTCATTTTCACCCACATGGTTCACTGTGGGTTACTGGAAATACATCATTTTTGTAATGCCAAAGCAAAGCTAGGAGAAGCTACTCCCAGAATTGGGCAATATTATTCTAAAACATATGAAACATACCAATCCTTCCATTAGATAGGGATAATATATCTTTAGTCTAGTTTATAAGTTTGTAGATTTAGGTTTAGATTTAGATTGTTTAATTTAGTGTAATTTAGTGGCATTAGTTTCATTAGTTTAGTAGTTTGTCGTTTGTTGTAGTTAATAGGGTATTATGTATGGATGTATTTATATTGTGTGTTTTTGTTATGTTTCTTCTGTTTCTTCTGTTATGTGTCAACCTTTGTATTGTATGTATATTCAATAAAATTAAATAAAAATTAAAAAAAACTTTAAAAAATTTTAAAAATAGAAATAAAAAAAATTCTAAAAAGAGTATTTCTTTTCAAGCTCTGTTTCCCAGACAGACAATATTCTCGCAGTGAGTTTTGATGCTGCTGTAGGGTCCATGCTGAGTTCTCTTTGCCAATACTTAGAGTTAATAGAATCAACACCAAATTTTGTGGACCTGAATTTTGAAATGTGATGAAAGTCTTGAATATTATACTAATCAGAAAGCTAGTTAAGATTTGTGTTATCTCCAGAATTGCCTCTTTGGTGGAACAAGAAGAGGAAACTCCAGATGTTGCTCAGATGCTACTAAGTCGAACACCACTTATGGAATATATAGTACTACTACTCACATAAGGAGCAAATTATTGTACCACACAAAAGAGAACTGTAAAACTAATCTGTCAAAAAAATGGATGAACAGAAAGCTACACTTACCATGGGTGATATGTATGATTGCCTGTGGTTAAAATGGTATAATGGGATTTACTTAATAATGGTGAGGTGATGCAGAGGGAACGTGTAATACCGCATCATATATATGAGAAGCCTAGTTGTAAGGAGACATTTTGTAAATCTGAAGATCTCTCCTTGGCCTTCATATTGCTAATGTGCTTTCATATCTTAATTTTATATTGCTAGTGTGTCATTAAAATTAACAATTATTTTTGAAAAGTTGGAATGTAAAGATTTTCTACTGTCAGTTTAACTGTTAAGAACAAAATGTAGTGAAACACATTCCATTATTGCAGCGACAGAATTCATTTTGGCTTAACTGCTTATTTGTATGAACAAGACTTTACCGTTAGGTGTTTTCGAAATATTGAGTTGCATGAACCATATTTACTGGGTCACCATGAATATTAAAGCTACACTAATTGGTTTGGAAAACTAGCCTAGTTTTGCAGGAACAACATATGCTACAAAATTGCCGTAAGCTGGTATTTTCTCCCTCTTAACTTATGAAATTTTCATAATATTTTATCATCCACAACACTGTGTGAATCCATTACTTCAATGAGAATTGGTGGAAAGTTTCATAGAGAAAATTTAGGGGGAAAACTTATATAAGACATTACAGCATACAACCTTCTTTTATGGTACTATATTTACAAATGTGTCACTCTTTTCCCTATTAAATCCAAGGGTACTTTTTTCATATATTTGTGTATATATATATATATATATGTGTGTGTGTGTGTGTGAGAGAGAGAGAGAGAGAGAGAGAGATTGGGGAGAAAGGTCAAACTCTTTGATTTTTAGGATGAACTGTTCCATACTATGTAGTTTCTATTTTATTTAAAAAAAAATAAAATATGATGTTACAGGCAAAATGAATATGGGACAAATTTCATCTTATAGCATGTTTCTTTGACAAATTCTAGAACCATATTATTGCTGATGCACTTGGTAGTAACTGGGTACAGCAACTAGTTACAATTGCAATTAACTCCTTTCTGCAATAGCAAAAGTGTAACTATATTGAAAACAAGTAGTAATTTAAGAGGTAATATCACTCCATTTGTGTTGTAACTATCAAAAGACTTTTATCATTACTGGGGTATGACCTCATTCACAGGGATAAAGGGAGTTCATGTTTTGGAAACTGCTTTGTGTGTGTGCCTCATGCTATTGTCTTGTGATGTGTTGTCACGTGGCAGTAAGAGATTCAGAGGAGTTTTTTTTTTCTATAAATAACTGAAAGTTGTAAGAAACCATGAAGTTTTTGAAGTCTCTATTCACTATTCAGGAATTATTCTGCATGAAATCCACATCTGGTGATTTTTCACAGAAAACAACATTTTCTGTTTGGGAAAGAATATTTCAACACAGAAAAATCAATTCCTGCACAGAAAATGTTGCTTTCTATGCAAATTTACCATTCACACATTTAATGCAAAATAAACCCCAATTGTAGCATACCTCCACAGGAAACAGCATTTTCTGCACAATTCCTAAGCAAACAACACTGAAGATACTGTTTTGTATGCAAATCAACCATGTGCAAATTTGACGCAGAATAAATCCCCAGTTACAGCATTTTCTTGCACAGAGAATATAGATTAAAATTTCTGTGTTGAAATATTATTTTCATGAACTGAAAATGCTGCATATCCCAAATTACAGCATTTTCTGTGCAGAGAACAGGAATTAAAATTTCTGTGACGAAATACTATTTCCCACACCGAAAATGCTAATTCCCTTGCTGAAATTTATATTTTCTGCATGAAACAACCATGTGCAAGTATTGTACAGAATAATTCTTGAATTACTAAGATTCTTGTCAGTTCAGATTTCCCAACAGTTCAAAAAAAAATATTTTTTGCCCCCTTTTTGGGTGTTTTTGATAATCTTTCCATCCCTATAGCTGAAAAGATAGAATGTTGTCAAACATTGAAGAACAATAAATGTCTTAATGTTCTTCACTGATCAGTCCACAATTTGTTATAAGCTAGAAATGGTCTCCTAAGTAAGTAGATAAATAATATTAAGTCTAGCCTGAAAATTCAGGAACTTGCACTCTCATCTATACTAGAGATTTAAAGAGAGAGTGGAAGTCTGTCCTTTTCTTTTCTTTTCTTTTCTTTTCTTTTCTTTCCTTTCCTTTCCTTTCCTTTCCTTTCCTTTCCTTTCCTTTCCCTTCCTTTTCTTTTTTTCAGTATAGGAAATTACAGAAAGAGGGTAAACTCGGGAGTGTTTCTATCTTACCTGAAATGGTAACTGATTTTTTTTTCCTGTATTGTACCTGAGAAAAGATACTCTATCATGATACAGGATCATGTCAGTGGAATGTCAACTTTCATGGGGGCTATTTTGCTTGCTCAGGAGAACACTGGGACATGATAGAACACTGTTCTAAGGTTCTTCCTGTGAAAGCACAATTGGTGAAGACTTGGCGAAGTGACAGTAAGTTTGACTGTCAAGATCCAAAACTTCATTCTTTGCCAAATTGAGTGACATTTTGGCTCACCAGTAGTAAATATAGCTTGAGAACAGGGAGAAGAAGAAGAAAACATGATATTATATTCTTTCACTATTTTAGGTGAAAGAAATACAACATAAAGAAATTAGTCCTTGGTATGTGACATTGTTCTGAAATGAATGTAGTATATTCCCACTTTAATCTTCTTTGTTATAATGACTGTGTTCAATTAGTGACATCCTATTATCCTTGATGTAACCAGCTTTGTTAACAAAGACTTTATGAACATCTTGTTAGGACAATAAAATGGTTTTACCTAACTTCATGACCTGATAGCCTTCAGTTTTTAAATAAAGTCTTCTTCTTCAATCTAGCTAATTAACTAGGGTAACTTGTAAATTACAGTCAGTAACTTCTACTTATGGAGTGAAATAAAATATTCAAGCAAAGATGGAAAGCAGGCAGCCAATAGACAATCAAATGTGAACTATGAATTGTGCCTCTCTTACTAATTTGGATGTCAAAGAAGACAATAAATATTTGTCTGAAGGGTTTATAGCGCACTCCTGTGCATTTCTGCTATGAAGTAAGTCCCGCTGATTTCAGTGGGATTGGCTGGTGTGGTTAGGGTGGGAGCGTAAATTTATCCTTAATTAACTGTTAATATAAACAGCATGATCTCTTACAGAATGGGTTGGGTTTTTTTTCCTGATTGATTAAGAACCTTCTGATTTCTCCCCAGATAACTTATTTTGCTTTTTAACTTTTAAAAATTGTTCATTGTGTATATTTTAGAGATGTATTTATATGAATACAAATCACTTAGCTGATGTTTTTCCTGGCCATTGTTCATGTTGTTTTTTTACTGTTGCTCTACATTCTTCCATTTTTTGTTTTCTTTATGAATTTGGAGAGAGGTGAGATGTTAGCCTATATTACTTGGAAAGTGTAACACTTTCTTCCAGAAATAGAAAGGGCAAAGAACTGAACTTTAAAAAATGACCCAACTTTCTTAAACTTTATAAAAGTTACTTGATACTGTGCGAGAAGCCAGACTTGGCCTTTAAGATTTCAAGAGCAGTTTTAGTGTAAAGTCTTGATAAATATGTTGCTTAAAATCCTTTTTCTTTCTCCAGCACTTCAGGGAGCACCTTGACAAACTTTTTGCAAAAGGAATTGGAATGCTGGATATTGCTTTAATTGAAGCCTTCAACATGCTCAGTGATGTAAGTTAATGCTTCCCTCCCAAGCTATCTATTAAGTTTTCAGTTGCTGGAAAAGAACTGAATAATATTTCCCACTTATATTTGCCAAATAGTATCAATTTTTGAGAATTACAGGTTAGCACATCTCCTCTCATATGCAGAAGTTCTCTTTCTGTCTTCGTAGTCTATTTATCTTCTTTTTAGACTGATTGATAGATATAGTGATAAAATTTAATTTTCATTCACAGTAGTACTATAATATTCCTTGGCATGTTAAAGAGCCAGGAATGTTTGATATGAATGATTCTGAGGGATGTACCCACAAAGCTTTGTCCAGATTTTCCCCAACCTTTGATATATACAAAATCATTGAGATGCTTCATTGTCTTCTATTACCACATGAAATTTGCAATTATTTGATGATAAATGTGATCATTGCTGTGATTATCTTGTTTGAAAAAAAGTAACCAATTAAATAAAATTCTATGACATTTTGAAGATGGTTAATCACAACCAAGTGCTCCAAATGACAGGATGCATCCAGGTTTTCACTGTTAATTGATGAATCACTGAGATAATTGTAGTTCATCATAAGATCCCTTGTCATTGTTATTATTATGGAAAAGACTTTCATCACTCCTGCTATTCAATAGAAAATGAAAAAAAAGTTATAGATACATATGAGGAAATATTACTCATTACAGTGTTATATCACCTGCTTAAAAAGTGAACATGCTTAATTATTCTGCAGAATTTGATAGATTCAGATAGATGAAACCAATGTTTTAAAATAAATAGATGATGACATACTTTTGAAGTATTTTAATTCTACATTTCCATATTTTTTTGGAACATCCTGTCCTTGGTTTAGTTTCAAAAAGAGAAGCCAACACCTTTGTACAAAGAACTGGCCCGTTGCCAGTTGGGTTTTCTAATTTTGTTATTCATGGGAAGGAGTGATTTGGCTAGTTTTAAGCACCAGTGAACTTTACACTTCCCCAATACCTAGTGCTCACATTTGGAAACTAGAAATCATTTAAGCTCCAAAGCGAAAGGCAATGGAGCTACAGTTTCTGCTACACCAGTGCTTCTCAGGCCACTTGGTATGGAGGATCAGCAATTATTGTTTGCTAACGTGCCAGAGACTGACCCTAAATTTGTGCCTATTGAGATCAGTTATTTCTTTCTTTCCTGGAAATTTGCTAGGGCCTGGCAGCCAATGGATCAGGGACCAGCACCAGTCCAGGGACCACCACTTTAGGTAGCACTGCACTGTCCCATCATCCTGTTGTTTTCTTGCCCACTCTTTTCCTGTCTGTTTTTATTTTTGCTACAGTAAGTGAAACACAGTCTGTTGGGTGGCAGAAGGATTAATCTCTTCCTACATCTTATTTGTTAAAGAGATAAAGAAATAAATAGAATCTCCAGTGTTTTACTGACACCATACTATCACCTGATCACCTTGTTGCAACATTCTCTGCGCACTAATGTTTGACTTAAATTTCAGGTCCTATCTCAAACTGTTTTTGCACTTATCTGGATTGTGCGATTAACAGGATCGTAGAATTGAAAGCAAGCCCAAGTGCCGTTTAATCCAACACCTTACCAGTGCAGGAATCAGTAGCTAAATCACTCCTAGCAAGTGCCCATCCAACCTCTGGTGAAAAACCTCTAATAAAGGACTGTGTCACCCTAGCTTGTTCCACTATGGAACAGCTCTTACTCTCAGGAATTTTTTCTTAATTTTTAGTTGGACTCTCTATTCTTGTAAATTGAATTCATTGGCTTGGGTCCTCTTATCTGGAGCATCAGAAAACAAGCTAACTCCATCTTCCACGTGACAAACTTTCTGATATGTGAAGATGACTATCATAGCCTCTCTCAGTGTTCTTCTTCCCAGGTTAAACTCCTACAATTGTTCCTCATAGCCTTTGGGTTCCAGATTCTTTACCATCTTGGTGTCCTTATTTTGAACATGTTCCAATAGATATTCCAGATCCTGATATGCAAAGGCAAAATTCTACAGGATGAAATCCAGTTAATGGCACCATGCTTCCCTTAGTGCTTCTGCTAGAGAAACAAGGAAGGAACATTCTCCTGTTCCCCAGTGCAACCTGCCTGCTCCTCCATGCCAAACAGGAGGGGAGAGGAAAGTTCTATTGTACATGAAGAGATTGACTCACATAGTGTTTGACAGAAACTGCAGGCAGCTGCATATAAGGAAGATAGTATGGTAGGGCCTTTGCTTTCATACTTAAGTGATAGCTGAGCTATTGGTTCAGTTGAGGATGAGGACAGAGAAAGAACAGCCTGTTTTTGAGAAGACTGGGGAGTATCAGACACACATCTTCCTTGGAAAATTTATAAATTGAAAACAAAAAGTGGTATGTGAAACTTCTCATTTGGGGAAGCAGTGGGAGAGAATGTGACACACTGGAAGTGCTCACTATACTCAATAAAAGTTGGAAACTATCAAAAATGTGATTTCCCTAGATGTAAATTCTTAGTACAGTACAGTTTTCCAGTAGAAGAAACATCTGATTTACCTACATATGTCAAAACCCAAGAAACATTAATTTGTTTATATCTTTGTTTCCCAGTTCAACCACACAGGTCAAGGAAGTATTTGCAGTCAAGCCATAATGCTGATTACAGATGGCGCTGTAGACACTTATGATGCCATATTTGAAAAGTATAATTGGCCAGATAGAAAGGTAAGTCCATTGTACATATCAGTGGAGTGCATATACATGATATGAGGGTGGTTTTCTGTTCCACCCAGAACAGGGTGAAACCAGGGTGGCCCAGGCTGATAGGGTTTAGGGTTCCCAGACCCTTGGAGCCTGGCGTTTAGTCTTATTAATTGTTTCTGAGTCTCAGGGCCTGGTCTCTCTTCTCTTGGTCAGAGGGTGAGGAGAGCAATCGCTAGTGAGATATGTATCATGACTTGAGAGAAAATGCTGTAAGAAATGACATTTCTTCCCCCATGTGCTAATGGATCCCATTGCTACAGCCTGCTTTGGAGAAACTGCTTTTGAGACCTCTTCCCCTTGCTCCTTTGTCTCATTTGTTAACCCATATATATATATGTGTGTGTGTATAATTTGGATGACATGCTCTGAGCAACTGTGGTTGATGCTTAATGAGATTGTTAGGCCCCGCCCCTGTGACATCACCAAGGGCTGCCCTCATTCTGAGGGCTTGGGAGGCTGGCAACCCTGGCTGTGTCTAGACAACTTTTGGTATTGTTAGTGCCAGTACTTCTAGAGATGTTAATGCCACTCTGTGATGTTTTATCAGCAATAAACAAGAGCATTCATTTCTGTCCTAGATGTGTCTTGTTAAACAGTATGATGGTGTCTCTCTTGCATTTAGAAGCAAGACACTTTCAATGCATTACTTTACTATACTGGATGCAAAGGGGTGTTGATAATTATGAGATTATTTGTCTATGGAAGTGTGTGGATTGAAAAAAAACACAGATAATAGTAGGAAAAGTGTGTGTGTGTGTGTGTGCATGCACACGCACATTTGATTGTGATTTTAAAAAAGCCTGCAACAATCAAATGTAAAATAACCTAGCTTGTTTTCTTGCTCATAAAGGAAGAACGTGACACTCACATAGCATGACTTGACTTTTTTCCTTGCTAGTTTTTTTTTTTTTTTAGAAAGATGTTACATGTTTTAAGTCATAAGTTGTTCCAGATAATGCTTTAGAGTTGGCCCATAAAGGTATTGCTGCTTTGTGGATTTTGGATTCCAAAAACATTTTTTTATGAACTGCACAGAGAACTTCTACTCTATGAGGAGGCTGTATAAATACAAATAATAAATGAATGAATAATGGGTGGTCTCTTGTGTAAAGCTATAATAGCAAAATCAGTACGGGGGTCTGTGGCTTGTGTTTGGTAAAAGCGATTTCACGTGAAATGCTGTCACACCAAGTGGATCTGTGTGGCAGCTTCCACATACAGCAAGCAATTTGCATGTAGCAATTTGCTGAGTTTGCCTTCATAACTCCAACATGTGTGTTAGTGACCTCAGGGAAGACCACCCACTACAGATTACCCTGTTCTGCATAGTCTTTTAAACCTCTATCTAGTGTGGCTGGTAGGACTGGTGGGGAGAGGAAATAGGGAAGGCCACATCCTTCAGGCCTTGCCCACACCTAGAGCCAATATATTGCTTTTAATATTACTGACACTTGAGAAAAATGGCTATGTCTAGGTAAGTTGAAATGAATAACCACGTATGGACCAGTTGTCTGGGACTGACTTGTGAATTATTTTCACTTGTGGTTTTAATATAGAAGCATCTTTGCCATTTCTGAATGTGAAATATAAAACGGGTAATTCTATCGTTATTAGCAGTTGCACATATACTGCCTGATTAGTCACAATGCATTTTGTCCATCAGTAGCTTCCATTTTTTATTTCTCTCTAAATGAGAAACACTATCCAGCTCTGTAGGCAGAATGACAGCCCCAATCCCTGCTTATATTTTTGAAATTCTGTTTAGTAGTATGGTCATGTTCTTGTTCTGAGATGAAGTCAGTAGATAAGATGATTTTAATTGTGCCATTTCTGCGGATAACAGCAATGCATGTTTTGAATTTTACTGAGCTTATCTTAGTAAAAAATGAGCAGCTGAAAGATAAAATTAGAAAGCTAGAGCTGTTGTTTATCATTTATCAGTGCACGACCATTTGGGACTGCTGGATGAGGGCTGGGTAAATTGATGTCCTGGACCTGGCTCGTCTACTATGGCTATGGAACAATAATTCTATATGCTTTTGGGCCAGAGAGAAAACTAGCATCCATGTATACTGGCCTGGGGCTTTATCACAAGAGGCAACTAAATTGCACTTACAGCAGGATAAAAGTGTCTTTGGCGGGGGCTGATCACATGATGTCGTTGTTGTTCTGTTGTTCTCCCATGGGAGTCACTTGGAAAGTTTTTTTTTTTATCAACATCAATAATCAGCCTCCTTTCCTGTTTCTGTTGTGGTATAATTTCCTGTGTGAAAGATCAATTGTGCTTTTGTACCAGTGTTGGGTGACCAGGGGGTATTCAGTATGTGTGCTGTAGGTGGGGAAACATCAGTCCGTCTCCGGTAATCAGGAGAGAAGGATAAAGTGTGGAGATTTCAATCTGATTTCCTTTCAGTTGGCAAAGTAACTGAGAAACTTTTAAGGTCTACTCTACAGAAAAGAAAATCCATTGCCAAATGATTGCCCCCACCCCAACTGGTCCTTGTCAGGGAGACCAAAACCTTGCTCACTGTCCCCCCACACCACTTCCTTTTCCAGCCCCATTCCAGTGTCAATTTCTGTCTCTCACTCACCCACATTCAAACATACTTGGAAGTATAAGTGAAAAAGAGTCTTACAGTTTTAAAAAGCTTTCATTTTATTAATTAATTCTTGCTTTCGTCTAGCTTCCTATTTAACTAATCGTTGGCAGAAGAAAGCTGGCATCTGTGAGACAGACAGATCAATAGCTGCTGCCTTTCACCTGCCAGCGATTAGTTAAGTCTGAAGCAAGAAATCTGGTCTCCCAATCAGGAAGCCTCCCCCTGGGAATAAAACACTTTTAAAATGTAAGACTATTTTCATTTATATTTTAGGGCAGGGGGAATCTTTGTGTGTATGCACAAAAAGGGGCAGATAAAATTTCTTGGAGAAGGTAATGGGAGGGCAGTCCCAAATTCTGTGTGAGAAAAGCTTTTAGTGCAAATAAACACTGTAATCTCAGAATCTTTCTGAAGGTGTGAAACTGATTCAGTAGTGCTTTTACAACAATGCTATTTTAGCGGGAGAAGTACCTGGTGTGATAAAGCCCCTTGTATGATAAAGCCCCTGGGTAAGACCACATGTCATGTGTACAATGTGTCCGGGATTTATTTGGAGTCTCAAATTTTCTCTTCATGTAGTTCATTTTCCAATCATATCTCAGCTATATCTAACCGAGACCTTTGCTTCTGATCTCCGTGGAAAGGGTCAGTGAAGCAATGAGGAGTACCACATGTCTTATTCAGAGCTTGTATTTTTTTTTATTTTATTTTTTTTGGACGTTATTCCCCTGACTAGTGACAATGGATTATTGGATTCTGGAAGTTGTAGTCTAAAATGGTAATTTTTTTCAAGCTTTTTTTTTTTAAAAAAAGGAAATACTCCTCCCCCTCCTCCCCCTCCTCCTCCTCATTTGGAACACCATAATTCAAAAGTAAAAGGATCCTGAATCACATCTTGGTCCCTGTTGTCCATCAATACAATTAACAGTAAGTGTTAATTCAGAGTTTTTATGAAGGCTGATGAAATAAGAAACATTTTTCTTTCACCTTAGGTTAGAGATGAGAATCAGGTGGTCTGCATTCCAGGGAACTGCCATTTTTGCTGCCCTTTTAAAAAAAAAAAGAGTGTGATTCTAATATAAAACAGATAATTACCACTCACCTTGACTTAGTATAAATTAAATTTAAAAAAATCTTTTTTGTTCTTTCGTGTAGTGCATCTCATGGAACCCCCAGAGTGTGTCCTGAAAATGCAAACCTTTTCCTGGACCTCTTAAGTGAAGTTTGCGCACCCTGCCTTAGTTTTAGGGTTCCTCCCTACCCCCAGTATTGCATGATGTTAATAGTATCAGTGCACTTTAGTGGCAGTTGTTGCATTTTCAGGCATACAAAGGAAGACTTGGATAAACCAAACTAACATCCTTCAGTCAACACTGACGCAGTTGACTGAAATTCCTCTTTTCATTCAAATGAAGAAAGGAGGTGAAGTGAAATAGATTTATTGTCTTATCTATGGCAACAATGTCTTTATGATTCAACCAGTATAGCACAGAGAGTTAACCAGCATTCCCACATCACATGATCCAGAGTATTTATTCATTTAATAAATATTTACATATGCACGCACGCACACACAAACATACACACAGTTTTCCCTCCACATTCGCGGGTTTGACACTTGTGGATTTGTTTATTCATGGTGTGGTGTGCCTACTCCCATTCTCCCCTTCCATTCAGAGCTATCTGGCAGGTGGGAAAAAGAAGTGAGGGGGCTATCTCCTCCACCCAGTTCTCCCCACCGCTGCTGGTACAATTGCGCCTGAGTGGGTGGGAGAGCACCCTCTCCACTCTGCTCCCTGCCACTGCCAGCATGATTGTGCCTAGGGTTGGTGGCCAGGTGGGCAGGTGGGTGGGAGAGAGTTATTTGTGGGTTTTTGACTTTTGCGGGCATTCTGTACACCTATCCCCCATGAATGTGAAGGGCGTTCTGTACATCTATACACACTTAAGAAAAGATTGTGTAAACCAGCTCAGGAACAGTACTTGATTTGTATGTATACCCAAATGTATGGGGCGTCTTTTGTATCTTGCATTGTACATTTAAGTGACATCTTCTCCGTAGACATTCCTTGTACAGCATTTTAACTAATGACTTTATTATTCTGAGAAGTTTCCTATGAGAACCAGAATGTATGGTCAGCCTGTGCTAACTGAAAGGAAATGAACCAATAAACCAATAAGATTTTAAATAAAGAAATGCAGTCCTATACTATAGCAGAGTACGTCTTGTGAGTTTCAGCAAAGTAGAAAGGCTAGCATATGGTTCTCCTACAACTTTCCACAAGGGTAAAATAATGTTTAAAAACACATTTGGTAAAATGGATAGTTGAGCCATGACATAACTGCAGTGACAATTTATCTATTTCCAGGAGATTAAAGTGCTCCCCAGAATTGTAACTATGCTGCCTAGTTTTGCAACATGCTGATGCTGCACACATGGAACATTAGGAGGAGCAAATTGAATAGCCTCACAGTGCTATTGTCTTGGTAGTGTTAAATTGATTTGCTTGTAGAACAGAAGAAAGGACTCAAATATTTCAAATGTGACTGTTATTGCTGGTTTGTGTGCTATGTATCTCCTGGACCAAAGGAAGGCTCCATCCATCTCCTGCAATATTATGAGCAGCAGCATAACTAAGATGGTTGAGTCTTTCTTGTAGTGATTTTTCTTTACAGGGGAAGGGAGACGCTATTTAGCCAAACAGGTATTTTCCCACTTGCGGGGTATAACTCAATGGGCACAGCAGAGGAAGGCCTATAATTCAGTAGCAGAGCACTTGCTTTGCTTGCAGAAGATCTCAGGTTCAAGCTCTTGCATTTAGGCAGTGGTAGTATGGTTTGTTTTTTTAAAAAAGTCCTGTTTGAGATCTCCTGCCAGTCAGTGAAGACCAAGGAAATGAACCATTGGCTCCTAGGTCCAATGTGGCCTCGAAGACTAGTCTTGAGGCCCCTGCTGCCTCCCACATGGGACATTTTTGTAGGATTTTTTCCCCCCAAAATGGGAGTATGATACCTCTACAGGCCATATTTGTTCTCTAAAATATTTTTTTTTTGCTCAGACATTATTTTAAGAGAAACTGGAAATGACCACATCTGTGTTCATTCTGAGAATCTAGCACAGCTCCTGGTAAGACCTGAAGCTGTAAAAAATGATGTCTTAACCACAGAAGTTGCCTGTCTGATGCAGATAAACAAATTTAAACTCAGTCCAAACAAGCCAGAGACACTGCTGGTTAGTTCAAAGGGGTTACACTCTCCCTGAAGACACAGATCTGAAGTTTGGGTGTACATGGATTCTTCCCTGAGCTTGGATGCTGAGGTTTCTGCCATGGCCAGAAGAGCATTTACACAGATAAAGCTTGTGCACCAGCTGCAGCCATTCTTTGGGATGTCTGATTTGGCTGTGGCGATACATGCTTTAGTTGTATCCCAATAAGATTACTGTAATGCTGTGTACGTGGGTCTTCCATTGAAGAGTGTTTGGAAACTTCAGCTGTTCCAAAGAGCTGCAGTCAGACTGCTGATAGTTCGTGGTTGCAGGGGGAACACATCTCCCTTGTTACAACGACTCCACTGGCTGTTTCTGGACCCCTTCCAAAATGCTAGTTATGACCTATAAGGCCCAATATGGCTCACACCTAGGCTATTTGAAAGACCATATCTCCCCATCTGAGCCTCTCTGAGATTTAAGGTCTGCAGGAGAGGCACTTTTCTCTATCCCACTGCTTTCACAGGTGTGGGAACACAAGAAAAGGCCTTCTCTGTGGCTACACCCACACTTTGGAAGTCTTTCCCAGGGTATGTTAGAATGGCTCCTTCTTTGTTTTCCTTGTTTTCCCATTGTTTTCCTTTCTTAAACTGCTCCTTTGGAAATTGATTTTTAACAAGAAAATTACTTTTTTTAATTACTGTGTACTGTTTTTAATTTTTTTAAAGTAAGATTTTAAATGAGTTTTAAATCTGAGGTTGCTTAATAATGTTTTAAAGTTGCTTTTATGTTTTTAACTATATGTATTTTTATTGTCATTTTCTGCTCTTTTGTAAGCTGCCTTGAGTCTTAACCTAGGATAAAGATGAGATACAAATAATGTGATGGATAGAAGGACAATTTTGACCATTTCCACATGGTGTCGCAGTTCCATAATGGGATGTGATGTCAGTGGTCCATGGGTCATGCTTTCGCACGCCATCGTCACAGTCCCACAGCCAGCGTGTCCCCATGTGTCATGATCATGAAATATTCACTTAACAGAAAAAATTCGTTAAGTGTCCATGTCTTCACCCCCGCCCATGCAGAAAGGGCGGAAATGTAGTCATGCCCTTTCTTCTCCAGTGCAGCATGGGAAAGAGGCCAGCTGTGCTGTGGAAGGCAGACACGGGTTGCTTGCGCTCCCTTCTGCAGGGATCTGGGCAGGTGCAGAGGGGAGCTTTCCTGTTGCACTCCCTTCCTGGCAAAAGTGCTGCCAGGATCATGATGGGAAGACAATGGAAGAAGGTGCTGTGTGGAAATGGCCTTTGATCTGGGTGAATCAACGATGTGATGCAGTACAAGGCAGTTTTATATGCTATGCGAGGTTCATTGTAAATTACTGCATCTTCATTCAAAGGACCTGAAGCAGTAAGACTGGGAAGATGTTTTCCTGAGACATTTTAATCAGTGGCCTCTCTCACTAAAAGGGAGTTACGTATATTAGTATAAGAGGGTACTGATCAATATTAGACAATAATAGACAATCATAGAAGCCAGCAAAACAAGAAAAAACAAACAAAAAGAACTGCTCTGAAGGATAATATCGAGATCATAAGAAGAGTTCTAGTGGATCAGACCAACAGTACATGAAGCCCAGCATCGTGCTTTCTACAGTGGCCAACCAGACACCACTGGAAAGCCCAGAAGTTGGACTTCTAAAGCAATAGCCTTCTCTGTGGCTCCTCTACTGTGAGAAGCTGGTAAATGTTTTCTTTGCTCAGCATGTGAAGGCTAACATGCAAAGTCTAATTCTCTTGATCCTATCTCCCCCCACCAATGTTTTGGCCCTTTTTCACATGTATATCACTTTGGTGTTGCTCAAAAATCTCTGGTGAAAGCTCCATTTTGCTTACTAGTGGCCCTATAATGGCTCCAGGTTAGGAATATGAAGTAAACTAGCTAAATTACTCATTCTCAATGAGGCAAAGTGTCTCAACATGATGACAACCCCCATGAGATTTTGATGCCTCCTGAACAAGAGTGAGATAAGCATTTTTTCTCTCTATTGAGATTTCTGCATTTTGCACTAGCTACCTACTTTATCTATGCCATTTGTGTACGAATTCAATCTTGCAACTGTGAAAATCTTCTTGACAGCAACACAAAATTTCTTTACATTTATTCCCACAGTGTCACCTGAGTTCAGCATTAGCAGGAATGTGAAAAAGGATCATGACTGTTGGTGGATCTTTATCCAACATATTGAAAGCAGAGCTTAGAGGATCAAAGTTCAAACTTATCCTTACCATTTAAGCAATGACCTCAATAATAATTTAACTTATTTAACAGTAAGAAGTTTTTAAATATGTTTCTTAGGACCCCCTGTACCGCTTAACTTCTTTAAAGGAAAAATAATTCAAAACCATAATTCAAAACCAGCCACTTCCCCCACCAATTTTGGAATTTTTAGCAGCCCCCAAAGTGTTACAGATAGAAAAATAGTCTCTCATTCTAGGTAAAGATGTTTTCTTGTTGAACTATTGGATAACCTTAGTAGACTTAATTTTTGTATCTTTGTCTCTCGAGCAAATGCTACAAAACGCAATTATGTGTGAAAATTCCAAATACTGGAATGAATGTGACTTAATCTTTTCTGCTGTTATTACCTCACTTGGCTCTATAGAAAGCTGCCATAAGGTGACTTATACATCAGAGTAAATACATTACATTTGCGTGGGATAATGCTAGAGCTCTGCCTTCTGTTAGAATTTCATCTAAATTTCAGAGGTTTCCCATAAGAATGGTTGAAGCATCATTCCTGGTTTTAATATAGAAGATGAGTTGAATTTATTGCTGGATATGCTATAGCATACTAGTCTTTGTTTCAGTGTATTTGTTCCTTGAGGATTCATATCTTGAAAATACACCTCACAATCACAAATCACTTGGGACTTGTAGCTGGAAAAGATATTTCACTGCATTGTAATTTTTCATTGTATCACCATCTGCTGTTTGACATGCTGGGGAAAAAAAAGAAAAAAAGAAAAGAGACTACCAAAATAATAATAAGAATAAGAAATTGTTCAAAGTTGTGATTTCATAGAATAAGCCAAATCCACAAAGGAACAAACAAAGTGCACATACTTCAAAGACATATACTTCAAGTGCCTGACCTTTGTTTTCTTTCCATTTTATAAAAATAGGATCCTTCTGATGGAGATCAGCTCCTTTTTATATAAACAGACTCCTTTGGAGATCAGTTCTCTTTATGTGTATGTCTAAAATTATTTATAGTTACCTGTGCTATTTCTGAAAGGAAGATAATTCAAGGACTCAGGATCTGTTTGCCTAGTGTCCTTGTTCATCTTGATAATAACCAAAATCAAACTTATTCAAAATCTTTGAATCCTAATTCAAAGGTGGACTAGCTGGAAGGAATGAGGATTAGTTGCAAGATTCTCCTGCCAGCAGAAATTCATTGGTAGAATCCTCCTCTGCTGGCAAATGTCAGAAATCTGCTGACAGAGTAGTCTGCCGGCAGAGGTAATCCACTGGCTAAATATTCCTTGCTATATTTATCTACCATTGACAGGTGAGGTATGTTTTTGCCTCATTTACTAAGGTTACCAAAGTAATTTCCCTGGCTTTGAGTACTATAAGCAAAGAATACCATTTGCTGCTCTACCTAGGAATGAGTAAAGCTGTTGATTTCCTCAGAGACTGAAATTATCCTGGGCCGGTCCAGCCACCATATAAGTCTGTTGCTGTTGGTAACAGCGCCCACCATCAGTGCTGAAGTACTGATGCTCAACTGCCAATTCAGTTCAACTGGGTAGAATGCTGATGTTCAACTGCCAATCCATTTAGTTTTTTATGTATGGGGCACTGAGTTGTAGAGACCATCTTGTCCATCAACTCAATCAGCAAAATGTCTTAACCTTGTATACTACGTCTACCTGGGAAATGAAGAACGGTTTCAACATCCTGTGGAGTTCTGGAGTTTGTAGCTTACTGAGTCCCAAGAGCTCTCTGGCTGAGAATTCTAAATGCTTCTCCTTAAATAGAAAACCCCTGGATTCCATAGGAGGTTGAAAGTGGAATAACACTACAATAGTGTAGAGAGGAAATGGCCTCGGTCTATACCTTTAAAATCTGGAGATGCTGTGTTCTTTCTCAGAATATTTGGTCCACACATGCTGCAAATTTTAATCTGGCTGTTTTTTTCTTCTTGTTTGTTGCAATTCATACAATTTATTTATATCTGTTTACATTAGTAATTTAAGTATTTCAGTTTGAGCACTTTTCCAGGATCACCGATATAATATACAACAGATAAAAACAAATTAAAGCATGCTTAAAAAAACAGATTAAAGCCTTTTTTTTAATCAACTGCTTCAACAGCAGCACACAATTTCCACAACAGAGGTGTTGCTGTAGGGAAAAGCCCTGACTGCGGTTGTTACCCTGATTCCTGGGGGTCCCATGAGGGACACCTAAGTGTGCTCCAAATATTACAAAGTTGGGAATTAGCGAAGAGCACAAGCTAGCACTACGAGAGGCAGGGCAAAGTAGCAAGATTTTTCACCCAGTGTCTACGGGATCAGGCCAAGTCAAGGAGCAAACAGATGTAAATAATAATAATTGTTTTACTGATGTACAGTCAAACACGTGTATGCAACACACTCACGTAGAGAACTATTGAAATAAAGTAGGAGTTGGATAGGGGGATTTTAAGAGGAGGTTTTGTATGGGAAATGCTACACCTGTCCTGAAGCCCGGGTAGTTGGAAGAAGTTCGTGTAAGTGAGGATTCTCAGCACGAGGAGCTGAGGGGAAGGCTCACCACATGAAGCAACAGCAATGTGGGATGGAAGCCAATAGCGATCCAAGGAAGTGCTCAAAGTTAGGGGGTCTTATAGGGGAAAATGTGGCCGCAGGCTAATCCGTTCTCGGGGATAACAATGAGTTTTGGGCTGGAGACAAAGCCTCCGAAAGGTCAGTGATTTACATAATTGAGTTATGACAGAGTTGTCAGTAGAGTAGCCAGTATGCAAATGCAGAGTGCTTGACACTTGAGTATTCGGCTCGTTAAGCTGCCTGCTCAGGGCAGAGAGTCCTTTGTAAGTGGTGTGCATATATAATGTGGTACTTGCCTTGAGGTCTCCTAAAGTGGCAGTCTGGCTCTTTCTGTATTAGTTTGGAATATTTCAGCGACTTGCGGCCGTGCCTGTATGTGTGCTTGTCCGGGGGCCTCGCAAGCACGTGGAGAGGAATAGGTAAAGAAGGCCAAATTATTGATATCAAATGATATCTGGTATCCCACAAGTCCGGGCTAGAAAACTGCAGTAACACGGTGTTCTCCAGCTTACTCTCTGAAGGTGGTTGGACATACACCAAGAACTTTAAATTCTGAGTAGAGTCAAATAGGAAGAGGTTGTCTTTCAAGATATGCTGGTCCCTCTATACAGAGAAGAGGAATAATAAGGGAAAATATCCAGTTCCAAATCCAGTCAGTTCTTCATCATTTAAAACATGGCCTCTGTTTCATGTGAGCAACTGTTGCTTGAATCAGATCTACAGCTATATGAACATACACATCAGAAAAAGGTTTGCTATGCTCAATAAGAATGATTGTGCAGTCCTCACAGAGATTGAAAAAAACAATCCAGTGCTGAGAACTGGATTTGTCACAGTGAGTAAGTTCACTCACACTTCTTAGAAGTCATTTAGAACAATTAAAAAGCATGAATATCTAGGTTTTTCCCCCCCTGGGGGTCTGCTCTCAATGTACTCTGTGATAGATTTTATCTGAAGCCTAAATGTTCCTGTAAGATACTGGATACCAGGTGCATTGACTGCTTGTGGACTTAAAGAAAGGAAACTTCGAGAGCTAGCTCTGGATTTGAGTGTTGCTGTTTCCAAGGGCATAAAGAGGAGCATTTAATGGTTTCTACAAGTATAGTCAACTAGGCTGCAAAATTTAGATAAATTAAAAGGCAGATGATAAAACAACCAATCAGATCATGGATTACATGTTAATCTTGTTTGGCTATGCACAAGGCTCTGTATTATCTTTTATGGCTACCCTTTCTTTAAATGAAACCTTTTTAAAAAATGCAAGAGCCTGTATTTAATTACCTTAAAACTTACTATTGTGGAAGAACAGATATGTTCTGAAATGTGCTTGTTAATTTCTTTTCATAGGAGAAGAGTACCAAGGAACAAAAGCAAAGCAATTAGGTCTATTCATATTTTTTTTTAAAAAAAAAAATTCTTCTGTGAGAACTATTTGGAAAAAAGAAGCCGTTAATCATTTCTGTAAGTAAATGTGCATGCTAGCTAAATTGTACCAGCTGAAACATCTGTGACAGGAACAAGTGGATTACTATAAACATTTCCAAGAGACTTGAATGATTTTGCTTTGATCAAGTTCACACCCCTATTTTTGTGTTCACTTCCCATATCTGTGTCTGCGGAAGAAAAAGAGAATGTGATCATGTGTTTTAATTTAGATTGCTTACCAAAATTATGCTCATAAAAGGCCTGAACTGTCGTTGGATACAGTTGTAATTCATACTTTACCAGATTGTATGACTGTGCCCAAAGTATTAGAGAAATGACACAACAATTGTTGAGATGTCTCTTCTTGTGCCACCTTGGTGATTGTTGTTGTTGTTGTTGTTGTTGTTGTTGTTGTTGTTGTTGTTGTGTTGCCTTCAAGCCCTGGAGTCACATCAAAAGATTCCACAATCAAACTTCTTACTAATTTAGGTTGTTCAGGTTTCTTGGCAATACAGAATTAAGGATTTCCTTTCTGCTTTTTCCTACATTCTTCTGTTTGGCTTTCTCTTGGATTTGAAGTACTGATTTGTCCAATCTTGTTTACATGTTGGAACCAAAGGGATGCAGCATGAACCCTTTTGCTGTTATATACATCAGAGATTCCAAATTGTGCATGCAGCTTTTAGTTATATTTAGTGGGATTTTAAAAAGAGAACCAGTGTAGTGTAATCTTTTGAACATTGGACTATGACCCTGAAGACCAGAGTTTGATTCTCTGCTCAGCCATGGAAACTCCTTGGGTGCCTCATACTCTCAGCTTTATTTAAAATGTCCCAGTTGTACTATTTGTGGTATTAGAGTGTATCCATCCATAAAGAGTCTACCTATCTCATGA
Organism: Iguana delicatissima; assembly: GCA_948472985.1. Taxonomy (NCBI): domain Eukaryota; kingdom Metazoa; phylum Chordata; class Lepidosauria; order Squamata; family Iguanidae; genus Iguana; species Iguana delicatissima. The sequence goes on along the minus strand of CAOKZL010000156.1, from coordinate 335,126 downwards.
GGAAGCCCGTTCATCCTAGCACTGACTTTGAACGTTTGTACCTTGTACAAAAGAGACAGAATGGGAGTTCTGCTGGGGTACTGTCCATCCTGATGCACAGCAGCTTCCCTGCCTGAGCTGGCCAAGATGGTCTTGGAGGTGGTGCTGAATCCCAGGACATCCATGCTTGATGGAGCCTGCTTAGGATCTCATGGCTATCATGATAATAGTGGGGCTGTCACAGTGCATCAATGGTCCATTTTTGTGGCAGGACATAAGTTGGACCCAGGATTTGCTATTGGACAGATGGAGGATGATTTGGTTGTGGGGGAGGGCACACAACAGCCCTGTTGTTATTTAAACTTTGGTTTGGTAATAGCAGACTCTCCTAGCAGGGGAGGAGGAATGACTAAGGTGGCCTATCCTGGAGACCTATGAAATATTAAAGATTGCTGAATACTCTGTGAGATTTTCTGGCTGATTGTTATTATTACCTTTATTTATATCCCACTTTTTTCCCAAGTTGGGACTGATAGGGCTGGTGATTTGGTCAAGCCTTGGTCTCATTCTGGAATGATGAGATAGAAAGTGCCAGGGATACAATTGGTCCTGAGCTCCCATTACAGTGCTGTGGAAACTGTAGTTCACTGTGGTTTATAGAAGATCAATGAGCAACATAATAGCCTGGATCAAGTTCAAGTTTTGCTGTTCATGGAACAGATATGAACAAAAACTGGCAAAGATCATTCATTGTGTCTAATTTGCAGCAGTGAAGTTAGCAAAAATATCTTACTATGTCTCCACTATTCTTTTCTCAGCATGCCATCCAACACAGCAATTACAAGTGGTGAGACACCTATTGGGATCAGGCTCAGATAGGCCAGGTTTAGAATCCTCATTTGCCTGCAGTGATATACTTGCTGAGCATCTTAAGAGATACTTGGCCTCTTAACTCTTTCCCATCTTAGCTATTAAGATCTGCTAGACATGGGCTGATTAATGCCTCACAATGTGAGTGAAAGCTACCTGCTGCCTTGAAGGAGGCTATAATTAGCCCTCTCCTGAAGAGAGGGCCCAGATGTTATGCAAGAACTTTCACCCTATTGCTAATATCCCTTCTACGGACAAGGTGCTTGAGCTTGCTGTGTCTGGGCAGCTTCAGATGGTCTTGAAGGAAACATATTATCTGGATCCATTTAAACTTGGTTTCCCGCCAGGTTATGGTATAAAGACAGCCTTGGTTGCTCTAACTGGTGACTTACTTCAGGGGAAAGGTGGTAGGATGCTACCCTGTTGATTTTCCTGAATCTCTCAGTAACTTTTCAGACCATTGATTATGGTATCCTATTTGACTGGTTGTACTGGAAGCACTGGTTCAACTCCTATCTGCAAGGTTGATTCCAGAGAGTGGCACTGTGGAACTCCTGTTTAGCCACATGGCCACTGTGACACAGGGTTCCATCCTGTCATTCCATATCTATATGAAGCTGCTGGAGGTCAGTATGAGTTTTTGGTATAAAATGCTATCAGTATACTGGGAACATTTAGCTGTACTTCTCTTTGTCATCAGTGTTAGGTGGGGATGTGTAGACACTGAAGCAATGCCTGGATGTTGTAATGGGCTGCATGTGGGTCAATAAACTGAAGTTGCTTCCTGATAAGATGGAGGCTGTAAGCCAGAGGAGGACTTGTACTTGGGTCTGGGAATTATGTAAGCTACTTGTCCTGGGTGGGGTTGCACTTCCTCACAGGGAGCAGGTGCATGGCTTGAGATACCCTTGGATCCATCTTTGCCACTGGATGCCCAAGTGGACTCCATGGTTCAGAGTGATTGGGGCCAACTTTGATAGTCTGCAGGCTATGGCGTTTCCTGGACAGGGGTAACTTATCTACAGTAGTCCATGCACCGATAACTTCCTACTTAGACCACTGTAATGCATTCTGTGTGAGGCTGCCCTTGAAGAGATGCAGAAACTACCAGTAGTGCAAAATGCAGCAGCTAGACTGCTGGTGGAAACACCACACAGAAACCACCCAACACTGGTTTTAAAGGAATTGCACTGATGGCCAGCATTCTTCTGGTCTAAATTAAAGGTGCTAGTGATAACACTTAAAGCCTGAAACACCTTGGGCTTTCACTACTTGAGAAAGCATTTCCCCCTGTATATGCCTGCCCAAAAACTGAGGTCTGTTGGAGGGGCTATCATCTGTGTCCCATTGCTGGGAGCAATATATTGGGGTAGTACATTTGAAAAGGCCTTCTCTGTTGGGACACCCCAGTTGTGGAATACTCTCTCCTTGGAGGCCCAACAGGTGCCAACACTGGTGTCATTCACTGGGAAGTCAAAACATGGCTTTTTATTAAAACCTTTGGGGCCTAACTGATTTTACCCGATTTGCATATGTGCTATGGCTAACATTATTTTAAATTGCTTTATCTGGTTTTGAACTGTTTGGTTTTAGCCCATAAATGATTTAATATATCAGTTAAAAGTGTTGTTATTATTGATTGTTTTAAATTGATTTTATTGTAAGTCACTCTCAGATCTTTGTATATAGGGTGAGATATAAATATTTTAAGAAAATAATAATATAATTAATTTCTGTGGTTTCTGTCAGCTTAACTATTCAACACATCTTTTGGTCCATTCATTACAGACTTAGTACATTTGAGGACTGTTGTTTATTGCAGTTTCAAAAGTAACTAAAATTCCTAAGATAAGCATAATGGAGCCAAGGTCTTTTCATCCCTAATTTAACGAGAAAACACCTGGCTTTTCTAGAATTCAGTTCAGACCCCTGTAAATGCGAAGCTATTTTAAGAGGCATAAGGGAATCATAAGGTGAAGTGAACAATGTATAAAACACTACTAATGAACTAAGTTTTTCCACCCAGGTATCAGGTTAGATTTACCAAAATAAAGTAATTCAACAAAACATAAATGTTTTGAGCTACTTTTTGCTGCTCCAGAGTGACTTATTAATGGGTTGTTGAGTGGCAAAAGAAACTGCCCCTTATTCCCGTCTTACTATTTAATCAAGTGCTAACAGCATTTAGTCTCTGCAAGACTCAAAAGCTCCAAAAGAGGTTGTGCTGGTATAAACTGTTCCAGATCTCTTAGGAATAGTGGATGATTAAAGTCATAGCTGAGGTTACACAACTGCAAGAGGCATATGGCCTCACACTGTACTTTGCTTAATTATTCTTACCACTATTTTCAGAAGGTTAGATTTCAGTCATAACAATGTGCATTTACTGAAACTGAGTGTCATGCTGTCCCATCCTCTGCACATTTACTTAGCCCCATGCCATGCTCAGTGGGACTTGCTCCCAGTAAATATGAATCTGCTTCCAGCTCATAGGAGTTACTGATGGGGAAAATATGCATAAGATTGAGCTCTCAGTCTCTCGGATTTTGCTCTCCTGTATTTTTCCCCTGTAAGTTTACTGGAAAGAAGCACTTTGCTTTGGCCATTTTTCCCTGGCGTCTAAATGAAGGGAAACCCATGGGTATGGCTTTAAGTTACTATAAAGTAGATCAAGCCTTTAAGGGATGGCAATATTTCAGATTCGTTGCTTTCTAATTATGCTACATGGCTGATTCAAGACAGAACATCTTTCCAGGCCCCAGACAGTCTCTCTGTGGAGAATCATTTCTGCCACAGTTATGTTGTCACATGGGCTGTTAGCATCAGGCTGAGTTTCAGTGCAGGGCTGGTCCTATTAGGCAAAGTGAGACAGTGGCCTTAAGGGAAAGATACTGGGGGACACACGTTGGAGGTCTCTGCTGAATTCCCTACCTGCTTCTTTGACTAAAAGGCAGAACTGTGTATGCCACACAGCCTGGCTTGGTCCCTCAAACTTGCCTGCTGCCTCAAATCCAATAGTACATTCCCCCAGTGCAACAGTGCACTCCTGTCCAGCCAGCTTCTACAAGTAGCTTGAGAAGGAGTTGCTACCATATGCAGAAAAATGTCTTGGGTTAGCCCTTTCTCTATCACTATCAAGAACCTCGTGCAGAAGGTACTGCCTCTCCCCTACCCCTAAGATCTCAGACTCCTTTTTCTGTTGACATGCTAGATATTGTAGGAAATAGTTCAGTCTGTGAATATTTTAGCAAATCCAACTGTACTGCTTTGTACACTAATGGGTCTAAGCTGTATGCCTTAAGGGAGTGCTCATGTGATTTCTTTTAAAAATATGTATTGGATTAATTAATCAAAAATGAATATGGTTTCTTGGTTCTGTTCAGAGCCAGCTTGCCATGCTCCCAATGACTGATTCAGAAAACTAGTTTTCAGCACATATAATGATAATCTGGATCTGGGCTGAAAGAAAAGTGCCAGACTGACTTGAAAAATAAAACAGGTTTGTAATACTAAGTCAAATTTCTTTGTTGGAAAACTATAAAGAAATGTCAGGATATCCTTAGAGAAGGTCAAGGATAAAACATCAGCAACCAGGGTGTCTGAGTTTTCTCACACTGCAGTAGCAAATGATCAGGTGAGCAAATGTTGCCTTGTAGAAAGCAAAACAAAATTCTTCTGGAAGTATTTCTAAACTATGGAGCCATTACATTGTGAAGTAATATATCTCAGTGTGGAGGTACCATGTACTGTTTGGAAGACAAGAATCAGCTCACTCATCTTTCCTGTTTTAAATGTAGCGAAGGAGTACATAAATCTGGTGCCAGCATTGCTATCATTTTGGCACCCAGCAAAAACATTTGCATTTGTCAAGGTATTTTAATAGATTTTACTGATTTAACTAAGCAATGTTTAGTCTGTTTTCAAACTTTATCTCCTGTTTTTGTGTGTATGTGGGGTGTTCTTTTTTGTATTTGTTTTATACTGTATGATAAGCAGCAATGTGTGTACATGTTTGAATAAAACATAAAGTTATTGTTGAAATGATGCATATAGGGTACATTTCATCCTGTTTAGCCTCTGTATCTTGAAAAACAGAGGACAGAAATTAGTTCAGTTACATTTGTATGTCATAATTAATGCAGGGATATAAAAGAACAGAGAAAAGATGTTGAAGTACTGGGGCATTCATGTACTTTTGGAGCTGATGATTAAAATGGAATAAATGGAGGCTTGTGTAAACCGTTCCTCCTCATGTTGGAAGAACCCATGCAGAGCCAAAAGGACATGGCAGCCCTACTCTTGCAGTGACCATATCCTCTGCCATCCAGTCAGGATATTCTTCTAAAGCATCCAAAAGAACCCTATGTTTACACTAATGTGCACACACAAAATACTTTCACATGGGACAGGAGCCTGGCCCACAGCACCCCCTTCGTTTAGAAAATCTTTACGTGTGTGTGTGTGTGCGCGTGCACAGGGATTTTTCACGTACACGTGGATGCTGGGGGAATGGCTTTTCTCTTTGTGGGTGAGGGGAGGGCATGATTAGATTTCTTTTTGCAGATAAAGGTATATTGACCTCCAGGCAGATTTTTATTTACTTAGAGTGGATTGTGGATTCTTATGCATTGCATAAGAAAATAATGGATTACTATTATGGTTTCTTTGTAAGCCATGTTTTCCTCATTTGGATATTTAGACGAGAAAAAGCAGGCAAGTTCATTCTAAGTGATAGCACCCAGAGAGGACCACTCTTGTTTCAAGGCACCTTTATTTTTTATTTTCTAAGTTTTTTTTAAAAAAAAAATTTTACAAAATGGAGTAAGACAATCCATTTCCAGTTATAATCTTTGGCTAAGGTCTTGAATTGAAAACATAGTAGCAGTGACAGATCTCCATCCTTGTAGTTACATCTGCCCCCCAAGTCTACCTTTGAAGCTAGGCAGCCCCCTCAACAAAAGGATTTCCAAGGTGCTAGAGAGCAGGAGACTGAGTGATGATGTGTCCAGCCCTCTCCCAGTGAAACAGGAATAGTTCCTCACCCCTATCTCTTAGATTGAGGGATTGCCACTTGTCAGCTAATTCTGGCTTCATCTTTATCAGCTTCAGGTCACCTGAGTTCCCAACTCATGAAAATGATTAAAGTAGATAGGCCAGGTGAACACACACACACACACACACACACATTCCCCTTGGGGAGAAACACAAACATAGCAATGTAGCAATGCCTGGACACTTCAGCTGTGTTGTATTCCACATAAGGCATCGTTCCTTTCCATTCCATTATATTGCATGTAAGCCATCTTATGTTAGTCCGTTTTATCATAAAGCCATCAAGATGTAATACTTCTACCAGGACATTTCATCCTAACCAATTATCCATGGCAGAATCTAATCATACAGTTTAGCCTAGATGACTATCTTACCAGTATCTACATAAATCAGCAGCATAGGACAGCCTACCAAGGATATTAGAAACAACATATGTGGTGGGCCACATTATTGCCTTCTCTTCCAGCTTGGAAAATGTGCTCAAAATCAGCCTGATTTATGGGACTTGACTTAGCTCTTTTAATCTCTCCTGATGCCCACTCAGTGCATTGGTTATTCAGTCTGCCCTAGATCTTATCTTTATGTTTGATACACTAGAGTTCTTCATCTGGTGATCACTGTGCTCTTAGAAATCTTTCCACTATCTATCATTGGGTGTCATCTAGTGTACAAACCTACAGGGTTACCTCTGGTCAGCCTCTATTTCTTTGTTTACATTTCTAACTGGAACCCCAGACTGAAACCTAAGCAAGCTTTCTCTTTTGGTACTGCAATACAGAAAGACAGCAAATACAGTTACAGCTCTCTATATTCTACAGTCTTATAGGCACTACCAGGTTATATGTTATATTTTAAGGTTATGTTATCAGGTCTAGAAGTTGACAAATGAAATCTGCTTGACCTATAACACTAATAGCAGGGTGTGAAATAACAGGACTCCCAGAGGTCTCTGTTGCTGCCTGCTTGGAGGTTGCCTAGCTTCAAAGGTAGTTTTTGGGGTCATTGCTGGTTGTTACAATGATGCAAGGAGCATAATAGTGAATTCCAGTAATTATGATGTTGTAAGTCCAACTTATGATATTGTAAATCCTGAGCAGGATGTCAGTCTTCATCTTTAATGGCGTATCAGAAATCCTTTCTTCGTTATAGATTTTAACCATTGCACGATATAAATATTGAATGGCAAACAATATTTGTATCATATTGACACCAAGACCCTTTCCACACCTTACCTTTTTTTGGCGCTGGGGTGCAGGGATCGCGCAAGCAGCCTCCAGCAAGAGGCTTTTGCTTCCCCGCTGCTTCAGCTCCACACGAGCTGCCTGCTCCTGAGCAGGTAGCGTGAAAGCCCCGCCTCTTCCTTCTGCAGTGCAGCCTGGGAGTTTCCCAGGCTGTGCTGGGGCAGGAAGCACAACTGCTGCAGCTCCAGAGACTCTGCACACACGGCAAGTGCGCGTGGGCCCGAGAGCAATGCACGATTACGCACCATTTTTGGCTTCCAGATGAAAATGAAAAGGTGCACGATTGGTGCCTGCTGGACCCTGGAGGATCGTGTGATTGTGAATGTGTCGTGCAGATCGCTCCTCACAATCGCGCGATGCTCCAGGCGCCCTTTCACATGGCAAATGCCATGTGGAAAGGGCCCAAATCTTTGCATTTAAAGTTACAGTACATAATATTTTCAAACTGATAGAGTGGCTCAGCTACTTGTTGACGTACTGAATTCCTATTTAAAGGGTTGTTATTGTTGTTGCTGCTGTGTGTTTCAAGTCATTTCTGACTTATGGTGATCCTAAGATGAATCTATCATGAGATCTTCTTGGTAAGATTTGTTCAGATAGGATTTGCCATTGCCTTCCTCGAGGCTGAGAGTGCCCAGGATCACCCAGTGGGTTTCCATGCCTGAGCAAGGATTCAAATCCTGCTTTGCCAGAGTTGTAATCCAACACTAAACCACTACACCGCACCAAAAGGTGCATTTCCTGGCGCATATCCTAGATCAGAATTAAAGCATTTGGAAGCTTATCTTTGATAAACTTGGCCTTTAGAACAAAAATCCATCTGTCTATAAAGATCATTTTGGCCCTAAGAGCAAATTGTAAAATGATTGTACACTGGCAGTGTACATCAAAGGCTAATAAATTTCATTCAGAATTAGGCAGGTTCACTAATATTTGGATCATGGATTATAAGCACATGGATTATAAGCAAGCTCCCATGAAGAGTGGAAAAATAATACAGTTACCTATTTAGAAGACCGATCAAGACATAAGATTTTTGGGTAGGATGATATATAGATAGTAAGTATTTATAATATATAATTAAATGTTATATAATTATATTATATATAATCAAAAAGTTTTAAAAAGTACTGTTTAAACTACAGCATGGTCTTGAAAGTCCTTCCTTTAGCAAGCTTCCTTTGGCAAGCATTCTCAAAAGCCTATTGAGTAATAGTTTGAAAAAATCTTTACCTATTATGGAAAGACAGAAAGGAAGAGGGATTCTAGCCTCCCTAGAATGGGAATTCCAAAGCTTATAGACAACCACTGAGAATGAAATTCTAGTTGAATTGTTTGCTCCTATAACACCCACCCACATGTAATGGGTACTATATAGGTTTGAGTCCTAAATACTTCTTAGTTATGTTTTTCACTGCATTGGCTGTAGCAACAGCCTAGTTAACAACCTGTTTGCCCCTTCCATGCACTGCAATCAACAAGGATTGCCTTTGTTTTCCCTTGCAAATATATAGCAGGAAATAGAAATGTTGTCTGCTGTGACATGTGGAAAGCTGGCCCATACTGAGGTCAACATTCACAGTAAGTTATGCATTTAGGATAGGATGACTAAATCTTGTAGATGTCAGAGAAGATCAAGTCAAAAAGTCATCATCACTAACCAGGACCTTTGCTGTGGCATATTAAATGGGAGCTACAAGCCAGCCACATGTTGAAGCAATCACTCTATGGTTTCAGTGCATGCTGAGCTCAGCATAGAACCGTTTGACTCTCTCAAAGCATCAGATTGACATCTGAATTTACTCTTAGTTGCTGTTATGCCAAATTTTTGAGAAGCCTTTCTACGCTCCTTTCTACACTTTTACACATTACTTTATTTCCAGAGACAAACTGATAGACTAGGGTAGGCAGGACTAGGGTGGGCAGGTTTCTCAAGATCTTTTTTTCCATGAATTTCCTCCTTTTCCCATTGCTAAGTCCATTACTTGCTGTTCCTCTTATTTGTACTGGCAGCGTTGCGCACATTTTTAAAATGGATACCAGATTTTATTGACTTTAGTGTGGTTGTATATGTTTAACAAAGATATGCAGTGTTTTATGCACATCTAAAGAAAAAAAATCAATAGTGTTTATGCTATCAACACATTTTTTTTCAAGATTAGAAATGTTTAGATTTTTTAACCAAATTTCTGTCAGTTTCTATTTTTGGTCTATGTGGTATGTGTTGGGTATAATCCATTAAAAAAAACACCTAAAAACAAAACAGAGATGTTTCAACACGTCTTTCTCTGTCTCTCTGTCTCTCTCTTTGACACACACACACACACACACACACACACCCCACATACACACATTTTATGACCTTTGTGCTTCTTTCTTGGATGTGCAGCTTAAGAAATAAGAGATATGTGTGTCTTTAAACCAATTGCAAAATGCACCTTTGTCCCAACAATATCCTAGTATTAAGATTCCTTCTTAAAATTGTAATTGCTGGGAAGTACAAATGGAGTAGTGTGTTTTGCTAGTCTAATCCCCCCCAGCACATCCTATCCCCCCAGTGACTGCATAATGTAAGCTTTTAATAAATTAGCTGCACTGTAGCCTCTTGATGGCAGTGTATTTCCTTCTTGAGTTCATAGGCCTTAGAGAACATTTATGTCTCATTACATCCAGTACAGCAGTTATGCCCTAATAAATCAGGGGAGCTTTGCAGAGACGGTCTTGACAGTAATGAATCTTTCTGTTGGCGTTTCCACTTCACAGGCACAAATAATGAAGCAAAACTGCCCCATCTGGTCACTCAGTAAGAGTCAAATAGCAGCAGGGAGCTATTTGCTCAAGCATGACAAAGGTCATTGTGTGGAGCAGGATGAAACAGTAGTAGGCAGGGCTGTGAGTGACAGTGCAGAATGAAGCCATTTAGGGGGCTTTTATCATAATTACATTTATTAGCTGCGCTGCCAGTTTTCCCGCCCCCCATTCACAATGACTGTGTGTTGCTGCATTTAAAGGTTCCTGAGCTGGCTGGAGCAGAGAGGCGTCTTGCAGAAACAAACCAAAGAAGTTCAGTCGGAAGCTAAGAATTTATAGACGTTGCTTGGCTCTCTCTATGTCTATGTGGGCATATGTGTGCGGAGTTTCTAGGCAGTTCCATTGTGGCAGAATATGAATGGGTAAACTCACTGCTAAGAATTGTCATGACACACTTAAGTTCCCGAGAATCTCCCTATAGTATTACTGTAATTACTCACATGTTGTTTTGTTGACAGTTTACATACTATTAAATAACAATTAATTACACTTTCCATGGGTATTCAGTACATTCTGATACTTCACTTATATGGACAAGTTACCCCTTTACAAGGTTTTCTTACTAGATGCTTAATTGCCTATTAGGAATAGTGTAGTTTAAAATGTGTGTATTGAAGAGTGACGGGATCTGGGTGCTAGATATCAGTCCTAGAATATGTACAATAATAAGAGATAAGAGTGTGTCTCTGAGCATGTGGTTTGTTACCCCTGCGGACTGGCTCACACGTGGGATTTCACTTAACGTTGTCACTCAGTTGGTAAATATCTCACCTGTACTATTTGGGTGGCTCTGAATTGCTCTGGGTTGTATCATTTTAGATGGCACTGCATACCAAATCTTAAAGACAAGGCAAGTTCGAAGTTCTCTGGTAACTCAGCGAGATGCTGTTTTTATTTATTTCCTGGCCAAACAAACAGTTTAATACTGGGGAAACTCCATTGGAAAGAATAAAACAACAGCAAGATTTTTGCAGTTTTCTCCCTGTTTTCCCATTTTGTGAAATATTGTAGGGAATTACTTTGCACTGAAATGAACATGGTTTTTCTGTGCAAAACCCACAGTGCATAATATACAGAAAACACAGTTTCTGCAAAGAAGACATAGTTTTTAGTGCAGGAAAATTTTGTGTACTTCTTTACAGATTAATTCTCCAGAACAATTTGCAGTGTGAAAATGCCAGGAAAATTCTATGAAGAAATCTATGTACATTCTGTATATATTTTGAAGTAAATTTGTCCCTAAAGGCTTAAATAAGTCTTTTTCTGGCTTGGTGCTAGAAAGAAACCAACCTGGCACCAGTTTGTCCTCCAGATAATAGGTATGAAGGTTGTTACTAATATGTTGGCACGATTACTGCAGTTGTGCTACTGAAAAATTCAGGAAAATGCTCCCTGCTTTCCATTATTTCTGATTTTCACAAGTCTGAGTGGACTATCCTACCTGTGTTTCCCTTCTGCACTCACCCACAGAGACACAGCCTAGCAAATCATGTGACTGCTACATGCACACTGCACACTGATGCTTTGGGTGGCTATGGAGAAGCAGTCACTCAGTCAATATCCTTTCTTTACCCATCTCCGTTTCCCACAAACAAGTGCCCTGAATGTTATGCCTGGGCTGCCTTCAAATACATAGAGAAACATCTTCTCTTTTATAGCTCACATCAACTGTTTAACCATGCATCTTGTATCACTGTTTGGAGAAGCCAGCCTGTCAAAGCAGCCCTCTCACCCTCACCCCAATGCAGCAACGAGATTTTCTCTGGTTCTGCAGCAGTGATCTCTTTTATTGGATAGAATGGAGGAAGTAGAAAAAGTAATCTTAACTTTTTTTTTTAATTGCAACTAACTTCAGTCTATATTGTAGTTCATGTTTTCAGTGTCTCTCCCTGCCCCCTCCCTTCCTCCTTGCTAGCTGCATAACAGCCCACAAAGAAAGATTACATGGGTAACTTCCTGTGTGACCCTTTCTCCTTCCCCTCCCGTTGTTCAGACCATGTCAGAACTTACCTAGTAAAAGATAATAGGCTAAAGCCTTGTTCTGTTACACTGAGAAGCAGTGAGTTACAGCCCTGGCCATTACAGGCAAAATGTAACACTGTTCCAGCTTGTAACTGTAAAAAATAACTAGTTTGCAAATTGCCTAATTAATAACATGTTATATCCCAGTTCTGTTTAAATCTACTGGATGAAACTTTTTAATATTTAAATATTATTATTAAGAATAACAAATTATTCAGAATATAACTTACTAAGAATGACTTACAGTAACTTTCCAATTTCACTGAACATTGCTGGTTTCAGCTGTGTTGGACGGTAGCTTTCCAAGAGTTTAGCTGGCAAATTTTAAGGTACCCCGTCCTTTGTAAGTTAATCACAATAAGAATGATTATTTTGTTAATGGTCATCTTGAATGCCAGAATTTATGAACAGAGATCAACAATGCCCTTGGGTTCACCTACGACAGAGTCTAACCCTGTAGAATTCCTGTATTGGCAACAGACTAGGTTGGTATTTATCAGCCAATGGTACCTATATCACCTCTACTGTCAACAGTACAAGTATTCGAGGTGGGAAACCAGTGTTTATTCATAGCAATAAAAACATTCCCATAATAGTACTAGAATTTTTAATGTGCATTTTACCTGTATAATTAATATATACACACACACACACACACATATATGTATGTATATATTTTAACAATTATTACTAGCAATAAAATTTATGCTCAATAGTATTATTATAGTTCTACAGTATGAATAGAATCATCATTTTTGTTTGCTCCCAGCAATAATATGGCAAATTGTTTTCTCTTTAAAACTTACTATAAATCACCAATACAATAACAGTACACCTGTACATATCACCCACCTCATCCCACATACTCAGTTTGGGGCCTTACACAATATAGCAGAAGACCTGTTAAAGATAACTCTATATACTGAGATGTTATAGATGGCAATTAGTCCAAGAGCTTCCTGTGTAACATTCTACTGAAAAAAGAAAGAAAAAAAAGAAAGGTTTACTGACTACATTCCTCTTTGTATTAGAGAGATGAAGTTTTTCCTTTTCTTAGGTAGCTTCCTTATGATCTGATTCTTACTGTAGCTTATTGCCCACATTTTTTAATAATTTAAATATTCAGATACTGCCTTTCCATCAAAAAACATGATCAAAAAGGCAGAACATAAAATGATTTTAAATGTTTAATAAAACCCAACATCATAAAAATGACAGAGGAACTGAGGAGAACTAATAATCCATCAACAACAGACTTGAAAAAGCAGCAGGGAGCAAAATCAACTCTCTGTTGTCGACAAGACAACTTAATTGGCAACCTTAAGCTTAAAAGAAAAATTCTGACTCAGTGACATATTGGTATATTTTAAAGTGCAGCCACTTAATGACAGGCCCCAAAACCACACCTCCAAAGAGTTTCCAATAAAGCAAGCAGTGATGTTGATCCATATCAATAAACTGGTTCTAGCAATTCACATTTGAATCAGCCGCAGGCCTTTCTTAAAGCTAATGGATTTTATTGCCCTTTCAAGGTCAAGCCAGCCCTAAATACTTTGTCCTGAAACTTTTTATGAATACAGTCCTCCCTTCACATTTGCTAGGGTTAGGGGCAGAGGACCCCATGAAAATGGAAAAACATGAATAACTCCAGGCCCTCCCAGATCATATTTAACACAGATAAAAGTCTGATGACCATATTCAATCCATCATAGATTCCTTTGAGCCATCAGGGTTCCTTCACAAGACAGAAGTGAGTGACTGGTGGGGCTTACTGCCACCTCCACTGCTGCCCCACACCATTTTTAATAGGGACTTACATGCCCCGTTCACAGTTTCTCAGTCTCACAAGGCTTACAGCCTCTATTGAAAATGGCATAGGGAGGCAGCAGAGCTGACAGATAATCCGTGAATAATCCAATCTGAAAAAGTAAAACCTGCAAATGTGGAGGACTTACTGTATACTGTTTGTGGGAAAATCCACCTGTGTCCTCCAAGCTACTGTGAAGACCTCAGCTGATCTCAGAGGACACTTAAGAACCTGAGAGACGTGGCAGATGATATCAGGATCCTGCTAACTAAGAAGTTCCAGGGCTGAGTCTGTGCAAACTCATCACACCACTGTGCTTTCTCACATACGTTTTATGCTTCTACCCTTTGGCTTTCTTTTATTTTGTGAGTCTTACTCTTTTTATTGTGAGCTGCTTCCAGGGGCATTCCTGACCTTTTTTTGGCTGGCAAGTAGGCTATATATTTAATTAGTAAATAAATACATATATAAATAGTAGTGTGATCCTCTTACAAGAGTGGGATACCAATAGCTGGTCTTACATGTTTTTGGAAATACTGAGATGGAGTTCTTCCCTATAATCAGGCTGTGAGGTGGAGGAGGCTTTCTTTGATGCACGAACTCCATGTGGTAATGGCCTGTTTCCTGGACTACGCCTGTGTCCTCATCTGCTCTTGAAATAGGTCCTGGGTTGGGAGCACTCCACTTAGAGCAGACTCTTGCCTTCTAAAGCACAGACAAGATCAAGTGTTTCCTCAGCCTCTGATGGGTTGTCTGCAGTGCTTGGGAAAGCTTCCAGTTCAAGTGGTGCAATTTGTCTCATTTGATTCCGCCACTGCTTGACAGACAAGCTCTGCATTATTTACATTGGCTTGGTGGCCGTGGCCCTGAAATAGTGACTAGATCCTCTGCTTCAGGCCTAGTCGAAAGAAACTGAAAATAGAAGTCAGTCTGAGCATTCGCAAAGGATCACAATGAATAAGTGGATTGGGCAGGCCTTACTCCTAAGATCTTCAGAATTCCTAACCCTTGCAAAGTCTTAGAGAATGTCCAATTCGCTTCTCTCAAGCCTATCTGTAAGATTATCCTATTCAGGTTCTCCAAATCTGGATAGTCTAATGCATATCATGCTAATCTAGTATATAGTATGTAAATGTATACATAGTAGGTATATATAGTATGTAAATCTAGTACACTATACAAATTAAATATATTATGCAAATATAAAGTCGAAGGCTTTCACAGCCGGAATCCATGGGTTGTTGTGGGTTTTTCCAGTTATGAGGTCATGTTCTAGTAGTATTTGCTCCTGATGTTTCACCTGCATCTGTGGCTGGCATCTTCAGAGGATCTCTGAAGATGCCAGCCACAGATGCAGGTGAAACGTCAGGAGCAAATACTATGCAAATTTTCATGTTGTGCAAATTAAGCACATTAAGCAAGCCTACTCCTGTTCCTTGTTGGCACAGCCACCTGCAGCCCCCACCATCTTGTGCATGGCAGCACAATGGTTGCTTTTTTTGCCACCAAAGTTGTCACGCCCTTCATTCCCTCACTTTTCCAGGAGTGGTGACAACTGCAGTCTACTTGCTGCTTCGCCACTTTGAACCTGTCTTTTGCCTCCCTGGCTGTGTGGCACATGCTCATTTTCAACACTGCAGCCTTCAAGGATCTGGTCAGAACAGGATAACACTTTCCATAAAGCCTTCTCTTCTTCCTCTCCTTTGTCCTACTTGATAGAGCTTTACAATACCTTCTCCTCCCATTCCATGATATTTTAAAGATTAAAGTCACAGGAGCCCTCAACCAGCCTAGCAACCTGCCAGACCAAAGAACTTCTGGTGTTCTCATATTTGGTCCCACTCCCTATCACATGAAAAGTATGTGTGACCTACCTATGTCTATAGGTCTGAAACAGGGCATATGGATATTGAAAGAAAATGCCAATTGATAAGCGCACTTTAGAGCATACAGCGATTTTATATTTGTGTCAAATCAATGTTATCACTGTGTTGTTCATTTTGAACATCATAATCAGCAAGCTGAACAAGGACCAACTGTGGGCATAAATATTTCTCAGCATTTTTAGAGGAAATGTTTGAATTTTCAATCAGTCAGTCACATATGAAAAATGTAATAACTGTTAATGTCCCTTCACCTGTCAAATAGCTTCCAGCCATTATGGTGCTTGAAAAATATGAAAAGACTGCCTTTAAAAACATGGCAGTAAAGATAACCAGACACCTAATTTTTGTCTAAGTACTTACTTTTTGAATAAATGTCATTTTTGACTAACTGTTGAAAAAAGATTATGCAAATCCAGGCTGTGGTCCTTTGAGCTGGCAGCTGGAGTTGAGCACCCAACCAACAGGTCTCCAAAAAAGGCTATCTGTAAATATCATGAGGGTTGCTCAAAATGCTGAGTGAAAAGACTTAACTGCAGTACGTGAAGTCATATCCCTAAATGTATACATGTTAGCATTAGCACCAGACAATGAGCAAATGTGGTCTATGTTTCAGCATAAAGTATTTAAACTTTAATTGCAGTTGATTTGTGTTCCAGACATAAGCTGTCTTGCCACAAATTATGCACCTGCAGAAGTGGAATCCTGCTTAACCACTTTCCGTAAAAGGAAAAAAAATGGAGTGAATTGATTTCACAAGCCTGCTTAAAACTATGGTGCTTCTGGTAGGAAAGAATAGAAGTTTACATTGAAAGTTTTATCTTATTTGACTGCTGGATAACAATCACTAGCGCAGTCACTGGTATAGGGGTAATTATGCCAGAGTAGTTATAATTAACAGCTGAAATTTTCCTTTTCAGCTATAATTAGATGTGAACTAGAGGCTGGAATGAACTTTTGAAAGTCTGATGCTCAAATAGTTAGTGATGAAAAGAAGGAAACATGATGCTCTTCATTTCTTTGGAAGTTTTTGGTGTAGGTTTAGCAGGGTGTCGAAACCTCCCTGCTGTGCCATTGCTGTTAAAAGCTGTTTGACACTTGAACAGATTGCATTTGAGGATGGTGGAATCTCCATCTTTGGAGGTCTTCAAACAAAGATTGGATGGGCATTTTCCAGTAATGTTTTAGTTGTGTTTTCTTGCATGGCAGGGGGGTGGACTTGATGTGGTTCCTTCCATCTCTATAGTTCTGTTATTCTAGTGGGAGTTATTTTGTTAGTTCCCAAGTATTAAATTCCAAAAGGTATTAATTCAACTGAAGCTCTCTAGTAGAGGGTTCCAGGTACATCACCAAGCTACAAATTCCAGGATTCCATAGGATGCTGCCATGGCATTTAAAGTGTCAAACTGATATAAGAATGTCATGCAGGTATATTTTGTGTGGGTAGTACTGCGCTACCAAGTACATTCATTAAACAAATAGTGCTGAAATATATCATTTAATATAAGAAGGTTCAGTTGTGTGTACCTATTAATCACCAAGATTGTAATAAGGTCTTCAAATTCCATAAAATGTAAGGCATTCAAAAGGAAAAAAAAATGGAGCTGTGTCAGAGATGTTCCTTACCTGCAGTGCTATGTGTTCTAGGAGCCTGAATGCTCTTATGAGCATCTGCCCAAAAAAGGAAAGAACTTGGTACTATGAATTTGCCTGGCTACTTTAGCTTGCCTGCTTTCATTTAGAAACAAAGGAATGGGAGATTCTTTGTTACCTTCAGTTTCCAAAAGCAGCATATGTGCAGAGATATGGCCAGGCCTTGCAACTCAGGTGTTGTATTTAGCACAGTGAACCTACTGTACGCTGCCTTCTGAAGTCTCACTTATTCTCCTGTTATACATAACCTATCCCTACATTAGGCAGAGAGCCAGCACAGTGTAGTGGTTTGAGGATTGGACTATGACCCTGGAGACAAAGGTTTCGTTACCCCCTTGGTCATGGAAACCCAGTGGATGACCTTGAGCGTGTCACACACTCTCAGCCCCAGAAAACCCTGCCTTAGGGTTTCCATAAGTTGGAAATGACTTGAAGGCACTCAACAACCATTACCACCACCACCACAAGTTAGATAAGGCTCCTAATATAAACCGTCAAGTTTTTCATTTTGGCCAAAGAAGAAGGAGGCTTTTTCTCTTGACCAAATGGAAAACACTTTTGCAGGTTTGTGTTGGGGGCACTGCCTTGTAACTGTATTTCCTGTTAGTTAACCAATTCAGTTATTTGTGTGTATTTGTTCAGTTATTTGTGAATTTTCTAGCCAAGACTGAAGACCCAACTCAATAAACATTTCTTAGATAGTCATTAAGCACCCTCTTCCTTTATTATTTACCATTTGATAGGAAACAAAAATCTGCTTTGTGAGTGTGAACACCAAAGGATTTTTGTGCAAATAAGAAAGACCAATAAAGCATTGATAGAATGTATGTACAAGGAAATGCCTTCTACAGAGATTTCAGTGGAGAGTAAACCATTAACAACAGGGGGCTCCATGTGGCATTTGCTTTCTGCTTCTGGTTTAAATGAATTTCCAACAAAATTACACTTGCTGTAGAATTTGGTCATAAGAGATGGTCATTCCTGATCAATGACTGAAAGCAAGCTCTCCCAGCAAATAATGAAAAAAAAAAAAAGATATTTGAAGTGAGATTTCTCAATCAATTTGAGAAAGGACAAGACAATTGTGAAGAACATTATATTGCCTGTGTTTGCGAAAGAGATATAATCATGTTTTGCATAGTTTGTTTTTAAATAAAATATATACAGTTTGCGATCCTACTGTGATGTATAGGGAGAGGAACTATGTAGGAGGTTAATTTGGTTAAGAGAAAACAATTATGAAACAAGAATAGATCACTTTAGATCCTATTGAAATTATTTTCTTGTTCCTTTTCTTTGTTTTAATCCAGGCATGCCTACCTTGTGAACCACCAAGCCAAACACAAGACATCAGTCATGGTTGGCATTTCATGAGGGGCATTTCATGAGGGGCTTGATGGACTTCCGGTTTTTCCTATCTGCTTGCAACATCAAATACCTGTCACCCTCAAGATATGGCTAGTGCTGAATTTGGCTTGGTGGGTCTCAAATTATACCACTCATTCTTCTTTCAGGGAGATAATCAGTATAAATGAGGAAAGGATATAGGAAGCCTGGCCTCCTAAATTCCTATAGCACTGATGGGAGAATAAATCTCCTCCTCCCCAAATAAATGAAGTGAAAATAAAAATATATTCCTTGAAGAAATGGAAATTTTGTAAAGGAAGCTCTGCACTTATACCTCTGAGAACTTGGTTGCTAATGTAGTCAAGAATTAAATGTGAACAAGCAAATGTTAGCTTAAGCTTTACATTTTTTAAAAAACCTATTATTTAAACTTATTTCCATTTGAGCAATCTCTTTAAATTTTCAACTTGAGCAAAAGCAACAACTTCCATAGCATTCATCATTAGCTGACACATCCATAACACCATGCATAAATATTTCGTACCAGCGTCTTGAACTTTAAAACAAACAGGGCTTATACCAGGTCAGTATTGCAAATGGGAAGGAAGGGACCACTGAGGAAAAAAACCTTCTTCCCAAATGGTGCCTCATATTTACTGATGTCAGCCTGACATTCTACTGCCCATACCACTCCTTTCTATTCTTCTTTACTATATTGTTATAAACACAAATTGCATTCAGCCACCCTTCTGAGCTTGGAAGTAAGTAGTTGTAAATAATGGACTACTTTCATGTCATCTTTTTTTATATATTATTATTTTTTAAAAACCTATTCACTCATTTTGGAACTTTTAAAACAGTTTTATTGTTTTTCATGGGAGTAAGGCCTCATTAGATCCTGGAGGAGAAATATTACATGATACTTTAGTCCGTTTTCTGCATACTGAGATGTTGATGGGACTGGGAGAAGTGAATTTTGTCCCACAGGAAGGATATTTTCATGGGATCTAAGTTCTGTTCACGCATTCTGCTTCAAGAAGAAGAAACTCAATCCATGTGATACCATTTTTGCCCATTCAATAAACAGCATGCTCAAATGTATCCTCTTATATAACAGAGACGTAGGGATGCATGCATCACACTGACCCTTAGCACCCTTGCCCCTGCCCTATGGGGAGTTCTGAAAGGAAGCCTCCATGCAGTCGGGTCATCTTAGAAGAGAGGTAAGTAACACAGGCTAGTGAAGAAATCATTTACATACCCAGTATTTGAGTGTTGTCAGCATCATTAATTAGATGGCTGAAAATATATTCTGAAAAGGACTTGGAGATGCTCAAGGATCTGGCAAACACTGCATTTCATTGTTTGGACTGAGGTTTCTGTTCCCTAAAGCAACCAAGTTTAAAACAAATAATAAATGTTATTAAATGGATAGTGCGCCTGAGGACTGGAAAAACAGAATGCAATCATGAGCCAGCTGACTGCCTGACTAGATGTTACACAAAGCTGAGTGTAACTCCCCCGCACAAGCCAAGACAGTCTGAGAGTCTGAGTTTAAACAAAGGCCAGGTGAAGAAGAGGCTTACATCTACCCCCGGCCCTTTCCCACTCAAAATTCCCCTTCCTCAAACTTTTTACTTTAGAGAGAAAACAATCTCCTCCCCATATAAAACAGCTGAGGAGGGCATAACAGAAATAGAATAGAATGAATA
Organism: Iguana delicatissima; assembly: GCA_948472985.1. Classification (NCBI taxonomy): domain Eukaryota; kingdom Metazoa; phylum Chordata; class Lepidosauria; order Squamata; family Iguanidae; genus Iguana; species Iguana delicatissima. The sequence continues at coordinate 314,749 of CAOKZL010000156.1, read as the reverse complement.
GAAACATGGCCAGAAAGATAAGGCTATCCCCTTCCCACCCTGCCTACATTCCAGGGTTGGTGAGGCCACTCTTCATACCCACCCTACCCACAGCTGCAGAACCACATGTGGAAGTTATGCACATGTTATTGTTTGGCCTTTAGGATATCCTGTTCATGTCATATTATTTGTATTTAAAGCATTCTATCCTGATCTTCACTGGAAGGGCTGCCAACGTATGCTACAAAGATTAATGAAAACAAGACATTCTCTGATCTCAAGCTTTCAGTGTAACAAGACACAACACAGAAGGAAAAGAGGATGTGGAGGGGAAAGGAAAATAAAATTTTAACCAGTTCTTAACATTATCCTGTTCTTATAATCAGTTATCACTTATGATCAGTTATGATGGAAGTAGGTGCTCACATGAAGAGCAGCCTCCTAAAACACAAACACATTCACAAAACTGGTGCACCAACCTTGCTTGAAATTGTTGAAATACATCTAAAAATTGTTGGTTTTGTAGGGTATGGTCTTCTGATACAAAAAGCACTTGGCATACTATGGCCTGAATTTCATTATGAGTCCCCAACTAGAGTAGGCAAATTGATTCCAGCAGATCTACCTCGACTTCAACAATTTATTCTGTGGATCTACAATGCTTGGGATTAGCTAACAGGATTCTGGCTATTTTTTCAGTATTCCTTCTGATAACTGTCAGGGCAACACCATCATTCCCACAGTGCCAACTGGGGAGTGTGAAAAGTAATGATTTACCTGAGGCTATCTGCTGAATTCCTGACTTCACACTGGCATTTCTTAAATGTTCATTGTGCCAGAGAATAATCTTCATCTGAATGAAGGGTGCAATGGATTTATAACTTAGCACTTCAGGGCCTACTTCTAATGTCATGTGCAAGATAAGAGGCCCCTTGAGTTCCCTTGGTAACATGCATCTGAGAAATAGCTTTGTATTTATGAAAGCTCATGTGAAAATGAAAACCAGTTAATCTGAAAGGTGCTGCCATATTTTTTTCTCTCTCTCCCTTTATTCCTTCTTTTTGTGCAGTTTAGTTTGCTTTTGAAACAGAATGAGGTTAATTCCAAGCAAATGTATTTACGAGCATATTGGTGGATGTGAAAATCTCTCCGTCTTGATTTTGTTGATTTTTTTTTTGTAAAGCCCACCTTCATTTTCTTCCTTTCATTCTATATCAAATTGCAAGACTTTGGTTTGCTCCCCCCCACACACACACACAGTGAAAATTCATGCAATTTTAATGCTTTTCACAAAATTGCAGATTTATTCGTAGAATTTAATGTTATATAGTGGTTTCAGCATTGAGACAGGATGCAGGAGAGCAGAGTTTGAATCCCTGCTCAACCATGGCAAGCATGCTGGGTGACCTTGGGCAAGGGACATTCTCTTAGCCTTAGAGAAAGGTCATGGTAAACCTCTGAATTTTGCTGAGAAAAGCCTAGGTTAGAGTTACAGTAAGTAGAAGTCAACTTGAAGGCACATGACAACAACAGAAACCAAATTTACACATTTTCCCCATTGACTGAAGCTTGTCTTGGTATGTCTTTTGAATTATGAGCATTTTAACTATTAAAATTTTAAACTGTATGAGTTATTTTGTGTTATTTCTTGGCAGTGCCCTGTGAGCCTTGCAAATGTTCAAATGCTCCACAAGAGGAACTTTTATAAAGTCAACACATTTTTTTTTGTAACAAGTTTCAAGAGGTGCAAAATATTTCAGTTTCACTGAGACTGCCCAATGAAACTTCATTCAGTTTTTTTCTTTTCTTTTTTTCAGTTAGTCATTTTCCATATGTAACAAATATAGTGTAGTGTGAGGTGTCTCTGCGTGGTGTGACACAGCTTTTCTTATTTTTCCTTATCTTATCATCACTTATTGGAGGTATGGAACTGCTGTAGAATTCTTGTTGATCCTGTGACTCTGGTGCAGAGGGGACATACTGCTGAACCATTTTATAGATCATGAATATTTATTTGGGTATATACTTTTTAAAGAATTCTGAATAGCTAGTTTAAATGTATTTTTATTAAATGGTTTCAGAGACTGTGTGTTTGAGTGTGTGCAAAACATCTGGTTCCTAATGGCTGGATTTTGCATGCTACAGGAATAAATAACACTCTGTGTAACCCAAGTGACATACAGAGCAAATTAAGATGTTGAATTATACATTAACCTTGCCTCTTTCCTTTGGCCTTTGGAGAGTTAATGACTCTCCAGAGACTGAAGTACTATTGGAGCCAAAGATGTTCCTTCAAGAATACAAACGTTATCTATTAAAGAGAATACATTCATTATATTTGTTTGCCTTCCATTATTGAAATCAGAAGACTGCTTTCTTAGGAAATGTAATTATAATCACTAATATTAAGTTGCGGGGAGTTTAAAATTCTTTTCCCATGATCACACGCTGCTGTGGAGAATTTTAACGGCAATAAATCTTAAGAAGCCAGGTGTCATCTGCCTGAAGTCTGTTCATTACAGTGAGTCTTCCTTAGGTTTTATTAACATTGTTCCTCAATGTTGGCAGTTGGGGTAAACTTTGGAAAATTTAATCAGGTTACCAATGTTTGCCTAGGTGGAGTTTTTTCCCTATTCAATAGTAGTGGTTTTTATTTTTATTTTTTTTAAAAAAACTTTCTTTTCCCTTTAGAAAAATAAAACTTCTCATATAAACCACATAAGGACAAAATACAATAAGTAATATATGTGTAATAATAAAGAGAAGAATATTTGTGATAGAGTAGAAATTATGCATTTACTAAATTATAAAAAAGAAAGAGATAAGTTATCAAAATTCTGGGATTTTTAAAGGTAATCAGCTACATCTCATCTCTTCAATTAATGCCTTCTTTGAATGACTGTATAATAAAGGACTTTTAGAGTTTTACTGCTAATTAGCTACCACTACCTTCTGAAAATCTGGAGGAGTTGAGGAATGATTAGCTGACACAATGTGTATTTGGGAATGTTTTATGGACTTCCTCTGGTTCACAGTAGATAAGGACCTAATAGACAGGTTTCCACAGTAAAAGTCAGCAGTGGCATGGATATATAGATGATGCAGAACTGCATTGGGACATGTGCTGTTTTTAACATATTAAAAACCTGGGGAAAAGTAAACCGAGCAAAGTGGCAACATTTATAGATGATATTAACTTATTTAAGATGGAGGTCTGAAATTGGGGATATCAGCAGGAGCAGTGTATATTTATATTTAAACAGCTGGAAGCTGGAAGTGGCTGATAAGGAGTGGAATACTTTGCAGTGTCTGCTAATATCTGCCTGTTTATTCATGTATTGGCTATTTTCAAAGATTAGATAGTGGACAGGGTTGATGGAGCAGAGGAATGAAGCTATTTGTGTGGATTTTATGGCCAGTGGGCATTGCAAAATTATTTGAGGAAACTAACCAGGAATAAGGAAACTGAATGCATGATCAAAGAAGAACTGGAATAGGAAAATGACAAGGAAAGGAGGGAGATCTGGGAAGATAAAAACTGGACCTGAAAATTTGGCATGATTATGGATGTAATAATAGACCTTTTCTATGAAGCTCCCTTGGCGTCTGCTGAACCAAGCTATTCCCTACTTTCCCAGAGCAGCTTTATGGGATGGGGGCAAACAGGAGAGAGGAAGAGTCAATGGAAGTCATTTCTCCCCATTCCTTCCACCAGCTGTAGCATTCTGTGACTGTTAGATTTTTGGATTCAGGCTGAAACTGAACCATTAATGACAATGTTTAATGATTCTCCTGAGCATTTCTGGGTCCTATTTGCTAGTACAAACATAAAGCAATGTACACTTTGAAGCATTAAGAGGAAGGTTAGGAAGCTTTTCAAAAAGCAAGGAAGAGAAGAAAGAGGAACAAGAAGTTGTGGAGTTGTGCCAAAACCATCTTTAATAGATTAGTAGCAATCACACTGTGTGCTGGTTAAAGACCTGCTATGTCAGTATCAAACTAGCCTCTGTATTATTGCTCTGAGAACTGCTGCTAATATAAATCATTTGAAGCTTTGAAGAAGACTTCTTTTCATTTTCACAGGTGACCCTTCGCCTTTCCCTTGTGTATCTTCTCCCCCATTCAGCCGCATGAACAGCACAGATTTTACTAATTTTCTATGCATCGCAAAGAAGAGACGATACTTATCTCAAAGGCTAACTGCTTTCAATGAATTCAGACCTCCCAAGTCAATGGATACCAAAACTGCTGCTGCAGGGGATAGAGAAGAGGGAGGGATGCTTTGTTAAATACTTGAGACTTTTTATAAATGGATGCTGTTAAAGCTGTTTTCCCTTCCCCGTCCCACAAGCAATCCAAAACTTAGGCAAGATCAAGTTCCTCCCCTTGCCCCAGAAGCCATTGTCTGAATGTTTGATTTAGATCGCTGTTTAAAAATTACAATATGTACGAATGAAGAATTGTCTGTTCTTTTTAAGGGGTGTCATAAACCAGTTTTATATATTTTAGAGTGCCAAGGAAAACAGGGCGGTCAGTTCTTGCAGTGAAGAATTCTGGGGCCAGGGAAAGTGTGGAATGTAGCATGGGGGTAGGCTTGCCCACACCTCCAGTTTCAGAGCCCCTGGAAAGGTAAATGTCAAGATGTTAATAGAATTTGCCATGTTTCTGTTCCTCTTGATCACTGTCTGCTTCTACCACTTGAGGGAAGAGGTCAGACAACAGATGCAAATCAGCAAGTTGAGCCTCAGACATCAGTTTGATGTTGCTGACCGCACACATTCAGACCATCACGTTCCTGTACTGCTCATTGATGTTTGCTGTCCCTGGAGACAAGAGAGCCAGAAACATTTTGTGAATGTGTTCTAGTGCTTCACTCTTCACTCTTGACTTTTAAAGTCTGTGAATTACTTCTCTGCAACTTTTCAATTAATCTGCTAATCAAGTTTATTGATATTGTGTACGAGCCTGTTCCTGACAAGTGCCACTTGTCCAGGGCTATTTCTGCACTACACTGTTACAGTGCTATTATTCCACTTTCAACCTCCCATGGAATCTTGGGACTTGCAGTTTAGGAAGGGGCCTTTAGACTTCCAGCCAGAGAGCTCTTCGGCCTCAGTGAACTACAAACCCCAGATGTCCACAGGATGCTGAAAGTGGAATAATAGCACTATAACAGTGTATTGTGGAAATGGCCCAAGATCTTAGTGTACATGCGTGCACAATATACACTTCAGTGACATATCTTACTATCGGTCTGTCTGTCTATCTGTCTATCTAGCTATCTGTCTGTCTGTCTATCTGTCTATCTATCTATCTATGGAGGTATACAGGACAGGAACCAGAAACTGTGTGAGACAGGGCTTCCTGTGAGAGCTAGCATTCACATTTACCAGCCTAGATATGCCAAAGCTGACTTATTTCTTTTCTGGCCAAATTTTGGTCATATTCCCATGGGATGCTTGCTTGTGAAGAGAAAAACTGATATGGAAGGAGCACACTTAGTGAATTTTATTTATTTTTTCTTAAAATATTTATATCTTTCTGACTTTGGAGGGTGGCATACAGACAAAAAGCAATTTAAATCTACTTAAACTGGTAAAAGGAAATTTTAAAAAATTTAAAGGAGTCTGAAACTTATAAAATTGTGCAAACAATTTAAGCACTTTAAAACAATTTAAAACCATATATTTATTCTGGTGCATGTCATGCGTCTTAGACCTCAAAGGATTTTCTAAAGAGCTGCATTTTTGCTTGGCACTGAAATGAAGTCAACAATGGTGCCAGCAGGCCTCCAAGAGGAGTTCCACAGCTACGGCTCCACAGCAGAGAAGGCCCTTTTCCATGTCCTCATGAAAGGTGTTAGTCACCTACTAGTGAGACAGAGAAGAAGGCCCCTCTAGTAGATGTCAGACAAGTATATATAGGGAGAGGGGTTCCTTCAGGTACTGAGGTACAAAGCCATTTCAGGCTTTAAATGGCATCATCACCACATCTTGAATTCATACTGGCAGCAAGTACAGTTCCTTTAAAATCTGTGTCAGGTGGTTTCTATAAGATGGCTACTGTCATTAATCTAGCTATTGCATATTGCAGTAGCTGTAACATCTATGTCATCTGGAAGAACAGTCCCACGTAAAGTGCATTGCAGCAGCCTAATCAGGTCAATAGTGTATGAACTACTGTGGATAAATTATTCCTGGAAAAGTCCAGGAAGTTCTATAGCTGATATCCAGGAAAGGCTATAGCTGATGGACCTGTCAGAGTCCACCTGGGCCATCAGTGACAGGAAAGGCTCAAGGAATGGTACTAAGCTATGCAGCCTTCAGGAGCAGTGTGATTCCCATCCAAGGCACTTTGCCTACCCACTTCCAAGACCTGGGATGTACCAATCTACAGAGCTTCCATCTTCTAAGGATTCAGCTTAAATTTATTTGCTATAATCCAGACCATTACAACATCTGGGTGCCAGTTCAGTACCTCCAAAGCCTCGCTTTTTTTCTGATGACAAGGAGAAGTAGAGCAGAGTGTCAGCAGCATATTAATGGTAACCAGCTTCAGAACTTTTGGTAAAGCATCCAGTGGACTCAACTTAGATACTAAAGAGCATGAAGGATAGAATGAAACCTTGTGGCACCCCATGGGGATGGACAGGACTGCATGACTGCTTCTTGCAAATTGGTAGGCACCTCCCTTTTACATAATGGGTGTTTCCAACCCCATGGAGACACCCCAGTCAGTCAAGATTCAGTGGCATAGCAAGCAGTGGGGAGGGTGGTTTGCCTCAGGTGGTGGCAAAGAGGGGTAGATTGTTGGTTGGGGTGGCAGGAAGGGAATGGAACAAAGATAAATGTGGGGAATTTGCAACCAGGTAGGAAGTTGCAAAAGCCCCTTGGAGCACAGCAGGTCAGTGAAGGATGGGGTGGCCAGGGAAGGAACAGGAGGGAATGGTAATAGTGCATTCACAGCTTGTGAATGCAATGACTCTTTGCCTATCTTCCACATCTTGGATCCTCTTTGCCCATCTTGCACATCTTGGATCCACATCTTGTCTTCTTTTCCTGTGGGAGAGAAAGAATGGAGCCAGGCACCACCTCCTGGCTCCTCCTTTCCCATTTTTATTCCTCCATTTTATTATGAGGAACTTATTTCACTTTTGCTCTCCCCACAACCTTGGCTCACCCTTCCCATTTTGGACTTTCTTGTTGCCCCCCCCCCGCCCACAACTCCACAGAGGGTGGTGGCAGCAGGAACACCCATCCAGCAGAAGTTGTTCTCAGTTTCCCATGTACTGCCCTAGGCCTTGTGAAGTCAAGTCGCCACTGCTGAGTAGGAAACCTGAGGTGCTGGTTCTCCAGGAAAACAGAGAGTATTGTTATTACTTGCCTATCTTCCATAGGAAGGGAATATCTCCTTCCCTGAAAGGGGGAAAAAACTCTGAATGGAAGCTGCATATGGCTTTGGGATGAGTGGCTTGTGTAAGTCTGTGGTGCATGTGGGCAGGTGGAGGTGAGGCAGGAAAGTCTCTGCTCTCTGGCCAAGCAGGGGATGCAGGTGGCATTTCCTGTTGGGAGGTGGCAGTGGTGGCAGGAAGTAAGCCAGATCTCCTCATCCACATCTCAATCTTGATGAGGACTTCATCACCACACCACTAGGAGACTGGGGAAGAGATTGGAGTTTTCACAAAGCAGAGGAGTGCTTCTTGACAGCAAAGGTCTTGTAAACTAAGTTGATCTGGTGGGTGGGTGCAAACTGATGATGGTGTGTGTGTGTGTGTGTGTGTGCACGCAAAAGAGAAAGAGAGAAAGAGAATGAGAAAATGGTTTTGCTTTTAAAATGGGGGCTACCAGGTTAGTTCAACAGATTCCTTCCTTCCTCTTTTTTACTTTTTTCCCTGTCTGAGTTTTTTTTTTCCTGACCACTGTTACTAGTAATTTCATTTCATGATTATTATTGGATAATTTTGTCATACACAGGAAGGGGTGTTTAAAAAAATGATCCACAATGGGTGTCAAGTACACTAGGTGTGCCACTGTCACGATGGGCAAAAGAATAATAGACTCATAGGATCAGTGAACTGGAAAAGACCACAGAGGCCATTGAGCCCTATACCCTGCCATGCAGGAATACACAATCAAAGAATTCTTGACAGATGGTCATCCAGCCTCTGTTTAAAACCTCCAATGAAGGAGACTCCTCCACTCTCCAAGGCAGCATACCCCCCTGTCAAACTGCTCTTACCATCAAGAAGTTATTCTTAATATTTAGGTGGAATTTCTTTTCCTGAAGTTTGAAACCATTGCTCCATGTCATAGTATCCGAAGCAGCAGAAAAGAAGTTTGCTCCATCTTCTATATGACATCCTTTCAGACATTTAGACATAGCTATCATGTCACCTCTTAACTTTTCTTCTCCATGCTAAACCTACCCAGCTCCCTAAACCAATCCTCATAGGGCAAGGTTTCCATTTTTTACTATTTTGATTGCCCTCCTCTGTTGACATATTCCAGCTTGTCAATACCATTCTTGAATTGTGGTGCACAGAACTGGACACAGTATTGCAGGAGGGGTCTGACCATAGCAAAATAGAATGGCACTAATATTTCCCTTGATCTAGACACTATACTCCTATTGATGCTGCCTAGAATCTCCCTGCTGATTCATGTTCCGCTTGTAGTCTGCTATGACTTCCAGATCCCTTTCACATGTGCTGTGATCAAGCCAGGTGTCACCCATCCCATATCTGTACATTCCATTTTTTTCTGCCCAAGTGTAGTACCTTATATTTCATCCTGTTGAAATTCCTTTTGTTAGTTTTGGCCCAGCTCTATAATCTGTTAAGATCATAAAGTCAAACACTCAGATGGTGGGACTGACTGATTAAAGCATCTTGTTCACTAAAACTGAGAATGATCTGAGGGAATCCAGACTAGGTGGAACACTTTGCACCTTCTCAGGCACTCTAAAAACTGTATGAAGTTCTGAGTGAACTTTCCCATCAAGTTTCCTTCCAAACTTATCATGTAAGTAAGGGTTCCACAGCTAGGCTCTATGTTGTTGGTCTTAACTGTGTAGAAAAATTTTGATGGATTATAGGTTCATGATGAAGTCAAAAGGAAGACCTTGTGATGTGGCAACAATGGCATGATGAAGAGTCCTTGCTAATCTCTGCTTGCACTCTAGCTATCCTCTAGCTGGTTTCTTTATCCATTGATCTTCTGTAAACCAAGGAGAAATTAGCGGTCTCTATAACATCAGAGTGGACATTTGTGGTTCCACCATAAGACCAAAGCCTCAAACAAATTATAGCCTTCTTGGCCAGTAAATTTCCCAGGGTGTTCTGGAACTTGCCGAGTTTCTTGTCAGGTTATTGTTGAATGTCTTGTCAAATTGTTGTCGTATGCCTTCAAGTTGTTTCTGACTTATGGCAAAACTATGATGAACCTATCACAGAGTTTTGGTGGGTTGTTTTGCTGTTGTTGTTGTTGTTTTGACAAGATTTGTTCAGTGGGGGTGTTACCCTGCTTGCTAGGGGGCTCCCTTAAGGGATTCCCAAAATCTGTCAAAATTGTGGGGAAAATCAGCTCAGAGCACTGTTTTAGCTATACGAGAGGCAGGGTAACTTTGCAGGACCTTGTAACCCAGATTTTACAGAGTCAGACCACGCCAAGAACCAGGCAGGTTGTTCAGTTTAAAGATTTTATTAAACCCTCAGTAATTAAAGCAAACAACAACAAACACCCACACACATTCATTCAAGAGCTAAAGAAAAAGAAAGTAAGGAAAATTGATAGGGATTTTGTTTTGGGGTGTTCAGAGGCAATACTTTACCTTGATTTAATGCCCAAGGGAGCCAATGTTGAAAAACTGGAGATTCAAAGCGATGAAACTCAAAAATGGGGGAAGGGGGGGTTGAGGCAAGACAAACTGACAGGGATTCAGGAGGAAAATGTGAATGAACCCACCAACAGATAAAAACATGGGGTTTTTATAGAAAAAATATACCTGGAGGGCTAGTTCTCTCCCTGGGAGAACAATAGTACAGGAGGCTAGATCAAAAGCCTTTAATGACCAACATCTCCGGCTAAATGTTTTTCTCAGTCCTTTGTGAATGACGCTGACCAAATGCGACAAAAGGCCCAGGTAGAGTGAAATTGCCTACATTCAGCAGGCTGATTGTGATTCTATTGAGCTGCCATATCAGTGCAAAAGGGCCCTTTTGTCTGTTTTATGGTCCTAATGTCTTCCAGGAATCCCTGGCCCACGTGACAGATTCAGTCTGAGTCACCTTTTGGCTTGACCAAAGTTTTAACTTCCTGCCTGCGTGCACTTTCAGTGACCCTGTCAGACACATGGAATGATTTTTAATATTAGCCATGTGGAGATATCAATTTGATGTGATAAATTAATAAATTGTAGACCCTGGGAGAGAGAGAGCTGATGGTCGTACTTACAGGGGTTTGTCTTTGAGGCTGACAGAGAGTTATCCCATGGGTTTCCATGGTTGGACAGGGATTTGAACTGTGGTCTCTCAAGTCATTGACCAACTACTATGTCATGCTGGCTCTCTATCTTGTGAGGGGGGCATTTTAATCAATCCCACAGTCATACAGGGATGGTCAATAATCAAATCAAAATTCACAAGCACATGATCAGACCTTAGTAACAGGATTATTGACCTCCCCAACAACAGGAGAATTTTCTGTCTGGGAGAAACAAAAACAGGTCCAGAGTGCATGTTTCCACATGGGTGTTCCACTCTCCTATCCTCAACTAGAACTTATCCAAACGTATATATAAGTACAGTACTATAAGTTGGAGATGCACAAGTGCAGCATTATCTACAAGTACTATCTCTTCTTCCGTAAGAAACTTCATAAAAGGAAAGCATCATGTGCAATTGCCAGGAAACTTAAATGCTCAAGGTGAACAGAATCAATTCAGAAGTATTATTTGGTAAAATGTTTATCTAGTCTCCTCCACACCAACAAAAGTGCTAGTTCTCTCCTGAGTAGATCACAGCTTCTTGCTTCCAACCCCTCCCTTTCAGTCAGAGTTTCTCTGAGTGGCCTCCAGCAAACTAACCAAACTGCATCTGTGGGTGATAGTAGTTCATAGTCTGTCCCAGGATCTGTGCCCTTCAGCCATACCTTGTGTTCCAAATTGACCCCCTTTGGTGTCATTCTTTCTGTCAATACTGCACTATTTATATCCTCACCACTCAGACAGATGAAGATCATGAGGTGAGAAGGAGATCTGGTTTACAGTCACACAGGGAATGGATGGTCTGCAATAGTACAAATACAGTGTTTTGAGATGTGACCCTTTTTGGATTAAGCATCCTAATGAATCTGCTCTAAGCTTGATGCCTTTGTGCCTTGCTCTGTTGCTCTTAGTCAGCTTCCTTTGGCTGATGCATCAAAGTGTTTGTGATGAACCTATAGGTTAAATCTTGTTCTGTTACTGCCCCTGATATCAAAAGGTGTGCACTCTCTTTCCAGGAGGAACTTGGATGGGAATCTTTAGGCCCTCGTCTCCCTGAGTTTTTTCACCATTGACCTCAGGTGAATGGCTGTATTGGCTGGGGAAAAATATGAGTTAAAGGGGATAAGGGAAGTTGCAACATTTCACTGACACCAGGTTGGAGAAGAGTAGAATGAACAGCACTGAGATGAACCAGTGATCTTATTTTAATATTGTACAACTTCCTATAACATGACATTCAAATTTTAGAAATGTGTGTATACTTTTATGGTAGAGACATAGCTGGTAGGTACTGATTACCTGGTAGGTACTGATACCTTTATGGTAGAGGCAGAGCTGCACAGAACATTGCCTGGCAGGTAGTGATACTGAATGTTTCTCCTGCTATCCAGGAAGATTCTTGTCATATGGATTGATGCTGACACCACTAAAGAAAGCCATCAGGGCACATTCCAGTGATTAATAGGAAGCAGCACCCTCTTAGGGAATTGTGATACCATAAGTTTCAGCTGGGCAGGCCAGAAAAGTAATGTGAATCAGAGGGGCAGTGCTTGGCTTGGAGAGGCCTTTCTGTTGTTGCTGAAGACACAGTTATCATTTTTTTCATAAGGCTATTGGGATTCAGCTCACTGTGAAAGAATTCTGCAGTTCATTTTATTTCTTTGATAGAGCATCATTTTACTCTTATTTTCAAGGCCAACATATGCTTTACTTGGCTTGTTGACACTGTTTACCATGTTTCTGTTCTGCACATGTTTGATACATTCACATTCTATTACAAAGAGAGGAAGATTTTGAGAAAGGTTCCCATATCAACAACTAATACAGGAATGCATTTAAAAATAAGTGGAGAAAAAAATAGAGAATACAAAAGCTTCATGATAAAATGAAAAATGACAGCTAAAAATGTTACCAGGTGCACAAAAGTCTGTACAATCATCATCATCATCATCATCATCATCATCATCATCATCATCATCATCACCATCTTGCTTCAACTCTAAAAGATGTGCACACCCTAGCCTCTACTTGGAGGTGAAAAGATCAGAAGTGACCAAGAACCTCTCTTAACATTCCCCCCTTTCTTGTACTTGCTGTTGTTGCCCAGCAATGTATTTCTGTAAATTTCTGACTGCCCTTCTCTATTAGACCCTCAGGAACTACAGATAATTAGAGGGAGAATTTACTCTTTGTTCCATGGCCTTGTGAAACGTTGTTCCTTCTGTAACATTGTGTATATACTTTACAATGTCTGAAACTCCTATATAAAATCACAAAGGATGTGACTGGGTAAAGAAGAGCTCCATAGTGCATGATTATGTGAGATGCCAGCTGAGATCCTACACTGGGAGACGTATCTTTAGCATGCAACTACAATGTCCTCTGGTTCAAATCCCCTCCTGCAAAAAACCCACCTTTTCAGTGTGCCAACCTCCAGAAGATGGTCATTTTCATGTTAGTGGAGAGTAGGCGGATTAGCAGAGATGTGTCAAGCTGGTTTTTTGTTTGTTTGTTTTTTAAAAAAACAAAAACCTTGATGCACTGTGCCAGGCATCCTCAGGGACTTCTTGGGGCTCCTCAGGAGGTCTCTGAGGATGCCATTATTGCTGTGTACCCAGCTAAAGGAAAACAACTGAATGCATCTCCACAGATCCCCTTCCTTCCCATGGAGGATCTGGGGATAGAATCATAGAATCATAGAGTTGGAAGAGACTCCAGGGGCCATCAAGTCCAATCCCCTGCCATGCAGGAACACTCGTCAAAGCATTCACAACAGATGACCATCCAGCCTCTGCTTAAAAACCTCCAAAGAAGGAGACTCTATCACACTCCAAGGCAGCATATTCCACTGCCGGACAGTTCTGACCATCAGGAAGTCCTTCCTGAGGTTCAGGTGGAATCTCCTTTCCTGCAGCTTGAATCCATTGCTCCTTGTCCTGGTCTCTGGAGCAGCAGAAAACAAGCTCACTCACTCCTCAAATGGCATCCCTTCAAATATTTAAACATGGCTATCATGTCCCCTCTTAACCTTCTCTTCTCCAGACTAAACATACCCAGCTCCCTAAGCCACTCCTCATAGAGCATGGCTTCTAGACCCTTCACCATTTGGGTCATCCTCCTTTGAGCACTTTCCAGCTTGTCGATATCCTTCTTGAATTGAGGTGCCCAGAACTAGACACAGTGTTCAAAATGAGTCTAACCAATGCAGAATAGAGTGGTACTATTACCTCCCTCGATCTAGACACCATACTCCTATTGATACAAGCAAGAATGGTGTTCGCTTTGTCATGTAAATATTTTTCAAAACTGATTTTAAAAAAAAAATCTGGAATGAAATTTCATGAAACCCTGATATTCACATTAATATTCATATTTAAATCCAAAGTTTTCATTATTCAGAAATAATGATAACAAGGCATTTGAAGAAATTAGTCAACATATTATGGATAAATGTTGAGTCAATGTCTGATGGAAACTTGGTAAAAAAAAAAACCCTCCCAAATCATACTGTAGTAGCTAATAAAAAAAATAGCAAAATAAAACATTAGTTAATGCACATTTAATTAGAAAAATAATGTAAAGAATTGCTTCTGAGGCTACAGCCAAATTTTCTTTAGTTCCCTTTCTATACTGTGTACAAAATTAAAGAGGCCATTTTTATGGGATTGAAGGATAGCTAGTTCCATCACTGAAATGTTGTCAATTAAATTTGCAGTTTTGCACTGCCCACTTGAACAGATTTGCTTTTGCCTTCATTGAAATATCTTGCTTTCATAAAATGTGTCCCTCCGGCTAACTATGTTCTTTTCAAATTGAATGCATACATACTAGGCTAGTCGTAACTTTTAACAGAATGACTGTTTGCAAACATTAATATTGGAAGGATTCCATGTGTTTTGTATACTGGGACCTGTCTTTTTTGTGGTTTAGTACTGCAAACTTCAAGAGGAAGTTCTCTGATCATTAAGCTACAGGAACAGTACAAAATAGACACACCATAGGTGATTTGTCTTCTTCCCATCAAGACCCAGTTACCTAGGCATAGACTGAGAAGTTCCAAGTTCAAATCCAGAGCGCGACACAAGAGAAGAAAAGCTGGGTTGCATCTCCCTTTCTGAATGTTCAGATGCACCTAAACCAGCTGGGGTGACAGGTTGTCTCCTAGATGGACCAACCAGTCCTGTTGTCCTACCCTTTTTGACCTACAAGGGGGTTTCAGCTGGATTCTGTACCTGTCAAGATCAAGGAAAAAAGTGTGTATCAGTTATAGCAGTTTGATACTACTTTAATCGTTATGGCTCCAGCCCGCAGAATCTTTGAATTTGACAAGGTACTGAGAAAAGAGAGTTCTAGAACTATAGTCTTGGGTATGGAATAAAATTTTCTAGCTGAGAATTCTAAGGACTTCATCAAACTACATATCCCAGCACTCTGTTAAATGGAACCATTACTGATAAAGTAGTATTTAACTGCTTTAGTTCTGTGAAATGCAGATGAAAGGGTGAGAAGCAGACGACAGAAACTGGAACTTTGGATGAATAGTGGGGTTTTTTTGTAAGAGAAAAGTGATTAATGCCTCTGAATCCTCTCCCAGTGTATATGTAGCCTCAATTTCCTCCCTCCCCAAAGAAAGGGGAAGATTGAACTGACCTTGGGCTTAGTCACCATTTTTCCACTGGAGGTTACAGTGGAATTCTGTCACTACAATGGTGGTTTCTCCAACTGGACACCAGGCTTTGTTCCTGCCAAACAAATATGCTCATGGATATTTGTGCAGCAGTGGTATTGGTTAGAACAAAGTAACTGGCCTTTTTCTACGGACAGCACGTGCCTCTCCATTATGTGAGATGGGTTTTTTTTTATTGTGTGGTGGGGGAAGCATGTTAGAGCAAAGAAGTTTGGAGAAGACGTAGAATTTGGATATGGCAAAGGGGATGAGAGGAGAGAGAGGTGAGACAACCATAATGTTTATGCTTTGTGGCTAGTGTTGTTGCATTCTATTGTTTGTCTTTTGGAGTAGCCTGGGAGTTGTCATTGGATGTTTGTGTTCAAAGAAGTAAAATATGCATTAAAATGTATACACCGTAAGCAAATAAATGTTTACAAAAGCAGAAGCACACTTTGGCCTGTAGAAAAACTCTATACAGAACTGAGCACAAAAGGTATGTGTATTTTTAAAAGATGCTTTTTAAAATGCATTACTTCCCTAGTGAGAAGGAAAAACATAAAGCACTGTATAGGCAATACCCTCTTTTGTGTGCAAAGAGCATTTTCTCTACAGGTCTACTCACCAGAATCCCCCCCCCGCACGCTTCTTGTGATGAGCTGAATATGTACATGGCTGGAAGCCAAAATGATCTAGCTCCAGGCAGTGCACCTCATTATCTGAGTTATAATGTTTGAGTTTTTATAAATGTGTAGTATGCATTACTAAGCAATTAGACCATATCCTGTGTTCTGTGGTTTGTGTGGGTGGCTACTTTTGGATTTACTTTCCCAGTAAGTGGCAGGGAATTTTCTCACCATAACTCTCCAGCTGCAGACCAGTTGTGTTATTGACAGAGGACATAGATATCACTGCCCATTAAGGAAATCTGAATTCTTTTCAAAAATCTGGCCTTCAGTTTTCTGAAGTCTAGATTTCTCTCTTCTCATTTTGATTCTTCCCTTGCCCCCATAATATAGAATCATAGAATCAGAGTTGGAAGAGACCCCAGTGGCCATCGAGTCCAACCCCTTGCTATGCAGGAACACCCATCAAAGCATTCCCAACAGATGGCCACCCACCCTCTGCTTAAAAACTTCCAAAGAAGGAGACTCCACCATATGATTAATCTACTGTCAGTAAGGCTTCCTTGAATAATAATAACTTTTTTCATCAACTGTGAACATTATATGTAGAAGTGAATGCCCATACCATTCCATTCACATGTCTGTTAATATGTACCTTGCTCAGTAGGTCTGCTTATCTGACCACTAAACAGTGTGTTGAACTGTCCTGAGAAACAACCAGCCTTAGGGGTTTGGGATTACAGCTGCTGATCAGAAAAATGGTTGGGGTGCTTGTGTGTATGCACATGGGCATGCACTGTTTTCCTCAGCAAATTTCTAAGGCAATTTCCTGTTATAATGCTATTATTGCACTTTCAACATCCTATGGAATCCTGGGGTTTTCAGTTTAAGGAGGGGTCAAACTGCAAACGCCAGGATTCCATAGGATGTTGAAAGTGCAATAATAGCACTTTAACAGTCTAGTGCGGAAATGGCCTATATCAGCAGTTTTTACATCAAGTTTCCAGACTGCTCTTTAAACTCAGGTAATATTAAAACTGATTTTTGGGGTTTGCCAGAGTGGGAAGAGAATTGATGGTAGGGAAACACTTTGAAATAGCCGTGGTGTGCTTGTATACTTCTTGTCTGTAGTCCGTGTTTCTTTGTTCTTTCTCTCTAAATAGCAAAACTCAATAAAATACTGTATGTCTATCAGCAGTCAGCTTGGTTAAATGCTTTTAAGGCCCAGAAAAGGATGCTAAAAGAGCTTTCCATTAGAGACTGAAATGAACAGCTGCTACTTGGCAGTAGCAGGAAAATTAGTGATTTAGTAAGTGGCAGTTGTGACCACTATTATGTCTCTGGCAAATAAATGATTATCTCTGAGAGAGAGAGAGAGAGAGATTGTGAGATATAAAGAGATATAGCTGAAGCGTTTAGAAGGTCAATTATTTGATCCCCTGTCATAGATTCATTCCTTTAGAATTCATAGATTATTTTATTCTCATTTAGATCATATCTTACTGTATTCATTTCGTATTTTACTGTAGAAGTGACATTTTTTTCTTTTCCATTTGTGAAACACACAAATTATCACATGTAAGCCTTGGAGTGTAGCTAGTTAAAATTTGACCCAGATTTGTACAGTTGTTTGGGCAGAAGCATGCTTAAAGAGTTTTAACCCAGTTATTTCTTTTAATATCCAAAAAGTTTATGTTCACAAGTGAGGAGTCACTTTTAGGATACTAAATGGAATTTAGTGTCCTCTTCACCATGTCTTTGTGTGTACTTTCTACATCTATAATCCTCCCCCCAAAATTGGAAAATTCAAAATTATGAGCTTGTATATAATTTTTTTTTACTTTGTCAAAAGCTATCCCTTTCGACTGATACCCAAAGTGGGAAATTGTGGTTCAAGGGCTCCATACAAACCAGGATTGTAAACCAGGATCAAACAAGCCAGAAAATGTGTGGTTAAGGAAGTCTCCTTTGCAAACAGGTATGAAAGAGGATAACCAGATCAGGAAAAGAGGAGCACGTAAACTCATTGCTCATCCCTGCTTCAAACCAGCCTATGAAACAAGCCTATGATTTCCTCTTAGCCTTAGAAGTCACTCATTTTTCTCTCTTCTCCTCCACCCACATTCTTTTCACATTACCCCCCCCCACAAAAGCCTTTGCTTCAATGTGTTCAACACATTTAACAGTTTAATAAATTTAACAGATGTATTTAACAAGATTCAGTTTTAAGAACTGGTAACTACTGTAAGCTTCAAAAAGTTTGCCTGTACTAAGTCGCAATTTTCCTTTAGAATATGTATTTAAATACAGTATAAATTAAAAGGGGGGAATCTAAATTTCACTTTTAAGATGTTGATGATCTTTCAAATTATGAGTTTTTATCCACCTTGGTAGTCACCTTCTGAGTGTAGAATGTTTTGTGTTGCTCTGTCTCTTATGTTCATTTATTGTTAATAGGATGTGAGGGTTCTAGTCCAATCTAGAATCTTCCTTGAAGGTATTGGCTTAGAATGTTGGCTTTATCTTCTGACTAAAGTAGAAATGTTCTTTGAAGATTGCCCCTCTTAGAAATCACAGAGAGCAGAAATTAACTATGAAGAAATGGTTTCAGCAGTGGCCAGGAGTATGCTTACACAGTTAAACTAGTGCACCAGCTGTGGCCATTCCTTGAGATGCCAGGTCTGTCCACAGTTAACACACACTTTGATTGCATCTAGGTTGTATTATTGGGCTGGTTTTGGAAACTTCAGCAGGTTCAAAATGCTGCAGCCAGGCTTCCAGCTGGAGCTGGTAATAGGGAATATATTATCCGCTGTTGAAACAGCTACATGGGCCACTGGTCTGTTTCCAAGCAGAATTCAAAGTGTTAGTTAAAACCTTTAAAGCCCTAAACAGCTTGGATCCATACTGTCTAAAAGACCATGTATTCATGTATGACCCTGCCCAAATTTTAAAGTCTTCAGAGGAGTCTTTCTCTCAGTCCCACCACCATGACAGGCACGTTGGTGAGGGCACAGAAGAAAACCTTCTCAGTGGTTGTTCCCAAGTTGTGAAATTCCCTTATGTAAGAGGTTTGGTTAACTCCCTCTCGTCTTTCCTTTCAGAGGCAGGCAAATACTTTTTTAAAAATTTTTGACAGGCCTTTGGCAGCGTGGGTTTTTAATGGGGTTGTATTTTTGTCCTTTCTATGGCCCTTTCCACACGAGGAGAGGAATTCGCGCAGTGACGGTTCCAGCCGGCTTTTTCCGGGTTTTTTTGTATCCGCGTTAATGCACTCTCTCAATCCATACGTCTTATGCTTGATCCGGTTTAGCGCGGGTTCAGAGATCCACACGTTGCTGTCCTGACCACTCCTGCTATTAGCATAAACTCGCCCACTATGACTGTAATAGGCTGCTTTCGATTTAAAAAAAAATGGCACGTTGCATCAGTATGTACATGCGCCAGTACGTACATGTGCACGCACGCACGTACGCAAAGCCACCAAGGTCCTCCCCCAACGCCTCCTGCCTCCTGCCACCACCCCCCACTTCGGGCTAGTGCGTTGGTCAGTGCCGGCCGTTGTGCTTCCTGCTTCGCCGATTTTCTGGCTTGTTCGTGGCTTTGTGATGGAGGACGAGGTTCTCAATGACCTGGTCAGGTTCCTGGGACCCTTTGTCACGGTTCTGGGTGTAGTGGTGGCCACCATGCAAGAACAGTGGGCCAGAGATCGAGCGAGGAGGTCTAGGCTCTATCGCGACCATGAGGAGGAGGACATTTTCTATGTACCCCTTCTGAGAGGATACTCGCGGTGTCTCCCACACCCCAGAAGGTGGTGGGTCAGGGAGAGGATGCGGTGGACATGGTGGGCCAAGGAGGTGCTTGCTAACTGGGACGACGACCAGTGGCTCTACCTTTCGTATGACGAAAGCCACCCTCTTGGAGATCGCTGACCGTCTGCGTCCCACACTTGAGAGAAAAGCCACAGAAATGCATCAACCCATATCTGTGGAGGAGAGAGTGGCGATTACTGTGTGGTGGTTGATAACGCCGCTTATATATCACAAAACGGCAAACACCTTCGGCCTGGGGATCTCCACAGTCGCTGTGATTGTCATCGAGGTGTGTCTGGCGATAGAGCAGGTCCTCCTGTCGTCCACCGTTTCCCTTGGAGACTGTCGCAGCGTGAGTACTCTACATCCATAGCTTCTCCCTGCCAAGGCCATGCCACGCGTGCGGCCATCCGCGCCCCTCCGTCCCCCCTCCCCACCTCCATCCTCCTCCATCTGTGCGGGACCCCCACAGGAAGGCGGTGGAACTGCAGCCTTTCTGTGGGCGTGTCGGGGCAGAAGATAGGAGGCAGGTAGAGGTAGAGCGTGAGAGTTTCTAGATTTATTACTTTTTATCCTTTTATTACCCTGCTGTCCCTTTATCCCCATTGTCATCCTAGCACTATTCCTTTCTGTCCTACCCACCAACTTTTTCCTCCACCCCTCCCTGGCTGACACCCTTTTGTTAATTGGTAGGTTTTGCTGACAGGTGAAGATAGAGATTTCCTGCCCCCCTTCCCCCCGGTTTGACATTAGACTGGGAAGGGAGGGGGGAGATAGCTAGGAGGACAATTAGATAGGTAGATATATTTTATTTTTGCTTTGTGGGATAATAGGTAGCTGAATAGATAGATAGATACAGCTTTACAGATAGGAACGTAGATAGATAGATAGATAGATAGATAGGTAGGTAGGTAGGTAGATAGAGGATAGATAGCTAGATAGGTAGATAGGTAGATAGAGGATAGATAGATAGATAGATAGATAGATAGATAGATAGATAGATAGAAGAGGATAGATAGATAGATAGATAGATAGATAGATAGACAGGAGTATAAAGATATAGATATATATAGATATATATATAGACAGAGAGAGAGAGAGAGAGACAGAGATGGAGCGTGAGGGTGCCCTCTGGGGTGATTTTGAAACCAGGGAGATGCTGGCTATGGTCAAGTGGTGTGGAGGGGTCAATGTACTACTCCATAGTACAAATTCCCCCAATAAGGAATACTACAAGACCATTGCAAGGGGGTTGTCATGGCAGGGGTTTGACAGAACGCCCGTGCAGGTCAACTCCAAATTGAAAGCTATTAAGGCAGCATTCTACGACTGCATGGAATGCTTCAATGGCCAGCCACCCATACAGCGAAGCCTCCCTACTTTGGCACCATGCTGCGGCTGTGGGCACCCCTCCTGGCGTGGCCACAGAAGAGGACGTGAGTAGCCTTGACAACCATCCCTCTCCCAATGAACAAGTGATGGTCAATCAAACGGTGGGGGTTCCTGGTTCCCCCCATTATGTAAGCACACACTGACAACAGCATGTACCACTTCCCAGGTGCCAGACACCGTGCGACCCGGCAAGATTTTGATGTCACCGGGATCCCAGAGAGGGAAGGCAAGTGCAATACCTCCAGTTGTAATGAAATTTCCAGCCCTGTCCCTATGTACGCAAACACGCCCAGGTCTCTGACCTTGACACCCATGCTGGCTGGACTGGTCAGGGAAAGGGGTTAAGCAGATGCTTAGGGGCAGAATATTCAGGTTTCCACTTGTACAGTCCTGTGGCTTGGATGGGAATTCTCTGGGTTACCTTCCCAATTGTGGCTTGTACTCTCCTGGGTTACCTTCCTAATTGTGGCTGGGGACCAAACAATTATTTGACTGCCCTGGGAGTTCAAGTATTTCATCCAAGGGAAGGCTGAGAAGGTAGCCAAGGAGTGACTCCTGGCTTCAGCAGGACTTGCTCTTTTGCTCAGCTAGTATAACATAGGCCTTTTCCGCATGGGATTAAAGACATGGTGCAGAGCGTTCTCCAGAGAAAATGTCTACACCTGGGAGTGGACTGGGTCGGACCTACTTTGCGTAGTTCCGCAGCTGAGCCCACCCTGAACGACCTGAAGTGGTCGTTCACTGTGCTTTTGAAAGACTGCTTAAAACAGGTCTTTCAAAAGCACGGAGTGTGCCACTCCATGGCCACGCTCTGGTGCAGATTTGCAGGCTCGCACCAGTGTGAGTCTGCAGATCTGCCAGGGGCGGGCTTTAGGCTGGCGAGCTTCACCGGTTGGTAGAGAGCCTCCAACAACCGGAAGCTGCCATTTTCATCCCTGGAGCAGTGTGGAGAGCGGCCACGCACTGCTCCGGACCAGTCTGGACCCGCGGGTGGAGCACAAAGGTCCGGTGAATACTGACACGGGGCGATTCCCTCACCCCGTGCAGAAAAGACCTTAGATAGATTAGGTTTAATAAAGTGGCCCTTATTTAATACAACTTTCTGTGTTCAGCCTTGTTACTCCATAGTTGGTCATCAATAGGATTGAAATCTTGAATAGCAGGCTTTCATCTCACTTTATTTTCTTTAAACTAAGCCAAGAATCCATTACAAATGGGAACAACAGACAAACATCATAACTAAATAGTAAATCCCCATTTCTTGCTTTGTATTGTGCCATGAGAGCGCTCTTCTTTCTATCCTATAGGATTAATCTTTATGTACACTTAAATATACCTTTATATACATTTTGGTACTATTCTTGGAACACATTTGTATACTCTAATTGTTATTCAATATCTTACTTCTTAAGTACCATTTTTGTGAATTTCAGAGGCTCAACATTCTAGTAAAAAGCTGAGATGCTGTTTCTTGCTTAGGCAAACAATTCTGCTTTACCTCAATTAGTATAAAATTGACACAAGATTTAGGTTTAAATTCAGTTAGAGACAATAGTAATGAACAAGCTAAATTTAAGTTATTTTACTATGCAATCTTACAAATGTTTATGTGGAGGTAAGCTCCAATATATACAATGGGGTTTAACTCCCAGGTAAATGTGACTCTAGTTGCAGTCTTATATTTTCTAAGGCCCTGGTCATAAGATCTGGCACCTTAAAAAAAAGGAAAAGTTAAAGATATTGAACCACTGTATTTGTCCTGGGGTGATTTAAAAAGGCAGCTTGATGTAGTTGTTAGCTCTGTATCCCAATCAGGGGCAGTGTCAGGTATTAGTTTTATCAAGTTCTCATCCCAGCAGGTGACCTACTGCAGAACTGTGGACTATATGAAAGACCATATCTCCCTATACAAACCTGCTAGAGTCCTACGATCTGCTGGGGAAGGCTTTCTCCCAGTCCTGCTACCATCCCAGGCTGGTCAGGTGAGGACATGGGAAAGAGCATTCGCAGTGGCTGCTCCCACCCTCTGGAAATCCTTTCCCCAGGAAACTAGGCTGGCCCCCTCCTTGCTTTCCTTTCACTATCAGAGAAAAACATCTCTCTTTAAGCAGACTTTCAAGTGAGCTGGGCAGCTTTATTTATTTATCAACCTGTTTTTAAAATTCCACATTGTTATAGATTTTTTATAATTTTATATGTTTTTAATGCTTTTAATTGTTTTAAATGTTTTTAATTTATTTTTGGAAGCTGACTTGGATCCAATTCTGGGAAAAAAGGTGGAATTAAAATAAAATAAAATAACTCTCCCTAGTTCTAGTCAAATGCTCTGAGCTTGCTACTCCTCCTCCTGACTGTCACTTGTGCTTTTACCTTCCATCTCTGAAAGAAAAAGCAAGGACAGAAATGGAAGGTTTCTGAGAGAACTCAAAAGCTCATGCCACCTTTGTTCTACTTTTGTAACATTTGTGGTAATAAAAAAGTATCACCATACTTTGTAGTTTTAAAGTAATCTCTATATAAATTCAGCTTCCCTTTTATTCGTATTAATTTGCTGTTTAAACTATACTATGATTATTGAACCAAAATATGAGAAGGGGATTGATCTTTCCATTTAAGAGTTGCATAGAAAATTCTTATACAATCTCCTTTATTGCAGATAGTTTTTTAAAAGATTGAGGTCATGGTTGGGAAAGGGAATTATTATATTTCCCCCCTTCCTTGTTAAAGAACCAAGAGTCATGGAACTGTCGAGGAGGCCCCCTGGAGCTTTGCATTTCTTGGCTCTGATAAATGAGGGATAAATAAATCCACCATATATCCATTTTCAAGAGTCATGTCTGCATAACTCCATTCCATTCCACTGATTTGTAACTTACTTGAATGAGAAATATCTGGAGGGTCTTGGTCTAACCTGTTATAAATTTAACGGTACATATAAACAGATACAGAAGAGCCTCCCCCTTTTTTTCCCTTTGCATTTGTATGCTAATAAAATAGGAGCATCTCAATTATAAGATGGATAAATTGATGGTCTGCATTATCAGGAGATTTCTGAGGATGTTATACTTATATAGGAGAAAAATAACAACCACAAAAACCCTGTGAGATCTGATGGATGAAACTAAACAAAATCTCTTTGACTGGAATAGACTGGAAAGGTGCCAAAATGGAATTTTGAATATTTATAATAAGCATGTGTTGAATGAGTAACGGGCATGAAAGGTAGAGTTTTAGCAGTTTTATACCCCCATCCCACCCCAAAATACGGCCAAGGTACACAAAAAAGTGAGGACCATTATTTGTACAGGCGAGAGATTAGTAAACTTTAGTAAACCAAGATACTTTTTTATATAATTGGAATGCAAAAAGGTCAGGCAACACTGTAAATTTATCTACTCACTGAATTCTTGGTGGGCAAACAAAACATTAGCAATTCTTTTTCAGATCTTCAACAATCTTTCATTCTTAACATCCAGATAGTTTTTTCCCCTTACTTTCAAGTCTAATTCAGTCTTTCCATTAAAAAATGTATGCAGAGAATTCCTCGGTAAGTTGCTATCCACTGTTATCTTCCTTGGATATTTATATACAGGACTTGTAATTTAGCAACAGTTTTCTTTTGATTCCATTTTAATCAATAATATACAATTACTAAAGAGCTCAGCTAGATGGGAACCAAACACTTTCCTTTCCTCATTTCCCCATTTCCTTTTATACGTTATTGTTAAAGATTGTAAAGCTTCAGTGGGAATATGTTTACAGCACAGAGAAAACAGAATGCTATAGCCAATACTTCAAACAGTACAGTGCAAGGAGTTGTTCTCCTTTATTTGTTTATTATTTATTTATTTATTTAATTTATATCCTCTCTTTCTGCTGAGATGGGATTCAAGATGGCTCCCTCTCCTTTCCTCACACAACAATTTTCAGTCTGGGATGTGTCCATGCGTTTCCTCTTTTTCACTCCAGCTGAACAGGTAGATGCCTTCCTGCTGCTTGGAGTGAAAGGTCATCGTCATCTTTCACTGTCTTGACTCCGTTTCCTTAATGGTTCTTTTTCCTTCCTATTCCTGGAGATTCCCCCTCTCTCTCTCATGGCAGGCACCACTGTCACAGCCCAGGTCTTGATCAAAGATTGTGGAGAGTTAGAGGAAGGGCAAATGGTGGTGGCAGAAAATACCCTTCAAAATTTCACAGGTGGAAACTGTCACATGTGTGGCCAGACAGGATCATAGGGCCTTTCCTTACTGCACTGTTATAAGGCTATTATTCCACTTTCAACCTCCTATGGAATTCCAGGGCTTGTCGTTTACTGAGGCCACATTGCTGAGAATTCTAAAGGTCCCTCCCCCAGCTGCAAACCCCAGGATTCCTTAGGATCTTGAAAGAAGAATAAGAGCACTATAACAGTGCAGTGTGGAAAGGCCCATAGTATAGTCAAGATGGCAAAAAAAATATTAATGAGGAGGACCACATGAGTTAGGAAAGGCTGGAACAGTTTGCTTTTGCTTGAGCCTACTGGGAAGGACAAGTTCTCACCCCCTCTCTTCTGTCCTCTTCTGTGTTAGTTAGGTGTAAACTCCTTTTGCACTATGAGCTCAGTTTGCAGCAACTGAAATAAGCTCAGGAGAAAAGTGGATAGAGTGTGAAACTGGGGCATTTTAAAAGCTGCTGAAAAGTGGGATGACAGAGAATTAACTAGTACTGTCTTCACCAAATAAGGACAGTTGGAGGGTGTGCAGAAACACTCATTTGATGGGCTCACTGTCTGTGGCCTGTGGGGTGATATTGTATGGGAAGATAGGCAGGAGGAACAGGAGCTGGCAGGCAGGAGATTCACTTCAAGGTTCCCTTCAGCTCCTCTCCTGGCTCTGGTGTGGCAGCTAGTCTAACAAATATAATAAAAAGTAGTTTAAATGGAATACAGTTAAAAGTGGTATGGCATCTCATTTACAGTTCTTTCTTTAACAAGTACTCAGAAGTTTGCTGGAATAAGGGAAGGACAGCCCTCCAGAAAGGGAGTTCCAGAGTAAGAGCTGCCATCAAGAGGCCCTGTTCCACATGTTACAGCTTGCTAGACAGGGAGTGCTGCAGGGGGCGCTAAGTTGATGAGAACCTCATGGGAGAGGTTGAAGTGTTGTAGACCAGAAGACATTTTGATTTAAGCTTATTCTGGACAGATTCTTGTTGCATCTTTTTTGTTGTCTTCTTCTATTTCTCTTCATTAACTATTGTAATATTCTTTGTCCCTGCATACAAGATGTGTTCAGGATTCTGATCTTTTTTTTTCTTCATCTTTTCCTTTTACTTCTTGTCTGTCCTTACCTGTTTCAGGAGTTTCATTTGTCGTCCAATGAGGCTTTTCTTTTTTTGGTCTTTCTCTATTTTTTTTCTTTTTCTGGCAATGACCCCTCTGGTTCTTCTGGCTCTTAGTCAATTAGGCTTAACAGCGGAAATCTGTCTTTACGTGGGATGTTCTTCAGGTTGCATTTTGGAACAGTGATTGATTTAGTGCTCTTCTTAAGCGTTAGTTACACCCATGGCACAAAGGTTTGTCTACCACATAAGATTTGTAATCCAGCTGCAGTCTTTCATGAATCAGAATATTAAAATCTAGGATTACCACAATGATATACTATTGTGATGCTATTGGTATGTTAAATGTGAGGACCAGATTTGGTTTCCTGGAAAGTTAGCTTTCTGGCCTGTTTTCTAGAATACGATTGTCTTGCAGGACACGATTAAGGAAGGTGGTTCCTGTGTAAGTTTTGCAACTTTGCATTTTATTACCTATTTAATTTATACACGACATCTGTATTCTTCAACTGATGGGAGACATGTAAAAAGGGACATCTGCCAATTCACCAAATGCACACAACTTTGATGGGCGTGATGCAAGATGTCACAAAAATTCTACAGGAGCCACGTCCTTGTGCCCATCCAGACATGGTTTCCTGGAAAGCTGGCATTTTGAGTCATGTTCTAGAATACACAGGCTGGCCCTAAATTAAGAAAAAAAAATCTAATGAATTTTATTTTCTAGTTTGTTGCAGCACTCCCATTTTTCTTCTGTAGCTGGCAAATTTGGTAAGCATGGTTACCTAGAATGTTGGTATTCTGGGTTGTTTTCCAGAACATAGATGTTAGACCTGGACTGGGTAGTAAAAATTGATTCCTAAGCAATTTCTGTGACTTGTGACATCACACCCATCTAGTCTTGTGCATCTGCTGAATTTGGTGTCCTTGGCTTCCTGGGAAGTTGGCATCCCTGGCCATTTTCTGGAATACAAATATGTTGCCTGGAATGGGGTACAGATATGTAGTTTCTGTGGATTTTTGTGGTTTGTGGCACCTCTCCCACCTAGTCTTATGTGGTTAGTAAATCTGCTGGGCATAGTTCCTCTACTCCAACATTAGTCAGTAGGATATTGGGGACACTGCCATCAATGCAAGATAATATATAGCTTAAGGATTAACCATATAGATATATATGGTAGTTTAAGGATTAATCATATATGTATATAGTCAGTAGGACATTGGGGGCACTGCCATCAATGCAAGAATTATATATATATAAATTATCTTGCATTGATGGCAGTGCCCCCAGATGTCTTGCCTATCTATCTATGATTAATCCTTAAGCTACCAGAAGACTCTTGTCTTGTTTCCCGCAAAAGACTATCATGACTAATTCCATGAAAAGCCTGAAAGCTGTTCCTTTGTGTAAAAATACACACACAAATATTCAAAGGAAGTCGTAATCCAGTGTGGCAGACCTATTTCCTCATTAACACCACCACATTTTATTTCCACTTTTTAAAGCTGCTTCTTAAAAGCGGCTTGTATATTTGCATGAGCTTTTGTGGATATCGATCTACCTCCTCAGTCACTGTGTCAGAAGAAGTGGATTGATATCCACAAAAGCTCATGATAAAGTATAAATCAGTTAGTCTTAAAGGGGCTGCTAGATTCCCTTTCCCCCTCCCTCACCCTTTTTCCTTATGCTGCAACAGGCCAGCAGGGCTGAAGAGTTTCATTCTCAAAAGGAAGCAGCACTTACCATTTCCCCACTCCCATTCTCCCTGCTTCTTTTCTGCCTTACTCGAGGAAAACCTGAGGAAAGGGAGGGGGAGAAAGGAGGAGGAGGGGGGGATGGAGACAGATTTGACTTGATAGAGATTATAGACAACTGGTGTTCCTTGTTCCTTGCAGCTGATCCCTTCTTCTCTTTTCTGGTGCATTGGGAGTGGGGGGAATAAGGAACCATCATTATATCCCCTTATTTTTCTACACCTGGGATGGAGGACTCCCCTCATTCCCCCCATTAGGGTGCCACTGGACTAAAGTTCTTTTATTTAAATACATTCGGAGACATGCAACTTCTGCTCCTTTCAGTTCCTTCGTTGACAGTGAGGAGAGCAAATTAAAACCTCTAGCTTGGAATGAGCCACTAACAAAATGGGTACAGTTGAAACAGCCATACTTGCCATTCTTTGTAAATCCTAAAGTTTCTTTAAAAACAAATGACTTAATTAAGTAATGGTTTATGCCACAAATTAAATTTATGCCTTCTCAATAGTTACAATAATTCATCAATTTCCTCCTATGTTGTTAAGCCCAGTATCCCGAGGTCTGGACTGCAGATGCAGCACGGAGGACTCTAGGTACACATTTTGCATCAGTGTGGAAATATTTGGGAAGGGGAGAGCCACCCAAGAATTTCAGCCTTTTCTCCCCAGCGTGCTACACTGAATAGGGGTTCACAATCAAGATTGTACAAGACCAAAACCTTTGAAAAGGTTACTTTTTGCCCTATAGCTAATTCACTGTCAGCTTTGCATGAAACAGTTAAGGACGTGACAGAGCAGAAAATAGAGCATGTTATCATAATTTACTTTTTTAGGGCTCTTGTTGGCTGACAGCATTTCAACATAAATTATTATATAATAATTCAGGCCCTAGAGTGCATTTTTCCTCTATTGTCATTTATAAAATTGCTTCATAATATAATTATACTCTGCCATTCTTGCATACTGAATCATAGCAGCTGCAGTTTAAAATGAGAGACCCCCCCCCCCCCGCAACTTTCCAATTTATTATTTTGGATTAATTTGGCATTTGTGCAGTTGGAGGAGTAACATAGAGAATACCTATTAGCCAAACAAAGATGTGGCCAGGAGTTGTACAAAGTTTCTTACCTGGGATCTTTGTTCATTACCTCAGCCTCTAGGTGAAGCTCTCATGGGGTGGAATCACGGCAGTGTTGGTGAAAAACATGGGCTCCATCCAGGGGTCTCTTACAGAGTGAATGGTAAGGTGTGAGGGGGTTCCTTCAGTAAGGACTGCCTCCTATGAAGACGATCTTCTGTACCAGTGCTAAGCCTGGGTTACACCCCAGCAAGCTGCCTGCTTGAAAGGGGATGGAATGTATGGGATAGATAGAAAATGGCACCCAACAACTCTCCTTATGAATTGATTATATTTTCAAAGGAAAATAAGTGTTGGTTAATTTGAAAAAAAAAAGAGAGCTTTGGAGATGGGGGTGTATCAAACCTCTCTGGAAGCAACACTTTCTTTTTCCAACTTGATATGGGATGGGATGAAAATGTTGGGTTTATTTTGGAGGAAAGAAACCCAACATTCAAAACCATACGCTAATGAAAAAAAAAATAATAGGGTCGTAGAATCGCAGAGTTGGAAGAGGCCAAAAGGGCCATCAAGTCCAACCCCCTACCGTGCAGTAATAATAATATTTATTCACAGAATATTTCCTAGAAGAGATTGATTGAAAAAGAAAGTGAAATAGATTAAATAGTGTTGTTGTTGTTGTTGTTGTTACTGTTACCGCTACTACTACCACCACCACTACTAACTTCTAATATTATCATTACTACCACCATCACCAGGAGCACTAGCATTACAACTACCAAAATCCATATTAAGGCAAAACATGTTAGGCTGGATTAGACGTCAAAGAAATCTCCAGGTTCTTGAGATCTTCAGATCTCTTCACTTTGGGATATCTATCCCCCCCCCCAAAAAAAAACAATTTGGGAGGGAGGTAAAAAAAGGTTCTAACAATCTTGGAGTCAGGAAGTCTGAAGTCAGACTCTTCTCTTGTGATGAAATAACAGTAGTACTAGTAATATAAATATATTCTATATCTTATATTTTCTATCTTATACATACTTTGCCATTAATCATCTTTCACTGATCAGTTTTACTGGTTGAATTTTATGATCTTATTTTATTATTGAATCTATACAGTATTGCTGGAGGAAAGGAAGAGATTTCAGAAAGCATTTGGCTCACAATCTATGCCTTTGTCATTCTAGCTGCAAATCCATCTGTTCCTCAGTTTTATCTTTGTCTGTGCCCTGAAGGTAGAAATGAGCACCAGTCATTTGTGATAAAACTCCTGATAGATCAGGAGTGTTAAGATGTTAAGAACACTGCTACCTATTAAAATGCCCTAGAGCTCTGATTCATTGTCATTATTTTAAACTTTGTGACTAAGGTAGTCATGCAGGCAATAAAAACTCAGGAAGGATATTCTTTCAATAGTCTCAATTATTTTCTCCACACCTTGGCCACAAGGAAAATGTGTACAGTGATATACTGGATCAAAAACATTTCAAAGTAATTGTTTCTCTACTAAAGCATAACTCCTTGGGCAAAATCTGTGACTCCTTTTTTGACACTTCATTTTCACAACTGACTTGCATTCTGACATTGCTTACCTTGATGGTTAAACTTACCTCTGCTGTTGTGGTGGTCACGCTAATTAATTCAGCATACATCTTCATTAGGGAAATAAGTGGCTTGTCATGCAAACCACTGATTATATTTTCATGTAATCTCCATGAATTTGGCAATGACAGCTGGTTGCTGCTATGTCAGTGTGAGAGAATGAATCAACTCTAGCTTATAGTCCAAATTTTAAATTTACTCCAAATCTTAATTTGAACAAAAACTTTCATAGTCACTGTGGCTACACCAGAGAAAGAAGGGAAACCATTCAAATCCATTTCCTTAGCCTCATGCTTGTAATCCTGGGTGCATGTATACTCAGATGCTACAGTGAATTCAGTGGGAATTGCTTGGATGCTGTTTGGGGCATGAAAAGGTGTACAAAATTGGCTCAAAGTTGACTTACATTAAATGAGATGACTGTCTCATCTACAGTGATGAGACAACATCTTTCCATATCTAAGCTTATAAAGAATCATAGAGTTGGAAGAGACCCCAGGAGCCATTGAGTCCAACACCCTGCTATGCAGGAACACCCATCAAAGCATTCCCAACAGATGGCCATCCAGCCTCTGCTTAAAAACATCCAAAGAAGGAGACTCTACCCCACTTTGATGCAGCATATTCCCCTGCCAGACAGCTCTGACCGTCAGGAAGTTCTTCCTGATGTTCAGCTGGAATCTCCTTTCCTACAGCTTGAATCCATTGCTCCTTGTCCTAGTCTCTGGAGCGGTAGAGAACAAGCCTGCTCCCTCCTCAACATGACATCCCTTCAAAAGAAGTCTCTAGTCATCACAGAAACCTATCATGCTGTCTAGGGGGGTTCTGGGAGATATACTCCCAACAGTTATTTTCCCAAGGTCTATTCTAGTTTTCCAAGCTCTTATTTTTGAGATCCTTTAACTGGAAATGCCAGGCACTGAACCTCCAGCCTCCCACATGAATCAGCTTGGATCAGATTGCAGCTGTTGAATATAAAATTGCCTTAATTGTTATCAAATGCTTGAAGCCCTTGTGTCCTCATTTTGTTTTTTCTGTTTCTCATTTTTCTATTCTTATTACAAATAGGGATGGAATTCCTTTGTTTGGGCTATGTTTTTCAGAGGTAAAAAAAAAGGTTTAAAAATATTCATCTGTCTCCCCTTGTACATAATGCATTAAGTGACATTTCTATTGTTTTAATTGTTTGAACAGTACAAAATTTCAATTAAAGGGATAGCAAACAGAGCATATTTTCATAATTAAACACAGAGCACGGAATATAGCTTACTATCTCCATTTTAAAAGTCTGGCAATTTTCAATTTAAAGGATGGTGTACCAAAAGAAATCTCAAGTTTCTATCTATGCAACGAGTGTGTGTGTCGGGGTAAAGGACTCACTGTCCCTTTTCTCCCTCGTATAATTTTTAATGGGGTTGCTAAGGATGTTGGGTACCAAAAAAAAAAGATACACTGGTCCCTTGCTATTCACTGGGGTTTAGTTCCAGAACCTCCTGGGGATACCAAAATCCATAGATACTCAAGTTCCATTGTATGCGATGGTGTATATGACATGGTGATCAACTCAAATGAGTGCCAGAGAGAAGCTGAGGATCTGTGAAATGGCAGGAGGCTATAGCCAGGTTCTGTCTACACAGCATTGTAGTGCTTAGTGTGCAGCAAAAGCAAAGTTTTTGCAGCAAATATTTTTGTGCTGTAGTTGGTTAAATCTGTGGATGCAGAACCTGTGGATGTAGAGGGTCAATTGTACATGAAAACAAGGATGAAGGAAAGTATGTATGTATATGTATGTATGCGTTTTCTATAGTTTTACACTGACCAAGAAAAAACAACAGCCTTATTTAGGTGGTTACAGGAAAAAAAAGATTAAAATCATAACATACTAACATATAACCTGAAAACAAAAATCTGAAAAAGACTATAAAACCACAATATAATTTTTCCCCGTAATTTTATATCTTACTTTCCCCCCTATATTGTGTAAACAGGTGCAAGACGACCTAATTTCCGTGTCATAGTGATCTGTATTTTTTTTTAAGGTTTGAATTTCACATTTGTTTACCTAGATCATGCATGGTCATGATGAGCAGCACACTTGTTGTTAGCTTATTCACATATGATTATAAAGAACACTGTTAGATTGTTGTGAAGAACTACAGAAGGTGTCAGTCTCAGTAGTAATGGCTATATGTCCAGACTGATTCTGCCAGAGCTATGATTGGTGGCTTCTTTGTCAGCAGGGTAGTGAGTCTATACTAGGTTTTAGTCTCAGTGTTAAAGAAGCTGCCCTAGACACTGAACCTATTTAGGGCATAACTCTTCCAAACTTTGCATAAGTACTCTGAAGTTCAGATTGAAATCCAGAGCAGTTTTACTACTCTACTGATCTGCCACTGAACAATCCATGATTTGGTTCCCTCTGTTGCATTTCAGGCTAATTACAGAAATACATTGATTCATTGATTGATTGATTGTGTATCTCATTTATCTGGCAGAAGTGCCAGTCAAGATATCTAATGAGAATAAAATTCAGACAAAAGTAGATATATAGTTAAAAGTTGACAACATTGCAGAATCTTGAAGGCATACTTAATATTCTTAATACAAAATAAAAATATTCTACTTCTTGCTGTTTGGGTCCCATGTATTTCAGCTTCACGTTTGCCTTTCTCTGAAAAAAAATGTTCCTATTTAATAAAGGGGTATGATCAGATATTTCCAAGTGCTTTCCTGGATGTCATACCTTGTCCCATCTAATGCAGATATCTTCAAAATGTCACTTATTATGTGATTAACTGCAATTAGAAGAGTGGTATTTTGGTCTCTGTTTCACCACTGGGAGGACATTATCCTAAGGACTTGGTTGGGACTGAGACCTCTGGTCCATTTATCAGTTCCCATGATTGGACACAAATGTATCCGGGTGTCAGGGGCACTCCCTTTCCCCAAATAGGATTGTCACCTATGGTCAAAGGAGAGGCCTACAACATATAAATAAGTTGTCCTCCAGATTAGGGGTGATCATGATATTTGTGACTGCGTATTAAGTCTATGTGGTCAGTGGGAAGAGAGACAAGTGTCCCCATTACCAGCAGGCTGTTTTGTGATGAATTCAGGTGTGGAATACTTGCTCTTTTTTTCCACCTGTCATGACATTGTGACATTATTGTCTTGTTGTTGTTGTTGTTGTTGCTGCTGCTGCTGCTGTTATTGGTATGAAAAAGATGTATAGTGGTAGGTATACATATTCTTCCTCTGGTACAGAAAACTCTTATCTCCAAATTTCCATCCCCATAGTTAGAAAAATGATACCCTTGAGATGTATTGAACTCCAACTCCCATAAACCATAGCCAGCACAGGTTGATTAGGGATCTTAGGAGCTGTCACTCCAAAGTAGGGACAAAGTACTTGCCTGCTCCTGGCCTATGGAGTCTGCCAGTGTGGTTGTAAGCATTGAGATGCCCTGGAGTTCTATGTGCTGCATGTATTATGACACTGAATGTTTGTTGAAATCGTGACCTGGTCATCACAGCATGACTGATTGCCATGTCATGTGGACATTGTGTTGGGCTGGAAGCAGGCATGGTTCCTTTGCTGCTCTTTTATTTAATAGGTATAGTCTCTCATCCTCTGTTAGGCTGAGTTGGTTCTGGATGCAGCAAAAGTTCTGATAGTACGGTACTACTATACTTTCCTTCCCTCCCTATGTACTCATGAGTGTTCATGATGTGTTTTGCATTGTGTTATTCTGTTGGAACAAAGCAGTCAAATAAAGCAATACAACCAGGTCTAGCTCGAGTAGCTTATACAGGTTGTAAGTGACTGTTTGATGAAGGCAGCTCCCTGTTTTCATGATATGGATAGAAAGTAGCAGATACAGTGCAACCCAGTGAGCATGTGTGGAGCCACAAAAAGTACTGCTGGGTAAACAGTGCTCATTGAGGTCCTTTCCTCATGGGGGGACCGAAACGGGGCCGCGCACGCAGGGGCGGAGCTTACCCGCGAGCGGGTTGCTCCGTCCCTCTGAAGAGCGCGGATCTGCCATTCCAAATGCTGCCGAATTTCGGCGGCTCCGGCGGCGCCCAAAATGGTGGCCGGCGGCTTCCAGCGGCACTCCGCCAATTAGGACAGAGCGCCAACCGGCTCTGCAGGGGCGCGCTGCCACGTCTCTGCAGTTCTTGACCGGGGGCTGCTACGGGACAGCGTGGAAGTTTTATAAAAACCACTTTTGAGGATGGTTTTTATAAAACTCACAGCGCTACCCCCGGGTCTGCTAGAGGTCGCTCTAGCGTGGGCAATATGCCCATGTGGAAATGGCCTGAGTTTTGCTATGTCTGCTTTTTTTTTTTTTTTTGAAGACATGTGAAGACACATGAAGACACGTGAGGGTTCTTCAGTGTTCCATTAAGTCTTACTTAAAGTTTGTTTGTTTGGTAGTTTGTTTATTGTAAATTGTTTGTTTATTGTAAATTATTTCTTTATTCTCTCTCTGAGCCGAACTGACTTTGAAAATGTACATGAAACTTTATGCACTGTTTCTTCTTGTGATGATCTGAGACGTCTATGATGATTTCGCCAACTTTTTCCTTGGTACAAAATGATCCAAGCATTTCCAGGAAGAATTAGGCAAGTGACAGATCACAGCCTCTTTCTCAAACAAATTCTTGTGAAATTTCAGTCCATTCAGACTGAAAATGAAGTTGTAGCCTTCAGTGACCTGTCTAATGAAATGCTTAGCCATAGCATAGCGTAGGGGTTTTTGCTGTCTTTGGGCGTTTGTTCTGTATTCATGGACTTGGTTAGTTTAATGTAAACAGGCACCTCAACAGCTGTATCCCCTTAAGCAAATTTTTATTTAGCAGCTGGGCTATACACGTCACCTGGTAGCCATGGATTTTCAATTTTTCCCTGTGCCAAGGGGGGCAGCTGGAATAATTTGACTGCTCATTAATTTGAGAGAAATATGAGCTGTGTAAGTCAGACAACATGAGTCTTCTGTATGGTGTCGTACAAGGATAAGAGGATCATGGTAGAAGTAATTTGCCCTGTCCCAAGGGTGTCTTAGACTTTTAATAAGCTAGTTATGAAAATTCTATTTCTTTGCAATTTAAAGAGTCTAATTAGTGCCTGTAATATAGCCAGAGTGGATGAAGGTTAACGTTAGCTCTCCAGAGGCTTTTCTCATTCAGTTACAGATAGAAATCAGGTAACAGTTTGTAGCTAATTAGAATAGTGTATTAAATATTCAGTCCATCTTGATTTGACTCAGGGAGCACATGGATGCTGTACAGCTACAAAAAGAAATGATAAAGGGGAGTTAAGTTTAATTTCTAATCAAAGATAAAGACAATGTACTGATTTTAGTCCTGAGTACAGGGTCCCGATAGCCCAAGAAGCAATTGCCTGTAATCTGCCGAAACATCAAGATAAAGACAGGAAAGGTGTTTAATTGCATTGTTCTTGCATTTTGGGGCCCTAAAGAGTTACTAGTTGTCTAATTAATGCAGAAATTCTCAATTTTTTTTGTATTATCCTTTCGACAGTGAAGCCACAGATGCTGAGTATGTGAATTGATGTGAACAGTCCAGTTTGTGCATCCTCAAGGTGCCCAAGAAATGCAGTTGTCAAAACGCTTGCAGGGAGATTTGGAATCAAGGCAAGAAGAGGCACTTGAAGAAACCACATAGGATCAGGGGAACATGGTTTGCCCTTCCATCCAGTAAACTGTTTTTTTTTTACTAGCAGTTCTAGTATGTCACAGTAAATGTTTTTCTCAAGGGTTGTCCCAGAATTTTGGTGGACAGGTATAAAAGCAACGTATTGCAGACTGATCCAGGGCTCAGCAATTTGCTTTGTTTTGTAGGCTAATTCTCTCTTGCAAGAACAGTTATGTTAAAATTGCCTGTCAAAATCCGTGGGGCCTAGATTAGGGCATTAGGGCATTGGAAAATGCTTAATATTCAAGTGTTTTTGCTTCTACTGCTTTTTTGCTGAACATCCATTATTCACTCTTGTCCTATTGTAGATTTTGTGATTTTTGTCCAATAGAACAGAAAACATTGCCATAACAAGTGAAGGCCCTAAAATGTAGTGGCTTATACAAAACTTATACTTGTATAAGTGGCTTATACAAAACTTGTTGAATCTATTCTTCTGGAATTCCCTTTTCTTAAACTGTTTCACTGAAGAGATTTTGCTGATAGATATGAGCCGTCAAAATTTAAATAATATACTACTATACAACCTTCAGCATTTCACTGTAATGTCTGCACCAATTTTAACTTTGCTGAACCTATGGAACATATCTTAGGCCATTTCTGCACTACACTCTTATAGCGCGATTATTCCACTTTCAACATCCTATGGAATCCAGTTTGCAACTGGCTCCTCCCAAAACTGCAAACCCCACGATTCCATAGGATGTTGAAAGTGGAATAATCATGCTATAAGAGTGTAGTGCAGAAATGGTCTTAGTTTAGCAGTTTTTGTTGTACTATATTAATCTGTGTATTCTGCTTCTTTTCATGTTTGCGTTTATCAGCCATACTTCTGATGAACAGAACCCAGGAAATCAAAAATTACTTTCTAATATTTCAGTAAAAGTTCTATTAAAAATATCTCAGTGTTAAGTCCTTAAATCACAGCACATTTGACATCACCTTCTGTTCTCTATCAAAGATAAACAGGATTTGCGGTTGAGAATGATCTCTTTCCTGTTCTTATTGAGGTTGGGAGTGGGGGGGTAAATACACCTCTTTTTGGTTTCTCTGGAGCCAATTATAATTGAATATTGCAAATGCAATTGCAGTTTAATGTCCCAATATATTTTTAACAAAGTACAAAAAATTATATATTAAATTTGACATGTATGCACTGTCCTCAGAGTTCCATGCATCCAGTGAGGTGCCAGTGGAGGACTTGATTCCAGTATGCTTCTGACTGTTCTGCTCAGTAGTATTGTAACATTTGGAGAGCCTGAAATTTTTAAAAAAATCAAAATAGATGCAAATACTTTTGATCCCTTCTACATGCCTAACTACAAATCTTGCTACCTTATTCAAGATGATAAGGGCCTGTACATCAGCCAGGACAACTAGAGCTCCTCTCCAGCTTCAGCTTTCCCTCTGTTTCTGAACTGAGCTGGCATGTATAGTCTCTTCCTTAGGATTTTCTCACCCATTGGGCCAAACCAACAATTCATAAGCTTTGTGTTATATTCGTTATGCAGGATCAGCTCTTGGTGGCGTATGTTCATTTGATTACTTCCGTTGTAATCAATAATGCTAGTTCTGTTATGGTGGATAAACAAACCACACCTTCACTGTATTCCCAGGTGGACACAGAGCTGGATTAAACCCTAAACACAAAGTAGGAAGAACAAATGTGAAAATAAGAGAGTAAAAGAAAACACACTCACACAGCAACTTTGGCCAAAGGATCCATTCAAGTATCACCACTGACAGTAGTGATAAGGAAGGATTATTTTATTCTTTCAGGCTTTCCCTTCTTATACCATTTTTATGCTTACATAAGAGAAAAGATTCATGCTGATGCAAAGTCACAGCTCATACGCATGTCACGTTTTATCCAACTCTTAACTTCCAGGGTCTACATGTCCCAGCCAAAGACACCGCAGGTGCCAGCAGTGTCCTTTTTGTGTATGTAACTAATTATAAACAGGAGCAGAGCAGAATAAACAATTATAAGGCAAAGGTTATTCGATGAGCCACAAGTGTCTAAAACCAATTAATACTATAGCTAATGCTTACCACACATCAATTCTATAGTAAATTACCAGTCATTAAAATTCTAAGCCTAACATGGTCTATGGTCCAGCATGTGCAACTCATGTGCCACAGAAGGCCTTTACCTGTGAATTACCCAGCTGATCCCATGCTCGTTTCTGGATCAAAACTTTTCCCACCAGGCAGAGATGTCTTTGTAAATTTTGGTGATGCTGGTTATCTACAGTAGAGTCTCGGTTATCCGACCTTCATTCATCCGACATTCCAGATTATCTGACATTGTGGCTGCCTGGGGGCGTGGCTGTAGGCATTCCACGCCCTCCCAGACACGCCCCAGACACGCCCCCAAAATGGCGGCTGCCACGGGCCTCCGGATTATCCGACATTTTCGGGTATCTGACAATCAGCCCGCCCGTTTATGTCAGATAACCGAGACTCTGCTGTATTTGTAGTGGAGACAATGTAGGCACCTTACCTTTCCTTCCCCCAACAGGTGAACTTCACTGTCAAATCTAAGAGTGCCAGTGACACACATGGTTCGTGGAGATTCTGGCATGCAAAAGCATGTCTACAACCTTGCAATTGCACCTACAGATATGGAGATCAGAAACAATATCTTTCTTAATCCCACACTATCTTTCTATACTGTTCCATTCCTTTATTTGTACTCCACAGAACTGGGACTCAAGAAAGCTCATAAAATAGTAAGAATTACAGACCAAAGCACACATTGTTGTTGTTAATTTATATCCCACCTTCCTACTGAGACTTAATGCAGTTGACAATATATTTAAAACAATATAAATGAATAACAATACAAAACTTTCATAAAGGTATACATATAAGACTTAAAAAAACCAATTTATGAGGTTAAAAAATTAAAGAGATTAGAATGCATTAAACGGCTATAGATCTGGTCTACACACATGTCCATTTTTTGATCATACTAATAAGTGGCAATAGATTTCAGATTTCAGACTTAAGGAAAATTTCACCTTGTTTGAGGCACAGTGCTTGTCAGTTCACACATTTGGCATCAGTCAGCAAAAACTGAAGCTGAACAATCAGGTGGCACACATGCAATATGTGGACCAGGTAGCCTCTGAGTACATTTAATATTCAGACTAGCAGTTCAAAACATAAAAAAATGAAGGCAGTCTCCTACCCCCAAAGGATTAAATAAATGCAAGACCTGTTTCTTACTTCTCTATAACTCAAGCCAGTGTAGCATAATGTCTATCATGTCAAACTTAAATCCAGATTCACATAGAGCTCACTGGATAAGTATAGAACAATCACTTTGAATTACTGCCTCTAGTCTATAAAGATATAAAAGGAAGGGTCATGTATGCCGTGGGTTTAGGCTGCCTAGCGGGGATGTAAATGTTCACTTATTTTGTTCCATCATCATCATCTGCATTTTTCATGAGGCTTGACCTCATTACAAACTTTTCTCAATGCCATCAGAAACATTGGCCTAAATCCTGTTATCAGTCTTGGCTAGAGTAGCCCATTCAATCAGTAGTTTTCACCTTTGTGTTGACTCATCATTCAACAATGGATTGTCGAGGTCTATTCTAATTGGGACTAACCAAAAGGATGCCAATCGTATTTTCCACAAATAAAAGCACCTTGAATCTCACTGTTGGGGAGAGAGCAAGGTATAAATAAAGTGATTGAAAACACACACACACACACACATGTGTATATTATACAAGAAAAATATATTGTGTTTTCTGCAAAAACAAACAGCAAAAATCCTTACCCTACTTTTGTGCAAACAAGCAAAATGAAGAAAAAATGTGGAAACCATTAGAGTTTTTGCTTTTGCATAGGGGCAGAAAAAAAATCTTATGGCAGCTGGCAATGTTATGGAGGGTGCTGCAACTTGTCAAGGCTGCCTCATGGAATAGCTCTACTTCCTAGAAGAAGCTACAGAGGACATGGCTAAAATGTAGGAATCTTCTTAGGAAGATGAAGTGCTTGTTTTGTACAGTTCTGTACAATTTGAGCAAATGGAACATCCATAAAATTATCTGGGGAATTCCTCATATGAGATTTTCTGCAAAAGAGGAATTCTTCTTAAATATTTTTCAAAAAACATTTTCAATTCATTGAAGACGTGTGGTGGTTTGTTCAGGGTAAATGACTTACCGTTTAAGTCATTAAAAACATATGAACTAAGCATTTCTTTCATGAATTGTAAAAATACAAGGGGACTGATTTGTGAACACGGTGAGCAATATGTTACAGGTTACTCTATTCAGTTACAAATGTGCGACATACAAGATGGTAGGGCAAACAATCTCAAGGCTGCAAAACCACCATTCCTAATAGAACGGTAGGAATCCCGGTGTTCTACTTTGAGTGCAATAATCTGCATGTATAATCTCTGTTACTTTCTGCTGGCATTTTAGATTCTATGAAATCTCTTGGAGAGTGGTTAAAAAAAGTGACAAACCTTTGCAATGTCACTTTGTTTTGAACCTTGTTTTCTTGGTTGTCAGTTTTTAGAAAATGGTTTACAGCTGCATCAGTGCCCTAAAAATCCAGTTGTTATGAGAGATAATAACTTGTTATCAGGATGTTTCTCACCTTTGACTTCACTGAGGGCTAATACACAACAATAGAATGAAGTGGGGCAAGCCTACCAGGTGTATTAAATTATATTATGAATTATAGAGATTCGAAGATGGGGATTAGTGTCCAAAGAAAATCACAGCAATTGCCAAACTCATTATCTGATAGGATTGCAGCCTGGACAAAATCCTGGGGGCAAGAGGTCAGCACTTTATCCATTATGTCATCCTCCTAATCTCTGTCTGCTGTGTGCAGAGTGCAATATATTGTGAATGTCTCTCCCTCATTCCACATAATATCCTGCAGCTATGGAGTATGTGGCATAAATAGGGAAGCTGATAACATTGGCTTAGTAAGCATTCAGACTGAATGCAGCCTGTTTTGCTAGATCAACACAAAATAAGACCACTGTACAGATGAACTCACCTGTGTTACTGTTGTTCTGCTATTTGTTTTAGTTAATATTAAAATCTACGCATGTGTGTGAGAGTGTGTCTAAATGGTTTGGCTCCCTATGTGTTAAAATTGGGATTGCCACGTACACATCTTCCCAAAAGAAGAACATCAAAGAAAACAAAGAAGACAGAGATGAGGGAGGAGAGAGAGAGTATTTACATTTTAGCACGCTACAGAGATCATTCTTTGCAGAAAATATAATCAAATTAGAATGTAATCAGATCATTTGCCAAAAGTACTGAGTGGATCTGCAGAAATTTCTTAATTTGGGATGGAGGCAGTTCTTAAAATCTGAGAAAATGT
Source organism: Iguana delicatissima (assembly GCA_948472985.1). Taxonomy (NCBI): domain Eukaryota; kingdom Metazoa; phylum Chordata; class Lepidosauria; order Squamata; family Iguanidae; genus Iguana; species Iguana delicatissima. The sequence goes on along the minus strand of CAOKZL010000156.1, from coordinate 272,957 downwards.
TCTATCTCCACAATGGATTCAGACCTTGGATATCTCCTTTGAAGTTCAGACTAAAATCTAGAGCAGATTCATTGCCTCATGGATGTAAAATCAACTAGTCACCCCTAAGCCCTGGGAGAAGGAGGAGGAAGAGGAGGAAGAGGATTAAATTCTAGCATCAGAGAACTCAAAGAAAAAGCGAGCTTAGATGTACAACCCTTTTTTGCTCCAAGTTCTCCACTCATAGTCGGAAGGGAGCTATATCAGCCCTGGACTTGTGCATAGTACGTTTCCTTCCCGTAGGGTTCAATCAGAGGGGTACAATTTAAACATTCAAAATAGAAGGAAAAATACTGTTCCTCCCTCCCTTTTGCCTTGCCAGCGTGAACTCAGCAGGGCTGTAAATGAGGTAGTTCCTCTGTACTCCTGCCATGCTCCTGATAACACAATTTCTCTGCTGCTGCAGCACAAAATTTTATAAACTGAAGTCTGCTTCAATGGAAACTTTGTTACAAATATATTCGAAGTTTCTGACAGTCGCCAAAACAGATGCATGCATTGTTGTGCATAGATATACATATATAAGAACCAGTGCGATGTTGGATAAGCACTCCTGGAATCCAGGTTTCAAATCCCCTCTTGACCACAGAAACTCACTGGGTGACCTCAGGCAAGTCATGCTCTCTCACCCTAGGAGAAAGCAAGCCTCCTTGAATAAATCTTTCCAAGCCAAGCCTTGGAGAGGTTTGCCATAAATTGTGGTCAACTTGAAAGTGCATAAAAACAAACAAATCAAATTTACAGATTTTTCCACATTGACTAAAGCTTTTCTCTCACAATTTTCAAATTATGAGCATTGTATCCATTCAGATTTTTAAAAATGTATGCATTGTGTTCTGTGCATATTATTTCCTGACAGTGCACTGTGAGCCTTGCAAATGTGCAAATGCTCCACAAAGGGCACTTTTATAAAGACACTACAATTTTTTGTAATGAGTCTCAAGACACACAAAATATTTTAGAAACCTTCTGTGAGGGTTGCTGTAAAGTTGGAGTCAACTTAAGACACGTGGCAGTGAGAACAAATATGTACCAAGTGGATTGGCTGATGAATCAAATAGGACACAATAACAATCCCTCAGCAGATTAATCAAAGCTAGATTCTCTTTTTTTAATCATTTTAGCTCAAATAAAAAAATTCTTAAACATTAAAATGCATTCATTTCCCAAGAAACTTAACCGAGCTATTAGCCAAACAACGTAATTACCCCTTTATTTATTATGAGTTCATCTAACATATATTGTCACTTGTCTTTCTGGCCAACAAAATATGACAACCATGGTTAACTTTGACAACAGGAGAGTGAATAGAGATGTAATTTTTTTTTAATCTCATTTTTGCCCGCAAAAAGTAATTTCAGAATTTCAAAAATGAGTATTTTTTTAACCTTGCTGTAAAGTGATCAAAGAATGTTGTACAGTTTTTGTAGACTATTCACCATTCAGTAACTTTTTTTTTTAACCAAAAAATACAGCAGCATTTTCTTTGTGGAAAAGTTTTCTACATAAGGAACTTATTTTCTGCACAGAAATGTTATTTTCAGAACCAAAAATGCTCTTTTCTGTTTTGTTTTGTTTTTTTAAAAAAAACAAAAACACTTGTATTATTTCATGCAGAATAAAGCCAAACCAGCAAACATTCCCACCCATCTTAGGTTCTCCTTGCAAGGGTTTCCCAATATTTGAGAAGACCACTTTTTAAACCATTGTTGAATATGGAATATTCTTTCCGTTCATAAAAGTTAAACTAAAAATGCTCTGAATATACTTTCCATTTTAAGCGCTCAAAATATGTTTTCCTCTTCCTTTGTCTGCTTCTCTTACCCCACCTCATTTTTTTCTATTGCTTTTTGTCATGTAGTTAGACTTGACTTGTTCTTACGTAAAAGAATTCCTCTCAGATTTAAGCCTTATGCATCCTGGCTCTTGTTTACTGACACAACAAAAGATTCATCTGAAAGCGTTCAAATATATCAGTATTCTTTAATGGATAGTTTTTCCCAGTGCTTATAGTTATTCTGCAAGCAAGGGTAGCATTTTTCAATTTTGTTAGTATATCTAAAAGGATGTTGCTTGTTTTTCTTGTTATACCTTGTCAGTGAAAGCAGCTATCATTTCTTGTGAGACAAAGAAGCAGGAAAATTTGTTCAGACAGCGCTGTCCTTAGAAATGGCCTTCAGCTGTAAGCCAAAGTCTCTGATTCCCAAGCATTTGTAACCCAAAGAAACCCTCCTTTCTTTCTCATAAACCTGAGTAGTTGGGATTATTACTTGGCCAGTTGCAGAGCATTGGCTGTGGCTTCAGGCCTCCAAAAACATCCAGCAGAGAATGATGAGCCTTCTGCTCTCAGCTCTGAGGTGAAGCGTTTCACAGATTTAATTGAAGCTTCAATCCCATATTCACTTTCTGGAGAATAAGAGGTGGAGGACCTAATGGGATTTACTTAGATGTACAAGAGATCCCCTCTCCAAGTTGCTCAGTCAGAAACTAAGACTATTTCCGCACTAGCCTGTTATAGCGCTACGATTCCACTTGCAACATCCTATGGAATCCTGGGGTTTGCAACTGCAGACCCCAGGATTCCATAGGATGTTGCAAGTGGAATCGTAGCGCTATAACAGGCTAGTGTGGAAATGGCCTAATCCTTGAGCTCCTGTTGTTCACCTTGCTCTGTAGGCTTAGTAACTTAGTAAGAGCAAATGTAGTGTTAATGACATTTTAAATGTTGCATGAGGACTTGGGAGACCAGGGGTCAAATCTCCACTTAGCCATGGAAACCCACTGGGTGACCTTGGTGAAGTCACACTCTCTCAGCCTCAGAGATAGGAATTTTTTAATGCAGAATACCTCCTCTGAATAACTCTTGCCAAGAAAACCGCATGATAGGTTCACCGTAGGGTTTCTGTAAGTTAAAAATGGCTTGAAGGCCCACAACAACAACAAGTGACTTTAGCATTGGACAAACAGATACAATTTGTTTGGGTTTGTGGTGTGTGACCAGTTGTTACTTTAACCATTCAAGTTAAAAGGTTTCCATGAGAGCCAGTGTCATGTCATTGTTTGAACACTGGAATATGACTCTGGAGATCAGAGTCTGAATCCCTGCTTGGCCAGGGAAACCCACTGGCTGACCTTGGGCAAGTCACACACTCTCATCCTCAGAGGAAGACAAAGACAAACCCCACTTCCAAGAAAAACTGTGTGATAGGTTCAGCCTAGGGTCACCATAAGTTGGAAATGGCTTGAAGGCACACAGTAACAATGGCAACAATAACAGGCTTCCAGACATGGGTGTAGAATGACAAAACAGCAAAGATTTATTGACTAACAACCATAAGTTGGAAATGGCTTGAAGGCACACAGTAACAATGGCAACAACAACAGGCTTCCAGCCATGGGTGTAGAATGACAAAACAGCAAAGATTTATTGACTAACAAGTTAAGCACCTAACGTGCAGTTGGCTGCATAGGCATTTTAATGTAACAATTCGGAAGCAATGTGACAACTTTTCCATGAACTCTTTACTGAATATATTACTGTATTCTCATCTCCCTTGTAACTAAATGTCTATTTGTTGTTGTTGTTGTTATTTGCCATGGTGCAAGTAACCTTGACTTCTGTAGACTCTATGAGTGAGAGATCTCGAAGAGTCATCAGCTGCTCCCCTTAGATCTCTCACACGCAGGCCTATGGCTTCCTAATCAATCTATCTGTTCAGTCGTCCTCTTTCCCTACTGCCTCCCGGTTTTCCAAGCATTGTTGTCTTTTCCAGTGCGTCTTGTTGTCTCATGGTATGTCCAAGTACAACCATCTCAGTTTAGTCATCTTCTCTATCTTAATCATGCCTCTATAACCCTTTCTCCATCTCCATCTGGCTGTATCTGGCAATTGAACAGTCAGACCTCTCCTTGTATATCTCTTTCCTAGGCCATTTCCGCACTAGCCTGTTACAGTGCTCTATTCCACTTTCAACATCCTATGGAATCCTGGAGTTTGCAGCTTAGGGAGGGACCAGCTGGCCCCTCCCTAAACTGCAAACCCCAGGATTCCATAGGATGTTGAAAGTGGAATAAGAGCGCTGTAACAGGCTTGTGTGGAAATGGCCCTACTCAGTTCCCCTTCCTCAGTATTCCAAGAACTGTGATTGGCTGACTCCATTTAGGCCATGCAAGTTAAGGATTTAAAACTTCTTCACTAAATACTTAAGATTTAAAAGTGCAATTCAGATATTGTCCACTGATGGATTTTGCACCTGAAACACAAGGACAAATTTCAGGATTTGCATCTACTGTGAGTATCTTAAAGTGGAGGGAAGAGGAGTAAAGAAAGAAGAAAGACTCACTTTTTAAAATAGAGCTGCACAACCTTTAGTTGACAAAGCCAGAAGGAGCAACACACCAGCTACGTACTTGTTCATCTCAGTGGGGATCTGAATTACCAAATAACCTGTATCAAATAATCAAAAGATGAGCGCTTCAAATGAAAAGAAAGCTGGTGTGATATTGTGGGTGGAGTGCTAGACTGGGAAGACTTGGGTTTAAATCACTGCTTAGACCCAAAGTTACTCAGTGGTAATAAGCTAGTTGCTGTCTCTTAAGACCACCTGGTCTTTTCACATTATTGTTGTAAGAATCAAATCACAGATGAGATGGTGATGAAACATGTATACCACCTTGAGCTCATTGGGGAAAGGATGGAATCAAAATTAAATAATAAACAGTTTCTGTCTTTTTCAGATGCAATTTTTCTTTTCAATGTATATTCCCCAATGAAGAAAGCATACACCTAATTTATAAATATGATTTATACTCTTTCAAACAAACCTGTAAGAGTAGCAGGAAAAGACATAGCTGGGATTTGGACAGAAGGCCGTGCAAATAAATCTGTCTCATTTAATGCAAGTTGAAAAAATGAAAATGACTTGAGGAAAGAATGTTGAATGGAAAAAAGTAAGATAACTTACTTTTGTTTAACTACTTGCAACACAAAAGTGTAGCAGTTTCAGCATTGGACTACAACCCTGACCAGAGTTCAATTCCCTGCCTGACCATGGAAACCCACTGGGTGATCTTGGGTGTGTCACGCACTCTTAGCTCCAGAAAACCCCATGGTAGGGTCATTTTAGAGTCACGATAACTCTGAGAGGACTCCAAGGCACATAACAATAACAAAACCAACAACTGTAGAGACAAAGAAGTTGAGAAAATAGCAAATGTGAAGCTGAAATAAATCCCCAGTTTTGCGCAGGGGGTGACGGTCATGATTTGTTTATTTGACTTTTTAGGCAACATTTGCATGTGTCCAATTTTTCAGAGTCTTCCTTACAGAAAACTAAAGTTTCTTCCTAAGCACACTGCCTTTCCCTCAGAGGATAATCTCTATGCGGCATGGTAGGTCTTTTTAGGTCTCTTAGGATTAAGGTTGAAAATTAAAAACATTTCATTTTTGGCCTGTCTCCCAAACACCTGAGTTCCACATTGTTGTAACATTGGGTCATGCGCTACAAATGAAGAGCAGGCTGGGCGGACAGCAATTTTGCAGTCAATTTAAGAGTACAATGTGTTGCTCTTCCACAAGAAAAAGTGAGCAGTGAAGTAGTGTGATAAATCTCCTGTTAAATTAGCATTGAAGATTCCTGTAATGAACTTCCATACTTCCTTTATAATCCAGCTGCTACTTTCCTGTATAAATAACCCACTTGTTGGACCACTAACTATTGAAAAGAATGGTGGCAACATTTTGTTTTAAAATATGCTTACTGCACTGCTTGAAAGCCATTGTATTTACTTTTTGTAGTTTAATTAAAGTCAATCCAATAATTTACTTGATTGACTTACACTTAAGGATGATCTACAAAAAACACTTGCTAGTTCTTTTTGTCAGTGCTTCATAATGTTTGATAAACCAAATGAAGCATTAATAACTATTTTTGCAAACACAGGAATTGGAAACAAGTCTCAAAGGTCCATAGCCTCAATGGACTTTTCCAGTTAATAATTGTGTCCTTTTTAAAGTTTCTTTCCATTGTCAATAGCAAAATACCTGATCTTCATGTAATTAGAATGAAGATTAAGGATGTCTGAGAATTTGTATCATCAAGGTCCCTTGCCCATTTTGTCTCGGCTGCACCTCCTGAAACTGTACAGGATACCATGTGCAGCTAGGAATATGGATATTATGGAGCTTATGAACAACATGGAACAACAGCAAGAGTTACAACACCAAAGTACTTACCAAAAGATTCTTCTTTTGAAAATGCAGAAAGAAAAATGTGTTATAAATGCAATAAATAAATAAATTCAATTCTAATATGTATACAAAATTGCTTTGGTCAATGTGTGCAAACATCCCAAAATGCATTGTTGTTGTTAACTGCTGATAAGTCACTTCAATTTATGGGTGACCCTATGACCCAGAGACCTCAAAGTCACCCTGTTATCAACAGCCCTGCTCAGGTCTTGCAAATTCAGTCTTAGCTTTCTTGATTGTCTATCCATCTGTAATGTGATCTTCCTCTTTTTGAGGACACAACCCAAACAAATATATATGTATATATACATTGCTGAAAGAAAAAAAAATTACACTCACAGAGAAGGAGAATGGAGCAAGCTTCTAACTAAAAGGTATTCTAAAATAAAACAAAATTACAGAATGGTAGCCTAAATCCAGTTGCTATTCCCAAGAGTAGATCAATGGACCTACTGGATCAATGGATTGGTTCAATGGATCAATGCTAAATTAACACATATGTAAGTCCCATTGATTGAGTGAATCTACTTTATATGGCACTAGCAATTAGATCTAATATGTTCAAAAATATTCCATTCAAATAACACTAGAGGAGTGTGATAAATGGTACTGTTGGCATGCATTACTCAAGCATGGAACAGGACAGTCTTCAATATGCAGAGTCTTCCAGATGTATTAGTGTATGATATCCCATCATCTTTAGTCATCGTAACAGATTAGCAGTATAGTGAAATCAGGAACAGGGAAAGCAAAAGAATAAAATAAATAAATAAAGTGAAATAAAACAAAATGAAGGAAGTTTCAAAGAAGGGTTCGTGGGATGGATAATGGAACCCTTCCTACTCTGCCTAGGTACAGGTTCTAATGCTAAATTATATAGAAGGTATGTATTTTGCCTCCAAAAGATTTAATTTGCAGCACTGAATTGTGGGGAATCACGTCACTTATCAATAGTTGTAAGCAATATGTAAAGCATGCTTTGCAAACCACATTTCATACTATAATGCAATAGAAATGTACAGGGCAGAGAAACGTATTCTTGGCATATTGTTAATCTGCCCATTTGACTGTCTATGATTTGGTGACAGGAACAAGAGAAAAGAATTGTCATTCTTACAAAACTACTGAGATGGTTGCCCTTTCGTTGTGATTGTGCCTTCAAGTCACCTGTTGGGGTGACCTCAAGAATTTGTTAGGGTTTTCTTAGGCAAGGAATACTCAGTGGTGGCTTTGCCAGTTTCTTCTGAATTTATTTGCCTCTTTGGGCCTGCTGCCACTTTAGTCCATCTCCTCCTCCACTATAGCTAAACCTATTCTCTTTTTAAATTAGGAATATAGTTTGTAGGTTACAGGAGACAATTAGACATAAACCTTTCTAACACATTATCTCTCAAAGCGTATTTCAGACAGTTCTTCCCAGAGATGTAAGGGTGATTTTGCTGTCACCCAGTTGGTCTCCAGGGTTGATTCAACTGATTTGCCTGGCTAGGAGGGTGTCTGCTTCTTCCCTCACTGTTTCATGTGCATCCCTACATAAGTTGCCTTCTCAGTGGAAAAAGATGATCATCCCAGATAGATGGAGTATGCTGTTCTTCAATCAAGAATATACAGTAACTCCCCTGCTAAAACCTCCATATTCTACCAGAGATTAACACTGATAGTGATTTATGTGCCATTATTTGGATATAATTCTGATGTCACTTGTTCCTTTTTTTTTCTTTAGAGATTAAGTACTTTGCTTACTGTAGCTGTACTTATACTATTTGAACAGCTGAATGAAGGAAAAATAAACACAGGGGCTAAATCATCTGGAAGTTCTTCCATGCCATGAACTCACTAGAAAGCCTTTTTTCACAACTTGAACATTTCACCTCAAATAGGATAATATTGTCAATAATTTATCCATAAATTCACTACCTTTCTGCAGTGGTAGAATTGTGTACCGCTGTGAGGCAAGAGGCTGTGCTGATGGCAGCAGTGCTGCTGGTAGGGTCTTCCATGTCAGACAGGTTTTTGCTGGGGAACTAGTCTAAATGTGCCAGAGAGCTACTGGGCAGTAGCAGTAGTGGGGCGGTGATGGTGGCATAGGCGAATGGTCTCTCAGGGACAGTTGTAGTGGTGCCATAGCTAACATTTGTTAGTGCTATGAGAATGGAGCACTGTAAACCCCTTTTGAATATCTTTTGTCATGAAAACCTTATGATATGACAATTCAAAATGAAAAGAGATAGTGCCAGACTCCCAGGTCTGATGATACTCAGGGGCAGAGCAGAAGACAACTGTAAGTAAAACTGTCGTTAATGACCAAACTGGACTTAAGCTGAAATCATGTTCAGCTGTGGATGTGCTCAGAGGTGAAAGGAAAATTCAGAGTTGCACAACACATATTATATGAAAATGGAATGTGAGTGGCATGAATTTGGGGAAGCAAGACATAATAAAACAAGAAATGGAAAGTATAAACATTGGAAGACTTGAGATGAGTGGGCTAAAGTGGATAGGAGCAGGATGCTTTAAATCAGCTACAGTGTTTTCCTCAGGAAATTAAAACTAAGAAGAATGGGGTGGCATTAATAGTGGGGAAAGATGTAGCAAAAGCAGTCAAGGGATATAATGCAAAATCTGAATCATATAAAGAAGGCTTCAGGGAAGAGCCATCAAGATAACTATAATCCAAATGCTTCCACTACAAAGGCAAAAGAAGAAGAAACTTAAAGATTCTATGCTGGAGTGAAGGAAGAAATTGATTGCACACCAGAACAGGACTTCTTGTTAATCATAGGTGATTGGAATGCAAAAAATAGGAAACAGACCAGAATCAAAGATTGTAGGAAAATTTGTCCTACAATCAAGAAATGAAGCAGGAGACTGACTGATGAATTTTATAAGGACAACAGTTTGTTCATTGCAAACACATTCTTCAAGTAACCAAGGAGCTAACTGTATACACAGACATCACCTGATGGCCAATATAGAAATCAAACAACTTCATAATTGGAAGCAGACGATGGAAAAGCTCCATTCTCTCTGCAAGAACAAGAGCAGATTGTGGCAAAGATCATGAATTGCTAATATCAAAAGTCAGAATAAAGCTAAAGAATAACACTTAACTAATCATCATGCCAAAATACAACCTGAGAAACATGCCTGTTGAATGTAAAGATAATATAAAAGTAGATTTGCCTAACTGACCAGGGACCAGAAGAACTCTGGATTGAAGCCAGGAAATAGGGAGAAAAGCAAAGAGACACTATCTGAAACCAAAAAGAAAGATCCTCAACGGAAATGGGTGATAAAAGAAACTCTTCAAGCAGTTAAAGAGAGATGGGAAACAAAAGTAAAAGATGACAGAAATAGAGTCAGGATCCTGAATGCAACTGTTCAGCAATTTATATGCAGAGACAGGGAAAACTACTATAATAATCAATGCATAGAAATGGAAGATGGCAACCAAAAAAAAAAAAAAAGGAAGGACAAGAGACTTCTTCCACAAGATTTGAGAAATCAAAAGGAAATTTAAACCAAGAGTAGGGATGCTATTTGACCAGCAGAGAAACACATTACATGACAAGTACAAATAAAAGGACAAGTGAACAGATGGCATACCAACAGAGCCACTTCAAACTAGAGAGACAGAATGTACTCTATTTCTAACTAAAACCTATGCATATGACGAAAGAATGGTCCACAGATTGGAAATGCTCAATATACATTCCAGTCCCCAAGAAAGGGGACACCAGGGATTGCAGTAACCATAGGACCATTGCATTAATTTCCTACACAAGCAAAGAGATGCTCCAAATTCTACCATGTATGGAGCAAATAATGCCAGATTCCCAAACTGAATGAAGGAAAGGAAGAGTCAGTAAGGATCACATTGCAAACATATGTTGGGTAATGCAGTATGCCAAAGAATTTCAGAAGATAATCACCCTGCACTTTATAGCAAAGCTTTTGAGTGTGCAGATAACAATCATTCTTAAAGAAATATGTGTGCCACAACATTTGATTGCCCTGATGCATACCCTATACTCATGACAAGGGGTTGCCATCAGGACAGAATATGGAGAAATGGAGTGGTTTCCAGTTGGCAAGGGGATCAGACAAGGCTGCATTTTATCACCCTATTTTTTTAACTCACATATTGAACATATCACTGAACATATCACATGTAAAACAGGATTAGAGGTAGAAGATAGAGGTGTGAAAATTGGAGAAAGGAATATCAACAATTTTAGATATACATTTACACCATACCAATAGCAAAGACTTAGAATGGTTACTGAGGAAAGTCGAGGCAGAAAGTGCAAAGGCAAGTTTACAGGTAAACATTAAGAAAACACAAATAATGGCCACAGATGGTTTACATAACCTCAAAGCAGACCATGAAGACATTGAAATAGCTCAAAGTTTTCCATACCTTGGCCCAGTCATTAATCAGAATGGAGACTGGAAGCAAAAAATTAGAAGACTAGGACTTGGAAGAGCAGCCATGAAGGAATTAGACAAAATTTTGAAGTGTAAAGATATATCAATGAATACTAATGTTAGGATTGTCCATGCCATTGTATTTCCAGTTTCTTTGTATGTCTGTGAAAGATGGACAGATAGAAGGAAAATCATTTCCTTTGAAATGTAGTGCTGGAGAGGAGTTCTGTGGATGCCCTGGACTGCTAAAAAGACAGATGAATGGGTCCTAGAGCAAATCAAGCCTGAATTCATCCTAGAAGCCAAGAAGACAGTTTAGTCTGTTGTACATTGGCCTTATCCTGAGAAGACATGACTCACTAGAAGAGAAAATAATGTTTGGTGAGGTAGAAGGCAGTAGGAAAAGAGAAAGATTGCATTACAGATAGATGGAGTCAATCAAGGAAGCCACGGCCCTTAATCTGTAAGACCTAAGCCGGACTGTTGATGATTTGGTTACCTGGCGGTCTCACATTCATAAGACTGCTCTAGGTATTCAGAACTAAACAATAGGCACATGTGAAATTAAACAACCAGATCAGGTAAAGCTTGCTTAAATAAAGAAAATCATTTTTGAAACATATAGAGACTACTATAAAGTTCTTTCAAAATGTATCCAGGGAAGACTTTTTGTTTCAGCACCTTCCCCTTTTTGTATGATTTACATTTCGCAAAATGTGCATGTTTTTTTTAACTTGCTGGTTGTAGCTGGTGAGGTTGACTTGTCTGCTTTTCTTTCCATTTTACTGCTTATGCATGATCAATAAAAAAGCTGCTGCTGCTTACCTTGCCTATAATGGGCAGACACACATGGCTACATTAGGATTGGCTACAGTAGAATCCCATTCTTTCCCAACTCAAGCTTTATTGCATTATTTACTGTACACACACTGCCACAACCCAACACTGAAAGTGTGTGTTTCTCCAGCCTTTCTTCATCATGCTCCCAATGCTGGTGCTGCTGAAAAGCTTGATTTTTTTTTAAAAAAAAATTGCACATGCCATAAACAAGTGCTCTTTGAGTAGCTTACAGATCAAGAAGAATAAAAAAAACTGTGTATATGCAAAGTAGAGTAATTATAAAGAAAAAAGTGCATCATTAATATCTTCCTCTGTGTTAAATACAGTATAAAACAATTAACAGTGCAGATTTTTTTATAAAAGCATAAATCAGTGCTTATGTTAGCTTTCAACACCCTCAGCCACTGAGATAAAGAGTATGCTTCGTATATGAGCTAGTATGGCTAGTGGTTTGAATGTTGGACTATGACTCTGAAAGCCAGAGTTTAAATCCTCATTCGGCCATGGAAACCCGCTGGCTGATCTTGGGCAAGTCACACTCTCTCATCCTCAGAATAAGGAAATGGCAACTCCCACTCTGACCAAATCTTGCGAAGAAAGCCTCATGATAGGTTTGTATTAGGACTGTCATGATAGGTTTGTATTAGGACTGTCATAAGTCAAGAACAACTTGAAGGCGCAGAACAACACAACAATGTTCAGCTATTCTAGTTAGTTTTAGAGATCCATTTTAGAGACTCATCTTTTGGAGATTAGTTGTGAGCCAGAATGGATCCTTTCTTGGTTGTGGTGGGACACTCAGCTCTGGAATGGGTTCCTCAAATAGCTCACCTGATGTGTGTACTTTCTGCAGAAGGCAAAACTAGGGATAAAAGTGAGGCCGTAACTAGCCAGAGATAATCAAAAACAAAGTTGAGCTGTCCTTGGCCACTCAGAGGGTGAGGTAAATTTATATATATATATGTGTATGTGTGTAAATTAAAACACCAGCCTTTGGCATGTAAGCTACTCAGTCTTAGGCCCTTTTCACATGGCATTTCGGAAGTGAAAGGGCCCCTTGAGTGTCGCGCACATGTGAGGAGCAGTCCACATGACACACTCACATTTGCGCAATGCTCAAGGGCCTGATGCAGACCACGCATGTATTTTTTCATTTTCGGCTTGAAGCTGAAAATACTGCGCGGTCGTGCATCACTCCGGGGCCCCGCGCGCACTTACCTTGCGTGCGGAGCCTCGGGAGCCGGGCCGGTTGCGCTTCCTGTCTCAGTGCAGCCTGGGAAGTCCCAGGCTGCACTGTGAAAGGAAGAGTGGGGGCTCTCGTGTGAGCAGGAAGCTCGTGCTGAGCCAAAGGACCCCGGACACGGGTGCTTCTCTTTGGAGGCTGCTCACGGGAGCCCCACACCCCAGCACTGCAAAAAGGTAAGGTGCAAAAAGACACCTAGGAAGGAGCTTGTTAGTTTGGCTGCTGGCTATGTCTTTTCGTACTTTGTTTTTAAGCCATTTTTTTAATTCATTTGGTTTTTATCTAATATTTTTAATCAAGATTCTTGTTTTACTTTCTATTTTATTGTTATTAGTCACCTTGTGCATATTTATTAGTAAAAAAGGAAGGAACCAATACAATACCTAAACAAATAATAATTGGGGCAGTTGGGTGTAACTTTTTTTTAACTTTGATTTATTTTCCTTTGGACTTTTTTCTCATATAATTGGGTTGGGTAAAGGTTTCCAACTGTTTAACTAAGTCCTACCTCATAACAAAAAACTTTTGAGTGCTTTTCAGTTCTTCATTCCAAAAAACTAGGGGTGGGGAATATGTTTACAACAATATATTTTATTGTGGGAATGTATAAATAGATTTTTTTACTTGTTTGAGAGACAGGGGCTTTGCCAATAGGTTGTTTTGTATTTAACACTGTAGTAATAGTTTTGTGGTAATTAAATTTAGCTTCAGACCAGAAGAAGAATCAAAATTAACTACTAGACAAACTTCCATATCATATGGCTTTATATTACACCTCAATAGCATTAACTTTTTTTATCTTGCTCATTTTTTTTGATAAAATGCTAGTTGGTGTTTGGGTTGTGTATGTTTTTTAGGAAAACCAAGCATGAGAAATCATTTTATAGACCTCGTCTTGTAGGCTCACTTAGAGTGCAGTCTTAACTGCCTCAAATCCCAAAAGCCAGGTAAACTGACATTAGGCCAGCAGAGGTTGTGCTGAGCCAAACACCCAAAGTGTATGGCTGACCATTGCCTAACTTCGTGCTGGCAATGTGGCTAGTCCCTGGGATGAAGCTTTGGATATGACATACCTAGACTTCTGCCTTGCCTCAGTCCCTTCTCTGCCCCCCTTTTTGGCTCTTGGCAGATGTTAGTTAGCAGAGCAGTTTTGCCAGAACATCTTTGTTTTACAGCTACACTGTTACTCATTAGAAAGTTCCACTGAAAACAGTGGGTCTTTGCCAGTAGAATGTGTTTAGTTAAACTACCTGTTACAGTTTTTTGGTGTTCTATAACTTGCTTAATGTCTACTGATCACTTCAGTTTTTTTATTTATTTTTATTATCTCATAAAAAAAAAGAAAAGAAAAATTATTAATTATTCAACATACAGTAAAAAAAAATTTCCATCATTCCTATTAAACTCCTAATCTTACCCTCCTTCCTTTATCCCATCTACATTATTTGTGAGCAGGTATCAATTATATATTTAACCAGCTTTCACCACATCACAATTTTATAAATAAATACCACTACCTATTACAGATTTTTTCTATAAGTTTACCCTTTTTCCCCTTTTTCTTTCTGAGTTTTAATTCTAAAACCTTACTACCCCTTTCCCCCCATTGATTTTCCCACAATGGTTTTACAAATTCCTTTCTTTTATAACTTGTTCACTTGGTCTATTATTAATTCTTGAGGTAAGTTCATCCATTTCCCATAACTCATATAGTTTCCATAACCAATCTTCTATCTCCGGTGTTTTTTTTGACTTCCAACGTTACGTAAACCATTCTCGAGCCGTTATCATAAATATTATAATTTTCCTTAAACATTATCTTTAAAATAATTTTATCTAATATATTTAACAAATAAATATCGGGGTTTATTGGAAATTTTATATGCAATGCCTTGAATACACTCATGTTTTTTTCCCCAGTACTCCCTAGTTTTTTATGCATGTCCACCATAAATGATATAAATTTCCTTTCCTGTACACTTCCAGCATAAATCATTCCTTTTTTTTTTTTCGCTCCCTTACGGGGGTATAATACCCCCGGAAATATATTTTTATAATAATTCTTTTTTAATTTTTGCTATTACAATAACTTTTAACATCTTTCCATGAATTTTCCCAACTTTGTAACGAGAAAATTCCTAAATTCTCGCCCATTTTACCATATTATCTTTTATTACCTCTTCTTCAAAATGTTTTTTAATTTCTTTGTATATTTTACCCAGAAAATGATCTGTTTGATCTTAACAATTTATCAAATTCATTCCCCCTTATTTCTACTCCCTTTTTTTCATATCCATTTTAAAATTTTTTCTTCTAATTGCCTCTGAAGTAGCCAATGCGTAACAATTCCCAATTCTGCCAATTCTTCTTTCTTTTCCCAAAATCAAATTTTTTTTTGAACTTTTTTTAAAATCTCTATATGTCAACCATTTATTAACTGGGGTTTTTTTTTCCTGTAAAAAGCTTCGTGAACTGACACCCATTGTGGTTTTTTTAAATATTTTTGTTTTTATAATAGTCCATACTTTAAAAAAATTTTCTTATAAAATGATTTTTAAATTCCCTGTTTACTTTTACTTTATCATACCACATATATGGTGCCAGCCAAAAAATAAACTGCCCCTTCAATCTCTAATAATTTTACATTCCTCAGTTTTATCCATTCTGTTATCCAACACAAACAATTTTTGAAAATATAATTTTTAAATCGGGAAATAAGTCCACCTCTTTCTTGTGTGTCTTTCAATGTCTTCCATTTTATTCTTGGTCTTTTAGCATTCCATACAAAATTTGAAAATTTCTTTCCATTGTTTAAAAAGGGATATATTCGTAATTATTGGCAGTTTTTGAAATAGAAATATATCTTTGGTAGATGTTCATCTTTTTTGGATCCTTCCCATTAAGGATAAATCAAACCTTGACCACCTTTTAATCTTTTTTTATTCATTAACTTTCTTATAATTATTATATATAAATCCGTATTGCTACCCGTAATATTAACTCCTAAAATCTCCCCTTTTTTTGTTGTTTTAAAATTTGATAATTCTTTTATTTTTTCCTCTTCTTTTTTCTAATATTTTATTAACATCATTGTCTTATCTTTGTTTACCTTAAAACCCCCAATTTTCCCAAAATTCCTCAAAAATGGTCATTAATTTTGATATACTTTTAATCGGATCATCTAACATAATCACCAAATCATCTGCATATGCCCTTAATTTATATATTTGTTTCCCAATTTTAATTCCATTAATTTCCAAATCTTTCTAATTTTATTATTAAAATTTCATTATCATCAAAAATATAAAGGGGACAGTGGGCAACCCTGTTTTTTTTCCTTTTTAATCATAAATTTTTCTGATTTTCTCCATTCACTATTAACCCCGGGGTTTATATTATAAATCATTCTTATCCAATCAAAAAATCTTCTACCCTATTTGCCGCTTCTAAGACCTCCAATATAAATCCCCATTTCACATTTGAATGCTTTTTCAGCATCTACAAATATTAAACCCAACTTCCTTTCATTATGTCTATGATAAAATTCAATCACATTCAAAATTATTCTTACGTTATCTTTAATTATTTTCCTGGCAAAAAGCCATTCTGATCTTATGTATCCATTGCTTTATATTTCTTCAATCTTTCAGCTAATATTGATGTAAATATCTTATAATCTAACAAAAGAGATATTGGTTATAATTTTTTCCCCTTAAACCTTTCCTTCTTTAGGTATCACAATAATATTTGCCTCTTTTCCCTGATTTTACCCTCCAATTCCATCTCATTAAATAACTTGTAAAAAGGATCAATTAATTGATCCTGAAAATTTTTTAAAACTAACTGTAAACCCATCAGGGCCTGGTGTTTTTCCAATTTTCAATTTTCGTATAGCCATTTTAAATTTTTTCTTTTGTTATAGGTTTATTCAAATCCATTCTTTGATTTTTTGTATTTTCTCCACTCCAACCTTTCCAAATATTTCTTCACTTTTTGTATATAATCATTTATTTTCACATCACTATATAATTGAGTATAATATTCCTGAAACATTAAATTTAATCTTTCTTTTTTCTCTATATATCCTTTCCTTTTTTTAAATTTTCCCTAATTAATCTTTTTTCTTTTTTCCTTCCTTAACTTATCCCCAAAACCCTTTCCCCAAATTTTTTTGCATTTAAAAAAACTTTTTTAATTTCATTCTTTTCTCTATTTCCCCTCTCTCTTCTAATTCTATTTGTTTTTGTAAAATTTTTATTTTTCTCACTAACTTTACATTACTTGGATCCTTCTTTAACTCTTTTCTTTTTTCTTGAATTTTACCCCTAATTGCTGAATTTTTTGCTTTCTTAATTTTTTCTTATATGCTTCTTGCTGTAAAAATATGCCTCTTATTACTGTCTTTGATCCCATTATTTTGTTTGTTTGTCCTTTTTCCCAAATTGTCTTTAAAAAACCACTTTATCTCTTGCTTCACTTTTTCTAATACTTTTTCATCCCTTAACAATTCATCCCTTAGATCCATCTATAATTTTTTTTCCTTAAAACCATCATCACTGGGAAAACTGATAAAAATTTAAAATTATCTTTCTAACATATTTACCTAGGGTTTTGGAAATCAATATCATGTCAATTCTAAAAATGTCTTGTGTACCTCTGAATAATAAGTGTATTTTTACATTCCATATAAATACCTCCATACATCAATCAATGAAATCATCCCTAAATTCTCCGAAAACCTTTGGTAATTTTTTTCCTTATTTTCCCTTATTATTTATTGTTCTATCAAATTCTGGGTTTATCACCCCTTCCAAACCCCCCAAAAACCCTTACATCTTGATAATCTATATTTAATAACCTTTTTTAAAAATTTTCAAAAAATTTTGATTTATTCTTAAGGCCAAAAACCCCCCCACCAAAATTTTATTCCAATTATTTCTCCCCATTCCTATTAACATACCTTTATCATCTCTAAAAATTCTTTCGCTTTAACTTCTTATTTACATAAATTGTTACTCCTTTCTTTTTTTTCCCAATTCTGTTAGAAAACCCGTCCTAATTTCTGATTTTTAACATACTTTTAAAACTTTTTCTTTAATATGTGTCTTGAAGACAGATTATATCTGCCTTCACTTTCTCTAAATAATTAAAAATCCTTTTTCCCCTTGATTATGCATTCATTCCTCAACATTCCATGATATAACTTTCATTTTTCCCCTTTTTTTTCCCTTCTTTTTTTTTTCTTTTTTCTTTCCTTTTTTTTCTTTTTTTCCCCTTCTATCCCTTTCTTTTTTTTCTATTTCTTCTCCCTGCTCGCCTTTTTTTTTCTTCCACTTCTCCTTCTTCTTCTTCTTGTTCAGACTCTCCTTCTAAATCTTCTTTTTCTTCCGTCTTTAAATTTCCCCTCTTATCTTCCCTTGATCCTCTCTCAAAATTTCTTCTATTATTCCCTCTTCTTCTCTTCTGTATTCTTGTGTTTCTATCCCTCTTCTCCTTAATTCCCTTTATTTCTCTTCAAAAAATCTTGTGCCTTTTGCACTGTCTTAATATAAATCTTTTCTCTTTATAAACAAATAAATCCTTTTAGTTTACACCATCGATATGTTATTCCCCTTTCTTAAAACCTTGTAAAAAATAATATCTTTTTTTCTTTTCAAAACCTGACCTGGAACATCCTTAAAAATCTGCAATTCATTTGGTCAATCTTCAATTTACTATTGTAACTTTGACGGATTCCAAATCCTTCACCCTTTCTCTGAAAATAAATAACAATATCCGAGGTAACTTCCTTTTCTTCGCAATAAAAGAATTAATTGAAACATTTTATAATTTCTAGGTGCAATTGTTCCCATTTATCCCATATACCTTGCTAATGGTGGAATCACCCTCATATATAAATCTTCCCCCTAATCTCCGTAACCTTTTTAATTTTTAAAACATTTATCTCTAAACTTAATTTTTATATTTTTTTTCTGCTGTTCTATCCTCTCTATCTGTTTTCCCAAATTTGGGGTTTCGTTTTCCAACTTTGTTGTTCTTTTGTAATTGTCCAACTTCCTATTCATACTTTTTATTTCCATTGTTATATTCTCTAATGTCTGTCCTATAGTCCCCCTTTCTCTCTTCATCTCCTTCATATCATTTGCCATATCCTTTATATCTTTCTTAACATCATTCCTTAACCTTCTTATTTCTTTATAATAGTCGCCGTAAACTCTGTTGTTTTTTTATTGGTCCTCCACTGCTGGTCTTATTTGAAGTTGTTGATTAACTGACACCGCTTTTCTTGTTCCTGATGCCATTTTCACTCTCCCAGTCATTCTCCCAATCTCTATTTCACTTCAGTTTTGGCATCTTTTTTAGGTATGCATCTATAGCAAATGATATTAATCAAGTTTTCTCTTTCCAGGTTCGCATTTTCACCTACCTGATAGGACGAGAAGCTGCCTTTGCTGATAATCTCAAGTGGATGGCTTGTGCCAACAAAGGTTGGTTTAATTTCCTTGCAAGAAATTTTTTACTTGTGCATTTCATATTGACTCGTTTTACCCTCCTTGAGATATCTTTTTACTCTGCTCTCATTCACCTTTTGAAAGCCTTGTTTGAGAAGAGGTGGCACTGTGGTCCTCATTAGTGGTTAGCAGAATAAGGCCATTTCTGCATTACACTGTTATAGTACTATTATTCCACTTTCAACCTCCTATGGAATCCTGGGGTTTGTAGTTTAGGGAGAAAAAGCTCTCTCATCCAGAGAGCTTTTTAGCCTCAGTACACTACAAACCCCAGAATTCCATGGGATATAAATTCATTAAGGAAGAAAAAAAGGAAAGAAAGAAGGGAAGGAAGGAAGGAAGGAAGGAAGGAAGGAAGGAAGGAAGGAAGAAAGAAAGAAAGAAAGGAAGGAAGGAAGGAAGGAAGGAAGGAAGGAACTTCTTGAGCAGCCCACTGTGGGGTTGGTTTTCTTGGAAGTAAGAGACTAATGGAGTTTTAGGCCATTTCCATGTGACCTTGCAGTCCCACGCTGAGGATAAGATGGCTATGATCTGTTGGTTGTGGTTTTGCACAATGTTGTCATGATCCCACAGCCAGCATGTCCCCATGCATTGTGATCACAGGATATTCGCTTAATGGTAAAAAACGTTTAAAAAAAAGTTAAGCACCTGCAATTGTACAATGCTCCCCTCACCTCTGGCCATGCGGAAGAGGTGGAAGCGTGATCATGTGCTTCCTTCTGGAGCACAGCAGGGGAAAGGCTGGCTGCACTATGGAAAGCAGGCATGTGTTTCTCATGCTGCCTTCTGCAGGGAGCCGTCTGGGTGCTGAGGGAAGTGTTCCCATTGCACTCCCATCCCAGCAAAGATGCTGCCGGGATTGCGACAGGACGTCGGCAGGAACTAGTGAGGTGCAGAAATGGCCTTAGAGTATTTTTTATTTATCTATTTAAAAGTGCTGTGTTGGGTAGGGCAAACAGACAGATGTGAGAATGAAAACTGGTAAACCCTCACCTTAGTTCCCTTGAAGCAACAGGGTCCCTTTGGACGATGGTTTCTCCTTGTCAGACTTCAACAAATCTCATGACTTTCCCTACAACTTTCATTATATTTCAAAACTGCCAGACTGTCTACTTCTGAGTAGGTGGGGTTTATATTGTATCTAGTAGTCACTTGATAGCAAAGACCATATAGGATCAGTCTGGAAGTCGGCCAGAGAGATCCTGCTGACACCTCCTTTTGGAAGGAAAATTGTTAGGGGACAGAACAGGACTGACATTGTTGTGATGCAATTTCTAGGCCCTTTGGAAATTTTGGATGTAATAACATCCTCCTGAACCACCATTGCAAATTTTAGAAAAGGTGACTATACTTCCCCCTGTGGATATAGCTTTCAGGGTACATATAAGATGTTTTATCTCTCATCCAGTTCATTTTGAGACGTCGGAACATAACTTAACTTCCATTTAAGTTGGTACTGTTCAGATGAATGTGTATTATTTGTGCATGTTGTTGTTTATGTTGAATATTGGAGGAAATTGGGAATAAGTAAGATCTCTTGTGTAAGCAGAATACAAAATGGTGACTACTGATATGAGAATTATGTTCATGTGAAGATGTAGAAAGCTCAGTAACAGGCCTTCTGTGCAATTAATAGACTATGATACTTCTAAATGTAGTTTTTCAAACACATTTAACAAGCCTGTATCAATATCCCAGTAAGACGTTGCCACTGTTTCTGAGCCATAGTGCAGGTAAAACAGGTAATACAAAGTCAAAGTTAGACCATTTTCACACTACACTGTAATAGTACTATTATTCCACTTTCAACATCTTGTGGAATTCTGGGGTTTGTAGTTTACTGAGGTCAAAGAGCTCGCTAGTTATAAATTCTAAATACCCATCCCTAAATTGAAAACCCCAGGATTCCATAGCATGTTGAAAGTAGAGTAAAAGCACTGTAACAGTGTAAGGCGTAAACGGCTCTGATTAAATTCTAGTTTGCGCAGACATTGCTTCTTTAGAAGATTTGCGTGGGCATTGAGTAGATCCAAGCTAGGGAGAGGGCACAGAACTTTCTGTGCAACTCTACTATTTTGTTCTTTTGAACTTGCTCCAGAGAACTAATGGTGGAGATTAGAACAGACCAGAAAATAAATCTGAAAGGTTATTGCAATGACAAAGCGTAATGGCTTGCAGATGCAGCAGTCAGGTATGAAAGCAGTGTATAAACAGTGTGTGTGTGTGTGTGTGTGAAAATACAAGTGCAGGATCATGAGGAAATTAATCTAATGAGATATTGTGGCCAAAGTTCTGCCTGATTTCTGAAGGAGTGTAAATCTCCACAACTGATCTCCCATTGGACTCCCTCTTTTTCACCTATGCACAACCCCAGGACTCCATGTGTCTCTGGCGGGTAGTGGGGGTGACCATAGGGATACTATGTACCATCTGTTTTGCATTTGGAAGGAAAAAAAGAACTGCCACTTTCCCCCACCTTTGGGAGTACATGGCAGCTGTTCTTTTTTTCCAAACTACAAAACTACAGCTGGATGGTCCCTGAGGTGATCCCCTCACTTCAGCTGGCATCATCAACAAGAGCTGTGTGGGATGAGGGTTATTGCACAAGAAGGCAACAGACACTTTCTTATCTAATTATGGGAGGCCACATCAGCATATGGTACGACCTGGATGCTGTCCAAAAGAATAGCACATTACACAAAAAAATAATTACCCAAAAGGAATGACCAAAGAGCACCAATAAAGTACAACATCAGTAGCCCAACAGTTAACCAGATCAGTTTACTTGCTACATTGCCAGCTGCACACATTGCCAGCTGTTTAGCCTAAAGTTTAAGAGAGAAAAAGAAGAAAAGGTAGGGGAAGGAATGTTGTCGTTTCCTATTCTAGGCAGAGAAAACTGGTTCACATGGGCTCAGAAGAAACCTCTGAGACTGATTGAGGTGCAAAGTGTGAAAAAGGTTTAAAAATAAAGTGGCAAAGTTTGAGCTTCACAAGAGAATAGCCAAATAAATGAATTTATTCAAAGCTGAATCTATCAAAATAGCTTATTGAGCTCCAAAGACTGATCAGGGGAAAAAGTTGTAAGGAAGAGCTTTGCAAACTGAAAAGAGAGGTGGGATCAAAATAAGAGATCCCTTATTTCCCCAAAGAAAAGGCAAACTGAGTTCTAGAACATCACCAAACAACTAGAAGTCTATTCCCAAAACAGAAGCATAGCAAAAAGTGAAACAGAGAGAGAAAAGAAGTTAACTCCTTTTCTAGGATGTATAGTCAGCCCTCCACATTTGCAGATTTGACTTTCATGGATTTGATTAGTTGCAAGTCTCTCTAGTCCCTGCTTCCCCCTACCCCAGAGGCTTTTTTCCCCAGGGGGACCTTCCCTCCTGGTAGCTCCAATCAGGCTGTTCAGATGCATGGCACAGCTATTTAGCAAAACAATATTTAACAACTCCTGCAAATGTGGCATATCCTGAGTATAGTTCTTCCATGTCACAATTGTTTTGTCTCTTCTCTTTTCTAACAGGTAGACTTTCTGATTGGGGATGCTGGTATTTCTAACCAGCTGGAGAATTCCATTCTCTGTTTCATTCAGCAATTCAGAAACAAATTTCAGTATAAATAAAAGGGGGAAAGCAATGGGGCTATTAGAAATCAGGGGTACTAGAGAGGTCAGAGGTTCGGAAAGTAACTACAGTCAACCCTTCAAATTTGCTGCCATTAGAGGTCAGGTCAGGGAATGGACAGGGAAAGGGGCTTTAAAAGCCAACCCCTGATCCTCCTCCTCCTCTTCCGCCAGCCACCTCCTGGCAGCTAAGGACAGCTAGCAGCCCAATTTCTCAGCACGGCAAACCCTCTCCCAGTGCCCCCCACACACATCCAAGGAAGGAGATGGATGTGAGAGAGGAAGTGTAGGGCCACAAACCAACCCACCTCCTTTCCCTGTCCATTCCCTGACCTGGTTTGGACGCTGGGTGCCTATTCTCCCCACCATACCTCAACCCCTTCCTGCAGACACATATACATTTTGATATTTGCAATTTTTTACACTTTTGCAAGGGACCCATATATTCTACATTTGAGGGAGTTGTTAAATATTGTTTTCCTAAATAGCTGTGCCATACATCTGCTTTGAAAATAGAGCTTTGTATAAGGCAGTCACTAAAGAGATAATAACTGAATGGGAGGATGAGATTTGAATGGAAGGATGAGATATAAATTGGAGGAATAACACATCAAGATAATGTCAATCCTCTTTCCCTAATACTACTTTTCAATCTTAAAAGAAATCTTGAGGAAAAATCCTTGATATCAGGTCACCTGTGTTGTGCCTAATTTGATCTTGAAGATATTGGAGCCATTTATGTAGGAACTAGAAGGTTTCTGTATTATGTGGAACTCTTCATCAGGATGGAAAGGGAAACACCTTTGTTCTATGCTATATGCCATCACAAAAGTAGATGTGTCAAGTTGATAGTGGCCTAGTGAAAACCCCTGAATACATAAGGCAGTATAATGCTAAAATCTCTAGTTAAGCTACAGTTCCATTTGTCTTTGTGTTACACGTTGAAGTTTTCTCACTTTTGCGTGTGTGCACACCACATGACATTCTAATGATTCACTTGAAATACATCCATTTAGTCATGGCTTATTGCTTTAACCACTGTCTGTGCCCATCTGATGAAAATTATTCCATTTAAAGACTTGTCTTAATCAGCTAATATTGCACTAGGATTTAGTCTTAGTCAGGGTAGAAGAATCCTTTTGAAGCAAGTTTTTGGAAGATAGTTTAGTCAACAACGAAGTATGTTAGCGTTTCAGACAGTACATTACACATGCTTCGTAAAGATCTAAGCACAGCCATTTGGAAAATGTGATAATGGAGAGGTACTTTTCTTCCCTGGTTCTTAATTCTGGATATGCTAGCTCAGTATGCTGGTAATGGAAAAAAAAAATTTTGTTAGTTGCCAAGACCCGATAGCTTATATGACTCTGTACCGTCTCTCTCTCTCTCTCTCTCTCTCTCTCTCTCACACACACACACACACACTTTCTCTCTGGAAATTGGGTGAGTGTTTAGAGATGATCTTATTATTATCGTAATGGTATTTCTATCATTTCCTTTTATTCATCGCCATGCTGAAGGCTTTGATCATAGGAAACAACTGGAAATAAATTAGAGGATTGTTATGCAACGGTCCCAATGTTTATTCTTCAGACTCAGCAATTTAGTCTAGGCTGCCCCACCCCCCACTCTTTTTGACAACACAGTTTCTTCTGGGGATCTACTTTTCTTTTTAAGAAACATTTTAAAAAAATTCCACAAATACATAAAAGGAAAAAAGAACAACTTAAAGAAAAACATAAAACATATGAATTAAAAATTAAAGAGTTGAGGGAGAAAAAAGAAATAAGAAGAAAAAGAAAGGGGGGAAAAACAATTGACTTCCCTCCTTCTTTTGAATGATTTTGAGCAATCTCATCGAGTCAAGCCTCTCAAAATAAATAAATAAATAAGTAAATAAATCTCTTCTCCCTCCCTCAATTCATGCTTTCAAAAAGAAAACGTGAATGGACTTTCTTTTACCAAATATTGATATCTCAATAATATGTTGTATTACTTCCACAACAAATTGCTAACATGATAAAATGGCATTACATGGTAAATGACATTGATACTAGTGAATTACATTAATGCTACTAATTTTGCTACTACTTGCTGACCTAATTGCAAAGTATTTTCACCAGTTAAAGTTGTAAATCTATTATATGCTTTGTGAAATCCCTAAATCCAGGCATTTCAATGTCCTTTTATATTATAAATTCACTGCAGAATGTATTAGACCCAATCCAATTATCATCATCCTGTATCTGTAACTGTTTCTTGACCTTATTTAAATGAATTCTGTTTTGTTTAAAATTCAACTCACCTCTTTCCTCGTAGCCATTCTATCCATGAACTATGCACTCTCATATTTCTCTGATTCCCATCCTTTTCCTTTATTAATCTTTCCAGTTGCTTCTCACAATACATTTCAGAATGACTGTCCTGAAACAACGCCCTTATTTTTGATGTCTTTCTCTTACCTCTTCAATCATGTAGGCTAAGTCAGTTTAATTTTGTTCAACTGTCAAAATAATATGCTCACAAATCAATGTTAGGTTTGTCCCCCTCTTCTCCCCCCAACACTTGGGTTATAATCTCCCTTTTTTACCCCAAAACTTGAGTGACTCAGGGGTCCACCCATGATTCTAGTTCCTCCATGTGAAAATGGAGAATTAATTAGCTGAAATTAGGAGGCCTGTGAGTGGGGGTCAACCTAACAAGATCTTTCTTACTGGGTCTTGCAGGAAAGAATCAGCCAGAGATTCCAAATTAAGCTAAAATGTGTTTTATTTAATGTTCACTCATACAAACAAAAGAGTCAAACACTTACACACTCGCACAAGAACTAATTGAAGGATAAAGGAAGGAAAGTTGTTGATAGAGGAGTTTTAGGGAATGGGTGGAAATTACCAATCTGGAGAGCAGTGAAGAAAGCAGCAGTGTGGCTAGACTAGTGCTTAAGGACAGTACTCATTCGGGAATTACAGTGACAGTGTGGTGACCAGCAAGTAAAGTACTGCATTGAACCACTCAAAATGGAGGGTTCTTATACCCAAAATCTACCCTGAGAGCATGGGTGTGAGTGGTTCTCTGGCTGAGCAAACAATGGATGTTGCCACATGAACAGTGGGGTCCAGACAAAGTTAATGACCTTAGTTTTAGGTGACAAATATGTAATGGCTGCTGTAATAGCTCTGTTTTATGGAGAGGTTTGGGGGATAATGCAAGGAAATGTCCAGGTGTGAGGAGACAGAGTTGAAACAATCAGTGTTTTGGTGGGAAGTTGTCTTGGCTATTGTATGTTCAGAGATGTTCCAGCTTCATCTTAAGCCTATTATCTCTGAAGTTGCCTAGTAATCTGCCTGACAATGACTTCAGCTGTGCCTAAAGGGGGAGTTGGCTGGCCTGTCTAGAAATCACACATGTTCAGTCAGTAATTTCCCCCTGCTTAACTTGACCTTTCAGTCACTTCAGGTTCCATTTTATATCAATGCCAATTAATGTATTTGCCAGTTAAATAATATTTCACCAATTAAACCATATCAAACCCGAGGGTGCATGCACCCATAACATCTTCTTGGTCATACATTTTTACCCAAGTCAGTAACTCCCTCCATTAGCTTGGGGAGCTTGTCTCTCCATTTGGTTTTCGTCCTCTTTCACTTCCATGTTGCTGGGGTCTGTGTCTCTCTTGTCTTATATCACACCACAGTTTCTTGACACAGAACCCCTTCCTCATAATTTCTGTCATATTCTTCTGCCAGTTTAGGAGTTCCATGCATAGCTCCTTCAAGATCCATTGTCAGATGTGCTCAGAATGTTCATGGGAAGAGTCCATCTTTCATTTAATCCAGCAGTTACAGAGTTAACAAGAATATATAGGTAAAGTATTGAGGTGGCAAGAGTGTGAGTGTAATATTTGTGAGTGTGAAATTAATTTCAATTTACTTTTGACTACAACTTATATAATTTGTACATCCTGGCACTGAATGCAGATCTGAACACAATCTGTAGTCTGTAGATGTCTGTGCATGTCTAAGGGTGCAGGACAATTTGAACAATAAATAAAAGTGTGTGTGTGTGTAATTTCAAAAATTCATAACCAATGCATGCTGATACATTTCAGTGAGTGGGAGAAAAAGCTATACATTTCAAAATTATGTCCAATTAGTATATTCGTTTCTTTAAAAAATATATTTTCATGCATTAAAAGGAAACCTTGTCAGCTGATATTGACAGGAGTTGGAATGAGTTTTGGCATTCAGCATGGTGTAGGAGTTTGAGTGCTGGACTACTAACCTGGAGACCAGGCTTCAATTTCTACTTGGCCATGGAAATCTGCTGGGTAACTGCATCACACACTCTCAGCCCCAGAAAACTCCATGATAGGTTCAGCTTAAGTTTGCCATAAGTCAGAAAGGACTTGAAGGCACACAACAACAACAACAACAACAACAACAACAACAACAACAACAACAGCAACACTTAGGAACTCAATTTTTATACGTTTTCACATTCCTTGAAGACCTTTATGATTTTTTTTAATGTTTAATGGCATATCAACTGAAATACAGTTGTCCCTCCACATTCAGTAGAGTTAAGGGCACAGGACTCTTGCAAAAGTGAAAAAATTGCAAATATCAAAATGTGTGTGTGTGTGTGTGGGAAGGGAGCCAAGGCATGGTGGGGAGGGAAGACGTATAGGGTCCAAACTGGGTTGAGGAAAGGAGGCAGGTCAGCATAGGGTCCTATGTTTCTTCTCTTGCCCATTTCCTTCCTTGGGTTTGGGAGATCATTGGGAGAAGGTTTATGTTGCTGAGAAATTGGGCTGTGAGCCATCATTAGTTGGCCAGGCAGCAGCTGGTGGAGGAAGAGGAGGACAAGAGGTGAGTTTTTAAACGGCTGCACAGTCTTATCAGAGCTACTGAAAGGAAAGCTTCCCCCACAAAAGAAGCACCCAAGATGGGGGGCAGGGGTTGAAGAAACTCATAAATAACCAAATCTGTGAAAGTCAGACCCACATATGTGAAGGGCTGGCTGTAATTCTTGTGAATAACAAGGTATGATCACCAGCAGAAGTTTAGTTCACTCTTGGAATGAAATAAATATGTTAAATAACCCCTTTCTCAACACCATTGTGTTTTTGCTCATGGAATTATAGTCTTAAAGACTTTGCCCTTATCAACTACAACTTGGCCAGATGGGAATTTTTTTTGGCAGGGCAGTGGGAATGACAGATAATAGGAGCAAGAGAGGAGCAAAACCTGGCAGTGCTGATCTGCAGAGCCTCTGAAGTACTGCACTGCAGTTTAATTCTTGCATGGCTGGGTAAGCCAAAGTGTGTAGCCGTCACAGAGGTCACTGGCCCTAACATCAATTTTCCTTGTGGTGAGTTTCCCCTTGAAAGCACAGAAGAGCTGAAGGGTGTTTGAAAGATTTCCAGCTGACTGAATTATGGGTAATGAAGTCCTTTCTCTGTAACTGGATTACTGTGGAAATTCACACCAAGCTGAATGACAGTCTCTCCTATTTCCCGCATCTTACTCCAGCATGGCTTTCTCTTATGTAAGTTAGCATTATGTTGAGGGAACGTGAGCCTAATGAGGTATCACAACAACCTGTTTTAAATACATTACAACAGTCAAGGTGCTGCAGCATAGCTTATGAAAGTGAGCTTCCTAATGGATTGTAGGAGAACAAACCCAAAGGATGAAGAAACTGCAAATATTAGCAGGATCTGCTGATGCTCAAATAAAGTTTTCCAAAGGTTCAGTCTTCCAGATTTTCAGGGACTCAGCCACTGCCTTTTCCTTAAGTCAGTTTGCCAGCCGTAAAAACAAAGGTGGACTTTAATGTTTGAGTTTGCCACAAACAAAAGAGCCAAAGTAAGTCTTTAAGAAAACAGTCTACTTTACTATGCTAATTTGACAGAACTTTTTTCTTTAATCATAGTGTATTCAATTATTTTTTACTCACCATGTGCCTAGCCTTTCACATTAACACTGAGGGGAAAGAGGTTGAGGAAATTTATCAACACTGCAGTTTATTCTGGGAAAGACGAAAACAATGACAAGAGGCAATTGGACCTGCCAAATTATTATTGATTTTGCAAGTGCCAGCTATTACAGTACGAAGGAATAACTGGTGTATAAAAATCCCTAACTACACTCACAACCAAAGTATCCTAAAGACAGCATCCTGCAGAGAAAGATCCATGCATTAGTTTGAGGGTAGATTGACATATTACAAGCGGATGCATTTTAAAAAAAAACCTGTCAGTGATTTTTTGACATGCTGCATTGGCGGTGGTGAAATGGCAAGTAAAGGCCAAATAATATTTTTCAGGTTATCTTCTCTAAATAAGAAGTAGCATATTCTGAACTAGTTCCAGTTTCTGGACTGTTTTCAAAAGCTGCCCCACATACAGTGCATTGGAGAAATCAAGATCAAAGATTATGGTAGAGATGGAGAATATTTACCTCTCATCAGCCTGCAACTCTCACTAACCAAGATAGCCTGGCCAATGCTGAGATATGGTGGGAGCTGCAGCCCATCAACATCAGAAAAGCAGTGTGCTTCTTTCCATGGGTTGTGCATCCAGTGACGAAGATGGATAAATAAATACACCCAGATTGTGATCCCACCCTTAGATAGCTTTAACAAGTGCTTACTGAGGCAGATGTACCAGCCATTAACAGTAACCCCATCTAATGCAGATTGAGCTTCAGTGTGTTGTCTTATTTGAAAGACCGTATCTCCCTGTACAAACCTGCTAGAGCCCTAAGATCGACTGGGGAAGGCTTTCTTTCAGTCCTGCCACTGTCCCAGGCTCACCTGGTGAGGACATGGGAGAGAACC
The DNA here is from genome assembly GCA_948472985.1 of Iguana delicatissima. NCBI lineage: Eukaryota > Metazoa > Chordata > Lepidosauria > Squamata > Iguanidae > Iguana > Iguana delicatissima. The sequence goes on along the minus strand of CAOKZL010000156.1, from coordinate 243,180 downwards.
TTCTCAGTTGCTGCTCCCACCCTATGGAACTCTCTTCCACAGGAAGCTAGGCTGCCCCCTCTCTGCTCTTCTTTCTCTGGCAGACTAAAACATTTCTTTTTAAGTGGGCATTTGATCTAGGGAACTTTATTTATTCATCAACTTGTTTTAAAAATTGAATATTGTTTTAGGTTTTTATAATTTTATACATTTCCAAATTCTCATTGTTTTAAATGTTTTTAATGTCTCTATTGTTGGAAGCTGCTTTGACTCCCACTCTGGGAGAAAGGTGGCATAAAAATATAATGGTTGGTTGGATGGATAGATAGATAGATGGATGGATGGATGGACGGACGGACGGACGGACGGACGGACGGACGGACGGACGGACAGACAGACAGATAGATAAATGATACTGTCCTGCATTCAGCCTATCACTGTCTTTAAGCACTGACATAGCACTGTTAATCCTGGTTACTTTCAGTTTCTCATTTTGTTAATGTTGGTTACTTTCAGTTTCTTATTTTGCCATTCTCATGTTCATTCTAGTTCTTTTTTATGTTCATTCTAGTTCTTTTTTGTCAGTTTGCCATTTTTCACGGGCACATTAACGTTTGTATTTTTTTCTCAGTATATATCTATTTTGTCTAATATGCATACTTTTTTTGCAATCAGTTTCCCCAGTGTTATTTGCACTGACATAATTTTATTTTTTTAAATGGAGAAGTGCATTGCAAAGTTCTAGGAAGTGCCAGTGCTGGTGGATAACTAGTTATCCTTCTAAAATGTAAACCAAAGAAATTTCTTCCTCATCCCTACCTAGCACTCTCATTACCTCACCTTGGTCTGAGGAAAGGGAGAAACAGAGCTGGGTACCATCTACATACTGATCATGTCTCACTCCAGACATCCAAATGTCTAATTCAGCATTTCAAATGTGTATTTGAAAAGAGAGAGACAGCTTTGGAAACTTGCAAGAGGGAAAATGAGAAAAAATTTGAGTACCCAGTTTTCCACTCTAAATCCTAAAGTTACTTTTCCTTGGTAAAAACAGCCATTACTGTTTCTTTGCAACATTCAGTTAGCCTACAAGCAACACTATGGTGAGTGTGCTATGATAAATCATCAATCGTCATCATCGTCATCATCAGAGAAGAGCAAGGAGGATGATAAGAGATATGGAGAACAAACATATGAGGAGAGGTTGAAGGAGCTGAGCATGTTCAGCTTGGTAGAGAGAAGACTGAAAGGTGACATGATTCCACTCTTTAAATACTTCAAAGGCTTCCACAAAGAGGAGGATGTGGGCTTCTTCTCAGCTGATTCAGAGGGTAGTACTAGGTCTAATGGCTTTAGGTTACAGGAGGGTAGATTTTGATTGATCGTTAGACGGAATTTCTTGGCAGTAACAGCTGTTCAGGAATGGATCCAGTTGCTTAGAGAGGTGGTGGAGTCTTCTTCTCTGGACATTTTCAGAAAGAGGCTGGACAGCTACCTGCTGGGGATGCTCTAGGAGGAGATCCTACATTGAGCAGAAGGGTAGGCCTAATGTCCTTTAGGGCCCTTTCCAACTCTATGATTCTGTGATTCTAACAACAACAACATTTATTTATAAAATTCTTTCCACCAAAGGATGGAGCATCAAACATATATAATCAGACACAAAAACAATAAAACATAACACTTTAAATATATATATAAAATCCCCAACATCCCACCAGCCACCACCCATCCTAGAAACCTCAGGCACAACTCAGCAGCTTAATATTATGAATCAAAGAGGGGAGGGGTCTGCAACCCCTTACAAAACAGGTGAAATTCTCATCCAGATAGTAGAGGTCTAAAGGAAGACCATTCCATGGCTGCAGAGTCAGATCTTGAAAGGCCCACAGGCTTGACAGAGCTGTGTGCTGGGTGGAACAGACAATAATCCTTTGCCTGTAGATCTTAAATTCCTTGATGGTGCATACTCTGCTAGATGAACTGGAAGGTACTGGGGATTTTAGAGAGCAGACTGCTAAACACAAGAACCAAAAGTTTGAAATGGGACCTGTCATGAACTGGTAGCCAGTGAAGGGATCTACACCAAGAAGAAACATGTGAATATTTGAGAAGATTTAAAACAACCCAGATGGCACTGTTCTGAATTAAGGTTAGAGGAAGAAGAGAGCAAGAGGGCAAACTTGCTAATCGGCTATTACAATAATCCAGACCTGGAAAACCAAAGTCTGAAAAACATAACGAAATCATGGACATAGCTCATGTTTTCTGTATTTCATGTAAACTTTCCTAGTGCAGAACTAGTTACCCTTCCCTTTTGTAAGGTTAAGCATACATACCAGAAATAGACAGGCTAATTAATCAGAAAGATGGAAATCCAGCCAATACCAATACTTTGCTATGCAGCCTCAATAATTGCATTTTTTGCAGTATATTTTGCAGTATATTTTTTGGTTTTCTGCATTTTATAGCAATGCATGAAAACTGTCTCTGGGACTGAAAAAAATCTTGCAGTAAGAACAATATTTTATTTTATTACTTCCTTGTCAAGGGATGAACCCAGTTAGGATTTGCAGCTATACCACTTTCAGTAATATCTCTAATATAGTGCTGTACATTTCACTTCCCCGACACTGGAATGAATTGGAACCATTGCTTTCTGTGGGGGAAAACCTAGTCAAGAGACTCGTGTAATGCTCACCTTTGCAAAACGCAAAGATGTTTTGAACCAGTGGAGCTGTCAGCTCCCATATCAGTGAATTGGCGAATCAAGTATTCCAGGAGGCTGAACTTATTCCCCAGAATAGGTTCAGTATCTTGAATACATCCTTCAAAGCTATCCAAAAACCTGGATAGGATTCACTGCTTCACTCCTGTGGGGCCCATCTGCTGAAGAACTGTCTGTGTATAATTTGACTTTTGATTGGGAACTTTTGTCACCTCGCTTTCATACTTAAATATTTCCAATAAGAAACATTGCCATCATGAAGGAAGAGCTCATTAACTATGTGTCCTGGTTAGTGATTTCCTTGAAGGATATCTATACAGCTGACCCTACTATTAGAGTGTGGGAGCCACTTTCAACAGGAGATTCTTTGGTGGAGCAGAGTCTACCTTCCGAGTGTTCCTTATGAGCCTGACAGTTCTGCTCAACTAGAAGAAAGAGCTGCCATACTGTCTGCCCTGAGCTCCCTAAATGTGCCTGCTACCAATGGAAGATGCTGTTTCTTTGTCCTTTTCTGCATCCCCATGAGTGGGAGCTATACAGTGTTTGAGAACATGAGAGAGAATATTAATCACTGGTGGCACCCCAGTTGTCAAATGCCCATGCCCTGGAGTTGCGGTTGTTGCTGACCTTACTTTCATTCTAGTGTCAGCTTAAAAATCTAGTTTTTAAAAAATGCCTTTGGGATCTAATGATCCAAGTATGTATACATGCATGGTTTTAGATTGTTTTAACTTTGAATTTTTTAAAGCATTCTGTTGTTTAATATATTTTTATAATGTTTAATTTTTTTATTGTTTCAAACTGCTATTCTAGTTTTATTGTGAGCTGCACAGAGATATTACAATATGGGGCAGGATAAAAATATTTTCAGTAAACAAATAAGGTGACAAAATGTCTTGGGCCAGCTCTGGATATCCAGATTATCCACAAGAGGTATGCCAATGTGAAGAGCAAATCTTTAAAGATATTCACTCAGACTGCCAAGCCCAATGATGTAATCTACAGATTACTTGGTGCACTAAAGTTTTCTTGAAGATTCTTTCTGCCTCTGTAAATTATTTTCTTTGCTGTGGATAACCATGAGCTGCTTCTTACAGACTATTAGGTCACTGTAATGTGAGCTGATAGAAAAATGATATGCTGATGTGTATTCAGCTTTACAACCAGAATTCAAATTTGATAGAATTAGAAATTTTACAGTATGACAAGCTTGCATTTGTGATGCTAGAGAAAAAAGTTAATATTGCTTCATCATTTATGAGGCATTTACTATTAAGAATAAACTCCCTCTAGTTTTACTTTATCCTGAAACTGAAAAATTGACTTGGAACAAAGAAAAAATTATAGGGCAGGCTGTGCAATGGTGTATAACACTCTGAGGAATGGAACCTTTCAAGACTGACATATCATTTCACAGACCTGTGCTTTCACAAATTAATGCTTGACAAGCCTTCTTCTTTGGATCCCCCTTCTTCTTCCATCCCCCCCCGCATTCCTTGTGGCACAAACAGGAGACAGGATGAGTATAACTATTATTATCATTATGTACCTCTTTCTCTGTCTCTTTCAAAATGTCTACAGGATTTTTCACTCAGATCTCAACTCTAGCTGATGTGCAAGAAAACGTTATGGAATATCTCCATGTGCTTAGCCGACCCAAAGTCATTGATCAAGAGCATGATGTGGTGTGGACTGAAGCCTATGTTGACAGCACTGTAAGTGTGCAAGATACAATATTTCATGCAAACTTTTTTTCTTTTTTTGCAAAATTGCCAAAAAGAATTGCCAGTCTCATCCTGCAGTTAATCCTGTGTAGAGTTCCCTGGCCCTCTGCTTTCTTGAATCCAGCTTGTGCATGTACCACTAGATGAAGTTCTGTTTTCATCGTAGGCTGAATGAACTAATTTGAGTTGCAGCAGTTAATGGCAAGTCTTTTATTTGCAAACATGTAAGGTTTCATATATTACTGCCCATTGAGTAAAGCACCATTTTGCTCAACAAGCATATAAAGTATGAATATATGGGAGTAAGCATAAATCAGATCCTGCAAATAAGACTTGTGCAACTGCAGACAATATCAGTAGGCCAAATGATGAGATTCAAGCTCAGTGACTGACAAGAAAACTGGGTGGCCATCAATAGCTTCTAACCTCTGTGTTTTATCTAGATGCACTTAATGTATGCTGCATATTGTTTTCATAAAGGTTGCAATCAAATCTGGTAGAGAGATCTAGAAGAGAGATCTAATATAGTGGTGAGTTTTAATCCAAATTTAGGTCTTTACAGGGGAAGGCACCTCTGGTTAAATAACAAAAATCTCAAGGTGAGTTCTGAATCCAGATAGATATAAAACAAAAGCTGGTATGCTGAGAATTGCAATAGAACACTTTGCAAGAATGCTCTGGGAGTTTTTCGTATGTGAAGAAATACTTAAGAATGCAGGAATAATCTTTTAAAAGGAAGATGCCTTTCATGTTGGAGCTGAATAGGTGCCCTTTCTCATTTTAATGTTTGTATATTCTTAAGCATGACTGATAGAAAACATTAGAACCTTTTTTTTTCCAGTGATGATACAACATTTTCTGTTTGTTTTGTGTTTACATTTTTTTATGGTGAGTAGTAGACCATCATCATCATCTGTAGAGTTTCCTTTTGAAAACTACATTTCTAAATTACAGATTAGTTCAAATTGAGATTAGCTCAATCTCAATTTTAAAAGCAGTTCGTTTGTTTTGTAAAATCTCTCTCTTCCACAAAATCAAACTAGGTTCAGGTTCATGTGTTCGAGAAGTTTTATTGTGGCAATAATGTTCTGTCTACTTTTATTTACTGTGACCAATTGCCTGAACAAATTTAAACTGTTGAACTGTCTTGTGACAAATCTATAACATTCTATAGATGTTAATATGCTTCTTAGTTTTAATGGGAGTTGAACTGTAGAATTCTGATATTGTGTCTTTCTGTTGCAAATCTTTCTCTTTTTGGATTCTACCTCTTAGAAACTGAAGAGGTAACAAGTTAACTTCTTATAATGCTAATTTCCTGACCAGAAATCTTGTGTTTTGCCTTTGCTTTACATTTCTGGTGTGTTCATGCTTGAAAGAACTCCATGATCATGTGTCTAGGTTATTTAGATAGTTCTATACTGGCAGGATTTTTCAAAGATTCTTGGACAGACATTTGTGTGCTTTTTTGGTTGCCTAATAAGTATTACTATTATGTAGACTTTGGAATTTGTCATGCAGTCAACATGGCTATCTTGCATATATATGGCCTGCCTATAGGTTTAGTTAATGTTTGCTTGATGCATTTCTTGGGTGAAACTTCTAATGGTGGAAGTTTCTTCTGCCAGATTGAAATACTGCACTATTTGGGGCTGTTTGAGCCACTTTTTTGAGCAGTTCTACAAATATACAATGGAAGTTCCATGATATATTGTCTGAACTTTGTGCAAGTCTCTTTCTTTTGTAATGTAAGCCACATCTACTATTGCAGTAACATTTTTCATATATTCTTCAGCCATCTCCAAAACTGATTTCTTCAAGTAGCATTGGAATTATGATGAGCTCATTCCTCATCTGTCTTTCATTGCAACATTTGCTGTGGGCTTCGATAAGTGCTTACTACCTGAAATTTTGTCTGAAGCAGGAAAAGAGCTGATTATTTTCTTTTGATTGCATCCCTCATTTTCCCGTGATTTAAAACACAGAGATTGTTATTTTGTCTTTTGGAGATGGATGGTTAGTTATGTGAACTGACCGAAGCATATCAACAGTCTAGATTCTGACTATCATGTTAATAGAAGGTCAGATGGAACAGTGTGACTTCAGTATTAGGAAACTACCAATTCAACTGCTCCTAGATTTGTCCTTTAACCTGTTTTCATCCACTTTTTGTATTTTATTTCTCACTGAAAGAAACTGCAAGGTAATACCTTGTGTGTCAAACAGCATAGGAAATGATGTCTTCATATGCTCATTAACAAAGATATATGAGGGGGAAGCATTTTCAAATAACATCTTTACACATGCATTCTACTGCTAGTTTTAATAACATGTAATGGGTGTCATCTAAAAGATCACAGATGTATTATAGGGCTTTGTGAAAGACATCATTTCAGTGGCTGCACGATTCTCTACAGAAATAAGCAGTGGTGGAGCTTGGAGTGGGTGGGGGGTGGGAGGGGGTGTGGCTATGGTGCAAGGGGTGTGGCCACTGTGTGGGGGCATGGCTGCAGTGCGTGGGAGCGTGGCCGGGGCACATGAGGGCATGGCTACGGGCCGGGACACACCAAAAACATTGCTACCTGGGGCGAATCGCCCCCTGTGCCCCCATGTCCCTACTTGACTGGAAATAAGCCAAAAATAAGGCCTGTCCATAGGACTGCAGCCAAAGAAACTCAAATTTAGAATGGATTACACAGGAGTGTAAATCAAGTAACCCTCCAGATATTGTTGTAATGCATGTCCCAGCAACCCTAGTCAGCATAGGCAATGGTAAGAAGTTGCCATCCAGTAATAACTGGAAGGATGCATGATTTGCACCCATGTCTTATAGGTTCATATAAGGGGAATTTCATTTTTACATTTAGTATTATCCCCTTCTGTTGCTGATGAGTCTATACAGATGGACTTTGTGTGGTATTCTTACTGTGCTGGTCCATCATGTTTGGCTCATAACAAATACATCCAGGAATCCCAGTGCTGTAGAAAACAGATTGCATCCATAACATTTCTAGTGCAGGTTTGTTAGTAAAGGTTTCTTGGGTCTGCCGATTCATAATTCCTGTTCTGTCCATGGCACTTTTCTCTTAAACTGAGGTGCATGAAGTGTGACTTTGGAACCGCATCTGTCTCTTCCCAAGGCTATTTTTGTAGACCTTGATTCCCCACCCCCAGCTCTTGGTACCTGCTATTTTTCTGGCAGAAAAAGGGAGCCTTAAATAAGTTGCACACGCATATACACCCTATTTAACTTCTTGAAGAAGAAAGAAAAGACTTCTGCCCAATTTTCTTTTCCCATGTGGGACATTTTTGACCAGGATTTAAATGGTTGCCCATACCTGTGTTAAACCCTCATTTTCTCCTTGCTCATGCTCAACTTCTCAGACATTCACTTTTCCACAAAACCTCCATCTTTCTCTTTGGTCTGTTTTTCTCTCATTTTCTCCCCATTATCTTTTGTAATGTTCAAAGAAAACCATGTTGGTCTGTTATAGTGTTAAGAGAGCTAAAAGAATCCAATAGCACTTTTAAAACTAACTGGGAAAAATACATTTCTAGCATAAGCTTTGGTGGACCACTATCTACTGGATCACTGTACTTATGAAGGCTTAGGCTAGAAATACTTTTTTTAACATTCAGTCCCAAAGTGTTACTGAATTCCTTCATGTTTTAACCTCATCTGGTACTCTTCTAATACATCCTGTCTTTATCTCTGGTGTTATTTCTTCAGTCATATGTAATTTCTTTTCTATTAAACTGAGATTTAACGTTATTTTCTTAAATAAAATTTCTGCAGGTCAGATTTGTTCCCAAATTAAATATGTCATTTTTGGAATAAAAATTTTAACTTTAAAATTTGACTTGGGACAAAATTTATCTGTAGTGGTATATTATTTTCCAGTTGGCTAAATACATACACTACTGAAACATGTGAAATAGTGGTGTAAACACTTGGTTAGATGCCATGAAATAAAGATTGCTAATATAAAGCAGTTTGATGTTGAACACTGATGCTGATTGCAAAAAGTTTGCTGACTATTTGCACAATGTAGGGAATAGTCTCTACTAAAATTCACAGGACAGGATTCTTTCAACCCTAATCTTCATATAACCTGCCCTTTGGTAAATATTTCTGTTGCTGATTGGCTGGAATATGAGTAGCCTGTAAAAAGATCTGTGCATTAGGCAGTGGAAAAATTATTCACATATTGCACTGGCATCTTGTTTGTTGAGCCAGAAGGCAAATGTAACAGCTATATGTCTTACAGAAGTGAATTTGCAGCAAGTACATACCACTATATGAACAGAAAATGTCATCTTTTATTAGGGGAGAGATGGAAACTAAAATTAATGTTACATAAAAGAAAGTCTGGAGAAATTTCCGCATCTGATTAGTTTTCAAAAATTGCATCCAGCTAAAGTATTGCATCCAGCTAAATTGCATCCAGCTAAAGTCTTCCTTGATTTCAGTGCCCTCCATGTTGAGGTGAGAATTTCTACTTTCAACTCTATATAAGAGCCTGAATTTCAGATATGTGCATTTAAGATGCAGTCTACGTGTGTTAAAATTTGGTTTTAAGATTCATTCAAGAATGGTGCCATATTTGAAGATACTGTGACAGAAAATTAAGAAGAATGGGCTGAGTGCGTGCACATTTGTATGTCTGCAAATTCAAAATCACTGGATCATGACCAATACTCCAGCTCATTCTACCTTGACATCAGCAGAAACATATTATCTTTGTAATACAGCTTCAGGATGCTTTCAAACAGATTGCTACAGAATTAGTCATATTTTGATATTTGCAAAAGCTGAAGTGCAGAGATTAGTTTCAATAAAAGGGGAACTTCAGGGAGCATAAATTTATAATTTTGAGTGTGAAAAGTACCAAGCCAGGAGCCTCCACAACTCTTCAGTTAACTCATGAATGATTGGAAGTGGCATGCCGATGATATAATTTATTCTGCATTATACACACACAACTTAAATTAATGGTTCCAATGAGTTCAATTCACAGAAGTTGTCTTTTATGAATGTATTGCCTGCCCAAAGCCTGAAATTTTGGCTTATTTTTTTTAAAAAAATTAGAGATTTTATAATGTTAAATCAATTCATTATTCTTTAATACTATATGTAAAAGAATTGTGCTGAACAGCTTCTAGGAAGAAATCAAAGAAAATTTTCATTATCATTTTGCTAGATAGTATTCCCAAAGATCACACTGTGTTAATTGTGCTATTATCATAACTGGAGATAATTAGCATTTTTAGCACAATAAGAGGTGCCCAGGGTCTCTTATTTCTGGTGCATATTTTGGATTGCTCCACTGAGAAACCATTACAATATTTCACAGATAGTTGGGAATTATCTTTCATGATGCAACAAGGAAATATTAGCAATTGTGAATACACATTTCAGTAAATAACATTTATGACCAGGTGAGAGAAGAAAATATGTATCTGAGTCACTCATTTATGCAGGAAATAAGGGAATTTATTTTGTTTCTCTTCTCTGTGCATCTCACAGAATCAGACTAGCTTTAAACAGCATAGTTTGTGGTATCATTTTCTCCCAACATGTTGATCATTCCTTTTCAGAAACAGATGTCTTAACTGAACAGCTACTGTTTTTCTTACATTTTTCACTCTGTATAATCAGTTTACACACTGCAAAATTTTCTGTGTAGAGGACCTTTGTGAACGCTTGACTTCCTGAGAAGGAAGCAACGCATGACCTGGCATGCCCCTGGTTATAGGCACCACTTTCCAACAAGATTCAGAGAACAAACTGTTTCATTTGAACATTATATGTGTTATGCAAGAATGCTAAGAGAATATTTTAGAAATACTAGCATGCATTCTTTATATCTTTCTCCCTTCCCAACAATCCTGTTGCAAGATGTTATTCCATATTTTATTCTATATATCAAAATATTAAGTTCCACTGTCTTCTTGTTCAATAGATATTGCAAACCAATTACCATTAAAAAAATACACCTACTTCATCAGTAGGTCTCATAAGCTCTCTTACCATTTTTTTTTTCTGGCCTGAGAACTCTCTTTATAAGCTTCCAATAGAGCAAATGGTCCTCCAGCTGAAAGAGGATCATTATAACATCCAATGAGATAATTACGTTCGGCTCCTAATTAATTACTTAACTGCTCAATATGAATTGAGGCCTTCTATATATTTCAGCGGCTATATGTCCTTGTGAGCTGATATTGACAGATGTATTAGTGCAGTGGCTGAGATGAGTAGGTTTCCAAACCTTGCTTATGAAGGAAATTTGTTTTGTTGATCATGTCAGGCGTCAGTGGACATGTAATGAGAAGCCACAGTTAGTAGAGAAAAGATGGAGAAATTGTTCTGGATAGGAGAAGGAGCACACATGCATGGCGTCGTGTCCCATGTTTATGGACTGAAGGAAGCTGGTATTGCATTTGATCTGGTTAACAGAGGCTGACTAAGGCCCTTTCCTCACGGGGGGGGGTGAAACGGGGCCGCACACGCAGGGGCAGAGCTTACCTGCAAGTGGGTTGCTCTGTCCCTGTGGAGAGCGCGGATCCGCCGTTCTAAACGCCGCCGAATTTCGGCAGCACTCGGCAGCACCCAAAATGGCGGCCGGTGGCTTCTGGTGGCGCTCCGCCAATCAGGACAGCGTGCCAGCCGGAAGCCCGCCCCCGGGCAGATCTGCTGGGACGCGCTACCGTGTCTCTGCAGTTCTTCACCGGGGGCTGCCACGGGGCAGCGCGGGTGAGTTTTCTAAAAACCACTTTCAAAGGTGGTTTTTATAAAACTTGCAGCGCCACCCCCGCGGCTGCGCTAGAGCAGTTTGAGGTCTAGAGCCTCACTTTTTTAAAACTGCTCTAGCGCACCCCGCGGTGAAGAAGACCTCCAAGAGAGGTCGCCCTAGCGTGGGCAATATGCCCGTGTGGAAATGGCCTTAGATTTAATTGGAGTCCATGTTCCTTAATTCTTTCTCATACTTGAATTTCTGTTGACTAGTTAGGAGCTCTGCAGCATTAATAGTAAGCTAGATGGTTCTTGGAAATTGCAGCTGGTTGTGTTTGATGTGCTTATACACCCTTGTCCACACATTCACACAGTTTCCAAGAGAAATCTAGCTTCAGAATTGTAGGTATTGTTGTCAAATGTTTATAATCTATTTGGTTTCTTGTGGAATATTTACAAATGCAGAATTGCTAATGATTCTAATTGTAATATATGACAAAAGACCCAGTGTAGCAAATTTCAGGAGGTTATTATTCCTTGAGATGACAAGTGCAGACACTACTTGAGTGAACCAGAGATCAGTGTCATTAGCAGTGCTGTGGATGAGCATTTCTTTAAACAAGTAGATACCCAATCTTAGTGACATACCTCAGCTACTGGATAGTAATAACAGCAAGCATGTATGTGTCCTATCAGTGACACTATACAGACTCTTGTTGCTTCCACCTAGGTAAGAGAGCTGCTGAGCTGTTTGACTCAACAGAACCGCATATGGTTTCTTGAGAAAAAATGAGAGCATGAGAGAATAGAGACAAACTAATAGAAAAATGTAACTGTAATTGTTCCAATTAATGGTGCAATTTTCCATGGAATGATGTTTTAAGCAAATGCAACAAGATGAGTAAACTCATCTTGTATATCTAGATTTTCTCCTAGAATCTTTGACTCTTCAAACAAACTCCTTTACATTTGTTAAATTGCATGTTTACTTTTGTCCTAGGCTTAGGCCTGTAATGTATGCTGTTAGAGAATGTTTCAGTGATTATATTAGCTACAAGGTATTACATCACTGAACTAGCTGCTGGATGTTAAAACTGTTGGGTGGGTGGATGGGTGTAATTTCATGGCAGTATTTATTTTAATTAGTTAACCTTTGTTATGGTAGACATCACAATAGGAGCTGTTTGTAAAATAAAATGGCACAAAGACAAAGATGTTCAAATTATCAAAACAAAAGAGAGAAATCACCCACATGTAAAGAGGGCCATACTGAAAAGAAAAATCTATCTGGGCACAAGGATTGTGGCATGCCATCTGTATTATGTGGCACTGTGAAAACTGATTATGTTGGACCTCTTTCCCATAGCAGATGGATTCATTAAATTTAATAGCCTCTAGAGCTTTGAGAAACAGTGTTAAAAACATGTGGAACATGCTGTGACTCTTCACTTCTAGCCCCAGAGCCATTATAATTCTGGCACAGACAATAAATATTACAGTACTTTATTTCTATTGAAACAAGTGACTATTCTAATTATTTTTGTTTGCGTACAGGAACTTCAAAAATAACAAAGCTTCTAATTTTTAATTTATTTTTTTTTAGTGCATTACATTATCTTCAAAAACATTTTTGCGGATATTAAGGTCTCCAAGTTAGATTCAGTTGTACTCTGGTATTGAAGCTTGCCTGTTAACATTAGAAACTAAAAAGTAACCATGTGGATTAAGAAAATTAGCCACTTTACTTCTTGCAGTAGCAAGGAAATCAGGAAATATGCTGTTACCTTTTTTAAAAAAAATAATATCTAAAGCATGTAAAAATGTTACTTTTGAATCTGTATTGTTTCTTTCCTGGCACTGTAGGAGTGCAGAGTTTAGGGTTTTCATCACAGATGCATAAAGATAATCCAGACTTTGCATTTTAAATTACTATAGAATTTTCTAGTAAAACCAAGGTACAAACCAAGTTCAGCTGCACCCCTCTAACTGACAAAGTAGATCTGATTTGCACTTCTTCCTCAAGTAATAATTTGAGAAACATGCAAAATAATAAGAAATAGCTTGCAGATTTCTTGTTTTTTTTTCAACCACACCCGCACAACAGTGCTGTGCACATGTGAAGTCTTCCCATAGAAGTGCAAGCAAAAACTCTTGATCTGCAGATCATTGGGGTTGTTCTACTGACAAAACTGCTACCAAGCAATGAACTGATGTCAGAATCAGGAAACCAGCGGCAGCTGGATTTTAAGCTGCACAGAGGCTGTGGGATGGAGCATAGCCATTAACACATCTTGATCAGATGCATCCTACAAACACACACGCCTTATACAAGGGTTGTACTGAAAGTAATGCCTGTCAGGTCAAACTCCTTTATTAACAACATGAGACATATGCAGCAGCATACATGTGTAAAGTAACTCTTTGTCTACAATGGGGTACTATTTAAAATAGCCTTCACCAGTAGTGGTGCCTTTATGTCACCTTTGAACCCACTCATCAAATCCACTTTGGAAGAACTCTTTCAGGCATCTCCTGGTCCAATGTCTTATAGTGTCTTCCACATTGCCTACATCATTAAAATGTTGTCCCCAGAGGCTTTCCTTCATTTGATCAAAAAAAGTGAAAGTCTGAGGGTACCAGATTTGGGCTCTAAGGCAGATGGAACACTACTGGCCATCCCATTTGTTCAAGAATCTGTGAAATTACCGAAGAACGTGTGGTCGTGTATTATTGTGGTGTAACTGGATCGCGTTCAGCTGTTTCTGTGGTCTTTTCTTAATAGATGGCTTCTCAAAGTTTCTGGAGTGATGCAGTATAGCAGCCGCTGCTCATTGTTGCCCCACGCTCAAGGAAATTGTGCAAAATGGTTCCCTTGTTATCATAGAAGACATTCACCATAATCTTTTGTGCTGAGGACTGGTTTTTGAATTTCTTTGGTCTGGGGGAGGTGGAGTGCTGTTACCCTATAGCCTCATTCTTGGTCTCTGGGTCATACAGAGGTCTCACCGCCAGTGCAAACATTCCTGAAAATAGTACTATATGGGCTTCAAATGCTGCCAACGGTTCCAAACACAAGTGCAGTCTCTTCAAATCAACTGTTAATAAGGAATCCACCTGGCACACATTTTCCTCTGGATAATCTGCAAACAGCACTGTGACCACAGTCAAGTTCCTCGACAATCTTTTAGACAGTCATGTATGGTGGGCTTCCACTATGTGGTTTGACTTCAGTGGGCTTCGTCTTTATAAAACTTTTTCAGCCATCTTTAAACATTAATCATATCAGTTGTCACCTCACCGTACAAGTTTCTGAACCTTCTGTGCATGTTGGCAGCAGTACATCCTTCTTTGGTCAAGAATTGGATGACTGCTCTTTGTTTCTGCTTCATCTCCGTTGTTATGCAACACCTAGAAATACAGAAATTATGTCAGTCATGCAGTAAGAATTACTCTACCTGGTGGTGTAACAGCATCACATTTGAATGTATAGTTTCAGAGAAAATGGCACAGAGGCATTACTTTCATTACAACCCTACTTTGATAACATATGTTGAAAATCTATCAATAAACATTCAAGAGAGAGTTAAATGTAAATGTATCTTGAAATATACCAAAGCAGTCTTAATGTACAGCCTCTTAAATGAATTCTTGATCATGCAAGTCTCATAGCATTTAAAAAAAATCAATGTCATTTATTAACCACCTCCACATTTTATTAACTACCTCCAGGTATGATTTTTCTTTTCTTACTCCTACTGTATCTGCTGTTCTCTCATCACAACATTTGACACCTGGTTCATTTTGATCAACAGGTTCCAAATTTCTCCACTTTTTCTTCTCTTCCCACGCTACCAAGTTTTATAAAAAAGTGAGGGATGTTGAAGTTGTTCTAGTGAAATTAGCATGTTCTTTCAAAATGTATTTTGGCAGCTCCACTCTCAGTTCATTTCATTATCTCTAAGCCCTGGCATGAACTGACATTTTAAACACTGTCTTTGATTTAAAAAGAGCTAAATAAATTCAGAACACACAAATGGCTAGGTGAATGTTTTCGTACAGCAATGGTAATGGTGAACAGTCTAATACATCAAGCCCTTAAAATATTTCCAAAAATTATATTTATTTAAATTATTATGTGTATTAAACCTTTTCATATTAAACTCAGATTGCCCTGTAACCTAATTACTTTAGTCCTGGATTACTGGGTAATAACTTCCAAGGCAGTATTTGACAGTATATATTACAATGGTCCTCCTCTGATTTTGTTTGACTCTGTCTCCACTCTTTGGCTATTGTTTACTGTCTTTATAAATCGTATGCGACAAATTTAGTGGTCAAGTTTGCTCTACCAGAATATACCACTGGAGTATTCTTCAGTGCACAGACCTATACTTCTTTGCAGTACACACCTTTCGTTGGTGATATTGAAGGATAGCAAATTTGTCAACTAGTTGTTGACACCCAACTATTTTCTCTGAAATTATAAATTAGGCTTTAAAAATAATAATAAAAAAATCTTATCACATTTGCCCAGGAAATTTTCCGTGCCTATATACCCCAAACCTGAAAAGTAATAGGCAACAGAACTCTAAGTGAGGAAAAAAATGTTGCTGGATCTCTAAGGTGCAGTTAACAAACAAACATTTATTCAAAGCGCTTATTTTAAAAAGTAAATAATTTCAAAATTGTTCCTTGGATTCATTTTGTGATTTCTGGCATTTCCAATGTTTTTGCATATCTTTACAAAATTGGTATGTACTGAAAAAGAGCAAAGAGTATAATTTTCTTTGTCTGAGATCCTTCTGCAGTCTACACATATTTAGCTTGCAGCAAGAAAGATGGAAAATGGCCCAGAACAGATCATATATAAGCCATCTCTCTAAAGGATGGTAAGGAATTTTGTTAACTTCACACTTCTTAACAGAGTACACCATCTATTTCTCACAGAGTAAAGCTTGTAATCGATAAAATACGATCATCAGTTGATGCTGGTGACATTGCAGGTAATTGCACTTTTCTCAAATGAATGGGAAAATTATTGGAAAATACAGATGAAAAACTATAATTGAGACAGAGGCTGAATTCCGTAAGAAAAACTATGCAAGTCTTTTCCAGTGAATAGAACAATAAGCTGTGTCTGTGGTTGCTCTGCAGAGCAACAAATCCATTGCATTGTGTTTCTAAGGTATAGCTTATTTTGTCAGATCTGCCAGGTCATTGCTCTTGTGAACAAGGTTATAGGTGGAAATGCACACAAAAAGAGAGAGTGGGACTTATTACTGAGTAAACATAAGAAAGTTTGATCTTCATAGTATTTGACTAGTTTTTTCTAATGCTAGATGCTAGGTTTTATTTTGAGTTATTGCTACATTTGTTGTTCTGGTCTGATGCTTATGAAATTGTCATCAAGATACATAACTGTGTGAAATATTTATATGCACAAAGAAAGCAGAAATTGCTATGCTCCTTCTGTCAGGGGGGTGACAGAAAGAGCATAGATGAGTGATAAGAGTAAACCGGCTTTGTATCTGTGCCACCCCCAATGATCATCTTAGGCACTCTTGTGACCCTCATCTCCTGTTGTATTGGTTGAACACCCTAGACCCTCTTGGATGAATGAGTTTTTACTGAAGATTGATATTTAGTTTCCCATCTGGCAGATACAGTTTCATACAGAAAATCAAAATCATCTCCCACCTGCTGTGGAATCAAACTAGTGTTCATTTCTCTTTCCCTCCTTTGCCTTTCCTTCTCCCAGTTTCCTCTCTTTCTCTCTCCCCATTTCCCAGTTATTGCTGCCCATCCAAAGCCTGTTAGAAACAAAATTCTACTGCTTCCCCCAGCTATAAGGAATCTTGGGATTTGCAGGTTACGGAGGGGTATTTAGAATTCTTAGTCTGAGAGCTCCATCACCTCACCAAACTACAAAAACCCAGGATGCCACAGGATGGAACATGGTAGTTAAAGCTAGTGCTATGATTGTGTATTGTGCACAAGGGCCCTCAGTCTGCTTCTTGGCCTTCCATTCTAACATTCTGTCCATGGGTCTGAACTGTATCTGGAGAACTGCAATGATGGCAGTGTTAAAATATCGAAGCATTCATATGCAGAACCATTCATTTTGCTGTTTCTTGAATGTACACGTTCATTTTTAAAATTGCTAGCCCCATACAGTTGCGTCAAACTGTTACTCTCGTGTTTTAAATGTGTATGTGTGTGTTACTAAGTTCAAAGAAATTCCTTTGTCATATCTGGATATTCCCATACAAAAGTGAGAAAAGGTAGTCAGATCTTATGCTCACCTTCTCATCAATCATCATAAATGCCTCATTTAAAAATAATTAGAGTCGGCGGTAATTAAAATTAAACTGTCTGCCTCAGAATCGTCTTTGTAGAACAGCCATTAAGAGCTAACAGCAAGGATACTGGCTAGAAAAGAAGCCAAAGCTAGGCTGTGTCATTCATTTTGGAACACTGTTCTTTTTCTAAATACACATTGCATTTCAGAGAGACCAGATATAATGCACTGTTGACCCAAAATAACTATAAAGTGACATTTGCAATACTAGTCCTTTACAATTCTTTGTTTACATATATGCATGTCATTTTCCTCCCTCTTTCTCCTTGCATATTCATATTCAGCAACTCGCAATGAAATCTTCTTCTTCTCTCTTGTGAATCATCTCTGCCATTTACATTTTAAAACAATTTTGAAGATTTTTCTAAGACGAGATGACAGACAGGGAAGGAATTATTCCCAAAATCTTTTTCTAAAATCTAAAATCTTGCCTAAGGATTCTAATATATTTTTCCAGATGTGCATTTATGAAAGTTGATTTTTCTCTTTTACTTGATTTGGAAAGGAATACTGATATTTTCCTACAAAATCAGCCCCTTTTCTACAAATCAATTCATTAACACTTGTGTAGCTAGGGGAATTTCACCAAAGGTTGCTTGTCACTCAGGCAGTACCTGCTGAAATTTCCTTTTTTACACAAACAAAAGGACAGGCATTTTGTCTCTTATTTCATCTAGCAACACTGATTAGCACTCTTATTTGTAACTTGAGTTTTGGATTACAGTAGAGTCTCGGTTATCCGACATCCGGTTATCCGACCTTCCAGATTATCCAGTGTCGCGGCTGCTTGGGGGTATGGCTGTAGGCATTTCCACGCCCCCAGACATGCCCAGACATGCCCAGACACGACTCCAGACACACACGCCAGACACACCCCCAAACATGGCAGCTGCCATGGGCTCCAGCTTATCTGACATTTCGGTTATCTGACTCTCAGCCTGCCCGTTTAGTCGGATAACTGAGACTCTACTGTAGTTATCTCTCCTCCATTCCCACAATATCCCATTAGAGAATTACTGTTTTGTTTTTTCTAGTCCAAATTTATTCTGCAGATTTATTCTGCTTGTGATCCAGTAAGTCATTCAGAAGTTCCTTTCCTTCCTCCTCCTCCTCCTCCTCTTCCTCCTCTTCTTCTTCTCCTTCTTCTTCTTCTTCTTCACTACAATTCCCCTAAATTTGCCAACCACCATGGCCACTTTGCTACAATAGATTCAGTCATTCTACTCTAGTCATCACTAGCAATTGGATTTAAGACTCCAATTACATTTTACAGTGAGGAAAAAGGAAAAAACAGCTGTAAAATCCAAATGAATTTTTTTCCCAATGGAAAATTGTAAATTTCTACACAAGATACTAGATATATAAATGAACAATCAAACTGATTAGTAAGCATCACTCTTTTACAGTGGGAAAAATCAAAGTGAATAAAGTTTCAAAAATATCAGTTGGTATATGTGAGGATATTTTGACAAAATTATCCTTGTATAACTCAGTTTCTTTACAAACAATAGCAAATTGCTTTGACTGTATCTATATCTGTTGCAAAAGTGATATACTGGGTCATCTTGACTCCAAAATCTTTTTCTTTAAGTCCTTTCTCTATACCACTCCACTGGACATTTCATGCATTGAACTCTTGTGAATTTAAAGCCGGCGGGGGGGGGTAATTGTTCCCCAGTGTTAAATTTAAGTGTCACAGCTACAAATTCTTAGGCTAAAGTGGAAGCTCTAGTCAATTGGGTGAAACTATTGTTAACATTTATAAAGGTAAAACTATTCCATTGGAATGAGAAGCCTTGTTAAATGTAGCAATGCAGATGTTCATTTTTGGATTGTGAAGCCTCATTTTAAATCTCTTCAATAAAGCTGTTTGGCTCAGCCAGCTACTTATTTGGGCTTTATGACATCTTTCTCTGGCAAAAGTGATGCAAGCATATTTGATGGCTACCATGGTAAAAGCCTCCTGAACTATTGTGCTCGTTGTGCTTTATTTCAGGGTGAATTAAAATCTTATGGGTCACTTTTGTTTAAAGTAGAGGTGTCTGTCTTCATTTCTTTCATTCATACAATGCAAGATCTAAATAAAAATAAAAATAAAGTAATAGTATAAAATCTATATCCCTACTGCAAAAGTTACAACATGCTTTCACATTTTGTTTTGGATGATTTCTCTCTTTTCAGGACTTTGTGTGAAAATTCTGTTTGCCCAAATAACATTGTCTTTGAAAAGTTTTTGCATAAAAAAACTCTATTTTGTTTAAAAAATATCTTTTACACAAAAATGTAAGGTTTGAGGGGGCAAAACCCAAAGAAATTGAAAACCCAAAAATATTTTGGTCTTCCACTTCTGTTCAAATTTAAGAAGTCTGTTCATGTCAAAAATTGAATAGGAAAATGTGTGGGGTTTTTTACATTTCTATTTTGAAGTAAAATGTTTGGTGTATTATTCTTATTATTGTTATTATAGTCATAATCTTTAAAAAGTGTTTAGTTTTCTTTTTCCCAGTTTAAAAAGAAAAGGAAAGGAAAGAAATCATTGCTAATTAAAGTAGATTTAGATTGTGGAATATATTCCACAAAAATGTAATATTTAATATTATAGTGCACTTTTCTAGACAGAGAATGATAACAGCCTTGGGTTGCATTATTAGGTAATAGAAATGTTCCTCTGAGGGCAATATCTGAAGTCTTTTATCTAACATGGGAAGGGAAACAGATTTCAGCAATGTGTAAAATAGATGTTTAACTTTTGCGTCCAGGCTTTCTAGTGGCACCTAGTGTAAGTGAAAAAACTATTCAATTTGTTTTAATATAATCTTTATTAATTTGGTAATTAAAAAACCAACACACAATAAAACAGAAAAAAATCACAAAAACATTCAAAGAACCAAAAAGAAAAAAAGATATACACAAAGTAAAAACTAAATACATATATTCAATATATAGTGCAAACAGTAAACACTACCGAATAGATAAAGAGATTACAAAGATATAAGGAAAAAGAAATATTACTTGACACCCCCCATCTATTATACCAGCCTACAAATATAGATACAGACTACATAAATACATATATAGATTTATTAAAATGACTTCCCATTCTTCTTCTGCTCTAAGTTCCACAGCTAATTCTATTCCATTATTTCCTTCCATATATCCTCGGTTGTATTCTGTTGTCTACCCACAATAAACCTATCCTATTTTACATATCAAATCCTGTAATTGCTAAATCTCCATTTTTACTCCTTACATGATGTGTGAAAGGTTTCCAGGTCTTCACATATGAGTCTGTTGCTTTTCCTTTCAATAAATTTGTAAGCTTATCCATCTCTGCCAATTCTATGAGTTTATTAATCCATTCACTTAGTTTAGGTATCTTATTCTTCTTCCAATATTTTGTATATGTAATTCTTGCTGCTGTTATCATGTATCTTATCAAATTCCTATGCTTTCTTTCTTGCAAGGCATTCCATTAATTTTCTTTTCAGACATCACAGTTTCAGGCCTTTTCCACACAGGCTTAAAGAAATGGTGCAGAGTGTCCTCCAAAGAGGACGTCTACACCTGGGAGCGAACTGAGTCGGACCTACTTTGTGTAGTTCCGCAACTCAGCCCACTCCCGAATGACCCAAAGTGGTCGTTCAGTGTGCTTTTGAAAGACCGCTTGAAACAGGTCTTTCAAAAGCACGGAGCGCGCCACTCCGTGGCCACGCTCCGGTGCAGATTTGCAGGCTTGCACCAGTGTGAGCCTGCAGATCTGCCGGGGGTGGGCTTTAGGCTGATAAGCTTCACCAGTTGGCGGAGAGCCTCCACCAACCAGAAGCCGCATTTTCATCCCTGGAACAGTGTGGAGCACGGCCATGCACTGCTCCAGACCAGCCTGGACCCGCAGGTGGAGCACAAAGATCCGATGATCTTGCCCCGTGCGAAAAAGGCCTCGCACGTTTAATTTCTAGCAATTTCCTACTTTAAATGTTCTTCATAGGGTTATAGAATTTGAAAGTACCTTGGATGTAGTCCAACCCTGTTCAGAGGAGAAAGTACTATGGTATAGCAAGTCAGCATAGCTATAGCATGCTTGACAGATGGCTCTCCAGCTACAGGAGTGGCACAGTAGTTAAATGCCGGTACTGAAACAAGGTTATGAGTTCAATCCTGCCAGGCTCCAAGTTGACTCGGCCTTCCAATTTTCTGCAGGTTGGTAAAATGAGTACCCAGCTTGTTGGGCGCAATTAGCTAACACATTGTAAACCACTTTGCGACCACTTAGCTGATAAACAGTATAGAAATACCCATGCTATTGCTGTTGCTACTACTTTAAATATATCTAAGCAAAGGAAAGCCTCCCCATTCCTCATTCAGATGAATACAATAAAAATGTTATTTAGTACTTTCTGGTGTCACTGGGATGCATATTGAAACAATGACAAATTCATAAGAAAAGGATCTCTAAGTTCTAGAATGTTTTCCTTAATGTTGGGAGCACAGGTTAATACTCTATAGAAAGAAGGGGTGGGATTTATAAGAAGTGTCTTTGATATGGGAATGAGAAATGATCATGCTTAATCATGGTTGAGGGTTCTAGAGGAGGCTGGATTGTTCATTTTATTACTGGGGTATGATGGCACATGTGTTGTGTAAAGGCAAGCTTAGGCCATTTCCACACTACCCTGTTATAGTGGTATTGTTCCACTTCAACATCCTGTGGAATTCTGGGGTTTGTAGTTTACCGAGGCCAAAGAGCTGTCTGGCTGAGAATTCTAAATGCCCCTCCCCAAGATTCCATAGGATGTTGAAAGTGGAATAATAGCGCTATAACAGAGTAGTGTGGAAAGGCCTTCAGACACTATTCAGCTTTTGGCTGACCATAAAGACCCAGCAACATATTTAAGCTGGTCATCTAGGGGGTGAATTATGTTCCACCTTACCCAACCACACATCAGCAGTAGGATTGCTCCCTGGCTCAATCCCAAGTAGGCCAATCACTAGTTACAGGGTATATGGATGGGTATCATTCAGTTATTGGTGTGTAGCTGAAAAAGAAGGAACACCTTTGGCCCTTGGACAAGGACAAACATTGCTGCTTGTGCAACAGTAGCCAACCAGGTCCCTTGGCTCAGGGGACAAGGTGGACAGCTTCCAATGCAGCCATTTGCAGTAAGGCTGAAGCATTGTGCAAGGAGGCATAGCCTCCTTGTTCAGAACTCAGAAAGGCTGGTGTCACTGGAGGTTATACCAGGATAAATCACTAACAGGATTCTGGCCTATGCTTCTTTTCCTGGAGCTTCAGATTTCAATTAGGGTTTGGGTTTTTTTTTTCAGCTTTAGAGTCAGAATGGCATAGGGGTTTGAGCACTGAACTACGATTCTGGAGACTAGGGTTTAAATCCCCACTTAGCCATGGAAACCCGCTGGGTGACTGACTCTCTCAGCTTCAGAGGAAAGTAAAGGCAAACCCTCTCTGAATTAATGTTGCCAGAACAACCCTGTGATAGGTTTGCCTTAGGGTCACCATAAGACAGAAACAACTTGAGCACACACAACAGTGGCAAACAGATTGGTACCTATTCAGCTTCTTAGCATTTAAAACCCATAATTTCCTTATTCAGCTAAGTGTCACCAATCTTATATTTCTGTTTTTCTGGTAGAGCCTTTTTTTTTTTTTTTTTTGGTAAATGATTTACATTCATGAGATTTTTTCTGTTGGTTTTGGTCTAGTGTTCCAGCCTGTAAAGATAGTGTTATATTTATAAAAACTGAACAATTGTGAAAGCTTTTTTTTAGTATTTTTTAAACACTGTAAAATATTTTATTGTACTTCATGGGTATCATATTTATATATGGAATTAAGATTTCACTGAATTTTATATTAAACATGTTTCTAGAATACAGAATAGAATATATGGAGATTATTTTTCAATATTTAGAAGATCATAGCTTCTGGTGTTAATTTTGGCTTATGTGGTATTATTTTCCTTTGCCTTCATTAACGTAGCTCTTGTGTCTCCCTTGCTTTAATAAACTTAAAAAATTATATTTCAAAATAGAAATTTTGATATTTGATCCCAGATTTTCTGTACAGCTCTTTTTCATAGCAACTGTGTTACTTCCTACTGCAGAGATACTTAAGTAATGGAATTTGAATTGAAAAATAAATCTCATAATACAGTTTTGGTTAGAAAATATGTTAAATACTTTAAATATTTCATACAAAATAATATCCCAAGAGTCAAACGGGGGGATAAATTCTATAAATAAATCATAAATAATAACTTTTGTATTGTTAAAATAGTCACATTTAATAACCTTCTGTGAAATCAATAATGGAAAAACAATACTATTTTTGTGAACGAGTGCTTTAAAAGTTCTACAGTTGATAAACCAGTCACTCTATTATATGAGTCCTCTAACCTTTTACAAGACTGTTGGTAATATCAGGTGATTGGGATGAGAACATTATATGGAACTTAATGTGGAACTGTTTCTCTGAAGTTTCCGAACAAATGCAAGCTGTTGTGTTGTGGTTTGTTGCCATGAGATATATGCTATAAATATAATAGATTATAGAACATGGTTAGAAAAGGTTGGCAACATAAGTCCAAACATGATGAGAACAGTTTTACTGAAAGAATCGGTTGTTATACCTTGTTATATGTGAAAGACATGGTTTCCTAAGGCCGAGAGGTAGTAATGGGAAGTATGGAGATGAAAAACTATCCTGTGTTCTCCCGTAAACCATATCTATGCAATGAAAGTAATTATCAGTGATTCCTCAAAAGATTTTCTCATTACTTCCTGTTACTTGGCAGGAAATAACATGTACTTCTGTGCCAGGTAGCAGCTTTGGCACAAACAAATATCGTTTGAACAAATGTGTCATGAACACAGATCTGTTTATGTAGTTGATTTTTCCCTTCATCTCTTGACCTTGTAGTTTCATCCCTATACATCTCCACCATGGGCTGGAGAGGTGTTCTCCAACCCTTTAGCTCATATTTTGAAGGTGTCAATGTCAGGATGAAGGCTAAGTAGACACAGAGGCAGGAGCTGAGTTTTATGGCTTTTAAGTGGTAAATAAATCAAGCAGTTACTTCACCCAAACAATCAAGTCCCAGAGGCAGCAAACTCAGGCAGCAGGGTCAGCCAGGAACAGAGAGCACAGGATGCAGTTTCGTGGTTGGAAGACAGTTGTTGCCCCATGCCCAACCCTCACAGCATCTGCCTTAAATACTCAGTTTTTAGCCCAGCCAAAGCTGATCAAATGTCCGTTGGCTCTGCTCACAGCTGGAGCCTCTCAAGCCTTCAGGGCCAGTTCATCAGGCGCTTCTCCCACAGCCACTGAGACCTCCGGACCACCCCCTTCTCCAATCGCCTCTGGAGAAATGTGGGGGGAGGGTCTACCGCAAATGCCAGGCTGGAGTCGGAAACACCAGCCTCTGCCAAGTCAGAAACACCAGCCTCTGCCTCTGGAGCACAAACATCTGCCACAGGTACTGGCTCAGGGTCCATGCCAGGGACAGCTGTGGGGTTGCTGGCAGACTCCTCCCTCGACTCTGAAGGAGCCCCCTCTCCCGAAGACCCCTCCAAAGGATCCTCCCCCAGCCGAGAGTCTGACTCACAATTGGAGTCCAAGTCTGAATCAGCAGCAAGATCAGCCTGGCTCATGACATCAGGTGTGGGAGGGTCTACAGAGTTCTTCTTTGCCCAACTCAAGCTGGTCTGCTGGCAGGGGCCTAAAATCCTAGTGTTAATCTTGATTGGAGTAGATTCATTGAATCACTGAGATTTATCTACATGTTGACTTAAAAGTCAACAGTTGACTGAATGGATCTACTCTAGCTACAACTAGTCAATAGGATGCCAGCCAGGATGTGTTAACTGGGTCCAACAGCCATGAGGTTTCTGGAATCTAGATGTAAATTTGCACTTGTTTCATTCTTACATGTCTAAATGAAAAACTTCAAAAGGTTTCTCTCTGGCAGGTGTATTTACAAAGTGTTTTGAATTTTTTACCCACAGTTTTGGCATTTTGAGATTTTCTTTTAAACAGCTTTCTGTAAAACTCATATACCCACAGTAGTATATACTTCTCAATATACATATAAGGGACTGAGTTTCAGAAGCTCCATGTGCGATTGGGCCTGTGTAACACTATGTAACAATAACAGGGAAAGCCAACATGGGCTAATGGTTTGATTGTCGGACTATGGCCCTAGAGACCAGGGTTTGATTCCCTGCTTGGCCATGGAAACCCACTGGGTGATCTTCAGCACATCACACACTCTCAACCCCCAGACAACCCCATAATAGGTTTGCCTTAGGGTCATCATAAGTCAGCAATGACTTGAAAGTACACAACAACGACAACAACGACACAAGAACAGGATGTTAAGATACAGCACTTTTTATAATTTAAGAATTGTAGATATATTTTTATTTTTTTAAAAGATGCAATCCACATTTTTTTAATTTTTTTTTACAGTATAGTATATTTATTTAATGCATAGACCAAGGACTATTTGCATACAAAGTATTAAAGTGCAGTACAATACAATAAAAAATGTTAGTGTAAAATAATATAAAATACATATAGAAACAGCATAGCAAAAATACTTCTTATATTAAGCTACATAATAGCATGTGTGAGAGAAATTTAAAATTTAGTTTAGTTAAAACATAGACAATAAAACTATAATTAAGTGAGCGCATCTCCAGAACAATCAACCGTGATATCGGCAACATATCTGGCCTGAATTTTTATAGCTGCCAGAGTGAAAATAGAGACCTTACAAGTTACCGTGGAGTCAATATCAGCAAGGAGATAAAAAATCTTTTCTAAAACAGTATTAGATTCCAAATGAGGCAAGACAGATCCCAAAAATTTGGCTCTTGGATCAAAATATAGTGGACAAGAGAAGAAATAGTGAGGCAGATCCTCTATTTCAGGGTAATCCACATATTATAAAATAAAAGCATTGAAACATTAACAAATTATAATGAAATGCAATGTACATGCCAGAAGGATTGGAAAATTGGGAATTAATTATAATGTGCTTTGTCTATAATGAAATTATGCAGTGTGATACAATACCAACAGTCATCACTTATAAAGTGATGGAAGTGAATAACCAGAAATAAATTAGCCTCTGTGGTTTAAGCAAATAAACCATAGAAGCGGAGCCAATTTGGGCCATTGCTATATTGTAATTATCTAATATTTTCCAATAGTGAAGAATGAGTCTGTGCTGAAGTGTCTTGTAAGTTTCTTTATTATTTCCCAGTGCTGAAAACGTTCATTTCTGCATGTTTTCCCTTAAATATTTGTCTTCTTGTAATTTACTTGGGCCACAGTCCTAAGAATACTTCCT
Organism: Iguana delicatissima; assembly: GCA_948472985.1. NCBI lineage: Eukaryota > Metazoa > Chordata > Lepidosauria > Squamata > Iguanidae > Iguana > Iguana delicatissima. The sequence continues at coordinate 216,290 of CAOKZL010000156.1, read as the reverse complement.
GGTAAGGCGTACTGATCTCTGGAATACTTCCAAATGGACCTTGTTTAGGTTCAGTTGTATAAGACTGTTTTTAAAATTGAATAAGAAGGATCCAAGAAATAGAAAGGGGTCAAAACTGAATTATATTATCTGTACTACAGAATGTCCTATACATAAGATGATAAATGTGAATCATATATTTTGGAAAGCTGGAGTTAAAAAAATGCTGGCACAGAAAAGAGAAACAGATGACATGTAATATTTTAGGCTTGAGCAGAAGCATAGAAATAATATAATTTCCACTATATGCAAGAAAAAGAGCTGCTACATTATGCTTTTGAGGATTAACAGAAAGCTCATGTTGTCTTTCCCTTTCTTTTTTAAACACTTATCTTGGTAGGATTTAGGGAAACTGCAGGAATCAATAGTACCCATTGGATTTTACAGAGATAAGCACTTTTTATGGATAGACCTATAAGTCTTGCTTTTACTGCTGGGAAAATTGTTTGCTGCCCATGGCCTTTCCAAGTGAAAACTGTCAGTTGAAGCAGCACAAGTAATTTCAATTAAATGCTTACTAGGTCTAACAATGAGTTGCTGGTGCTTTGGCCAAACAACTTCTAGCTAGTTTCAGAGTAAAGAATTATTGCACAAGACCTCTTGGGGGTGTGAATCTTATTTAAAAATTAAAAAGGGGGATATAATTCTTCACTTAATTCATTCTCACATGCAAGAATGAATAATGTCAAATGTTTTCTTACTGGCAGATGAAATTATAAGACTTTGGGCACTTTTTATGATTCTTTTCATTTAGGGACTTTATGAAAAAAATAGTTTGTGCAAAACATTAGATTTTTGCACAAACTCCTAAAAATGTTTTTTAAAAAAAACCCTCACAGCAGGTGACTATTTTAAAATGAGTTGTCTCAATATGTTGAGACACCATTTCTCTTCAAGAATAAAAAGATTTTTGGGTATTTCTTGCATCTGTACCAGAAAGTTGCTTTGGCATACATAGGGGTCCAAAACAAGAGAACATGGTTGTGACACCTTGCAGATTTTGGAGGAACAGTGGCAAAGTGATTATCATTATAAACTATACTGGGCCCTCAGAAATGTTGATTTGATCCATGATTTGTCTTCTGATACATAAAAGCAACCCTCTCATATCTATATTGATCAAATTGTCTATTATAATCAGCAGATTTGGTTAATCCCACATGAAAATTGACATATAATGTTTACAGTATTTTGAAGTAAAGTAGATTTTAAAATGTGTAGGATGAACTAAACCATTGGGATAAACGTGTAAGGACCAGTGAAGACTTGGTGGAGGAAACCATACAAGTGTTATCTCAGTGAATTTTAAAAAACATCATTTTTTTGGCTGTCAGCATAATCAAGAAATGTGTTAGCAAACAGAATTGGCATACGTGCTTCGTCAGATTCAATGCTAGTTTTTCTCCATCTTTAGTATATATTCTGTGGCCATAATACCATGGTAAACTCCCATTGGTTCCTGTTGTTTCTGCTGGAATTGATGGCCTTTTCCCTATACCCGCCTGTGTACCTTGAAAACCTGGGCTGGCCAGGTGGGAAGCTTTCTGGAGCTGGCTTTTTTGTACCAAAAGAAGCTCTGCTGTAGGAGGAAGGGAAGAAACCCCACAATTCCAGTAGTATTGGATACAGAAATACATTGTTTTCATAATACTTTACCCAGTGCCTTTCCATAATGCATGCTCAGCTCCACTAAATAAATATAATAGTCAAGATCCTGCATCCGAGGCTGGGATATGTAACTTTATGTAACTTTTTGATGACAGATCTAAATTTCTGACACAATAATGGGGCCATACTAGTGAACTGTAACAGTGCACAATAACATATCATGCAAGATGTCCAATTACACAGGAGGGGCTCCCATTGTGCAACAGGACCTGTGCACTGGGAAATACTGCACATCAGGACACTTGTGCATTGAGACACGTGGCATAATAGGACATACTGCCCAGTGGGATACATTACATATCAAGAAACGCCATGCATCAAGACAGTCATGCAAGAGCCGCAGGGCTGGCTCTGCTTGCAACCATGATCTTGATAATATTTCTCAGTTCTCCTCCTGAGAATCTGAATATTGCTCAATAGTGCATTTCAATTTTACATAATTTTAAGTCAGTTTATGGTGACCTAAATTACAAGAGGATGCCAGCCAGTGTTATCTCCTCTATAGCTTACTTCAGCTGGAACTATGAAATGTAATCATTTTACTATATCAAGTACTGTATCTAGTAATGAATACATGTGAGAAGCGTATGGGGAGAAAGGGTTACAGTCAGCCTGCAGTTTTAGGTTATGATATGGCCAAAATTAACCATGTCTAATGTGCAGTGATTTCAACAGATCGATACTTTCTTAACTTGTTGTACTGAAGGACCTATTTAACTTACTTGGTGTTTCCAGTGAGGTATTAGTGTTTATCTTCAGTGGGTTAAATTTTTATTTATAGGTGTGGGCACACTAAAAGACATCTTATAAAAAGCTCAGATTCTATCGTTCATGCAATGCAGCTCTGAAATAACACTTTCCATTGTGAAAATAGGATGCTGGTGTTATATCATATATATTGGTACTTGTATGCAGCTCACACATGTTTAAATATGCTCCTACAATGATGATGGAGTAATTTAAAAGGTTCATTGAATAAAATGAACCTAAATAAAAACATTGATTTTACAGCTTAGACGTGAAGCTCCCTAATTCAAGTGAGATACCATATCTTTCGTCAAAATCATCCCTTTCTTCTTGTATTGTAGTGTTATAACCGATTTAGCAGAGAAGTTGTCCTTTAGTTCCTGTTGTACAGCAGATTGAATAAACTGGAACTGTTTCTCCTAATAAACTGATAAAGCAGCTAAACTCACCTTACTATATCACATCAATTATATAATGATGGCTTGTTCTATTCTGTTCTTGTTTTTCCCCCTAGCTTCCTCAGGCTCAAAAGGTAAACCATTTTCTGATGAATTCTTATCCAAAATAATATTCACCAACTCTTCATACTTCCACAGTGTCATGAATATGGTGCAATGGTGATCAGTGAAATACGTTACAATGTCACAGCTGTAATGAACTGGAGAGCATGACATTGCTTAAATCAAAGCAAGGGATTGTGTGAAGCCAAGTCGCCCACTGAGTTAAAATTCAGTTACACAATGTGAGACCTATTTGAACAAACTGGAGAAGACTTAGCCTGCTACTTTGTACAATAAAGGATCCATTTTGTTATTACTTTGAAAATAACAGGAAACCATTCAATGGACATGGCAGTTACAAAAAGGCCATCCCTAGATTTGCTTTCCCTACAGAGGAATAATGAAACTCATGGTATGGCTTTATTCTCTCACTGGTCCCTATTGTACTGACTTACCAAAAGCCTCTCAGCGCATCTAACATACATTTTGTCAAAAAAAAAAAAAGGTTTCCATGCAATGTGCTGTTGTTCTTGTACAGCTTCTGCTTTGTTATGGTATGAGCCAGAGCTACCCACTGCATTTCATGATATCACAGATGATATTTGTGGCAGCTGCAATGTTCACTTGATGCCTACTGCATCATTCTTGTATAACTCACAAATATAACTGGGGTAGAATTCTGACACTATTATATAATTAGAGGTTCAGTTTTATTGATTCAGAGAACTCCTGTCTGATCACATAAGAATGGTATTTTCACCTTTCATACCTTCTTTCCTCCGTTGTTCCTTGTGGAACAGACTTAAGTTCAAAAACCTGAGAGCCACCGCTTTATTTCTTATTTTTCAGCAGAGCCTCCCAATTCATCTCATCCATGCAATTGCATAACTTGTTCCGTGTCCATGAAAGGGATGTATTACCCATGGACAGAATTACAACTGAAACACTATGTAACTCAAACTTAATATTCCCCTCCTTTTGGGTGTGAGGGTTGGGGGTGGGCTCCACATTTGATTATAGAAGCATCATGGAATGGAGAGTGTTTAAACTTTTCTGTGCTGCCTGTTTTTCTAGTCAAATAGTCCAGTGATTACTTTTCTCCCTGGTGGGGGAAATACACATTTATCCACTACCTTTTGTGGTGCAGATCATAAGGAAGCCAGAGGAGGCAGTTTTAATCAGAAGAATACCTTGGAGGAAAGGATTCAGCACTCCTTCAAGGTGCAGTTGCTCTGATCAAACATTTGGAGTAAAAAGTAAATCTATCTGTTCCTGTATTTTCCTCTCAATATTGCGTAAAGGTTGGCTCCAGCTCTCAGTCAGTTTGTAATTCAGAAAACCTAATTGCAAACATAGGATCATAATGATGCCCTCTTACTATTTTTCATATGCCTGTGAAAAGTTCCTAAATCAGTGAATGGGACAGTTCTACAGCTAGGTCATGAGCCCAGCAGAGGAATGTGCTTCACCCTATCCTTTCAGAATAAGATTCCCTCTCCTACCTTCTCTACAAATTGCCAGTTATCAAGGTCCTTAAATTTTGAAATGTAATATTCAGGGAAGTGACTTTATAGCTGTGTAGTCCTCCCAGCAAAAACCAGAATAGATATAGCAAAGTGCTTACACAATGTATCCATAATCTCAAGAATATAAAATATTAGTATGGAGATATGTAAGGCTGTGATCTCTCACTCTTTTACAAAAAAATGATCACCAATGACCACCGTGGGATTTAACTTTTCAATAATTTGAATAGGATTGTACACCTCTGTACATTTTTAAAAAAATCCAAAGTATGTTTGTAAATCCTAATAGCTTTATGTAGCAAAAAATGTGGTTGTATTGTATAAATTGGGCTGCATGATACCTCAATATTTTGAAGGATTTTTGGTTAAACTCTCACACTGAGTTAATTGATCCTTCCATGAAGAGTGATTATGTACTTGGAGAGGGGAGATCTTTCTCCTTGAGCTGTTTATAATGTTTAGAACATTTGCTGGGAGCAGTATAGAATCTGCTGCAATGATCCATCTTTTCTAAGTGGATTTATTCTTCATGGGATGAACAACTAAACAGGAATTGTTCTTAATAAAAACCTCTAATTGTGAAAAGTACAGGGTCAATGGATTGGCCTGAATATGAATTAAGATAACACATAGGTAAGTCTAGGTTTAATATAATCTCCTCTGACTTTGATAGAATGGCTCATATACTGCAGCAATAAAATGCCTATGGAGGTATCTGGACCACACATTTATATCAGTTTCATACCACATTTGTCATGGCTGAATCAAAAGGAATTCTGGGATTTGTAGTTGATGAGGTACTCAGAATTTTTCTGCAGGGTAGCTCTAGTCCAGCTCCCACGACCACAGGAAGTTTCAGGGTTCCATGGCAAGAAGTGCTATCAAGCTACTGTAATGGCCTGTATTCTTTCAGTATATGTTACGTGCTCTTGATCTTCATTTTCAAGTTGTTATTGTTGTCATAGTAGTAGGTTAGGTGCACGTGCCTGATAGTAGTAATGTCTTTACAGTTCCTCCAGTTCTTTAATTAGGAGCTAGCAATTGCTGGAGGGTGTGTGTGTCATTTCCCTGCTAGAGAGCTGCAAAAGGGCAACCCCTCTCCATCCTCAATATTTTTTTTTAGTATTGTTTCTGTGTGTGTGTGTGAGAGAGAGAAGTGTTGTTTTAGGCCCAGGAGAAGCTTTTATGTAATCAGGAAGTAAATCTAGCAAGTAAAAGGGGGAGTGGTTTTTAAGATTTTTTTTTTCCAATGGGGTATGTTTGGATTGAGTTGCACATTCAGTCAGCAAGCACTCTTTCCCCACCCTGAATTAAACCCTAGGGGACATGGAACATGTTATCCACTGTTATAGTTCCCAACAAGTCCTTAAATATGGAGTTACACATACTTTAATCTATAGACAGATTTGCTTTATTAGCTTTTAAAGGCCAAGGGATGAATTCATTTCCTTCAATTGTCTTTGCAGTTCAACCCTCAAGTTTCTTTTGATTGCCACTCCTGGAAAATCTGAAGTAATATGCATATTCCTAGAAAAAAACTTAAGTAATCGTAATCCATTTTTCATGCCGTTATTAGGGACATTACTTCCAGGTCACTGGAAGATTTGAGTTGTAAGTTGAAGAACAAATAAGACAATGAATGGGAGAGGGAAAAATTGAGAAGCGAAATGTGTTGAACAATTATAGGTGTTGGAGAAACAGCTCTCCTATATTTGACTTGGAACAACCTCTAGAAGCACAAGCTCTCCTGTGATATTACAAAACTTTCAGGGATTTGATAATTTAATAATCATTGCTTCCTAAATAGGCAGGTGTCTTTTCTCCATGCTATTTCAGTCCTCGAAAGAACTTTACTATTATCTTCCAGTTATTGTTGCATTTTTTAGTTAAAACTGAATATTGATACTGTTTGTTCTTGGGCATTCTCTGTGGTTAGCAGATGCTAGTCCTGGTATTTGTATTCTTGGTGTTCTCAATGTGATGCATGCACACTCTTCAAAGGAATTAGTATCATCATCTATCATGCATTGATAAAATTATGCTTCAGTCATTCAAAAAAGTTGATGGCATACACAATAGCCCTTGTCATTGCAGCCTGATTTCACATGATCATTGCTCAATGTAGCCAGCTTCAAGCATTATGCAAATACATGGTAGATTGGCTGCATAATATGTGTGTACACATTGAGTGGATTATTTGGCTCAGGGGGTCAAAAGGGAATCCTCAAATAGAAATATTTATGGGATTGTATCATCACCTTCAGATGATGTCAAATAAGTACAGTAATTGTTGGATGGTTAATGTGAACTTGGTATGAAAACTTGAAGGAAAAAACAGCTTTGTTGGGCCCTAATTAGTTTCCCCTGTTTTGACTGACCTAGAAATGTTTAACATCCAGACTTTTCCTCCAAAGCTGAGGCATGATAAGAAGCTTTCAAATCCATTTGGCATTGGTTTGTTTGAGAAAGACCAGTATGACTGATGCTTGTCTTTACGAATGACTTGAGTCAATACAAGTGTACATTTGCCATATGGTATCTCAACTAGTGCTGTGTTTTTGTTGGAATCAGTGTGTCATCTACAAATGTTTTTTGTATAAACATTTTAAACTATTATGTCTCTGTAAACATGTTCACTTTAATCTTCAGATCAATCTAGAATAATAATATTGCCATCTAAGTTCACTTTTTTTAATCTGCTAGGAAAATCATATTTTTACAGGACAGAGTGTGACAGTTTCTCTGTGTGGATGTTATTAACCATTTTCATGACAAGCAACAGATTTTCCCTTTATTCAGATTCTCTAGACTTTGAAGCCCTCTGACCTGCAATTAAATATTGAACATTACTTCAATATTTCAAAGGAATCTTCCACTTCCAACAGTCTAGGTACTATAAATTAATACTGAAAAAGAATTCATTTGTTACTTTTTAAAACCAGCTAATAACTGGAGTTCCTCTTGCATGCTCTTGTTCAAATTCAGGAAGGAGATGTCGTCAAATACAATTTTCTTTTCTGTAGTTTTCTTTCCTCTGTTGGGCTTAATTAATATTTCTTCAGGAATATCCTGATTACCACCTCCTTTAAAGATTCCAGTGAACTGCTACCACCGTCCCATTTCAAAGAAGAATTTAAAACTTCATGGACCAGCCAGAGATTGCTACTAGACCTGATCACCCAGAAAGGGCCAAGTATACAGATGGTCAGCTGAAGTTGACCAACCACACTTTCCACGTTGCTGGGTCACAACAACTGCAGTTCACCCAACATGACTAGACCAGATGGTGATCTGGGCATTTCCATTATGGGAATTAGAAGGTGTATGGATCTATTCCGGCAGATGTGACTGCCAGCAAATTTACCACATCATGCCACCAGAGTTATGACCATACTTATCATAAACAATATATAGCATTAAATGAAGAAATTCAATATATTTGGGCATTTCTCAGAAAAGGTTTTTAGATTTCTTTTGTTTTGTTTTTAGATAGCCTTTGGGAAATACCAAAAATTTCTGACATTTATGTCTGAACTAACATTAATGAAGAAAGGGAACATTTGCCATTACTAGACATAATGGCCACAAGCAACCATACAAAAGTGTAAATTTTTTTGGAGCTCTTGTCTTAGAATGGAAAAAAAAAAGGTCACAGGAGTTGACCATTTTTTGAATGAAAGGTTTCAAAAACTGCATTCTCACTGAGGATAAGAAACTTTACAAGCTTTTTTCTCATCTCTGCCCTTAAGTACAGATGGGAAATAAATTTGTTGGACTGACATTTCCATATGGAAATATCCGTCTTTCACTTCTGACAACTGACAACAGACTTGAGCTCTTTGTGCACTGGAAATTCTTATTATTTGCATTTTGCATTTTGGAGGGAGAAAATACACACATGAAAACTATGTGTGTCTTTCAAAACTATGTTCAGCTACAAAGTGCAAGTTTGGAAAATTCATATGAACATTATTTAATTAATGGAAGAAATGCAAACAAAATGTTTTAATTTTGAAAAAGTGCTTGCACAAATTCCATGCAGGCAGAAAAAAAATGCATCTTGCAATCCAATAAATAATTGAGATAAAATAAGTAGAACACTGAGATATTGAAGGAGAACCAGATGTACATGTTTCTACCTGATCACTTCTAAGTAAGCAAATATGGGATTTCAGCAAAAAAGGTAGAAATTTTTAAAATTATAGCCTCTACCAAAAAAGGAAGACACATAGCTGGGGTAGTCATTTGCTCAAAGCTTTTACGTAAATTAATGGAGAAGCCATATATTATTGTTGTGATATTTTGATCAGGCTATATAAACAGTTAGTATTAGCATCAGTATAAATTATAATGCAGACACTGTATCTACAAATGCATTTATTTAATAACACCACTTGAATGGATGCAAGAATACAGAATTAAATATTATAAAGAGTCTTTGTAAACAGACAGGATGTCTGACGTATTTGGCCAGAGCGTGTGAGAAGATGCCGCACAAAGCTTTCCGTGTTTAAATACCCACATGTGGTTACTCTACTATTGCAGAAACCTAAGAACTAGGAATGAGCTCTAGATCATTTGCGGGGGAGGGGGAAAGGGTTCATCAGGACTTGTTGAAAGAATTTTGTCTTGATAAACTTTTGGTCTCTTCAAGACTTGTGTGAGTCTGTTTTTTTTTTAAAAAAAAATCCCTAATAATGAATTCAAAGTAGGAATCAGTTTATTCTGGACTTCAATTTTGTGTATTTAATGTTCTTGATTTCTATCCTGCCCTTTTCCTCAAGCATAAGAGATTCCTGTGTAATAGCCCACTGGGGTATTGTTTTACTTACTTTGTTGAAACAGCAGGCTACAAGATGTGTTAGCTTGTTCCTGTTGTGCGGTATTTTGTTCTGAGCCTATGTGAAATGGGGGGGACACAATATATTAGCTATATTAATGAAAGAAACCCTGTTCTTTTGAAATATAGCTTTGTTTGATTGAAAATATTGATTCTTCTTTCTAACATTTTGAGAACAAGGTTTTTGGCCATGTCTCTTCCCAGCAGTTTCCTTTCTCTTTCTCTTTGAATTTTTTCTTGTTTGAAACAAGGCTTGCTGTCCTTTTATCCTGACACTACTCAGCTTCAAAAATCTAGCCACATCATTTATCATTCTTTGCTTCATTTGTTCTTCTGTACTTCAAGGTGTTGAATTACAAGGAGAGTGGAAAATTTGCAACCCTGAGATTGTCATGGAAAGGCATCAGCAGAAATTTTATTAAAGGAATTTTTGTTAAAGTTTCTGAAAAAGTTAAATTGAATCAAATGAAGTACATAAGAACAATAGTATGATACAGCAACTCTTTATATATTTTTTGTTTTGTTTTCCCCAATACTGCTGATTTTTCTTTGTTGTATATGAGGACTCTTTTCCTTAAAGATAGCGTTTATATGTGTACAGCAGACCACTTTGGTCATACCTGCTAGGCCCATGCTGGATTTCCACATGTTGGTCATAATATTTGCATAAATAGCCTCCAAAATATATAGGCTCTAATCAATATTCAAAATACAAGACTGAAACATCTAAGAATGTGGCAATGAATACGTGTATTAAAACTAATCAATAACCCTTTTTTAAAAAGATATGTTACTGAGATCACAATTCAGATCGGACAAAAAGGACAAGTACATGTTTTTAGCCATCTCCACCCCCACCAATTTCTCAGCCCTGTATTCTATGTTATGTTTTGGTTTCTTACATTTTAGAAACTTATGTGGGAAATGGAGGAATATATGCATGTTTGCAATGTCAGAACAATATGACATGACAGTAACACTCAGACCCCAATATTGCTGAGACACACTTTGTAATGTGCATGAACACTCTGCCAGCATATTAAAAGTACTCTAACAACCTTGTGGCCTGGAAACTTAATAGTTGACTGTTTCATCCCTTGACTGCTTACACCAAGAAGCTGAGACCACTCGCTTGAAAGATCTGGATGAGGATCTGCTTCTGAACCTTGTGGTTTCAACATGCACCCAGAAAAGTGTCCAAGTCACCTTCCACACTTCCTGTTTTCTTCCATTTCGCTTTTTCCTCCCTTCTCTTTGGATCACCTTTCTCTGATCCTATTGTTTTTCCACCACTCTCCATGCCCTACTTTCCAGATCCCACAAAAGTAAGCATCACTGGGCATTTGCTTAGTCCCACATTCCTATAAGAGTCTACTGTCCAGTACCTGGAGACTTCTGGCCCTGCTGCTCCTTTTCTTTGCTGTTGGTGCTTTTATTTCTGCCTTCTGCAATTACATAAGCATCAGAAAGAGCAAGAGAGCAGTGTCTTGCTTAATACTATGGATCTAGGTGGAGAGGGAGAAAGTAATTGAATAAACACCAGGGGCAGAGAAAGAGAGAAGAACCCTCTCAGGGAGATTTACTAAAGACATTCTACCCATTGCTTTCCCAGAAACCTATAGTTGTCAAGTATCCCAGATTTCCTTGAAACTGGCTCCAGCTTGATTTCAAGCTTGATTTAACCTGTCAGTAGTTCTGAACTGTTTCTTTGGCTGTAATCACCTCTTTTTCTAACCCTGTTCTGCTGGTTCACTGTTAGAGCCTAACCATGCTACAGTGTCTTAGATGCAATACCAGACAGAAGTGACAAGGTTTCACATTTAAATAGGGAAATGAACATCAACAAAGTGTAAGTGATAGGTTACTTCAAATGAATATATCCTTGAAATTGAGTCTCGTGTCATCTTGAGAACCAGCACAATGCAGATTCTGACTCAGCATCTGAAGCAGAGGGCATGCCGGAGGCTGAAACAGAAGGCATGCCAGAGCTTGCTGTATAGAGAGAGATTGCAGTGCCAGAAACAGAACAGGGAATGATGCCATCTCCAACAGAGAGTCCTGCCTCTTCAGATACAGAAGAACACTTACCTAGACTCAGCTTCGCACAGCACAAGCAGCAAAGACCCAGCATCGCTCTCTCAGAATCTATAACTGGCAACAATCAAGGCGCAGCTGCCCTAGGCTTTGGGTCTATTTAGCTGGCCCCCTTCTCCTCTAGGAGTTGTCAGAGCTTATCTGACCTGCTACCTTGCTGGATGCCTTGACAAATGCTTGGATTGACCTTGGACACTCCCTTGCCATGAAACCCTGCCAGATTTTGTGTACGTTGGACTATTTATGACTCATTGCTTACTGCCTGGAAGTAAGTAACAAGCTGGGAGATATACAGTTTGTTTTGTTTGGTTTATCAGCTGTGCCAGGACTAAGATAGGACACCACTGCTGTCATGACCCTATCCTAGGACCCAGGCAGGACCCTTCCCAACAGCCACATCCCAGAGACGTGAGAGGAAAAGTACTTACAGCGGCCAGTGTAGGTGGAAAAGGGAGGGCCTGGGAATCTGCAGCGTTTATATAATAAGGCTTCATTAATCAGGCCAACAGCTGATTAAGACACTGAGCCTAATAGTAGTAGTAGTAACAACAACAACAACAATGTTTATTTATAATGCCCCTTACACCAAAGGGCAGAACAACAACATACACAATCAAGGACAAAGACAATAAAACAGGACACCACAACAATATACATGGAATGAAATCCCCAACACCTCACCAGTCACTACTCATCTCAGCATCTTAAACATAACTCAGTGGCTTAAGATGGTGAATCAAAGAGGAAGGTCTTCAATTATTTATGAAAACAGGTGAGATCCTCCTCCAACCGGAGGTCCAGAAGAAACCGTTCCACAAATGCAGAGCCAGATCTTGAAAGGCTTGCAGCCTTGACAGAGCTGTACACATTGGCGGAACAGACAATAGTCCTTTGCCAGTTGATCTCAAATTCCTGGGTGCAACGTATCATGCAAGCCGAAGTGGTGGTAGCAGAAGCCACATGATCCACATCTGCCACTAGCCTGTGGAAAGCTTTGAGCAACACTAACTCAAGATAAAGTGTAGGGAATATGTGAGATAATCAGGTGGAGAAATGCTGATAATTTACAGGATCGGAGCAGTGTGGAGAAAGATTTAACTTTCACAGTGTTTGATATGGCTTCCAGAAACATCTCTCTTCTGTTTTGAGGAGAATTCACCAGTTGAGTCCAGTGAAATAGTCTTTCAAAAGCAAATAAGAGCTTCAGAAGAGGGATTTCAGGACTGCAGCTGGGGAGGGAAAAGGTTGCATTTCTTTACCCTGTCATTTCTGATCTTATTAATTATCAATCATACAGTGTGCTGCATGTTTCTTTCTTTCTTTTTTAAAAATACATATTTAAATGCTATCAAATGTGTTCCATGTCCCTGAAACACATTTGAAAACAGCACTTTCTAGTAGGATCAGGCTGTACCTAGAAGTGGTTATGTTCTTTAGGGAAAGAAATAAACTTATTTTTAGATATTATCATAATAAATTCAGGAGATCCTGAAGTCTTGTGAGCTTGCTGAGTCTGAGTATCTCATTATGTTAAATACTGCTTTTATCTTTTGAAAGGTTTTTTTTAATGAATTTTTTTTTATCTGAGGCTACATCAAGCTCAAAAGAAGAGTAAAACCCCAAATTCCATTTCTCAGAATGCTGCATTTACATTTTTCCCTCAAATATCATTATCTCTTTAGAAGTTTCCATCCATTTAAATGCTATGTGTATCATTTACAATTAGGAAATGTAGATGTCTCATGAACTGTAAAAATATCCTTTTGTAATAGCACTTAAAATGAAGCGTCAGTGTGTTTTCCTTTAAAAATCAAAGCAATGCGGGTGGGAAAATCTGGACTTTGTTATTGGCCTTAATCTAATTATTCTTGCATTTCAAAGGACAAAGATACACCCTTCCATTTGGAGCTGGAATGCTGAAGGACTTAACAATAAATTCTGCTACACACAAAATAAGACTGAGTTTGGTGTTAATGACAGAAAGAGTTATTTTATAGCATGTGTGTGCTCATATGCATATGTATGCATATTAGAATTTTAGACAAAAAATGCACAGTTACCCATAAAAATCTTTAAATATATTTGCTAATTTAGGATAATTTGTAGGGCACAATCCTGAGCATGTTCAGTGATTGCTTTCACAGAGAAATCACTGAGTTATCGTTTTGGGGCTTCTTTCATGTTTTTCTCACCTTTTCCACATGAGAATGGAAAATATTTTCATGAAATCATCACCCCAGTACCTCATGCTATGACCATGATAGCACATTCGTAGCAACAACTAGCTCTGACACCCAAGCGTGCTTTGGCCTTCTCTTTCTTGAAACATAGCTCCTTTCCAACACAGTGCCTCATTTCCTTTTGAAATGCAGTATGATTTGCAAGGCAAACTGAGAGGGCTCATGTTCAAAATTCCCAAAATGGCAAAGGTCCCACTGAATACACGCAAATCTTTGAGCTAATTTAGGAGGATCACAGACTATTTCAAACAAATTAATGTAAGATTATGGGTTGGATTGGATGACCAGCCTTCAAACCTTGTGAGTCAGTGATTGTAAAGAGAGGATTGTTAAAGTGGTATAACTGGTCTCTGGCCTAGACTAGAGTGGTTTTTCTTGAGATGACTCTAACAATAGCTAAGAACATTTCTTAAATGGTGACAACTGCTCACCTCTCATCAGCTAAGGGATATCATTATCCATCTGTTTGTCAAGGCAGACTAAGGCCCTTTTCGCACGGCATTTGCCATGTGAAAGACGGCCTGGAGCATCGCGCAGTTGTGGGGAGCAATCTGCACGATACGCTCACAATTGCGCGATGCCCCAGGACCCGCAGGGACCGATCGCGCACCTTTTCATTTTCAGCTTGAAGCTGAAAATGGTGCATGATCACACATTGCTCCTGGGCCCCGCGCGCACTTAGCTGGTGTGCGGAGCCTCCGGAGCCGGGCCGGTCGCGTTTCCTGCGCCAGTGCAGCCTGGGAATGTCCCGGGCTGCACTGTGGAAGGAAGGGGAGGGGCTCTCGCGCAAGCAGGCAGCTCGTGCAGAGCGGAAGCAGCAGGGAAGGGAGAGCCTTTTGGCAGAGGCTGCTCGCGTGATCCCCGCACCCCAGCACCAGAACAAGGTAAGGTGTGGAAAGGGCTTAAGAAGCACAGAGCTGGATTTTGAGAGACTCTGAAGCATCTTGGGGTTTGCTGGCCATTCCCTAAAAGATATTCTGATTGAGCAGCGGATCTGGAATACCTGCTGGAGTATACCTCTGTACTCGATCTGTTTGTTTGTAAACAGATGTAAGTCTTAAGACCCTGAATAAGCATTGTGTTCTTCATTACTTGGGAGACTGGAATGTGCATAACATTCTGTAGAACACATGCCTGATCAGAAGAGGGTAAGCTTTTTAGCATAGCTCAGGATAGAATGGCAGCATTATAAACCAATACCTAAACAGAACAGAGATAGGGCTTTCCCTTGCAAAATAATTTTTGAGACCTTCGTGTCATCTGCCCTTCAGCTGTTTCTTCTTTCAGCCCAGGGTGAGCTGTGCTTTCTTGCCAGGGAATGGAAAGGGTGGGCAAAGTTCAGCCCCTGAAACCTCCCAAAGACCTGAAATTCCCCTCTCACAAGTTTTCTTTTTTACCCATCCACTTAAACAACTCAGAAATCCTTCAAAAAACAGCCGTCTTTCCTCCATACCTGACCCATGCCTGGAAAAAACCTCAAAAATTGGGTGAAATCAAAACCAGAAGTGAGATAACTCACTCCCAGTCATGTCAGAAACATTAGTGTAAACTGTGGTGGGCATGGTGGTAACAATTGCCTGCAGTCTCTCCTTCGTTTCTAACCCCTGAATAGAAGTTAGTCACGTCATTTCACAATATCTAGGCAAGGGCATTTTCAGATTCAGCTTCTTTCTCTCCTCTGCTTGATTTAAATAGCTTGTCAGTGGCTTACCTACACTCTCAGTGTGTCAGTGGAAATGACTCTCAATGTAACTTCCTAAAAGACCTGCCTGTAGATGGGGAAGAAACAGCCAGAGACGGCCATTTTGTTGCCCATTTTCTGAAAGTCTCTTCCACAAATAGCTTTCCTAGAACTCACCTGCTCTTTGCCTGCGGTGGTGATAGATGGAAGGGGAAAAGACGTCCATGGGGTGGGGGGAGGAATTGACCTTTAGGATCCTCTCCACTATCTTCATCTCCAGTCCCTACTTTGCCTTTAGATGCTGTTCTTTTGTCCATCTATGTACATTAGCTTTGTGGTTCAGTAAGAACAGCAAGGGGCTTGGGGGAAACTGTTCCACCAAGCTTCCTGTGCATGTCTCAAGATCCAGACTTCGTTCTCAGAAAAACCTCATCCTGGCAGAAAATAGTGATGTGATTCTCCAATAATTTTCTCCTCCGGAAGCAACAATTAAATTGTAGTAGCAATTCTCTTCCTGCTTCAGGAAAGTCTTTGAAAACCAGTTTTCAAGACTGATTTCCAACTTGGGCCTTATTCTGTGCAAAATGTATATGTGTGGTTGATTTGCACGGAAAACAGAATTTTCTGCATAGAAAATATGGGCTGAGATTCTATATTTTCTGTGCAACCATAACCATAAAAAAATTTTTTGTAGATTAAATTCCCAATTATAGTATTTTCTGTGTAGTAAACAGTACTTTTTGTGCAGAAAATAGTATTTCTTTGTACAGATATCATTTTCTATAAAGAAAATGCTGCTCCCTACACAGAAAATTATGTTCTCTGTGCAAAACAGAAAAAAAAATTCCCAAACTTTGAAGATTCTCCTCAGTCTAGATTCTTTTTCTCAGGCTTTCTTGACATGTTTTTAACCATTTTTTAAAATCTTTTCAGAAGAAAAGTGACTCAGACTCCATTGTTTCATTTATATAAAGAGAAACATTCTGAAAGCTTGATGCAATGTCTGGAAGACCTTATTCTGCATGTTAATTACAGTTGCTCCTACTTTATGGGTTTCTATTTACTAAATAGCTCTTAACATATTTCCTGATATGAAAATTAGAGTTCAGCTGGTACATTTCTGAAAAATCTAATGCTACCTTAAACACTAAGCAGTTTGATGTAGCAGAAGCTTCTATCAAGGCCAATGTCCCATTTGTCAGATATGTGAAGTGTTAAACTGTACAGAGTAAGAACTGAATAACAAGAGAAGTAATTGATTCTAACCCTATGTTTTTAAAAGGGTCAATTTTACATTGTTATTTAACTCCAGATGATAGGCTGCAACCCTACTCCTGATTTAATATCTGTTGTAGGAAACAAATTTATAGTCCCAACTAAGTCTAAAGTGTATAGAACTGAATTTGCTTTTGTTATAATTCAGCAAGATAATCCTGGAGTTTCTCTTTGCAATTTTAGTTTTCACTTTTTAATTCTGGCAAAGATTGGTGCTATGTATAAACAAAACCCCACTTGCCATTTAACAGAGATGTTTACTCTGTTATAAAGCCCTGAAACAAATTCAGATAACCACAGTTTCTTTATTGAATCTATATTCAGTGGAACATACACCTCTTATTCCTTCCAGTTTATCCACACAACACTGTGATGTAATTTAGAATAAGAAAGAGTGATTGGCTGAAGGTCACCCAATGAGATTAATGCTGGGTTCCTGCAGTCCTTTTAACTGAGGATAAGAATTGTATGACCCTCTAGATGTTGTTGAATGGCAGCTTCCAAGATTTCGCACCATTGGTCATGCTGGCTAGTGCTACTAGCAATTGTAGGTCAACAGCATCTGGTGGACTACACAATTCTAACCCCATCTTCATCCACTGCATCAAACTGATTGAGATGGGCGTGATACTAAACAACTAAACAGTCAGTTACTGAGACTGTAGGAGAAGATGGAATTGAAAAGATAAAAGACAGAATAGGTTGCCCTTCCCTGTGATAATAGACTTATTGTAGACTGATTTTACCTGCAAATAAGTGGTTCATATCAAAGCCAGTGTACAGAGACTGTAGGAGATGAGGCCCTCAAGAGACCATGACCACAGAGGTTCCTATACACTTGCCTGGCATACACAGAATACTTCAGAGGATTCAGAAACGCAAGCAGAGGTGATGCTAGTAGCATGCCTTTGCCTTGATTCTTAGACTTTACAACCTGTCTCCCAAAGAACGAGATTCTTTCTTATGAAGGCCAGTCACTCATGCGCATGCTTGATCAAAAAAACCTTAGAAGGGGTTTTGAAAATTTCATCATCTTCTCACAGGTCCTCAGTCAAAAGACTTTGATTCTAGTACTATATAGACTCTCCTGTCCTGATTTAAGAAAGTGGTTGGAAATCCTATAACCTGGCAGATATAATGCATTCTGGTCTTTTTAAAAGACTACTCTTTTTTTTTCCAGGGCTAAACAAATATGCTATAAACACATAGGTCAATTCTTTGAATAATAAGTTTGGCTACCAGGGTAGTGACAAGGTGTGGGCAGCCTTTCCCTGTACATAGGTTTCTATCGTGGCATTTGAAGTGGAAGCTTACACCACTTATGGGCATGCCTCTTGTAGGAAATGTTTTCCTTTGGATTCTTACGATAGCAACAGTTTTTAATCCAGTCCATGGCTATGTGCCTTCTGTGAGGCTGTAATTTTGTGCCTAGATTCATAAATCATTCCCAAAATGACCACTTTGTCCCAGAGATCCCAAGATGTGGTTTCTTTATCCTTCAGCCCAAGGCCAGTCTACCAGTACAAAAAGAACTAGATGTTAGATTAGTTGTTAGACATTAGATGGTTTTTATCGGTTAAAGTCAATGCCCTTTGGAAAATCAAAATGTCTCTGTTTTTCCAGAATATGTCTGTGAGCAAAAAGTGTTGCAGAGTGACCGTTACCAGTTGGCTGACAGGTTGTATTCAGTTAGCATAAGAAATCCTGTGGAAACTGTCTCCTAACAGACTAGCCATTCATTCCATTAGCGAAGTGGCTATTTTGGCAGCATTGTGGAATAGCTCTCCTCTATATGGCCATCTGCCCACACATTTGTTAGGCATTATAACATTGACAAATACTTTTCTGCAAATGTACATTTGGCAAGAGAGCACTGCAGGTGATAATTCTTTTTTGAAATCTAATCTGCCTGGACTTTGACCCAGGGGTGGAACTGCTTCTACACATCCCAGAGAGTAATGAACCAGAATATCCCATACATGTCCTGGAGAATAAGGGACATTTTACAGGAAGTTCTTGTTTTCTTCAGTTTCAGGTGGGCATTACCATTACCTCTGAAATCCTGTGGGATTAACTTTGTAGGCGACTCTGACCTCAGTGTACACGTGTGTGTCAGAAGACAGGGTCACTTTGGGATGACTTGGTGGTATATTTTTTCTTTTCTTTGGAGAGAAGAGGTTCCATTGCTTTTCCAGTAGCAGTCTACTCCTTCCCTTGGAGGAGACAAAATGACATGTTCGACCTTGCCCAATGATACAAGGAGCCTGGGCATTCCTAAGACATCAATTAAACAAATATAAACACCTTGTAAGAATGTGGAAAACAGGGATTGATGGCTGGAAAAAAAAGAAAGAGAGTCATTTTAGCAATGAAGATGAACACCAATGAAGGACAGTTTACAGGGTCAACCCCTTTTTTGTTCTTTGCCCCTTTCTTCTCCTTGTTATGTTAATTTGATCTGTTACTGATGCTGAGGAGGGTGGGGGGAAGCAAATAGAAATCTATTAAAATAAAAAATGAAATGAAGTGGGAAAAGGCAAATGTAATGAAAAAACAAATGGATCTATAAAAAAAAGTCTCACTGATGACTTAGAAATTTTCTTCTCCAATATTGATAAGTGAAAGAAATTGTTCCCATTCAGTTTAGGTTTTTTCCCCACCTTTATAACTTGAATGTGTGTGTGTATGTGCCTTCAAACTACTTGTCACCGGTGATGACCACGTAAGTTATGGTGAATTTCATAGGGATTTCTCAAGCCGAAAATACTTTAAGAGTTCCTTTTTCTGAAATATAGCCTACAGCAATAAATACAAATCCCCTAATGTACCAACTGGGAAAATGCTTCATGAACTTCATGAAATGACATCTAAGGTGAGATCCAGTAATTTTAAGTACAATAGATCTGTGAGTTCAAAATCATGCCACAACCTCTTTTCTTCTTCCTATAGTCTAACTTCCAACTAGTCTTCCAGAAATATTATCTCATGTGTTTTTATGAGTTTTGCCTTTTTTTCCCTGATGACATTGTTTTCAAGGTAGCTGCTTGTACAGCACCAAAAAAAGGGAAGCATTTCCAAAAAGAAGGGTTCAAAACTACTTAAATTTTGTGCATGCTAATTTGTATATACAGAAGCAAAAGTATAAATAATTATTTTAAGTTAACCCCCACACACACAGTGTATCTCACCATTGTGGGGAAAATAGTGGTTGAATAAAATGGGGAACAATGACCATGCTATTTTCACATAATTTAATGACTGATTAAATTTAATAATTTAATGACTGAAATACAGCTTTTCATTCAATATTTTAAAAAGGGTTTGTAGGCAATAGCAAATTGGACAACAAGTTTCACTATTTAAAACTTCAGAAATCTGTTTTCTGTTTGTCATTAAGTCATAGACTCATAGATTTCTAGAATCAGAGAGTCAGAAGGGGCCTCATGGTCCAACTAGTCCAACCCGCTGCTCAATGCAGGATCTCCAGCTAAAGCATCCCCAACAGGTAATTGTCCAGCCTCTTTCTGAAGATGTCTAGAGAAGGAGACCCCTCCACCTCTCTAAGCAATTGGGTCCATTGTCAAACTGATCTTAGTGTCATGAAATTCCTTCTAATGTTCAATCAAAATCTACTCTCTTGTAACTTCAAACCATTAGACCTAGTCCTACCCTCTGAGGCAGCAAAGAACAGGCTTGCTCCCTCTTTTCTGTGACAGCCCAACTTTTTCTTCAAGAACTCCCATGCATGCAGGGTGTCTTTTTCCTTTAGCATGTCTAGCCATGGGATTCCACCCAGTAATTCCATGAACGTGTTAAAATCGGCTTTCCAGAAATCCAAGGTCTCTGTTGGACTATACTCCTCTCTGCCCATCCCACAGTTGTGAATTCTGGCATCACCTGGCACTTCCCCATAAAGTACCAACAACTTTGATTCCAGTGAGCAACTCCTCTGTGTTGGTTAGGATCCCCTTGTTTCTTCCTCTACCTTTTGAAATAGGAAGTTATCTGCAAGGCACATCAGGAATTTGCTGGAGAGCTTATGCTTAGCAGAGTTAGTCTCACAGCAGATATCAGGGTAATTGAAATCTCCCATGATTACTAATGCTTGCATCTCTGAGATTTCTGAGATTTGTTTCTGAAAAGAGTCATGCTTGACCTCTTCTTGGTTTAGTGGCCTAATAGGTTTGCCTTAGGGTAACCATTAGTTGGAAACAACTTCAAGGTACACAGGAGCAGCAATAACAACAAATAAACTCCTACCACAATGTTGCATTTACTTATTTCTCTATTTATGTTCTCACCTGGTCCCTCACATCACTCACATGGATTTCTGTACAACTGAATTTGTCTTTGACATATAAAGCTACTTTCCCTCATTTTGTGTGATATCTTTTCTTTTTGAATAGATTATACCCTTCACTTGTAATATTCCAATCATAGGAGTCATCCCACCAGGTCTCTGCTATGCCTATAAAGTCATATTTACCTTCCTACACTAGGTCTTCAAGATGCTCTTGTTTGTTTCCTAAGCTCTGTACATTGGTGTACAGGCATCTGAAGCCTTTTTTCCCTCACCTATTACTTTACTGTTGGTTTTTCCATGGATCCAATTCTCCCTCAACTTCTCCTCTAGAATTCTCATTCTTGTGTTTAGAGCTTGCCTTTCAACTGTGTTTGAACTCTCATCTCCAGCCCCCTTTGACCAGACTTGCCAAACTACTACCAAAGATATTCTTGCCAGCCCTTGTGTGGAACAGCCCCTTTGAGGCCAGCACTCTTCTGTCTAAGAAATGAAGATTGTGGTCCCAGAAGTCAAACTTCTCCTGTCCACACCTTCTACATAACCAGTCATACACTTTTAGTATCTTTCTGTTCCTGTATAGTCCTTTGTCCTTCAATGGCAGAATTGACCAGAATACCACATGTGTTCCAAACACCTTCAGCTTCATGCTCAAAATTCCATAGTCAGAAGTTATCTACTCAAAAGTGTTCTTGCTCATATCGTTGGTACGCACGTGAAAAAGGAGAAAGGGATACTGATCTGTTTTCTTGATGAGTTTTGGTAAGCTGTCGGTGACATCTCAGATGTGTATGCAAGAAGACAGTGCACTTCCAGATTGATCTTGTCAGGCTGAAACACAAGTGCCTCTATACCCTTGAGGAATGAGTCCCCAACCACTAACACATTTCATTTCTTCTTGTTGTGGTTGTTGTTTACCTTGACTCTTTCCTTAGCATGCACATTTTTTGTTTCTGGTTTCCTGTTCAAGCATCTTCACTGCTGCTATCCTCCTGAAGATGCAGGAAGTGATTGCTTAATTTGAGAGTTTCTGAATCCCTTCTGTACAGTCTGCTCCTGACAGTGACTTTCCTCTAGGGTGTTCCCTCACTGTTATAGCCCTCTTCATTTTCCTTGGCAGTTTCTTCCTGTTGGTTTTGTACGATCAGTTCTCTCTGTGTTCTGTCCAGGAAGTCCTGTTCTGTGATGCATTGAAGAGGCACAACAGGTAGCTGTAGTGCACTCACCTTCTTTTCCAAGACAGCAACCAATTTGCACTTGCTGCAGGTGTGATGTTTTCTGGCAAGAAGACAAATGTAGCACATACATTGCAGAAGACAATTATGGCTCCTTTTTTCTCCGTCTCTACAGTCATTTCTCTTCCCTTCCTCCCTTCCCTAATGATTTGCTTTGCTTCTTGGTTTTTCCTATATTCTTTGAAACTTTTTTCTTCTTCAAGAAACTTTTTTCTTCTTCAAGAAAAAAAATGGCTCTGCCATTTTTGTGAGGTTTAGCAGTATTGATCCAATTGCTCCAGGGAAGCCCCAGCATTACCTTCAGGCCAGGCAGAGACCTGTGTCCCCCAATAATCTCCATTGCTGTGCTGGTGTCAGGGGTTGTACTGGTGGATATTGGGGGGCTGGGGACTGGGGCCAAGACCACTCTTGGCTCTGCCTCCTCTTCTGTGTCACCACCACCTCCACCAGTGCTGGTGGAGCAGCCCCAGGTATAAAAATGTATAAATATGGAGTTGTGAATCTCTGCTTCTCTTGCCTGACAGCAAGCTCTGTTGAGACCTTCTTCTTATTTACTTGTAGCTATAAAACAAGCCTCCCCCTTTGTGGCATCTTCCAGATGTCAATACGTGATATCCTCCAGAAGTCCAGTCCCCATGGCCATTGTACACTGCTATATCATGGAAAGCTACTGTAAGCCATTCATAGAGATACACATATAGGAAGCAGAAACTCTTCATCCACAACAATGTAATACTGCATGACTCTGTCCATTCACCTTCCCACCTGTACATAACCTTGACTTTCTCAGCCCCAGTAAGTCCCATCCATACTTCATGAAGAACACAGTGCTGTGCTACCATAGATGATGTCACTGTACTGGGAGGAAACATTACAACAGCTCCTGCTAGGACCCAGTGAGCCAATGGCCACATGTTCTTTACAGAGAACAATCCTATAATTGAAGGACTGTTCAGTTTTGTTCAAAGTAAAATAACTATAAGAAGAGAAAGAAGGGACCTTGATGTTGCCCGTCAGAAGTTATCAACTGAGGAGCACACTGAGTGTGCACATGGGTCACCTATTTACAAGCGTGGTGAGATGTTTAATATTTCTGCTTAGTTGTAGTAATTACTTCTATACATGTGTAAATAGTTGGTCCCATGATCCAAGCTGTTGCATAGGTTGTATTTTCTAAGATAAGATAAGAACGGAGGTAGTGTGGCTTGAGGAACCTGCAGAATTGTGTAGGAATCATGTAGTAAAGAGAATCTAGAAATGGTAAACCTTCCAGACAAATGTGGTTCCACTCCTGTTGCCCCAACATTTTATGCATGTGTTCTGAGAGTATGTATGACTTACAGCCTGCTGAAGTATTAATCTGCTTTCTCAACAAAACCTAAGTACATGTGTAAGATCTGTCTTGTACATGTGCTTTGCAATAAATAGTACACTGAATAGTGAACCATATAAAGCAATTCTTTATATGTGTACTTAGTTCATAAGAATATACGAGTTTATATTTGCAATACATGAAAGGCTATCATATGTTAACAATAAAGTTACAACTCCCACTAACTGGCAAATATACATAATACCAGCATTGCCATAGAAGCTCTGAGACATAAATCCCAGAGGTATACATAGGGCATGTTTCAAAAACAGCTGGAACTCATTCCAGATTTGTTCAACAGAGATGTATGTGAAAAAAGATCCCAACCCCCTCCATTTCTTTCACTGCATTCATATATGGTCACTACATGTTTATTAGGGACATAGAACTTAAATGTGTCCAAATGCTGGAACTGACTGGCTCTGGGAAAGCAGAGTAGGAGTTAGAAGAGTGGTCCAATCAGTTCACAGGGATGCTTTTTCACTCACAAGAAATTTGCCTGATATTTGTGTTTGCAAGAATAATGCAGTCTATGAGCCAAGAGTTAACAGAGGTCAGTAACATCATCTTCCATGATCTCTAGCATACATTCAGAACACTCGAGGTTGTAGAAATAAAAGTGGCTGAGATCCATAAACTTTCAGCTCATGTATGATCAAGCTATCATGAAAGTTGTGTAAAAAACAGATCAGAGTCTAACAACATCTACTGCCACAGTATTTGTTCTGTTGAACAATAAAAATATGAGGTTTCCATAAGAAGCCAAAATGTCTAGGAAAACCAAGTCAGACTTTGTGAATTAAGAAATTTTCAATACACTACATATTCAACAGGTAAGTAATATATCACACACACACAAAACTCCTTCTTTAAAGTAAAGATACGTAGGACTGCACAATCTTCTGCTGTCCCCATGGTTTGAGCTATAGCTCTCACAAACTCTACCTACCATGGTGAATTATTAAGGATTACGGGATTTGCAGCCCAAAATATACGAAGTTCAGAAGATTTTCTACTTCACCTTAAATGTACAGCTCCACTTTTTTGGAGGCATAACCCTTGTTTGTACTAATCTTCAGATGCACCAAAGTGGAGCTTGTTATGAAATATTTAAGGGCCATTAATCAGAAGGTATTTTCTTTGGTTGCTTCCATGCCTGTGATTTAATAACAGTTTTGGGTTCTTTTGTATTAATATCTTTTCTCATTTTCTAATGTAGCTTGCTGATGATCAGGGACTGGTTTTGATGACCACTGTTGCCATGCCAGTATTTAGTAAGCAAAATGAGACTGTAAGTACTCACACCATCCACCATGTGCTCAAAAATGGATGTTTTCATGGTTTGATTATGTGCATTTCTTGATGTTTGATTTTCCCCAAACATTTTTTAATCAAAATAAGGAGATACATACTTAACTGCAAAGAATGTAACATTTAATAATTCTTCATTGTTTTTTAAATGGAAAAAGTGTTTAGATTTAGTGAGTATAAATGGAAAGGGCAGGTATCAAGCTTTTAAATTTCGTGTTTGCTTTAACTTGTCAGAAAAAGATACAATCTGGGTAAAGATAAGCATATTTTCATATGTGTAAAAGCTGTTGATTTCAGAATATTTAAACCCACCAGGCTTTTCCTGAAACCTATCTTAGTTTCAATACTTTAGTGTATAACTCCAGGCCATTTTTAAAAGAATAATATTTCTAAGATGGTTAGTGTTGGATCTTGCATTTTTAAACATTCTACTACCTTCCCCAAAGTATTTACATTTATATTGCCCTTCACATTAAATTCTTACCTTCTGGGAATCAGCTAGCGAGGTATTCAGAAAAGAAGACAAGTTGCATTTTTGTATGTGACATTTTGCCTAGATGGTGTTCCCCGAGTCAAAAGTGTTTAATTGAATGCATCCTTATCAGCCGAAACTTTGTACACCACCTTTGATGTTATTTCCAGGGTAAGAAAAAGAAGACAACTATTAATTTTGTGTGTGTGCACATTCAGTCAGATTAGCTGCAGCCACCCGTAATAGCTTTTCAAATAGTGGGAAGAATTAGCTAGTTATCTGCACTCCTCAGAGCAGTTTTAATCCATGTGGGAAATAATTATTGACTGATTACTTTCTCCAGCTATAATTGTTTCTTGTTCTAGCTAATCTGCATTTTTTTTTTTTGGAAAATAATCTTTTGAAATAGAGATCGAAAGGCATTCTTCTGGGAGTTGTGGGCACAGATGTTCCAGTGAAAGAACTTTTAAAGGCTATTCCTAAATACAAGGTAAGTAACATTTTGATTCTTTTTAGATGGTATAAAATATATGTATTTTATATAATCTCTTCCACAAGAAAGCCAAGTGGCGTTTTTAAAAAATGTAGTTCAGGGTATTTGCATGAACAGTGAGGTCTGTTTTTCTCTTGGCATGAGACTTCGTGAAGTCTTTTACACAGGTTCTAGCAAAACATATGTTTGCAATAGTTCATTTGCAGAAGTACAAAATTGTCAAGATATTTTTTATATATATAAAAAAGAAAGGAGGTTTGGAAAAACAGGAAAATCTCTTCCAAGTTCAAATTAATTTTTGTGAATATTTTCCTCTTCCTTCTGAATGATCATGACAATGAATACCTGATATCTGTTTGTTTAGTCATCTTGCAGGTATTAGGTAACTTTGGGGTAGATGAAAATCTGATCCACAGCATTGCAATCAAGATGACTGAAAATACTTAACGATATAGTATATTATTGCAGCAATGTATGCTTCCCCTTGATTATAGTTCAGTTGATCAATCAATAAAGCTTATAGTTCAGTTGATCAATCAATAAAGTTTCTTATTTATACCATGTTGTCTGCTGCAAGGGGACAATATAGCAGTATATACATACATATGCACATATATTCACATACTCTTCAATATTTCTCAGATAAAAATTGGGACATGTGTCATCAAGCAACCCCAGACTGTGGTGAAGATGACAAAAGTTATTAATGAGGAAGAACACAGAAACTAGGGGAGGTGTTAGCAATTTGCTTTTGTCTATCTGCTGGGAAGGGCGGGACTTCCCCTTGCTGTGTTAACTTTGAACTCAGTTTTCAAGCAGTTGAAGCTGAAAAGGGGGAACAAAATGGGAAAGTGAGAGGAGGAGAGAGAAAATGGGACATTGTAAAAGCAACTGAGAAAGTGGGACAGCAGAAAATTACTGGCAACTGCCTTTGCCAAATTGGGACAACTGGAGGATATGCATTCATTGTGTCCTCAAGGAAATTCTTGTGAATACCAAAGTTCCTTCCATTTTTAAAATATGAGAATATCACAAGTGCCCAAATACTATAAAATACTCTTTTCTATGATGGATAGTTTGTGGCTATCACGTGTATTACTGGAGTTGATTTTCAGTATAAATCCCCACTTATTATCCAAGGATTTCCTTTAGATACAGTGCGTTTCTCTACCTTGTTGAATATGTCTAGGAACATACTTGTCAATAATACAGTACCGGGAAAGATAGGCCATTTCTGCCATATACTATTATAGTGCTTTAATTCCCCTTCAACATCCTGTGGAATTCTGGGGTTTGTGGTTTACTGATGCCCAAGTGCCCTCTGGCTGAGAATTCTAAAGGTCCTTCCCTAAACTACAAACCCTAGGATTCCATAGGAAGTTGAAAGTGGAATAATAGTACTATAACAGTGTACTGTGGAAACAGCCATAGTTTACTCTAGTGCCCTGGATTGTCCTTCTTGGTCATTGTAGCCTATGGTGGAAAGAATTGGTTCTGGTGAGAAATTAGCTCTGGAAAGCTTTTGTTCTGCTTGAACTGTTGGTGTCTCAGTTGGCTGTTAAAAGAACAACTGCGTAACATTAAGAACTGATCACCAAGTTTGCTTTTTTCCCCCCTCCCTCTTTCTCCCTTTATTCTTTATGTATTATGCCTTTCAGATTTTAAGGTTGAAGACCAGCAGTCTTGTGTGTTTGTGTGTGTTAAAGTTCCCTGTCAATTTATAGTGAACTTATAAATCTCATAGGGTTTCCTTAGGCAACAAATACTCAAGAGGAGGTTTTACCAGTTTCTTCCTTTGAAATATAGCTTACAGCATCCAGTATTTGTTGGTGGTCTCCTATCCAATTACTAATTAGAGCTGACCCTGCTTAGCTTCCCAGATCAGATGGGATCTGGTGCCTGTAGTGATCCTCTGCAAGCCATTCATCTAGAGAGTCAGGTACATTATCAGTTGATCCATACACATAAATAACAGGACAGCAATCATCTTGTTTGTGCCATCATTAGGTTTATAAGTGAAAGATTGGCTTCCAGGAAGAGAGAGGCCCTTTCAGTTCTGACAAGTCCCTTTAATGCTACTGACTGCATCTCTCACTGGAGTCCTCCATACATACCATACCCCTCTGGCCCACAAGCACAGATTTTCAGAAGCACAGAAAAATAAGGGAGAAGTAATGAACAAGAAAGCCTTATTAAATAGGCAAAAGCCTGCTAGATTTTCCCTTGAATCCATCCCACAGTTTCCATGCTGTTTTATACAGCATATGAGATTATGACTTGCCTGGAGAGGGTGACATTTAACCTAGAAGATTTCTTGAAAACAATCACAATTGCTTGTAAGATTTTTCAAGGAATTTTAGAAACCAGTTGTGCCATGCTTGTGTTATAACTTACTGAAGAAGAAGGGGGAAAAGCCAGCAGATCTAAAACAATTTATGTATTTGATTTGCTTTCCCAGTGGTAAAGCTGTGTTGTGCAGAAATTCTGCCAAAGCTATCAGCAGCAGGTTTTTGCTGAGGGATGTTTTAATGACTGCACATCAGTGATTTGAAGGTACACTTATTGCAATCAATGAGTGCAGTCAGCTGTGTAAGGGAAGCATTGTCAAAAGGGACAGGAGTATTATTGAAATAAGTGCAGTGCTGAATTTGATTACGCTTGTAGTTGAAGGCCTAATGCAACACTACATTGCTCTTAGATTAGTTCCCATAGATCTCTTACATCTGAAATTGGGAACTGCATGAGACTTTGAATGAGACAAAGTCCCATTCTATGCACATAGAATTATAGCCTATAATGTAGAGATGAAGTAGCCTAAAGAGAAAGTATGTTTTCCCATATATGTTTTTCCATATTTCTCTGGCACGCTTCATCCACAAACACACACAGAATCAATTCCACTGCTGATTTCGGATGTTCCAAAGTGATGTTTAGAAAACTTGGGATTTTTTTTATTTCTCCAGACTCAGAAAAATGTGGACTCAGATTCTAACTTCTAGGACTAGAAGCAGGATTTATTTAAGATCATCAAATTGGATGGTTTTGCTGTAAGAAGTGATGCTTAATTTCTGGGCCATTTCCGCATGAGACTGTTATAGCGCTATGATTGTGCTTTCAACATCCTATGGAATCCTGGCATTTGCAGTTTAGGGAGGGGCTGGCCGGCCCTCTCTAAACTGCAAACCCCAGGATTCCATAGGGTGTCGAAAGTGCAATCATAGTGCTATAACAGTCTTATGCGAAAATGGTCCTGGATAAAAAATTAATACAAATCTTCAGAAGTGCAATCAGCTGCATCTCAGTCCTTTTAAAAGCTTCTGATTTCATTGGGAACGAACTGAACTAAAATCTAAATGCATTGCTATTCCCAATTACAGTATGCAGTCGGATGTACGCGTTGACCTACCATTCAGCATCTGATTCAATGAGTACAACTTAGTTGAGACCAGCAATTACATTTAGACTCATCTTTGTGTTGTGTTTGTCATACTTTTCCCCTATCATTACGTACATATTTTGTAAACGTATGTAGTTTTCATAACATCTCTTGACTGTAAGATCCCACCATTCTCATATCTGGAACTTTGGCAACAGTCTGCTTGCATTCTGCTCCCAAAATCTCCCAGTGAAGACTCTACTGCCTTAAACTCAGTGGAATTGATATAAAAACCAATAGAATTTATTCCTACTCACCAAGAAATGAAAATAAAATTTAACTCTTGTCTCCCTAGATTGATAAAAGAAAGAAACATATTTTCTGCAGGACATTCATGCTGTCACAACCATTTTAGTAGCCCCCAGTTTGTTTAACAACACGTTGTTCAAGAAATGAGTGTGAAGTGTAGGAGAGAGATCTTCCATATTTCTCTGCCCTTCTCTGATACCCAAAAACTGTGAGTGTCCTGTTCCTGCCAGTAGGTTTAGGTGAGTTGTTGCCCTTTCCTTGCCAAAAAACTGGAAGGTGAATGGTAAGCCCCATTGCCCCATTTTCCTGGCATAGGATTCCAGTTCAGATGAAGTGGTACAAGTTATCATTACTATCAGCACCACTGATTGTATTAAGTGGAGTTGTCTGCTCTTTCTCCTCAAATGAACAGGCAAACATTAGTGCAGCTGGAGACATTTTGTACAGTAGGAAAATAAAATCTGCAATAAGTTTGTGTGTACTTGCTATGAGCTTTAATCAGGAACAAAATTGTTTCTTAAACAGATGAGAAAAAAAACAGAAAATCAAAATGACTACTGTTATCTTTCAGTCTTCATAAGTGTATATAAGAGTATGTTGTTGAAACGACCAATCTAACTGTTCCATTTGTGAATGGGGCAGACATGTGCTGCTTTGAATCTACCTGCATTGCTGTGCAGCTGTTGTCAACTGTAGCCTTTTCATCACCAAATTTGGTCATGATTTATTACATTTATTACATAAATTATTACATAAATCTTGTCATGTCTCATTCAATCCACAACACCATCACTTCTCAGGAAACTAACTTTAGCTTATATTGTTATATATCGTTGAATGGTGAGTCAGCACAAAATTAAGTCCCATTGATTGGGTGGGTCTACTCTAGTTGGAACTAATAATAGGATGCAAGCTAAGGTCTCTTAGTATCCTAGTATAGCACACAGACCTCACAATTATAATCTGAAGAATAGGTTCTCAACTCTTCAGCTATACAGTGAAATGTGTTCTTAGCTATCCTAAATGTAGATCAAGTTCCTGCTTCTCTTAACTTCATATTCCTATCCTTCCCTCCTTCCTGTTCGTCAGTTTCTTGATTTAGTCTAATTTCCTTCCCTTAATTTTTCTCCCTACTCTTTTTGCAGTTAGGTAAAAAAAAAAAGGAAGTATTCACAGGATTGAGCATCCCATGCTAGCACTGGGGTCTGATTCAAACTTATTTTCAGGATGATCTCCCACTGTATATAATTTTGCCTGATCATACACAGCAAAGCCACATTGTAGTCTTATATTCTGAAAGCAGAGGAAATGGGAGCATGTCTGAATATGGCACATGTAGGGGTGACCGTTAAAGTCAGCTTTCTACACATACTGCTGACTTGGTAATTTCACTGAACATCCAACAGCCAGAAAAGACCCAATTTCCCCATTTCAGGGAATGGGGAGTGTAGCAGTATGGCCACATTATGCAGAGTTACCCAAAGTAATACATGATGCTATGTAGATTGCAAAGAAGCATCCCCTTAGTACCAGCTGTGTGGTTTCTCTTGTGACATATCAAAAAAGAAAAGAAAATAGCTTATTTATTTATATAATTTATATGCTACTTTTCCCCTGTCTGAGACCCAAAGCAGCTTAGCTCTTTGCAGAACTCTGTGTTGTTCGTATATGTGTGGTGAAGTGGGATATGTTGTAACAACAGATGGAATGGGGTGTAAATTTAAACTTTTTTTTTTTACTGAGTTCCCCACAACCATAGATTTTTATTCCAAAAAATGCCAGCAGTTTGAGATTTCACGGAAATTTCAGTGAGTCATTTTGTTGCTAAAAGCTTTTAAATTTTAGGTTTGACTGTTTATGGTCACATTTTTATTTAATTTTGTTTTATATTTGACTTTGTTTGTCATGTAGCAGATATGTGTGGCAAAGCAACTTACAAAATGATAAAAATTAATAAATACTTGCTAGGTTTGAGATGCAACTAATGAGCTACTGCCTATCAGAGAACTTCTCCTATACAGTTTGATCCCACTGAAGAGAATGCCAATGTTCCTGTATTTTTTTAAAAAAAATAGCCTTGTCTAAGAGAACTCCCTAGTAGGATGTGTCCCCAATGTTTGCTTGTTACTTTGGAAGTATGGAAGGCGATATTTATTCTTTTTTTGTTGTATTCTTCCAGTTAGGTATACATGGATATGCATTCGCAATCACCAACAATGGATATATTTTGACTCATCCAGAACTCAGACCTCTGGTAAGATAAATAATAAAAAGACTGACTTAATATATATGTGATGGAGATCTACCCCCACATATATTAAGTGTGGATAACAGAGTAAAAGGATATTACCTATTGGGGAAGACTACTTAAAAGTGAAAGTATTTAGCCTGGATATCACAGACATTTTACATTAAGATCTAGTACATTGGATAACGTAAGTTGACTTGGAGATACAGATATGTGCAAGTTGTATGGTGAGAGAGCCAGACCCCCACCAGTGCAGTGCAGAAAGGGAAAGCCATAAATTGCTGCAATTACATACACTTACATTGAAATGGAATGCAGTATCCCCCACCTAAAAGCCCCTATTTGTCATGTTTAAGTGGACTCAAATTTAAAAGCTCTGTAGACATTTTGTGTAAGTCCTTTAGCCACCACCTCCTTTTATTAGAAAGGGGGCACAGGGATATTCCTCAGAATTTTTAGGGTGGAGAGGAATTCATTTCCATTACATTTGTCTGAACAAAGGAAGTGTGATGTATTTATTCTACTGAAAGCTTTACCTAAGAGTTTCATCACCAGAGAAGTTGCATTATTGAATTCACTATAATATGTGGTAGGTGCCAGTTCTTGGGCAGGCACTTACTGTGACAATAGAGTTCATAAATGTGTTTGCAGAAAAAAGCAATATTTTTCAGAATGGCCTTTACATATCAAACAACTGGAAATTTTTGTACAGAATGATTTATGAAACGATGCTTATGACTTAATGCTGAGACTGGGCATTGTAACTGGTTAATATTTACATTTCAGCAGATGAAAAGAAGTAAATGAAGCTATCCAATCACCTTTTTCTGGCTGGATTTGTCTCCCTGGGCAATTTGATTTCAAAGGGAAACAATCCTGCAGAAAATGTGAGGTCGTATTTTGGTATTACAGGGTTGTAATAGATATTTTTGAATTTCGGTCCTTTTGTCTGGAGAATATATTTAGCATTTTTGGCATGGAGAGTTTGTCACAAAATTACTAGTTTTCAAATGATCCAAACACTTAGAACAAAAGAGTCTGGGTTCTAGTATCCATTGCTTGTGTTCTGTTTTCTTGCTATTACATGAATAAATTACTAGGGCCTGTAGTGCAGCCTGCACTAGTGATTAAGCAAGTGTAATCCATTACATGTCCACTCAGAAGTAAGCCCTATGGATTTCAATGGCACTGATCCAGAGGACTGCAGGTTTAATCCATTACAGTGATAAAAGATGAAAATGCTAAGGGCAGTTCTCCAGGTGAAAGACTGACAAAAGCTACATTAAAATGCCAATTTTTTTTTTTTTTTTCTTATATTTATTAATTCCTATCTATTCTTACTACAGTAAAGGTTCACAAGGCAGTAAATGATGTGTGTGGGGGGGGGGTAAGGAAGAAAGGAATCTCACAAAGAAAAGAAAAGCAGCAACTTTAATCAAAGTGTGTCCTTTTACAGTAAAGAGAAATCATGTCAACATAACACAAAGAGAAGTAATACAATGTTAGCTGGGACTTAAGGCCTTATTTATGCCATGAATGTTGCTCTGGATGTTTCTTCGAAGGCATTAAGCAGAGGAGAATATCACACAATATATAGCTTGTCCCATAGCTTTTCCTGGATCAGGCCATTTCAGAATATGAGTTGATGAATGCACTAAACAGCCTCATGTAAATGAAAAGTGTGGGCCTTAAGGAGAAAATATCTAACCTTCTCCATGTCCTGCTCACTTTTAGTTTAGCTAACTTTGCAAAGAGTTTTTAACGGGTGGAGTTTTTAAATTACACCATTGTGACTATGGAACTCCTTCCCAAGAAGAGTTAAACTGGCCTCCTCATTAATAGATTTTAAGTGGGTGGTTAGCATGCACTTTTAAAATTTATTTCACCTCATTCTACTTCAAGAAATCTTAGGTGGCATGCATATAAATTGGTTTATACTCTATTAAAAAACTTATTTCACTTCATATCCCCGTATGACTGGTTTTTGTGTTCTTCCATTTTCTTTTGCTTAATTATTTGTTGTATTTTTTAAAAAAAATCCTAAACTTCCTTGGGAGCCCTTTTGCAAGTGTCAGTCACGGGGTTGTCTGAAGTCTGAGTGGAAGGGACACTTAAAAGTTTCTGCTACGTAGACCACATGATACTGATGTCCAAACTTGTGAAACATGTAAGTCAAATAAATGTGACTCCACTCATCCTTCTCCATGCAGTCAGTCCAAATGAACACCTAAATAGGGATGAAGAAAGAATTTTAATTGTGAAACTTCTGAATAATCGTTATGAGAGAAGAAAACATTACTTGAAACAATGCAGTTAAACAAAGCTGAGGTGGAAAGTATACTTGAAAATAGTTGAAAAACGGTTGGAAAACATGTGTTTTGAGTGTTAAAAAGCCCTGATGAAAAGAATCCTGGACTGACAAGAATCATTACAGTTCAGGCCTTACTCTGTGCAAAATTCTCTTGTGGTAGTTTTGTGCAGGAAAAGCATTTTCTGTGCAGGAAACAGCATTTTCTGCACAACAGATAGTATTTCTATGCAGTCACTATGCTGAAAATGCTGTTTTCTTTGCCAAACATCTCAGTGTGAATTTGCACGGAATAAGTCCTGAGTTGTGAACAGGTGTCAAAAACTGACTTTTGAAGATTTTGGCCATTTCCGCACAACAACACTCTTCTGCATTGTCTCACTGCAGTCCCGGGTCCAGAAGGGAACGCATCAGCAATGCCCCATCTGCACCCACTCAGTCCATGCAGAAAAGAACACAATGGCGCCACGTCTTCCTTCTGCAGTGCAGCCGGGTTTTTTCCATTACTGTGGTATGGAAGGAAGCATCACCAATGCGCTTCCGCAGCTTCAGCATAGCCAGAAGTGACAAGAGCACCCCGCAATCGCAGACATGAAATGGATTTTTTCTGTTCTGCGAAAACTGCGCAAGTGCAACGCTCCACGACAGGATGGCAGGAGGACAGCAACGACATCATGTGGAAGCGCAACTTGCTGACTGCTGCCATCCTGAGGCAGAAACGAGACAGAAACATCATGCAGAAAGGGCCTTTCTCTAAGTGGGAATAAAATTGCTAAAATCAATCTTTGCTCACTTTGAGAAGAAATTTAGTGAAGCATTATATCCCTAGAACAAACTTTAATAAAAAAATTTAATTTTCATACATAAAATCATGCATTGTTTGTTTATTTATCTGGAATAATCTGGTTCGGTATTCCACATCATTTACATGGATTAAAGTCCTCTCTTTATAAATATTCTTTGCAAATATTAAATTCTTTGGGCTATAATCTTATATCATTTAAAAGAGGATAAATCTCATTAAAGAGAGTGAAACTTACTTAAGGCATGCCTAGTGTTCTTTTCCCACCTTGACTACAAGAGAGAGAACATAAGAGTTAAGAGGTAACTAATCTATTTTAAGTGACTATGTACTTCCAGTTCCATTTTGCCCCAGAAATACTCAAGAGATTGATTGCTATCATTCCCATTTTACAAATGGGCACATGTGTGGATAGACTGCCACTGAACTTGTAATGTAAAGGGTGTACTTAGAACTGTAAGATCAAAGTCCAAGCCACTGATTTCATAAAACTACTGTGCAGTGTCCATCTGTTTCAGACCCTTGGTTATAATTCTGTTGAAAAGTTTACATTTTTTGTTAATATAAATAAGCCTATTTCCCCCTGTAAAATAATGAATAATAAAAGGAGCTATATTGTGTGTGTGTGTGTGTGTGGACATAGCGTACATGTACAAACACACACACACACACACACACATCTGCTTTTTTCTTTACCACATACAAAGAATACAGTTCTATGGCCTATGCAATTTACTTAGCTTTAAAAAAATACCGTTCTTTCATCACTGTATCTAATGTTCTTTGGTTAAACAAGATTTTGTATGTCTTGTATGGTTTCTTTCCCTACCTCTTCCACAAAGAAGGAAATTAACAGCAAATATAAAACAGGGCAAACATCTGGCTTTGTCTCCTTCTTAGAAGTCAAATTGAATAAGAAAATCTTTGCAGCAGTTAGCACATTTCAAGTTCATCATTGTTTGGTGGAACACACACGCACACAGAGCAGATTTTTTTGGTTCTACTTTAATGTTACAATTTTCTGTATTTGATATTTTTTATTCTAGTTAGATTGAAGTGCAGCTCTAGTTGCTGTATATCCCTCTGTGCATCCAAGTTAATATAGGTAATAATATTTACAATGAGTTATAGTGGAACTCATCCTCTTATCTATTTATGTGCTGGAGCACTCTGAAAACATTGTAAGACAATAAGTGGTTCTGGCCTTTGCCATTTCTGCCCTACACTGTTATAGTGCTATTATTCCACTTTCAACATCCTGTGGGATTCTGGGGTTTGTAGTTTAGGGATCTCTGGCTGAGAATTCTCAAATGCCCCTCCCTAAACTGCAAACCCCAGGATTCCATAGGATGTTGAAAGCGGAATATAACAGTGTAGTGCAGAACACTGTAACAGTGTAGTGCAGAAAGGGCCTTTGTTTAGATAGTCTGAACTCGAAATATATTTAATTGGACTGGACTGAGATAAATGGTTCAGGAAGCAGATCATTAATAGATATATCTTGGGCTTTCACAGCTTTGTATATTGCATCTTTAGATGCTACTGGATTTTTTCAGGCTTAAGATCAAGATGTCAAAGGAGGTCATTTGTATTTGTGTAATCTTCCAGGAATTTCTTGCCACTATTTCTACTTCCTAATTTATTGGCATTAGCAGTGAACTGATCAAAGCTGAGCAAGCTATTTGATCCTGAAATTTTTCATAGCCATGTCAGTGGTCATGATATTGATAATAATGAGCTCTATCCAATGTTGGCTGATTGCACATTAGAAGTTCCTTTTTCTTTCTTTACCCCTTCACCTGCCTGAACCTAATCAAGATCTGCATATGAAAATCTCCCCAACTCTGAACAGATTTTGGGGGTATATGAACAACTGTGGGGAGGACAGGAAACCTTTCTTCCAGTCTCTTCCATCCTGCTGGTGGATTGGATACAATTCAGTATTTTACTGGTTCCTTTTCTTTTCACAGCTGATTCCAACTCTACAATTTAAAGGACACACAGAGATTCATATCTACAGTTCTCATGTGTAGAAACAGGTATATTGCAAAAAAGGAAATTAATTAGTCCCGAAGGGGCAAGTAAACCAAAGCCCAGGGTTGCCTTCCAATTACAGTCACATTTAAAAAACAAAACAAAACAATACAAACTGAGCTCCTTTGTCTGTAATTTCCTGCTTCTTATGCATGGTGTACGTACTTCTCTATTTCTTTCCCTTCAATTGAAAACAAGTGGGAATTCTGTTTCTGCAAGAAATCTATGAATACACAAGAGTACCTTTTTATCATGTGATAAATCATGTTATCAGGTGCAGGTGTCCATTTGAGCTCAATGCTCCTGAAAGATACTGTTTTTATTTATTTATGACAAACTGTTTGGCAAAAGCTTTTGCAAATGAGAATGACCTGTAGGAGTGATTCTACCTCTCATCATAGGAGCCATTTCTACGTATCAGCATAAAATCAAGCTTCTTTTATATCTTATTAGGAAAAAGGAAATGTTCTAATGTATTTTTAGCATACTTCAGCACAAGAAGTACACATTCCACATAGCTTAGCGTGTGATAATCAGTATTTTTTTAAAAAAATTAAGATATATCACAACATTTTCATGCTGTATATCAAGTTCTGTTCTTTTTGGTTCACCAGGAGGCCCAGCTATGAAGTGTTTTTGGTTAAAATATGTTATAAAAATGGAGAGGGAGTTGGACGGCGGGATATGAAATGAGAAAGGACTTTTGTTTCATAAAACTACTTAAACAACTTCTTCCAAGAGGGATATTTTTGGATTTTAAAAATATTTCTGATTCTACGTAGTATTAACTAGTAATGTGCACTGTGGAGACAGATTAATAGAGAGAGATTCCCCACAAAGGCCATAACCCAGCAGAGAGTTAAACGTGCTTAAACATATTGAAATATTTGGGATTATACACATTTCGCTCTCTGTTGGACTGGAGCCATGCTCTGTAAGGCTTAACTACTAATACAAGATTCCTTCCCTGTCTTCTTTTTCTCTTTAATTATGGGCTTGCTATTCTGTAAACTAAGTCTCCTCTCTTGCTTAAGAGGGAAATATGTAATGAATTCCAGCAGCAATAAAAAACATAAGACAGATTGGCAAATGATGTAATTTTCCTTCCTTGTTTTTGTTCATGACAGCAGTTTTTTAATGGGAAAAAGTGGATATGTTTCCCTTCCTCACATCACTGCACATCTCTGGCTCATTACCATACACAATCATTCAAATGGTAAGTGCACAGATATATAAAACTGTGAGCCCAGGAACTCACTACATTATATTCATTCTCTGTGGGTTGGTTTTGTTCTGTTCTGTTCTAGTTTTTTTTTTTCAAGATTCAGATTTATAAAATCTGGATCATTTAGCATAAAATCATATCACCATAGCAATAAAAACAAGCCAAAAGCCATCAGCATTGGCTCACATAGATTGGCTCACATGTTTGTGGAGTGCCATGTTGAATACCATGTTGTGCACCATGATTAAACTGTGTCTGTTACACTAGTGCCAGTGGGATGAAAACAGATCCAGTTAAATGAACTCCAGCAATCAACCAATAACCATTAATAATGTAATGATGGAAGATTCTCATTACACAAAGAAGGTAGTTCAGTGGCTATTAGAGAAGTTTGTTTTGATGGGGAAAGTGAAGTACTTACACGGCAGAGGGCATTGTGCATGTGAAGCAAAGATATTCCAAATTTACCCTTAGCTCATTCCAGATCCTGGAATTAGAAGGCATGGTTCTGGTTGTTGTTTAATGCTTATTAGGAAAGATATAATGAAAGCAAAATGGGAATTGAAAAACCACCAAGTACCTAATTTATTTTTTTCTTAAAATGTTGATCAGTGACTAACCACTGCTTTCTGTATTCTTTGTAGTTATAGAGCCAGCAGAATGTTCTGTACTGTCTGAAAATACTGTGAAAACCTGAATTCCTATTTGATTTTCGTTTGAGGCCAACTGGCAGAACGTAGGCTGTTTCCGCACTACTCTGTTATAATGCTATTATTCCACTTCAGTAAACTACAAATCCCAGAATCCCATGGGATCTTGAAAGTACAATTATAGCACTATAACAGTGTAGGGCAGAAATGGCCATAGTTTTAGGCTACCTTTTCACAACTTTCACCAAAAAAAGAAAAAAAAGAAAACCCTTTTACATCTTCTGATGTGCTTGGACAGCCGCTCAAATCAAGGTCAGCCATATTTGTCACCCATATATCTGGAGGGACCTTGATTAAGACATGTTGTTTTTAAACTAACAACTGTTTTCAAACATACTGTAAAATCCTCCCTCAAAAGAAACCAGAAAAGCCAGAAGGAATGCATTGGAGAAAAGTGTCTTCTATGCAAAGTCTCTATAATTTGAAGTTAAATTACATTTTGATTAGCTTGTCTGCTGATTTTACATCGTAAACGAATTATCCTGTTGAGATTCTAATCCCTCCTGTGTTTAGGTGAACAGTGCTCTCGTTGTGGTTACTCGCTCAGGTGAATGTTTTGTTAACATCTGTTAACAAATGGCATGTTTTAAAGAAGATTCTTGCCTTGGCTTTAGCTGAAATGAATTTATATTAGCCGCGGTATATTCTCTTAGGTGCTTTGGTGAAACAAATCCATGAGGGTAATTCAGCTGAACCGAGTCCTTGGTTTCCTCGTGAATGCATATAGGAATGTTGAACTGTGTAGAGTCTGACATTAGATGGCAGCATAACTCTGTCAAGTATAATCGTCTAGTGACACAGCCATCACTGGAATTTGAGCAGACAGATCCATTATTCAAAACAGAACCATATATATCTTTAAATTATACATGTTTTGAATATTCTGTGTTTATGTAAAAAGGGAAAGTTAAGACTTGTACTGAATGTGTTTCTCTTTACTGCAAAACACTGTGTTACTAGAGTGCAGAAACAAAATCTCACTGGCATAAAAGCATATATGGCAGCAACGAAACAGAAACTCTATATGTTTCACTTTCTGCTACATTTAAAAAGCTCTGTTTGGCTCTAGTATGGAAATATTAACAGGAAATCTTTCCATGGTCCAAAGAAGCAGCCTTGGAAAAAGAAAAGCGTACGGGTTTCTTCCCACATCCACAACAAAAACAGCTAATAAGACTGGACATATCCCAACCAACCAGAAGTACTTTCACAGTTGTGATGGCTGCTCTTGTGTTACAGACCAGGATTTGACAATGTAGTATAACTTTCACTGTAGTGGACAAGACATTGTTATCTTCACATTATTTCCTTAATCAGTTCCATATTTTCCCCCCGCCACCTCATGTCTTGGAAAGTTAACATTCTGGTTTCACGGTTGTTTCTAATGGGTATCACTTTGCTGGTAGAAATTCTTCCATCAGTTGAACCGGGATCACGGGGACATGAATTACCCTCCTTCACAGCTTATGGTGCACTGTCAAACTGTGCTCTGAAGAAATTGGAAATCATCTGAACAAGATGTTTCAGTTTGGTGAAGTGGGCTTTAAGTAGGAGAAGAAAAGGAGAAAATAATGTTGTGCTAATGGGTTTGAGATATTACATGAAGTAGTTTTTCAGTATTCTTTTTAAAAATAAGGATATTATAGCTCTAGCAAGCAGCATTCTTTAGACCTCTCAACCTCAAATACATTGCACTAAAATATGTCACAATGAAAGAATGGAAATTTAATTCAAATATTGTGTTTACTATGGGACAGCCACATATTTTCCCCAAAATGCCAAAGGGACAGTCCTGCACCGTAATTTGGAACATTTGCATTTTGATTAGTGTGCTAATGGTTCCAGGTTCCAACAGTGTCATCAGACTATTCCTTGCTGTCTTATGTCCAGGATTGCATTGGGAGTTTTTCCTTTGCACAATATTTGAGGTTTGGAAATTCCTCTGAAGATTCAATTCCCAGAGAGCTTCATCCTTGAACATGAAGAATTAGTGCGCAGATATGCATAGAGTCATGTGTCTTGAATGACTATGTGACACTATAGAGTGTCTTAACAGTAGTAGCTTTGGTAATTCCAGCTCTATAAGCAAATTTAGCTATCTTTTTTTTTCATATCTATAATTGATAAGCCACATTGTATTAGCACAGTGAGTGTTACATGTGGTCTCAGTTAAGCCCAGACTCTATTAGTAGCATAGGTACAACTGGGGATTCAAGTCTAACTTTTGTCTGAGGTAGTTCCCCTGTGTTTTTCTTTCAAAACAGGGCTGCAGGCTATCAGCTTTGAATACTTCTCATGGAACAAATGGTACACTTCTGAATGAAAGGCGATGATAGTATGAGTCTAGACTGGCACCAGGAATAGGCATTGTGGGGCACCCACACTCTTGCAAGGATGCCCATTGTCAAAGCCTGGGGCCTTCTGCCATTGCTCCTCCTCTTCTTTGCTGCTGGAACCTATTTGCAGGGAAGGAGTGACAAGAATAAGGGCTTACAGCAGCTTTATTCACTTCCCCTGTACTGTGTCTCTGGTAATGAATAAAAGACAGAGGCAGTAGCATAACCCAATCAAAGAAGGGACCCTTCATCTTGCCCAAGGGCCTCTTAAAAACTGGAGGCAGAATTACTTTAATCAAGGGGGTGCTCCCTTGTATTTTTGGCTCTCTCTGTGTTTAAAACCACAGTGCATTTTCAGTAAAATCTGTTTTCTGCTGCAATGTAAATCTCTCAGTTTGATTACTGGAGTTATATAGCTTTAAACTGATTTCAGCAGAACTATTCCTTCTAATAAAGTTTAACAGTAAGTGTAAATGCTGCCAGTTCTGGGTGTTGGCCAGTTTCATGTAGATATCACATTAAGATGTCAATCTTAAAGGAGTATTTGCAACTGCAGGAACTGCTCATGTGGACTTAACAAGTTGGATCTACCATTTACATCAGTTAATTTTTGCATCTTTCTCAGAGTGCAGTGGATAGGTCACTTACGCTGTTATGCTCTCACTGACTTGAATAGAGTGCCACCTGTGAATAAAATAGCCCCTGAATCAGATGCTGCTGCTATGACCCAGGGGACAGCAACATTCATATAAAGCAGAAGAAAAAGGAATTACCATTTGTAAGTGAGAAAAAACATTTTTTATAAGTTCCCTTCCTCTACACATCCCCAAAAGCCTATATATGGTCAGACAGATGTGTAACTATAATTTGAAAGACAATAAAATATGAACCCTTCCCCAGAATGTATTTTTCAGTCATAAAAGCTCACATAAAATCATGTTTACTTGCAAGTAAAGTCTGTTGAAATCAAAGGGGCTACCAAGTTGAGGAATTAGGATTTTCAACCTACAGTTTATGGATTGGATTCAAAATACCTGTAAGGAGAATTTTATTCACTGGAATATCCCACTGGATCCTGTTGGCTGATTGATCCTCCAGTCCTCTTGTGCCCTGCCGGAACCTATTTTGGAGGATGGTA
The DNA here is from genome assembly GCA_948472985.1 of Iguana delicatissima. Lineage (NCBI taxonomy): Eukaryota > Metazoa > Chordata > Lepidosauria > Squamata > Iguanidae > Iguana > Iguana delicatissima. Next base: position 174,011 of record CAOKZL010000156.1, on the reverse strand, counting down.
CCCTTTTGGAACAGCCTGGGAACTGATTCAGAAATCTGCAGGGGAAGCAAAGGTGGAATTATCGAAGACGACTTCTCGTCTTCCTCCAGAGGAAGCCTTACTGAATCTCACTCTGTTCTGTTTTGAACTGCATTAACTTCCACGCTGGGAGAAAGGTGAAAGAAGAAAGAAAGAATACTTTGAATTCAACCCATTTGTTACCTGCTTTGCTGTCTGAAAGGCAAAAGGTGTGCATCCTTGTTCTTTCCTCATATCTCTGAGTTTAGGAGAGAGGGAAGAGGAATTAGGTAATATGTTCCAGTTTAGTAATTTGCCACTTTCTGATAAGCTGTTCAATGTTCTTTTCCAGGAGGGGAGATCCTTTGCAATTGTATTTTACTTTGTTTATTGTCAGTGCTAGACTGAACATTTTTATGGATTAGATAAAAATTACTTTAGGACCATGATGTTGTCCTGCTTTTCTAAAACTATGCTGGAAAGAGGTATTGGAATGCTGTCACAGGATTTGATTCTTCACCCCACCCCGGCCCACAATCTCTCTTTACTTATTTTGAAATATAACTCAGGCCTCAAACCAGGTATTCCATGTGTTATTAATAATGACATTGTTGTATTTAGTTAATTTTATCTATTCACATGCTACCTTCCATAAAAACTACCAGTGTGGTGTTTTACAACAGAACAAACATAAAAAATCAAAATCAACCAGTGATATTAAAAACCACAAAAGAACAATGAAGCCACAAAAATAGATTTAATGGCCAGATTTATTGTTATTTTATGTGCTATCAAACCAGCTTTGACTTATGGCAATGAATGAGAGATCTCCTAAAGTCTCATTCATTAACGTGCCTGCTCAGGTCTTGCAAACTCAGGGCCATGGCTTCCCTGATTGTGTCAGTCCACCTGTAACATGACCTTCCCCTTTTCCTGCTGTCTTCTACTTTAATGAGCATAATTGTGTTTTCCAAGGAGTCATATCATCTCATGATATATCTAAAGTATGATAGCTTCCATTTAAGTTGTTTGGGCTTCTATTGAGAGTTCATTTGCTACTGAATCCATTTAAGGCGAGAATAAAGATTAAAAAGATGCATTTTAACACCTTTTGTAAAAGTACAGAGACCAAGCACTGATTTCAGAGTTGTAGCAATGTTGGGGTTCCAGAGTTTTAATATAAACGAGGAAAAGGAAACTAATGGTGTTCTTAAGACTGATTTATTTTGACACAGGCTTTCATGGATTTCAATCCATTTCTTCGAGGCATTAATGGAGTACAATATTTAAGCCACAGATATTTAAGTACAGTAACGTACAGTTATTGATTGCAACTTGGTAGACAGAACATTCTACAATCTGGGAGTAACAGAGAAGAAAACCTCCCCATTCCTGTTAAGCAGGCTTCAAATGAAATGATGTTCTCAAATGAGCTTCTCCTGTAGGCTGTAGTGACCAGATAGGTTCGTAAAAAGATAGGTGATGCCTTAGGGAGCCAGGCATGGCTCAACTTTTGCCAAATCAAAATGATTCAGGAAATGGCACAGCTGGTTCATTGCAGGTGATCATTTACCTATTCTGGTGAAGAATCCAGGGACATGGTACAGTCAAGAAGCACTATGAGATAACACTGCAGTTTTCCTTCTAGAACAAGTTGTCTCTTGACTCTAAAACTGACTTTCTGTGGGTAAATAGTCCTTCCATCTTGTCAGGATTTTATTTGCTCTCCAGCTACTATTATAAAGCCCCTTTACAGGTGTGACACTGTAGGTTTATTTCCAGTCTTAAGTTGACTCCCACCCTTGCAAGACTGGAAATTCCCTCCCAGTGCTTTTACTAGGGTTATTGCCAGCCTTCCAAAGCTGACTTCCATGCATGGAACGACTGGCAATCTCCCCAACTCTATCAGGTATGCTGCCACCACCCCCCTGAATTAAGAATTACTTAGACAGAACAGGAGGGACTCTGCCTAATCTCTAAGCATAAGGAAGGATCTTCCACCTCCCCCTTGCCCTGAGTGAGAGGTCCTATGTAGCGTGTGCCAACCCTGGCGTGGAAATGGAGAGAAACGGAGGTTTATAAAAGTGTTTTAATCAAGGCATGCAAATAAACAATATCACACTTGGGAGACTCCCCTTCTCCCAGGTACACTTAGTTACAAGAATTTACAAAACAGATAGATCAGCCAATTCTCAAAATAACAACATCCCTAACGCGACTAACTACTTATTTCTAGTTACTCACAATTAGGTTATAGGCGTAGATGGTCTAAAGGAGAAGAGAGGGGGGTCCAGGAGACACAGCATGCCTGCCAGCTCAACTGGGCCAGCTCTCCCCTCTCTCTTCTCTCTCTCTCTCTGTGTCTCTTTCTGTCCACATGGCCTCTCAGAAGTTTTTATTTCCCTCCTTGGAAGGATCTGGAAGCCTCTCCAAGATGCCCACCTCTTTTCCTTTTGGTTGGTCACTTCTCATCTTGTGACCCGTGATGCTGACTCTTTCTTTTTGATTGGTCAACTCTCACCCTGTGACCCTTGATGTAATCCTAACATCTCATTAACCCTTGGTTTACCTGAAGAGGGAAGTATCTCCCTTTGATAAGCCTAGATAATGGAAAGCCCCATTATCACAACAGGGCATGACAAAAATAGTTTTCCTCTGTTGCTTAACTCCAGTACTCATAATAAGAGGTGTAGTGGTACTGAATATAGAAACTTCATTTATTGTTAGTCACATGAAACACTGGTTTTATTTATTTATTAAATATATTTGTATCTCACACTATATCACAAGTTCTCAGGATAGCATACAGATAAAATTAATTTAAAACACTCTAGAATAACTGCAGAAAATTAAACAGTGGGAAATGATTGTAGAGTTTAAAAATTCTCATTAGTCTGCTAATGAGTCAATTTTCCATTGCACTGCTTCACTTGTGTGTCCTGACTCTGTTCTAATTAATTTCATTGCATGGCTTTTAAGTTAGTATCATTACTTTAAAAAAAAGCTGATTTATTTCTCAACATCATTCATAAAGTTAGAAACTTTGATCCTGTTTTTCCTTGTGTGTATGTACCTTCAAGTCACTTGTTGACTTAATGGTAACCTCATGATTTTCCTAGGGTTTTCTAAGGGAAGGAATACCCAGAGGTAGTTTTTCCAGTACCAACCAGTCTCCCAAGTACCAACAAGGCCTGAGCCTGCTTAGCTTCAAAGATCAAATGGGATCTGGTGTCATGTTAAATATTAAAGCCTCCAGTTTTTTTGTGTTTTTTTTGCATTGTTTTGTAGCAAAAGCACTTTAGTTGCCTTATGCCTTCACTGTCTCTGCAATCTTTTTATTTTTCAGACTCTATATATTACCTCATCCAATTTCTGAGGCAACTTTCAATGTCTGTCAACAAAGTTAACAATGCAATCCAGTATCATTCTTGTCTCTCACTAGCCTTTTTAGCTGCTTCATCTTACTGCTGAGTCCTGTGCAGCTTGTGGTCTTGAAAACTTGTGGATCCTTTTTACATGCATGCTGTCCAGTTAGCACAACATCTATCCCTATCCTATAGGGATGGGGGACTGGGGAGAGTAGTTCGCCCCAGGTGGCAATGTTTTTGTGGTGTCCCAGCCCATAGCCATACCCCTGAATGCCCTGGCCATGCCCCCATGCACTGCAGCCAAGCCCCTATGCACAGTGGCCATGCCCCTCTCCCTCACCCCCTCCACACGCTCCAAGTTCCACCACTGATCCATTCATTTATTTAAAGTTTCCTAGCTTAGGGCTTTATCACATGAGGCGTATACATCACACCTGAAGCAGGATAATAACATTACCTTGTCCTCCTTCTCCTGGTGGAGACGATTTGGAAAATGATTTTGCTACAAAAGAGGTCCTTAATAGATTAATCTGTTAATGATCTCCTTTGTAAAACAAACAGATTCCAAATCATCTCCTTCTGGTAGAACAACAGAATAGGAAGAATGTTATAGCCAAAGACTGTTATTTTGCTGCAAGTGTGATTTTTCTGCTTTGTCTGATTAAGTCTTTAGTAATAATTTTTCTCTGATTTCATTTTCCTTTGTCTTTTAGTATGATGCTATCCAACAGTTTTACCATGTCTTTGGCTGGCTTTCAGTTTGTGATGTATTCAAAGAAAATATTTGTTTGTGTTCATTTATCTCTCAGATTCTATCTATCTATCTATCTATCTATCTATCTATCTATCTATCTATCTATCTACCTACCTACCTATCTACCTAATCTAACTTTAGGTTTACTACTGTGGACATAGTATATCTTGATTTCAGTAAGGCCTTTGACAAAGTTCCCCATGACATTCTTGCAAAGAAGCTAGTAAAATGTGGACTGGACAGGGCTACTGTCAGGTGGATTTGTAACTGGTTGACTGACCGTACCCAAAGGGTGGTCACCAATGGCAGATTCTCATCCTGGAGAGAAGTGACTAGCGGGGTGCCACAGGGTTCTGTCCTGGGCCCGGTGCTGTTCAATATCTTCATTAATGACTTGGATGAAGGAATAGAGGGCACGCTGATCAAATTTGCAGATGACACCAAATTGGGAGGGGTTGCTAATACACCTGATGATAGGATCAAAATTCAAATGGACCTGGACAGATTGGAGAGCTGGGCCAAGGCTAACAAAAATGAATTTCAACAGAGAGAAATGTAAGGTCCTACACTTAGGCAGAAAAAATGATATGCAGAAATATAGGATGGGGGACACGTGGCTGGCTAACAGTACATGTGAAAGGGATCTAGGAGTCTTCATAGACCACAAGCTGAACATGAGTCAGTAGTGTGATGCGGCAGCCAAGAAGGCCAACGCAATTCTTGGTTGCATCAATAGGAGTATGGTGTCTAGATCGAGGGAGGTATTGGTACCACTTTATTCTGCATTGGTTAGACCTCATCTGGAATACTGTGTCCAGTTCTGGGCACCCCAATTCAAGAAGGATATGGATAAGCTGAAGCAGGTCCAGAGGAGGGCAACCAAAATGGTGAGGGGCCTGGAAGCCATGCCCTATGAGGACAGACTTAGAGAGCTGGGTATGTTTAGTCTGCAGAAGAGAAGATTGAGAGGGGACATGATAGCCATGTTTAAATATTTGAAGGGATGTCATGTCAAGGAGGGAGGGGGCTTGTTTTCTCCTGCTCTTGAGACCAGGACAAGGAGCAATGGATGCAAGCTGCAGGAGGGGAGATTCCGCCTGAACCTCAGGAGGAATTTCCTGACAGTCAGGGCTGTCTGGCAGTGGAATGTGCTGCCACAGAGTGTGGTGGAGTCTCCTTCGTTGGAGGTTTTTAAGCAGAGGCTGGATGGCCACTTGTTGGGAGTGCTTTGAGGGTTTTCCTGCATGGCAGGGGGTTGGACTGGATGGCCCTTGCAGTCTCTTCCAACTCTACATTTCTATGATTCTATGATTCTATGATTTACCCCATTTTGTGATCTTTTTGTGGAGGATTCCCTCTATTTGGCCATCCCAAACGTGCCTGAGCTGGACTTTCTGAACATATTCCGCATGCATATATGTTAAATATGATTGTTTTGTAGACAATGTTTCCAAATGGCTCAGCAGCATTTGCTCCAGTATAGATGCCACCTGTCCTCTTCTTACATCAATGACTAATGAATTGTTCTGTGGAGAGAATAATACTTTTCTCCCTCATCATGGCTTGAGCTTATATTTTCCAGTCTCTTTGAAGGTATGTGAAATCCTCTCCTACTGATACGTGCTATAGCTTTGCTCCTTCCCTGATTTATTTTTCTATATTTTTAGAAACTGTCAAAACTCTGGGATTGAAGGAAAATAGCATACCTGTATAGTTTCTGGGATTTTTCCTTACAGTTTTTCTATAGGTACATTTGCTGCTTTTAAGATTCTGGATTTATATCTTGTTTTTAACACATCGCACATCTGCATTAGTGTAACCTATTCTTTCTTTGATGTAGATTTATATTTGCAGATATTTTTGAGATCTTAGTTTTGACTGTTTCACTAAAATTCTGATTTGCTGCCTCTTTCCACCTTTTGTATGAGATACTTTAATTTACCTGATTTAACTTTATGTCATCCAATATTTGCATATATTATTCCTTCTTCCAGTTTTTCTTTGTTTTGATACCTGTAATTTTTTATCTGCTCCAATTAGATTTTCTCCAGTGGGCACTGTTAACTTCTATTCTGTTCCTCTTTTGTATATGTAGAACATCAGGATATTATGCCCAAGGGATATGTAACTCCAGTTTTAATGTTCTCCAGCATCTGTTGGCTTTCTCCAATAAATCAGTTTAAAAGCTGATACTTGACAACAACTGCTTAATCTCTGTCATTATTCAGGTAACAATTTTCTCCTTCATATAAGCTCTACCTGCTCCAAATCTTTTCCATGGTCTTCAAAATCGAAACCCACCCACCAAATGGTACTGTATCATTTGTTTATTGAGACCCCTGTTTGGAGCCTTTTTAGTTGGGGTTGCATGTAGAAAAGATATTTCTCCTGCAATGCTACCTTGGAGTCTCTTCTCTCAGCTTCATTTCCCTGCCTTTGTCTTTGAATGTTTCTTGATTACATTCTCCAGTAACATTGATGTCCACATATGAAAAGACCATTGACTCCATGCCAGTATTTTTGCAACCGTTTATTCAAATGTCTCACGATAGTCATAACCCTTCATGTCTGAGAATAGTGTAAATGCCACATAATCAGCATCCTGTGCTTTCAGTGATCAAATCTATCATTCTGAGGACTTCTCTGACTTAGAAGTATACAGAAATGAGGATGTCCATTTGTCACTATGAGAGACTTCCCACTTCTTTTTCAATATTATGCCTTATTGCCCCTAAAATCACCATGCTCTACAAGTACATGTTAACAGCATGGGTGTGTGACCTCTCAACAATGTTAATTACCTCATTCACAGACTTTGCTTGACTTCCTAACTCTTTTCCAGTTTTGCCAGGTCAGAAATTCTTTACATTGAGCACCCCCTTTGCATCTCCTTTGCAGGAAAATAGTAATACATTAGTATGTACATCAGATGCAGTGATAACATCAGTATGAAACACTGCATAGCTGTCCACCTCTTAATTCTGTCCTTTTTAAAATAAAAATGTCTTTTATTTACTAGGGTTAAGTGAAGTTTTGTATGTTGTAACAGGACAAGGCTACAAAATGTGTCATTTGCTTTGTATTCCTTCTTTTACTCCTTCTGGACCTCCCATCTACAGTTCTTTAAACATATGGCAGTATACAACTTAGCTTCTCTTACCTGAGAGTAAATTCCACTCAGCCCAATGCTGTCTGCTTCCGAGTAGACATGTATAGAATTGCATTGCCCTTTTCCAGATATTTTGCAGGAACAATTTGTCATACTCTTGCACTCACTTCTTGAATATGACCTCTCATCAAACCACTGTCTAACTATGTTATAGGATAGTTCAGTTTACTGGAGGCTTCATCTTATTGCAGGCAAGCTGAAACTCTCATGTATAACAGGTAATAAATAACAAACAGTCAAATTTCTAGGCTAGATATGGTGACAATGATGGTTTGTTTTAATTCAGTTTTCTCCATGTAAAAGTGAATCAGATTACTACCTGTCTTTCTATAATTTCTTAATAGAAGAGGAGAGGAATGTGTGTGTGTGTGTGTGTGTGTGTGTGAGTCTTCTCCCATGGTATTTGTTAGTAGTAGTCCAATACAGTCAGAAAAGGCTGAGAGAGAGAATGTTAAAGATAGTATATATTGTAAACCTTTCGGTGTCTTTTCTGGGAGGTTTGCTTTTAAAGTAAACTGCTGAGTTTAAATTAATTGTTAACTGCCACAATATGTTGTAGACACTTTAAAAAATAGATCTAGTATATTTAAAGATTGCTAAACCAGTATTAAGACTTTCATAGCTGTAAATTCTGGGAAAATTTGTTTCTCCTAATATAAAAAAACAGAGAAATCCATGTCTCAGAGGGAACATTAATGCCCCACTTAAGCAGTGTTAGCCTTTCATAAGCAGCAAATCTCATTTCTCTCTGGGGAGGCCTGCCTGGAAACTAAGATAACCTACACTTACCCTTGCTTATTCAGAGACTCCATAAAACTCTACAGCTGTAGCTGACAGCAGAATATTTAAATGATTTGAACAGTGTAAATGCCTTGTGTTCATTTAAATAACTGAAGAGTTCAATCACTTGAATGTCAACAATTATTCCTGTTGGAGTTTACATGCTAAAAATGAAAGAACATCTGAATCCCTGTGAGGGCATTAAATTGCTATCTAATTAGAAATCCTAAATTACATATATTAAAAAGATAATTAACAGTTTGAAGGCTTTGCTGGGAAAACCAGTTGCACATACAAATGAAATGCAAGAAATTTGGTAGTGTTGCTTGCAGTTTTCTTTGATTTGTTCCTTTCAGCACTGACGTTAGGTAGAAACAACCTCACCGAGTCTGGTGATGTTGAAATAATGGCAGATGTTTTAAATTATTCCCACTCTTAGGAGATACAATTATGAGCAGCTGTCAGCTTTACATAATCCTGAATGATAAGGTCTTAACAATGCAAATGAAATACAAAATCAGGAGGGTTTGCCATGGTAAGAATCAAGTACACGTCAGACTGCTCATCTACTTCTGTGTGGCTGATCTGCTATGAATGAAGGCATTGTTTACCCAATCTTTATTAGGCGCATAAAGATGTGTGCCTTATTTTCTGTGTGATTGAGATCAACTGTCTTGTAGGTTGTTGACAAACCTACTTTTGTTGCCTTTCAACAGTTTTGGTCTCCCTGAAAGCCAAATGGAGGCCCAATGCCTTATTTCATATGGCAAAGGTACCACAAGGCATTTTACCAGAAAATCCAGGTGGGAAATATTCCAGACAATTGCCTTTTCACATTGTGAGAGGTGGTATTTACCATGTGAGAGAAACTGATTGAATACTAGAGTTCCTCCTTATGTGGTAAATTCCAGCTGTCCTGCAGAGTGACTTTATCTCATAAAAAGTAACATGAGAACAGAGCCAAGGTAAAAATAAAGATACCTCAGCTGCATAATCTTCTTATATCAAAGCCAGTCCACTCAAAAACAAAAGAGAATAGGACCCTGAGGGCCTTTATATTCCCTTCAGAGTTTCCAAAGTTGGAAACCAAATGTTGCCCTAGAAAATCTCCTAAACTGGCTGGGTGTGGGTCATCTGTATGTGCATGTGTGATTTCACTACAATGTTGAATAAGATGTTCTTTGTTAAAAAACAAAACAAAACCAACCCATAACTTCCAAAATCTCTTAGCCAGTATGGCTACAGGATTCTGAGTATTGTTGTTCAAAAAAGTAATGTTTCCATGTTTGGGATTTCTCTTAATAATTCCATCTGCATTAATGGTACCCATCTAGTCATTTGTTTTGCAATGATTGAGTAGGGGTTGTCAGGGCCTCAGGTGTGGCCGCGCCGGCAGGCACCGCAGAGGCCGACACCGCAGTTACCTCCGAGGAGGAGGAGGCAGGTCCGGGCCCTCCGGAGGCCGCAGCCGACGACGGGGGCCGCACGGCTGCCGCGGAGGGCTCCACCGCCAGGGGGGATCGCCGGGATGCTGTGGCGGACGCCGATCCCGGCGGGGGTCTCCCCGGCGTGACAGAGGCCGCCACCGCCGCCGAGGATCATCCCGGCGTTGCAGAGGCCGCCGGCCCGGCTCCCATGCCGCTGGGCATGGCAGGCAGAGACCCGCTGGAGGAGGCGGGCCCCGGGCCTGATCCTGGGGCAGTACCTACTCGCGAGGCTGCCTCGGAAGAGGCTGAGGCCGCCACCCTGCCGCTGACGTTCCGGCGGCGGCGGCGGCTCAAGGAGGCCGATCCCGGCGGCTACAGGAGAAACACCTGGGGGCGGGGAGCTCCCAGCTGTAGCACAGCTGTGAGCCCAGCCGCGTGCTTGGGCCGGATTGGCCGCTGCCCGGCTTAGAGGACTTTTTAGGCAGACGCAGGGCTGGGAGAGGCACGGAGCAACAACCGTCAGCTTCCAGGACATCTGCCGCCCGTGCCTTGTTCCAGTCCCGTCCGAGCCCGCTTCCTGCCGCCTGGTTCCTCCAAGACCCTACCCCAGCATTTGGTGAAGTAACCTCTTTGCGTTCCGGGTGAAGTAACCCATTATCGTTTTCTGTTGACGCCTGCTGCTAAGGTCTGCTTTAAGTTCCCCCCAGATTGTGTGCTGCAGCGCTTCTGCGCAGGACTACACTAGCGCTGCTAGTGCCCGGCTCCGGTCCAGCTCCTGCTTGACCTCCGTCCGCACTGACAGGGGTCATAGATTGGAACTAGATTCTCTATCCTCTACCCATTCAGTGAACATTCAAAAACTTTGCTGGGTAAGAGTTATATAGCAGCTCTCTTTTAGATAAACAGCTGTCTATGATTCTTTATGTACTTTGGGAACTAGAAGTTTAGATATTTTCTGTACTATTTGTAACAAAAACATGTGGCAGCAGGGAGAGGGATAGATGGGGAATCATAATGTCACTTACACATTTCTTAAATTTTACACTGCTTTCTGGGCCTTATTTTTTTTTCTTCCATGTTTTCCTTGTGTGAAAGTTGTTGGTTGTTCCCCCACCCTCCCACCAACCACTCCCTCTTTTATGTGACATAGTTAACAGTTAACAGTTAGTTTTTCATTGTAGCATGGCTTGGAAATTGTACTGCATAGCAGTTTCTGGCTGCCAGCTGGCATGAATGTCTAATCCAAAATAACTAGTCTTCAGTGCCAATCATAATCTAAGAAGTTCTGGATTAAAATCTTAAATTATAGCTTTGGTCAGGTACTCTTTTGTTAAAAATAAAAAGGCTACCTCTTGTTCTCTTATAGGAAAGCAGAAAAAAAAGTCACCCATCTGTTTAATCTTCATCTCAGAAGTTTGCTTTTACAATAGACTTCCCATGAGCAAACTCACTTTAAGAGTTTTACAAATTCAGGGTCCAGTATATCTCAATGAACAAGTGTACATATCTACTAAGCCAATGCAATTCAGAGGATGCAAAGACTGTAAGAAATCAATTACGAATAGTGACACAATAGAACTAGTTCTGTTTTCAGATGCATTGCTAGAGAAGAGTGATAACACACGGCAACTTATCCCTTTGTTGGAGAGTTCAGTTCAGATGAATAGATCAGAAGGTAATATTGCAGATCCGAAAGTTGAAGCATCCCTTTCTTTCTAATAACGAAGAAACCTTACACTGATAAGAGTTTTTCTTGGCTAGTGTTTTATCTATGGGAAAAGTGTCGAGGATATTAGCATGTCCTTGGAATGGGCAATTCACTTTTTAAAATAAGTTGCAGCTTCCTCAAATACCCATTTTCCAAAACCAGAGGTGGACTACCAAAGACATTGGCCATTTCCACATGATGTCACTGTCCCACAATGGGGACATGTTGCTGCCAATCTGTGAGTTGTACTTTCACACAACGTCATTGTGGTCCTGCTGCCAATGCCTTCCTACCCGTTGCAATCATGGGATATTCCATTACTGGAAAAAATCCGGTAATGGCCCACGATCGCACGATGCTCCCGGTATCAGTGGCCATGGGGAAATGGCGGAAGCATGATGTATGCACTTCCTTCCCCAGTGCAGCACGGGACGTGGCCAGCTGCACTGAGGAAGGAAGGAGCATGTCCTTTGTGCTACTCTTCCACAAGTAGCTGGCTGGGTGTGGAGGGAAGTGTTTGGGTCATGCTCCTATCCCAGTATTGGCACTGCTGGGATCACAACAGAATGGTGAAAGGAAATGGTCAGGTGTGGAAAGGGCTATTGTTTTTTTTGTTTACTTTTGGGGATTTTTGACAGTGGTCCTTGAAGGATGTGGGGCAGAAAACTGGTCCCTGGACTCATTCTGGTCGTTCTACAGGTTTTTAGGATGCACTGAATTGAATCAGTTCTAATTTTATCAGTCATATATATATAGAGAGAGAGAGAGAGAGAGAGAGAGAGTTCATTATTTCACATCAATTATTCTAACATCCTGAAAAAGCCATCAAAGCAATAAAGCAAAATAAAATTCAAGACATGATTTCAGGACCACAGTGATAATAACATTAAATTTATAATAGCTGCCAAAGGGCAATGTGAGAGCTTGGACTGCAATAAACCTCTTTCATAATGTTTCATAATGTTGGGACCACAAGCGAGAAGGCTGAAGCTCTACATTTTGTTGATCTCAAAACCGAGGATGATGTTAACAGCTCTGTTTTGGTATTTATCTTTACAGATGGATAAATTGGCAGAGTGTTTTGATCATGATGGAGGTGGATCTTATTAGGTGGATAAACAATACTACTTGTTGTGGTGGTGATTTGTCATCAAATCACTTTCAAATTATGGCACCCCTAAGAACAGGAGACCTCCAACCCTGCTCAGGTCTTGCAAACACAGGGTCTTGGATTCCTTGATTGTGTCAATCTGTTTGTAATGTGGTGTTCCTCCCTTACTGTTGCCTTCAACTTGATTGAGCATTAGCATCTTTTCTAATGAGCCATGTTGTTCCATGATTGCTATGGTTACTACTTAGGCCCCTGTGGTTTAATCTTCTAAATGCACACAGGCATGTTCAGATGCTCTTTCAGACTCTACCAATAACAGTCCATATCATCATAAGATCCCTAACCATCATTAGATTGGTCTTGCATGATTAATGCCTGAAATCTTTTCCCTCCAGCTTGGTTGAAAAAAAAGAGAGAGAGAGAGAGAGAGACTGATTTCTGTTGATAGTGCCAAACTAAACTTCTGTTTTCACTCTTTGCCCTTATATAATTCTTTATGAATGTAGGAAGCATGTGCTTTTTATGTTGCACAAGTTGGATAGTAGGGACTTGATCTCATAGAACTTTCCAGGTCATTTTCCAAGTGGAGGAGTTCCCAGTTTCACTGAGATTGAGATTTCTGCCATTGGTTGAGCTTCAACAAATACACAACACCATATTTCAGCCAAACTTTCAGTGTCCACTGGGCCTTTGAAACACCTCATCTCTAAAGCAAGGCCCTTTTCGCACGGCATTTGCCGTGCGAAAGGGCCCCTGGAGCGTTGTGCGATTGTGAGGAGCGGTCCACACAATGCGCTTGCAATCGCGCGATGCTCCAGGGGCTGGCAGGCACAGATCGCTATTTCATTTTCGGCTTTGAGCTGAAAATGGTGCACGATTGTGCATCGCTCCACGGTCCCTCGTGCATTTACCATGCATGCGGAGCTCCAGAGCCGCGGTGCTCACGCTTCCTGCTCCAGCGCAGCCTGCGAAAATCCCAGGCTGCACTGTGGAAGGAAGAGGAGGGGCTCTCATGTTACTTGCTCGCGAGCAGGCAGCAGCTGCAGAGCTGAAGCAACAGGGACGCAAGAGCCTCTCACAAGAGGCTGCTTGTGCAATCCCGGCACCCCAGCTCCGCAAAAAGGTAAGCTACGGAAAGGGCCAAAATCTTGTGTATTTTAAAACATGACTGGGAGCCTATAGGTATGATAATATTTTGAACTACTATCCCCATATCACTCACCATTGGCCAGGCTGACTGGATCCGTTAAACAGGTTATCCAGTAGGGGATTCAATAACACCATCAGTATGAAGGATACAAATACTTTAAGTATGAAGCAGCCCTGGAATGTTCTGGCTTTGACTAGAATGGAGCCTTTTATTAATTTTAAGGGTAACCTTACATTATAGAATGAGAGAATAGTGAAACATCTAAATCTTATGTTGTTGTTATTCTTGTTGTTTTATTCATTCGTATACTGCTTTTTCCCCAGTAATGGGACCCAAGACATTTTACAAATTTTTAAAACCAAGACAGATAAAAACATTAGTGAAAACCATATGTGTGTATCTGTATCTTTTTTTTAGAAAAAAAGTCAGACAATCTACAAGTAAAACCATTTAAAATGCATTAGAAGACAATGTAAAAATCAACAAAAATGAAGAAATGTAATGAATGATAGAAGATGACTTCCTTGACTGACTTCTTTTCAGGCGGAACATAATCTTAGATGGACAGTGTATGGCCTGCCCCATGTTGTTAGAGTGCTGCTCCCATCATCCCTGCTAGCACAGCCAGTGGAATGTTAGGAGTTGGAGTCCAACAACACCTAGAGGGCCTTAGTTTACCCAAATCTAATAATAATGTAAAAACTTTAGGAAAACACACAGAGGGATCTACATGTACCCTTTACTTTCCCCTGAGATGTACCTCATTCTTTCATCTTGCCTCTTCCACATGCTAAACTATATTGCAAATGAAGCGAGTGAGAAAAAATTGGCTTGTGCTGCAAGCTGGGTGGCTTCTGCTCCAGGAAGCAAGATAGCAATACTACTTTGCTGAGATGTGTGCAGCCACAGAAAGAAAATCTTGGACTTCAACCATGCTAATGGAAGAGAGGTCAAGCATCAGCTAGTCCAGCTTCCTGCAATAGTTGGATTATTAAGTCTTAAAGGATCTCTGATAAATGCTTCTTTGGCCTTTACTTTAAAGCCACTGGGACAGAAGATTCTGCAGCCTTCCTGGAGGTCTTGTTTAATTGCCTGTCCAGTCTTCCAGTTAGGAAGCTTACAACTGAACCAACTGCTTCTGGTTCTTAGTAGCCCTGGAGGATTGTAAACAACAGCCTCTCTACCTCCTTATGCCTTTTACATAATTTTAACATTATAGCTCCTGCTTTAATCTCTCTCTTTCGCAACCTCTAAATAAAACATGCTTCACTCCTCTATCTTCTTTTTCAGCTCTCCCAAATCACTTTTGGGGTTCTCCTCTGAACTCTAGTGAACACTCTGAAGGTGGCTGAGAGACCTCGGAGACATTCACTTAGTCAGAGCTCGCCCAAGACATTTTGTTTGCCCTGTATCTCCCACAAAGGGAGAATACAGCCCATTGCTGATAAAAGATGTTCCATTTTGGTGCCTGATCCATAACTACAGCAAACATACAAGCATATTTTCCCCAACCAAGTGATAAAAATACAGTACTAATAAATTAGCTAAAATACACGGCCTTTCAAAGACACTGAAAATCAGAAGTCACAGATGACATCCTCATGCTGCCTAACAGTAGAGCTGGCTCTTCACTGAGCCATACATCAAGTTGGCTTTAAATACTTCGAGAGGAAGGAAAAGCATTATTACAATACTTCATGACTCAGAAATAATTCTGGTAGGTTATTTGAATGTCATAGAGCAAAGATGGAAAGAATATTCAAAAATAGTAAAAAAACAAAACAATAGAAGGTCATTTTTTTTAATGTTGAAAAAACCTAATGAGGAGAATCCTTATGAGAATCTGTACCTTTTCTGATTTATTCTGTGCAATAACATGTCTGTACAAAACATTTGCTGCTTTCTGTGCAGAAAACTTGTTTTCATTTCAAAAAAATGCAGCTTCCTACAACCAAAACCAAACAAACAAAAAAATCAATTTCTTTTACAGAATGAGTCCCAATCTGTGAACGGTCTTTGAAAACTGTGCAGTTCTTGATAGTTTTCTTGCATTGAGGAGAGTGGTAAAACTGTTCATTCTTGCCTGTGAGAATGAAGGTGACGAAGATTTACATCCCTATTACAGAAAGAACAGCTGTGAAAGAGGGAAAACCATGGAAAGTAATACGAAATAGTACTACAGGGAACCCACCACTTCAAACCTTACATGCCCTATGTATGTACTGCATGTATCAGGCAAAGCACAATATATATAATCACAAAGGAACTGACTTTTAAAATTATTCTTATAATTATTTATTATTTTTTCCCCTCATAGGAATTTAAGCATCTGGTCCTACTGCTATATTTATCTCCAGAATAACCCTATGCATTAGTTTACGCTGATAGCGCTGGGCCAACATTGCCCCGCAAGCTTCATAACAATATATCTGATACTAGGTTTTTTTTTCTGAATCCTGGCTTGATACTGTAACCACTACCCCACAGTGGCTTTAGGCCATTTTGAAAGAAAAATCATTGAAGTTTTCATAGAGAGTGCAACAAATGCATTTGAGAGCTGAATGGTAGACATAAGAGGTGCCAATCTGGGGATAAAGGCTTCTCTATGTATGGTTATCAAACTCCTTCCCTCTTCCCCTCACAGTAGTATCAGTTCAAAAATGAGGCACTGGGGTTTAAGGACTGCCGGGAATCTATATAAAGAGTAGGATTTGGCAGGATTTAGACTCTGGCTGAAACCATAAATGAAGAAATTTTTCTCTAGCATCCTGTTAAGCCCAAGCAAAATAGACTCCATTAAAAAGATAGAAAAGTGTGGGGGGGCAGATTCTTTTTCACTTCAATTGCACCATCTATAGCTACACAGTACTGGCTGATATGTGTCTCTCCTTTCTAGCTGTGGTGTTTTCCTTCTTATAAACGAAGTAATGTGTAGTCTACTTGCAGGTTGCATGCTAATAACCTAGTCCTCTACATCAGTGTCCCTTGATCCAAGCTGGGGGACATGCCTTATTCCACCACTGTGGACTATGGGGCTCTAGTGCTTCTTTATTTTAGATCATGAGTTTTAGTGAACCGATTGTCTTGTCATGGGTGACAAAGAATGAATCTTCTGCCATGTTGTTCAACTGCTTTGAGGTACAGTAGAGTCTCGGTTATCTGACCTAAACGGGCGGGCGGAGGGTCGGATAACCAAAAGGGTCGGATTACACGGAGGCCCGTGGCGGCCGCCATTTTGGGGGCGTGTCAGGAGGCATGTCGGGGCAGGCCTGGGGCATGTCGGGGCATGTCTGGGGCGTGGAAATGTCTACAGCCACGCCCCAGGCAGCCTTGGCATCGGTTAATCCGGAGGGCCAGATAACCGCAAGTCGGATAACCAAGACTCTACTGTACTCTGTGGTTATCTGTTATTTTTGGCCTCTGGAGGGAGCATCTTATCAAAGGACATAATTTTGCAACTTATGTACTTTATAACTGAAGTATAAGGCCATCCAACTTTACATCTTATGATAAGATCATACCATTTTATCCACTGACATGTTTTGCACAGAAGGTCCTAAATCTAATTGCTGATCCCAACTGGAATAGACTCACTGAATAAATTATTGAGTGGTAAATCAAGACATATGTACAACTCATTGATTCAATGGGTCTATTCCTGTTGGAACCAAGAATTGGATTTGAGTGAAGGAATACTGCCTTTCCCCTGAAAAATACTGTAGAATTCCTTCTGTGTCAAAAATCCTTTTTAATATACAAGCATCAAGATAATAGAGGCAGAGGAAGAGAACAGGGGGAGAAAATTTCCAAGAGGAGTGGAGTTTGCCTTGACAGTCTTTGAGAGAGGAAAAGAGGTTAATATGTAGAATAATGTTCAGAAACAGATAACATGGTGCCAAAGTCAGAAATTCATGAAAGTTTAGCTAGCTTACACCTGCATGAATATCTACGAGACATATCAGTATTTCAGCCATGAGACTACTGATGTATCATGACTTCAAAAGTGCATGTTCCCAAAACCATTTAGCACTTTTCTAGCTTTTTATACTGAATCAATGGCAGTCTAAATAGAGCCAGATAGAGTTTGAATAGGCAGCTAGAGTTTGATTTTATTATTTTAATTTTTATTATTATTATTGTGGTTGTTGTTGTACAATCCCTGCTTTAATGTAGGATATAACCTTAATGTTAATACTCAATAATGCTGAGTAACTAAATGTGTACACTGTATATATATATATGTATGTATGTATATGTGTATATATATATATATATATTCCAGACAAAACATTGATTTATTTTCTTGGAAAGCCAACAAAACCTAGCTTAGGCCTGAGCTTTTAGGGCACACTTTTGGAAGTCAACTTTAGGGCGATGTGCAGCAGGGGGCAGGATCTTCTTGCATTATGGGAACAGTAGTGTCAAAGTCATTTGTCATCATGAGATGTTTATTTAAAAGTATGAGATTTACAGTATAACAAAACTAGTGATAAAAACAATGACATTTCCTTATTAATGTGTTCCTTGCATTTTTCTTCCATGAAGAAGCAGATAAAATGTAGTATCAGCAGATATTAACACCATACTTCCCGGGAGTTGTGCCTTATCTTGTTTAAAGAGAAATATGTAAACATTTTGTTGATAGCACTATAGGAAATATCACTTCCTGCGTGGCTGCAAGATCTAGTTCAGAATGTCTTCTATAAACTTTAACAGTATAACCAAAGTCTTGCATACTTTCCATATGGTATAGTAGCTTGTAGTATAATGTGTCTATAGCATTTATACAAATAATAATAATAATAATAATAATAATAATAATAATAATAATAATAATAATAATAATAATAATAATAATTGTCTACTGTGTTTACTTGTCTGTTCAAGGGTATGATGACAATTGCTATGTGTGCTGTCTGTGGAAAAGATGAATTCTGATTAAAGAAAAGATTTTCTATGGTTCAAATTAGTTATGCTTTAGAAAATATTTGTGGAAATATGCTTGCATGCTTCCTTTCGTATTAACTGAAGAATATGCTGAAAGCAGTGGTGGTATCCAGTTTTTTTTTAAGCAATAAAGATTGAACTTGGGACAGTAAAGAAACTGTTTGCTTTTTCATCTATTATGTAAAAAAATGTTTTTGTTTTTGTTTCATTTTGTGTTTTTTGGTAACACCAGTACGAAGAAGGAAAAAAACGAAGGAAACCCAACTACAGCAGTGTTGATCTTTCTGAGGTTGAATGGGAAGATCGGGATGACGTGGTAAGTGCTTTTAAAGAAGGCTTGATGCATTCACTGCCAGTCTGAATAAGCAGCAGGAAGAAAAAAGAAATAGAAATCTTCACATTTTGCAGAAGATTAAAGTTAAAGAAGTTAAAACTTGGGGTCTATATATCAGGGTAGCTTAGAAAAAACATTAAAGCAGTTAAACAGGTCAAAAAACAGTAAGATAATTTAAATAAGCTAAAAACATATTAAACAATATAATGAGTTGAAAACAGGGGTTTTTTCCCAATATAAGTTTTTAAAACAATAGGTAATAGTTTTTGGTTTGAATTAGTAAAGCCCATGACACCTAAGTGACATGAGTTTTGGCTCCAGTTGAGCCTCCAAGGGGAGAAAGCGTTCCACTGATGGGGTGCCATGGCTGAGAAGGGCCTCTCCCATATCTTAACACGGTGTATTGATCTCACTGATGGGACATGAAGGAGGCTCTCCCCAGCAGAACTTAATCTGTGGGCAGGTACAGGGGAGAGGTATCCTTCCAGTATCCCTCAAGGTCCCAAGCTACTTAGAGCTTTAAATGTCATTGCTAGCACCATGAATTCTGATAATAAATGTATTGGCAACCATTACAATTCTTTTTTCAAATGGCATTACCTGCTGTCTGAATGCTGTTCCAGTGACCCTTTGAGCTGCTGCATTTTGCACTACTGGGTCTTCTTCAAAGACAGCCCCACATGGGGTACTTTACAGGTGGTTGCCATTGCATGGAATACTATAGTTAGGTTATTTCTGTGCAGGAAAGGCCAAAGCTGGCATACCAGTCGAAGCTGACAGCAAACAGTCCTGGCCATAGAATGCATTTGGGCCTTCAGTGACAGAGATGGATCTAGGAGCACTTCCAGACTAAATACCTGCTATTTTCAGGGGAGGGCAACTCCACCCAGAACAGGCTGTTTAGCCAATTCTGGGACCTGAGAGCCACCAGTCCACAGAGCCTCTATCTCATTAGGATTCAGTTTCAATTTATTGACTCTCATCTAGTCCATTATGGCATCTAGGCATTGATCCAGTGTCTTTATACCTCAGATGACAAGGAGAAATATTACTAAGAGTCATGAACACACTAATGCACCCCAATCCAGCCTCCCTTGTGACCTCCCCTAGTAGCTTGATGTAAATATTAAACAGCATGGGATATAATCAATAATTTAATTGTCACGGGACTGAACGGGAATCCCCCAGTGCTACTTTCTGGAATCAGCCCTCCAGGTGGAAGCAGAACCATTGTAGAACAGTGTCCCCCTACTCCCATACCACAAAGCCGGTACAGTAAGAGACCATGATCAATGGTATCAAAAGCTGCTGAGAGATCCAGAAAGATCAACAGGGTAGCATTCCCTTGTCTTTCCCTTGGAGTAAATTGTCAATCAAAGCAACTAAGGCTGTTTCAATGCCATACCTTGGTCTGAAATCAGACTGAAATGGGTCCAGATAACCTTTTCTCCAAGAATACCTGAAGTTGCTCAGCCACCACATACTTAAGCACCTTGCTCCAAAAGGAGGTATTTGCAATTGGATGGTAGATTCCATATACCTCTGGATCCAGAGAGGTCATCTTTAGAAAAGGGCACATCACTGCCTCCTTCAAGGCAGCAGGCACTCCCCCCTCCCGACATAGTGAGACATTTATCACCCTTGGACCACCTGGCCAATCCACCCCTGCTAGATTTTATCAAACACAAATGGCAAGGGTCAAGCTAACATGTAGCAGACCCAACTACTTGAAGCATCTTGTCCACATCATCAGGCCTCAAGAACCAAACTGATCCCATTAATATTGACCAGATAGTGTACTGGTTACCTCTCTGGGTCCTGTAACAATTGTCAAGTTCTGAGTGACTGCAAGAAACTTTTTCTTTGAAGTACCTAGAAAATTTTTCACAACGGGTAGTCAAAAGTTGCTACCTGAGCTCTCTGGGCCTGTACTCAAAAGACATGTCACCACTTGGAATGGCCCTAATGGGTGAGAGGTTGAGGATGCAGTCCTAGAGGTGTCATATGATTTTTTTTTTGTCCTGTCTCACTGCTGCATTGTAGGCACAACAAAGGATCTTTGCTGATTTCTCATTACATTCACTTTGAGACTTTAGGCCTCCTGCAATCTATTATGGAATTATAGACCCCAAAACACTGGTTTGATCACTTAAGAACGATTAAGTGATAACCCTTTCTATCTCTACATTTCACAGTGAAACCATGGCCTTGATAGAATTACCAGCAAAATTGCAATTGTCAGTAGGAAAATCTTGTACAGCATTCAGGAATCCTTCAGATTCTATAAGTCTCAGAGATCATCTTAATAGGTCTCCCACTCATGCAGGGAGGATCTACTATCACCAAACCAAACTTCATGAGAAAATGATCTGTCCATGACAATATGGTTGTTCAAATCCTCCCTAAAATCAGATCATCCTCCATCTGCCTGATAGCAAAAACCAGATCCAAAGTATAACCTGCTTCATGTGTTGGACCCACAACATGCTGAGACAGCCCCATTGTTATCATGGTAGCCATGAAGTCCTGAGCTGGCCCCATCAGGACATCACAGCCCAACGTGTATGTTGAAATCTCTCAGAATCACAGTCCCAGGGTTTTCCAGTCCAACCTCTGAGACCATGTCAGCCAGCTCATGCAAGGAGACTGCTGGGCAGCAGGATGGGGAGTACACCAGCAGCATTCCTGTTCTGTCTTTCTGGCCCAATGCAAGGTAAAAACCCTCAAAACTGGTGTCTAGGCAGATGGATTTCCTTGAGACAAAGATGTAATTTCGATTATGATAACTCGTCCCTCACCACCCGGCCTTCCAACTTCGGTGGCATCTGGGTGGACAAAGCTGGGAGAGATTGACTCATAATTACAGCACTATTATTTCACCTTAACTCCCATGGTTCCATCCTCAGGAGTCATGGAAGATGCAGTTGAGTGAATGGTATTTAGAATTCTCAGCCAGAGCACTCCATTGTCCCATCAGATCACAGATGCAGTACTGGCAGATAAAGCTGAATCATAGTGCTATACTTCTGTAGTGTGAATGGGTCCCTGGAAAATTTACTCTTCTAGGCTGTGGTCCCTCAAGTCCCAGGTTGGCTGTCCCATTGGTCTTGTCACTTGTAGTTCAAAAATAGAACATTTTTTTCAGGCTCTGTCTCAAACATAACAGCCCCAGTCCCTCTCTCCCCTCTCCCTCTCTCCTTCTTCCTTTTCTACTCCACATTATACAAATGCATAGGCATACCTACTGGGTGACCTTGGGCAAGTCACATTCTCTCAGCCTCAGAGAAAGGCAGTAGCAAACCTCCTCTGAACAAATCTTATCAAGAAAACCCGATGATAGGACTGCCTTAGTGTTGCCAAAAATTGGAAATGACTTGAAGACACACAATCACAACACAAACACAAACAGAACTGCAACAACAAAATTGACTGAATGTCATTTTCTGTGCAAAACTCCTACATGTGATTTTTTTCATAAAATAAATCCTGAAGTATGATTAGTCTTTGAAAACTATTTAGTTTCTTGCATTGAGCAGAAATATGAAGGAAAAAAACACATTGTTCTTACCTATAATAATGAAATGTATGAAGATGTACATCCATGTGCTGGAGACAGCATGAATATGACAGTAGCTGACAGCGTACCTCTTTCTGAATTTCTCTTATCTTCCCTTTAAAAGTAGGGTTGAGGCAGAATTGAATTTTTCACATTTTAATAAAAGCTTACAAAATGTTCATGTCTTATATCAATATGTAAAAAGGAATACTCTTACTCTTTCACGTTGCAACTTTGCAGGATGTTGTGATGTACCAATGGCTAACAGTCCAAGCAGGGTAGTTACTCTGCAGATACCAAATCTCTCTGGATTATTGTAATGTACCATAGATGGGGTTTTGGAAACTGTTTGAAAACTTCAGTGGACCCAAAAATGCTGAGGTCAGGCTGCTGGCCAGGGCTGGTTATCAAGCACTTATACCTCCCTTGTTGCAACAGCTTCGTGGCTCAGCAGTTGGTTTCCAGCAGAATTCAGAGAGCTGTCTGTGACTGTTAAAGCCCTTTATGGCTTGGAGCCAGGCTACTTGAAAGATTGCATCTTGCAGTCTCTACGTGAGCCTGCCTGAGATTTAAAGATATTCAAAGGAGGGCATTCCTTTGGTCCCACCACTATTGCAGGCCTGTTTGGTAAGAACACAGAAGAGAACCTTCTCAGTAGAAGCTCCCAGGCTATAGAAGTCCCTCCCACAGGGGGCTAGGTTGGCCCCTTCTCTGCTCTCTTTCTCTCAGCAGGCAAAGACTTTTTTCTTTAGAAAGCTTTTAACTGTCCATTGAAGAAGGCCCCTTCAGAGTGATTGCTCTACTTTTTATCTTCTTTATTACATGTTAAAATGTTTTTTAAATTGTTTTTGGTTGGATTGCTTATTTAATTTTTTTAAACATTTTTTACGACTAATTATTTTAGTGGTATGTGTTTTAATATAAGTTATAAAATTCCTTCTGATTCCTCCTGCATTGGGAGAAAGGCAGAATATTGATTATATAAAAATACATAGATAAGGATGGCTGAGAACATAGGAAGCCCAGGTAACAAGAGGCACCTCCTTCTCATCATTTTGGGATAAGGGCTTCCCTACTCTGCCTACTGTTCCAATCTGCCACTACTATAGCATAGTTCTCCAAACAAAGCATATTTTAAAAACAGCAACAGCCTGGGGCTTGACTGGATGAAAACATAGATTATGTCGGCCCCAGTATCTCTACAGGTCATACCTCCCCTTCCTAGTTTTCCGTGGGCATGACTCCAGTTCCTATTGGCTAGGTAGTATGACGATGTTAGATCAAATAAAAGGAACAACCTTTATCAAATTTTGCCAGGCTGGCTCATATCTTTAAATAAATTTCCCTGTTGCTTATGCTGCAGATTAAAATGCCAGAAACTAACAAAAAATGTAAAAGGAACCACATTTTTGGTCTCTGGCCAGACCACAGAGTCCAAAATGGAAGGATCATGTTAGTGGTAGCCATTTAACACCTTATCTTAGGTATGTGGTAATCTTTCCTTTTTAGTTCTTTCCATTCTATGGTCATATCCTCCATATTTCAGTTCTCCAGTTTAACCACTCTGCAGCTTCTTTCCATGTCAGCTTTTATTTACATGTCAACTGTTTCAGCCATACTGTATCAAAAGCTTTCCTTATGTCCATGGCTTAACCTTTGCCTGGTCTTTCTGTTACTTCCTCCATAAATCTGATTTGTGAGGCATGATTCGCTTTGTGTGAATCCATGCTGACTGTCCTTAATTAAATCGTAACTTTCCAGGTGTTCTCCTTTCAGTTTCTGTTATTTAGCTTTTCCCAGAATGTCTGCACTGACTAAAGTCATGCCTGCATGTCTGTATTTTCATAGATCTTTCCTAGCACCCTTCTCAAATATCAGCAGTACATTAGCATCTCTATATCCTTCCAAACTCTACTCATTTCAGAGAGGTTTTGAATATATCAGTGGAAGGTTCCCATATTTACAGCGTCACGTCTTTCTGAAATCTGGGATTCATCACGCCTGTCTGTCTCTGCAACGCTGTCAGCATTCTGATGTGCTCATTGTTTTGATCCCTTTTCTGACTCGAGGTTGTGTGTGCCTCCTCCCTTGCAAAATATGCGTCTGTTACTGTTAGCCCACCCTATGCAGTCTATGAGAAAAAATAAATCATGAGTTTAGCACTGCTAATACTTTTCTTTTGATTAATTTTTCTCATTTTTTTTCACTTTTCCAAAGCCATATTTGCTCGAACTCTTGTCAAATTCAGTTCATAAACCTTTACCCTATAATCTGAATACTTCCCACATTCTTTTCTGCTTCATCAACCTAAACTTAATTCTCTAGCGTTACCTAGATTTTTTTTAGATGTTGCAATATTTTAGCTTAAACTAAGATTTACAGGTATAATTCTTCATGTGGTAGAATTCAGATCGAAATGCTGAAAACCATAGTGCTGTTGGAGTTCCCTGAAAATTATACCAGAATTTGTAAGACGTTTTGTGGGTGTGTTCTATAGCAGTTGGTGGAAAGCATTTTCTTCATCAAATTTCATAAGAAACGGGCTGAGAGAAGCTTTGTTAAGATGATAAGCAATATATTTTGGTGCAGTCTTTTGGCTAAAATGGAGGGACTGAGGGACAGTTCTGCCTCTGTGGTCCTGTTTTCCTCTCTCGGTGTTCATCATACCCTCTTTGCCATCTAAACAGAGCTAGATCCAATCAAGACAGCTACTGAGAATCTTGTTATTTCTGTGGTCTGGGTTGGTTCAAGCTCAAGTTGATTCAGTGTAGTCCTCTTGTTTTGTTTATTCTAAACCCTGTCCATCCACACCCCTAAAGATCTGTAGAAAGAAGACTCCTATTTAATCACATTTTGGAATTTCTAGATGAAATTTCTTACTACCTTTTTCAGGAATTCTGGGCAAGATGCCAGTCTAGACACCATGCTGGTGCCTGCTGCCATCCCCAGGGAGTGCTGAAGTCTTCAACTGCTACTAGTACCCTCACGAAGCAGGGGCACAAGTTCTGCTAGTCCCAATGGTGCTGTAGCCACAAGGCAGCCAAGCAACCACTCCTCCAATGAGCTTGCCTGGTAGTTGTGGTGATGCTGTATAGTGGCTGCCAGGAGTTCATCTCCCAGCTCCTGATAGCTGTCCACCTATCTGCCCCTCTACTCAGGGGTGGCTCATAGCAGCAGCAGTGCAGTACAGGCAGCATGTCCCAGGCTCCCAAAACCAGAGGCCTTTTCATGCCTCACAATTATGATGTCATAATTCCCCTTTAATTGCTATGGTTGCATCCTATGAAATCTTGGGCTTGTAGTTTGTGAGGCACTAGAGCTCTCTGGATAAGAACTCTAAATTGTTGTTGTTGTGTGTATTCAAGTCATTTCCAACCTACAGCAACCCAAAAGTGAACCTGTCATGGAGTTTTATGGGGCTGACAGTGTGTGACATGCCCAAGATCACCCAAGGGGTTCCCATGGCCAAGTGGAGAATCAAACCTTGGTGAAACCACTACCCCACAGTGGCTCTCAGAACTCTAAATACTCTTCCCTAAATTCTAAATTGGATGATGCCATGGCGGTTAAAGTGGAAACATAGTGCTGTAATTGTGTGTTTTGAAAAGACCCCTGGAATCAGGCCTGCACCTGGATAAGAACGTAATCTCAATGCCTTCTGAATGTACGAATGGTGCGGATGACGAAGATGCTTGAAGGTCTGGAAACCAAGCTTTGTGAGGAACAGCTTATAGAGCTGGATATATTTAGTTTGGAGAAGAATGAAAAGTGACATGATAGTAATCTAAAATTAAGGGGATGTCATGCAGAAGACAGAGTGAGCTTGCTTTCTACTACTATTGAAACTAGGACATAAATCAATAGATTCAAATTACAGGGGCAAAAAAGATTCTACCCAATCACTGGGAAGAACTTCTTGACTATAAAGGCTCTTCGAGAATGGAAAAGGCTGACTCAAAGGGCAAGGTACAATGGAGGGACAGGGAGTTTTGACACACATGAAGTACAATATATAAACTTGTACTGTGATACACTATCTGTCCAGCTATATTCAGGCTTTTACTTAATGTCTGGAGAGCCAAATGGATGCTGGGAATGTGGGCATATATGTAAGCCTCACTCCCTGATTGTCTCCCCACAGCCAAAAGCATAGCAGACTTCCATACACTGAACATGAAGGTCTGCCAGTGGCTTGATAACATTCCTTAACTGAATGTGAGGATAGAGCTCCTGTGATCCAGACTTCTGCCTTCAGATCATGGGAGATTGTACAAGGCCTTCTGCAGACCATTGTGTTTAGTACCACTGGTTGCATGGGGACACTAGAATGGTCTTACAGCATGGACACACTCTCACTGCCCATTTAGCTTGCAATGCATTTAGGGGAATGCTTCTCTCTTTCATATATTTCCAGTGTGTAGATTGCTTCCATTAATAACAACCTCTGTTTCTGTGATGTTAGGGGAAATGGAGTTTTATATAATGCTGTTTAAAATTACTTTAATTGTAAAAATGAAAAAAAGAAAGAGAAAATGAAATATTATATTTGGAAGTATATATTTTATTATTAGGTTTGTACGACAGTAACTTGCCTTCTAAGTTGGAAGAAAAATGTTGTTCACCCATGTCACCGGGCACTAGTTGGAACCATGTAGGGGATGCAAAACAAAAAGTCTACAGAATAGATGAAAAACTGTGCTGTAAAGCCAAGAACTATATTCACAGGGTAAAAAAAAAATTAATTCCCACATGCATACTTGATCTTAAAAGCTATGAGGGTTTTGGAGGCTCTTTTTGTAAATCTGCGACTTGCCCGAGGGCTGTGTGGGAAGTAGGTCCTGGAATACTGCAGGCTCTGAAATGGAGAAAAATGAGAAACATGTTAAAGATAAATGGAACAGTTCTTTAAACATTAGAAAGTAGATTGGTAATTAAGACCAGCTCTCCAAGTCCAAAACCACAAAAAGTTAAAAAGGGAAAATATTTCCAGAATTGCCTATTACGCATTGTGTTTTTTTTAACCCCCTCAAAACCCCTACAGTAAAATATATGTTTTATTTTATACATGCCTCCAGCAAGAAAAAAAAATCTTTACACTCACTGACTGAAGAATAGGATTGTTAATTCTAAGCTAGACACCCCAAAATTAAATTTAAAGAGCTGCAAACACTGCAGTTTTCAGCTGGTCATTCATGTTCAGGTTCTTCACAGAAATAAAAGCAGCTATTTCACTGACGGGCTCTGGCAGACCCTCCTCTCCTCCCCAAAAAGCCAACATAAGTGATAGCAAATTTGCCTCCCTTGCCCACTCAATCATACATTAACAGAGTCCAAACTAGAAAAAGCTAGGTTTTTGAACGACAACTCTCAGAATCTCCCATTGCTTTGATTTTGGAACCCATAGTCAGAAGAAATAACTTTGTTTGAATTCTGAATTAGATTGAAGTAAGAAAAACAGATGCAATGCTAGGAAAATAAACATGTGATGTTAGTGCCTTAAGGCACCAATGCTTTAGGATATTATGAAATGTACTCCCTTCCCCAAATACTGTGATTTCTTTTTGTTTAAATAAATCAAATACCATATTGTGTATAAATAGTAACAAAGACGGCTGTGCTGGTCCATAGGAGGGAAAAAATCAAAATACACAACTGAGCAATATTATTACTGGGATTAACAAAAATGCCACAAAACTGTAAAAGCTTCTCAGTTTTCCAGAACTCTTACTTACTAAGAGTCATAGAGAACGTGGAAGACAGGTGAAAAAAATGGCCAGATGTAGTACAGGAGTTTTGCAGACAAAACGAACATTATAATTAGCTTTCACAGCTATGCTGCCTGGTCTAACGAAGTATGAGTTCTTGCAATGTAGCTTGGATTTTATCAAGCGTTGCTGGTTGTGGTCAGCCACACTCCTTTTTGTAACATTTTCTTAGATCTGCACTAGAGCTCTTCCAAAAGTAATTTTTTAAACTGGAGCATAGTTTGCAGAGATGATACTATGGTTTCAAGGACAAATTTTCCCCTTGGATTTTTAAGATTTTTTGTTGGAGTTATGAAGTTACAGTGAAAGAGAGGCATTGCATTTGTGTACTGTGTTGTTGCTGTGTGCCTTCAACTCATTTCTGACTCTAAGCCAACCCTATCATGCGGTTTTCTTGGTAAGGTTTGTTCAGAGGGGACTTTGCCTTTGCTTCTCTCTACGACTGAAAGAGTGTGACTTGCCCAAGGTCATACAGTGGCTTTCCATGGCTAAGCAGGGATTCAAACTCTGGTCTCCAGAGTTGTAGCACAGCACTCAAACCACTACACCATGCTGGGTCTCATTAAAACCCATACAACACCCTATTTGAAGTCCTTTCTTTAAAAACAATCCCTTCTCAAAAGCCTGTTGGGATTTTTTTTTTTTAAAAAAAAAGTCTTTGCCTGCTGAGGGAAAGATAGCAAAGAGATGACCATTCTAGCCCCCTAGAAAGAAAGTTCCAAAGTCTAAGAGCAGTCACCAAGAAAGACCTTTTCCACATGCCACAACTTGCTAAAGGCTGAGAAAATATGACTTTCCCAAGGTCACCTTGGTGGGTGGGTTTCCATGGCCGAGGTGGGCTTCCATGGCCGAGTGGGTGTTCAAATCTGGTCTACAGAGTCACACTCCAATGATAAAACCACTCCACCACACTGACTCTCTATTGTTGTTTTGTGCCTTCAAGTCATTTCTACCTTATGGCAACCCTAAGGCTAAACCTGTCGCCGGGTCTTTTGGGCTGAACGTGTGTGATGCACTAAAGGTCATCTCATTGGTTCCCATGGATGAGCAGGGAATTGAACCAGGTCTCCAAGGTTGTAGTCCAACACTCGAACCTCTGTATAGGTTCTTGGCTCTCTATAGTATGATAAAAAAATTAAAAAGAAAAGAAAAGAAGTGAAGACATTTTATATGTTTTGTAATTCAAAAGAAGCTCCCTCAGGGGTGGGAAAAAATGTTGCAGCTAGTGCTGGAAAGTTCCAGAAAATAGTCCAGATCTACAGAAGCATTAATTTAGAGAGAGAGAGAGACATAAAGCCCTGAGATCTACAGGAGCAAATGCTGCAACCTCCCAATAGATTTAGTTCTGTCTGGGGATGCCCTTATTTATCCATTGGTTTTGTACTTTCCAATGTTCCAAACCAGTTCTTGTCTGAAAAAATGTGCTCAAAATATTTTCTAAACATGTATATTTTGGGAAGAAATTTGTTTACAAATGTTATGAAGATTTACTCACAAACTTTTGATTAAACCGTGGATTAATGTGGAAAGGATATGGAATAGATTTATGGATGTGCACCTGCAAAAATGAGATTTGGAAATTGTGTAATTCATTCAGCCCTAGTTGTGACAGCTCAGAGAGAGAGGGAGAGAGAGAGAGAAGGAGGAAGAAGGGGAGGGAGGGACATAAAACTTCCTGTGGATCCCTCCCAAAAAACTTTTCTTTATTCATCCATGCTCTCTTTTATAATCCATTACAAATTACGATCAATGATTGTCAAATAATGTGGGCTGTCAAGGGTGAGCATGTGATTTCAGTCACTTAGTGAAAGACCTTCATTTTGTTCAAATATTATATAGATTTTAATTTAATTCACATTTTCTTAATTTCTTGTTTAGGCTTTTATGTATTTCTCTATTTTTAATTTTAGCTTCGAAATGCCATGGTGAATCGGAAAACAGGAAAATTCTCCATGGAAGTGAAGAAAACAGTGGACAAGGGGGTATCGTATATAAAATAATTTTCCAGCTAAATGCAAAACACGTAATTGCAGTGGGCGGGAGAGGGAGTAAAAAGAAAAGATAGCTTGAAGAGTATGGAAAACTTTCCCTCAGCAACGATTTCCCATGTGTTTATTAATTGTGGGTCAGATCTAAACATTTGCATGTTCCTTGCCGTAGATCATACATTTATGTTTGCATTTAACCCTGCAAGCTTTTCATAACAAGACTTGTTTGAGTTTTCTTTTCCTTTTCGTATCTAGAAACGAGTGTTGGTGATGACAAATGACTACTATTATACAGACATCAAGGGGACCCCTTTCAGGTAGGGCAGCACATAATAAATGGAATATTTTGTCAGGCTCATTGCAGTTACATTTGCGCAAGCCTTGCAAGCTCATTAAATGCTCATCAGAAAGAGCTGACAATAAAATATCCCCAGACAATGCTGAAGGAAAGCATGTGAAGGAGCTTTGAAGCAGGCTATTCCATGTTTTTGTCTGGAGATGGAAAGTTTATGGAAGGTAAATAGTCTCGATGTGGCCCCATCCTGTGTTTTGGAAATTCTGCAAATTGTGTATTCCTCTTTTTGTACTGATCTCTCCCTTCCACTCACAGCCTTGTTTCAGGAGCAGTGCTTGTAAGGAATGATACCCTTCAAAGTACTCCAGCACAAACACATCTGTGTGCACATTAAGAATGGAAAAAATACTCAGAAATATTTGAAAAGTGGTTAAAAAATGTTTCTCTAGTGTTAGGCAGCCTTTACAAGGAGAATCCTAAACTGATAAGAATCTCTGTAGTTCAAAGGTTAGTTACTGATTTATTGTTTTTTAAAAAAAATTAATTTTATGTCCTGCCTTTCTCCCAGCGCAGGGTTCAAGGCAAATTTCTGCACAAAATTAATATGATTTCTTTGCATAGAAAATAGCAATTTCTTTGCAGAAGGAAGTATTTTCTGCGCAGAAAATGATATTTCTCCTCAGTAGTATTTTCTTTGCAGAAAATCCTGTTTTCTGTACAAAAAGTGTGAATTTTGTACAGAATAAATCCCAAACTATGAATCATCTTTGATAACTCTGCAATTTTTGAAAACTTGCTTGCTGTGGAAAGAAAATACGTTCTTTCTTACCTATGAGCAACTGAAAGTATAGGTTGAGTATCCGTTATCCAAAATGCTTAGGACCAGAGAAGTTTTGGATTTTTGGGGGGAAGGGTGCGATTTTAGAATGCTTGTATATCATTATTTTGAAACAAGGTCAATTCTTTCATCTGTTCTTCTCTCTTGCCTTCTTATAAGGAACATGAGGGGATTTTAGAGGCCCGTTTGGGATTGCATGTGCGTGAAATGCTTACAAAGTCTCTTAGGCCCTTTCTACTCTATACTGTTATAGTGACATTATTCCACTTTCAACATCCTATGGAATCCTAGGGTTTGCAGTTTTTTGGGGGGACATTTAGAATTCTCAGCCAGAGAACTCTTTGGCCTCAGTAAACTACAAACCCCAGAATTCCACAAGATGTTGAAATAATAGTACTATAACAGTGTAGAGTGGAAATGGCCTTAGTCAGTTTAGCACCTTCTTTCCTTCGCAGCTCACTTTCCAAGTGGTGCATGTGCACATGTAGTCCAAAGCAAACTGAGAGAGTAAAAAAGGCACCAAGCCGACTAAGAAACTTTGCAAGCAGTGTGCACATGTGTACACCATCCCAAGTGAGCTGAGATGGCAAAAAAAAAAAAAGGCTCCAGGCCAACTGAGAGAGCTTGTAAGCAGTGAGTTTGTGCACGGTGAATCGCAAGCAAGCCCCTGCAATTCCCTCATGTTCCCTACTGGAAGAAAATGAATTCTGCTTTTCAAAGGTTTTGGATTTTGGGGTTTTATGGATTTTGGATTTTTGGGTAAGTTATGCTTAACTTGTATTAACTATTCTAGAATATCTAGCTATGAAGGAAGCCAGAAAACTTCTTGTTCTCAAAAGAAGAGGCAGAGGAAAATTGTGATATTTCAACAAAAGGTTCTTAAACTATGAAATTAGACCAGGAATGGAGAATTTCATTATGCAGTTGTTCTCAACCTGTGGGTCCCCAGATGTTTGTGGACTTCAGCTCCCAGAAGCCCCAGCCACTATGGTCAATACTTAGAGCTTCTGGGAGCTGAAGTCCAAAAACATCTGGGGACCCACAGATTGAGAACCGCTGAGAGGGTTCTGCATTTCTTCTTCCCAAAACTGACAATATTAGTGTACTTGCATGAGTCACAGTCAGAATGCCATGCTACTACGGTTCTTAGAAACACCAGCAGATCAATGCTTAGAATTGAGGCATTAGTTTCTTTTGTTCTATACCATTCTTGGACAGATCTTGCCAGTAGGTGTGCCACAAACCAAGTGCCAAGTTTGCTGGAAAACATATTCCAGATCCCATAGTGAATCGGTAACACAAACAGGCACCTCTCTGATCTTAATGCTATCTAACTGTACAATAAACCACTACTCTTGCCACAGGCAATAGCCTGTGAGAAACAAAAAGTAGAGATGGGTGAAATTTTTGTTTTGGTTTGCCTTTTATTAAAAATTTTCTGTCATCTGTCCCCTTCTTCATATTAGTGAAGAAAAGAACTTGAGATTTTAAAAATGTCAAAGTGGAGAAAGTGAAAATGACAGTTTCTGTCCAGCCAGGCCATTCACTTTATGAGCCAGTGAAGAACCAACTTTACTCTCTCTTTCTGCATAAAGAGGGAGGTCACAGTGACAGGAAAAGTAGGTTGCAGGCTGTAGGTAGCCTATATCCTTTGAATCCCTAACTTCAGAAAATAGAGAAGGTCCTTGAAGCTGTGAAATATGAGAGGGGAAGCTTGGACCATTACCTGTCCTATGAATTCTTCACTCATCTTAGCACTGAATGGAGATTGCTAGCTCTTATAGCTGAGAGGCTCCTCATCTTTAATATCTGCATGGTGTTCAGGTATAATGTGGTCCTCTCCATACTAGCAATAGCTGTACTTACTGAATGCAGCCAATGCAAATGTGGGATAAGTTCTTTTCAGAAACTGTGAAGAATTTACCATCCTTTACAAATGCTTCATATTGGGGTTGGAAAATACATGAAGTTTAAAATTTTTAAATGTTTGTGAAAGCCAAACTGCTGTTTTTTTTTTTTCATACTTGGCCAAGAGTTGTGTCAGGGGTCTGAAACAAAGGACACACCAAACTACACTACTACCAAGAAGATTGCCATTGCTCAGCAAAGTCCAAGCCCAAACAGGAACTTTTTTATAACCTTTCCAGTCTAGGAGGATCCAGTTACCAGTCTGGAAGGGATTGCCCAGAAAGTTGAAATCCTTCACTGCCCAGGGTGATATTCCAAATTGACATTCTGGTAGTTTACTGCACAGACAAACTGCACAGAAGAGTGCAGATTCCCTAGTCCAGGTCTGGCAACTGCTGATATTTGTCACATTCATGCTTTGTCTAGCCACCTTTTCTAGACAAACTAGTCTACTCATTTTAATGTAATTGTCTGCCTTTGAAATTGTACCACAAGCAGAACAGAAAGTGCTGTGGTTTCAAATGGTGACCTTTTAGTATTCATTTTATATTGGCGATTGATTATGGTGCATACTAGTGGTTCTCAAAATTTGGTCCTTCACATGTTTGGGACTTCAGATCCTGCAATTCCTGATCACTGACCATGCTGTCTGGACTTCTGTGAGACCACAGTATGAGGAAAAACAGTGTAAATGTCTTTGAGGGGGTAAAAGAGAACATGTTTTTGTAGCATGCTTTACTACATTGTGAAATGATCTTTGAAATACCTTCTCCAATCCTTGATAACTATTCTCAACTGGATTATGTACCTGACCATGTTGACTTGATCATATCTCTAAGTGAGAACCATGTATTTTTATTCTATCATTCTCTTTCCAGACCTCAAAGTCACCTGTATGGTTATTTCTTTAGAAAACAGAAGAAATGTACAACAGCCATTCTTTAGCAATAGATTATATAGCAGCAATCTTCATTTTGTGACAGTTAATATGGCAAGCAGGAGTTGCAAGATAAGCCCAATGTAGTATTATTTCCATCTCAGCAATATTAAACAAAGCCAAAATATATAACAAAGAAATTATGCCAAGTGTGTCATTAAACCCCCATTATCACATTCTTATATTTCTTTGCTCTCAGCAGCTCTGCTGGCTCTCACACTATCAATACAGGCTCTTTCTCCCTGCAGATGATTTTCATTTGTAAAGAGTTGCCTTCTTCTCTGCGAGAGCCCATGTTCCAATCTTGGCTGAAAAACAAAGCTGCTGGGAGAACACACTGACCTTGGTGGGGCTTGTATTTTTTGCTTGCCAATGCCTGCATGGGTTATTGCACCTCTAAATACACAAATATATACAGTCCATTGCTGTAGGCACAACAAACAGGGAATGGGCACTGAAATGGTTGGTTGAGCAATAAGCATACCCACCAAAGTTTTGAAACAAAGTGGAATTGTTTTTAGAGCAAGAACTCAAAGTTTAGTATAGCCATTTCTCTATTTTATTTTTCCCCCAGCTTTGTTTATGCCACAGATTTCACAGTCTGCTTTTTGTTTATCTGCACAGTTTAGGTGTGGCTCTCTCTCGAGGACATGGCAAATATTTCTTCAGAGGGAACGTGACAATCGAAGAAGGTAATATTTCCATTACTGAATCAAATTTTACATAGACTAAATTAAATGTAAACTGCAATATCTTTAAGGCAAGAGGTATATCTTTGGCCCTACACAACTTTTGGACTAAACCTCTCATAATTCTTTACCATTGTCTATGCTGGCTAAAGCTTCTAAAGTCTGAAACAAGGTTAAAAATCAGTATCTGGAATATGCAAGTACCAGGCATATGGGTTTCCCCAAGCCTTTTCACTAATGTATTGTTCAGCCATCTTCTCTTTAATTCATCTGTGTATGCAGACACACATGATACCCAGTTAAATGGATGAGCTATCTAGCCTGTCTCCCACCCAGTTGAGCACCAGATGTAGGGGGCACAACAAGAATGCACAATCTGAGTGGTTTAACCAGTTTAGCAACACAGAGAATGGCAATATGGAGGCATCATTATAGTTTTCACTGTAGGGGTGTCATTACATTAGATGTGTAGTTTTCATAATGGACATATCTTCATAAAAACATCAGTCCATTTGCTTCTACTCTCTGAATTGTACTCAACTCCTACTTGCAACAACTCTGTGATTTCTGAAGGTTTTAGTACTAAAGCAGGAGATCTTTTTTTTAAAAAAAAAAACTGTGCCAGAGAAATTTAAGGTGAGAGAGCTTTCATCTCCTCTTGTATTACAATTACGAACTTTGTTGTTGCTAAGGATGGAGTATATGTTTTGCATCTAAAGGGTCTCATGCTCAGACCTTCGCATCTCTAATTCAATAACTGCTAATATGCAAGTTCTCCTTCTGGGACTGAAAGAAGCTGCTGCCAATCATAGTAGACAATGTTGGGATGGACAGAGCAAAGGACTAACCTGACAAAAGGCACTTTCCTATTAGAGGTGTGCACCAAGAACAAGGTTTAGCTTGGCCATTTGTGCTGAACCTTGATTATGAATTTGGAAGACTGCCCAATTATTTCAGACGAATAGAAACAGAGGAGGTTTTGTGCAAGAAGAACCTTTGCAGGCAGGAAATTTCCCACCCAAAGGATGCACCTATCCCCAGATTTTGTTTGCATGTTTGTTTGTTTGTTTGTGGGCAATTGTTATGGCAGCGATACATGACACAGAAGTGGGCATATCTCAGAAACCTTTAAAAGTCAGAAGGATTTGTAGAAGAAGGACCAACAGATGGGAGCTGACCCTTTCTTTTTTTCGATTCATAGGAATAAATTATACTGCAGATTTCTCTAGGCGTAAAACCTGCTAAATTTCACAGGACAGATGCGTAGGCCAGGAAGGCATTGAAACTGAACAGCAAACTGAAACTGGCTGACTGAAACTGGCAGTGAAGTCACTGGCAATGGAATAGGACAGGAGTAGGTAGTGCATATTGAGGGCACAGTGGCAGACAGAGGGAGAAGGACTTGAAAATCCAGCATTTCTCTCAGCAAACACCTGGTGCTACACTCTTCCAGTTCCCTTACCCCAAATCCATCAGACCTCTTTTAATGTCCCTGTATCTGAGACAGATTAGTAGCAAAAAGCGTTAAGTACTGGAACAGCTTTGCTGCACATTGTTTCAGTACCCCCCACAATGATTAGAGGGCCATTCACTAGACTGTGTCAGTCACAAAACTGCAAGCCCTGCTCTCTTCCCCTTTTTCCCATCCTGGTATGATTTTCCTTAAATAAAGAAATGTATCCCTCTCTCTTTTTTAAGAACACACACACTATATCCCTCTATGGCTCTGAACCTCCAGACCTGTAACAAAATTATAGAAAGGCTTAGAATAGGATTCACCCCATTCTAAAGCAGCTCCATTTTAGTTCAGACATGTCCAGGAGCTTTTCAGTTTAGCCTGGTTCAATAGCGGATTCTAGATTTAGCCCAGCCTGGTAGGATGCACATCTCTGCTTCTTATCCTCTTATGTCTACTATTATCCAAGTCCACGTAAGTCATCCTCCCTCTATCATTCTTTAAAACAACTCTGTTCTTTTGATTTTTTCCTTGTCCATTCCTGTCCATTTTCTCTGTTGGTTGGCTCTTGTCTTTATGACTATTCTTTGTAACTACACCCTATCCTTTCTTTATAGGTCCACCTTCATAGATTCTGTCATGAACCATTTGTCTTAATATATAATCATGAGAAGATTATCTTGTATAGTTGTCATCTGGTGGCCTACCATAGAATCTTGTATATTTAGTGATCTTGAACTACTTAGGATTGGCCCAATAAGTCACTTGGTTCTTGCACATTTGCCATTTTGTGTTAAATATACATACACACACACACACACACACACACACACACATATAATGATTAAATAAGGTATGTGAGTGAGATATATATATAAATAAAATTATATATTAAATTATTTAGTATTTCAAGGAGGAAGAATGACTGTTATGAGTTCTACACAGATATTGAGTTGGTGCTGATACATCTGAGGAAAATGACCCTTTGTCTTTTTTTTTTCCTGGTTCCAGGATTGCATGACTTGGAACAGCCTGATGTATCTTTGGCAGATGAATGGTAAGCCTTCAATAAAGCATGCAGCTGGCATGTGTTACAGAAAGTTGTTTATGCTTGGTGTGCCCAGCTCTTCCTACTGGAAGACAAAGGGAGTCATGTTTGCAAACATTTGTTACAATTATTTTTAACCACTTTGTCCTCAGGTCATATTGCAACACAGACTTGCATCCTGAGCACCGCCAGATGACTCAACTGAAGGCTATTAAAAACTACCTCACCGGGAAAGAACCATTGCTTCCATGTGAGTATGCTGTTGATTAAATCTGAATTTCGATAAATACAGCAGGCATCTCCCCAAGTAAATACACTGCAGTTGCTTTCTACAAAACAAAACACAAAGTTTATTTTAGTACTATAAACTGCAGGTGGGTCGAGTGGCTAGGTCAAAAAAAGCACAGGATTCCTTTACCTTTAAGCTGTACCCACTATAATGCCCTTTTTTTACACCACTGCTGAAGGTACAGAAGCCCTATCTCTTTTCCCATCTGGCATAGAGATGTAAGTCTTCAACTATTTCTTCCTTCCATGTTAAACAAATAACTTTTCTGCAGTTTTCTCTCCATTCAAGAGTTGCAAATATTTCTGTGAAGCTTTCACCTGATATTTACTCTAGCCAGCATCCACTGTTTCAGGAAATTATTATCTATAGTTGGATTTT
Organism: Iguana delicatissima; assembly: GCA_948472985.1. Classification (NCBI taxonomy): domain Eukaryota; kingdom Metazoa; phylum Chordata; class Lepidosauria; order Squamata; family Iguanidae; genus Iguana; species Iguana delicatissima. The sequence goes on along the minus strand of CAOKZL010000156.1, from coordinate 136,119 downwards.
CCCCCCCCCCCGCAACCCTCTACCACCACATCTGGAAACAGTGTATTCCTATGCAAAAATTGTTTCCAGAATTCTGTGCAAACATTGTTTCCAGAAACACTTTTTTTGTGTGAAAAATCTCCCTTCCAATTCCCCGCCACCATCATATTTCCGGAAAAAGTAGACTCTCTTCCTGTCTAGTTTTCCTAAGTGTCATAAAACCAGTTTTTCACCTGGGAAATGAATAACGGCAAATATTCTTCCCACCTCAAGTCTAGCTACTTTACAATGCTATTAGGATGTACCTAAGGTTTTACTTAACAGTGCAGATCTAGACATTTTCTACTGAGAGGTAAGTTCTACCACATTCAATTAAATGTCACCACAAGGAACTGTATATATTCATGCTTCCTGAAATACTGACCTCCAGATCAGAACGTCTCTGAATCTTGTTTTCGCAATGAACAAAGTGGTCTTGGACAAGCCATTTTTCTCCCACTCTTGCTTCTTCCATTTTGCAGTATGGGCATAATAGTATTGACCTGTTTTAGAGTGAAGTTGAAAAGATTATAATACAATAATGGTATTCAGTGCTGTATAAATCCTAAGTAATATAACTTAAAGGGTTCTACTTATACTGTATGATATGAAGCACATGTTTGATAAAAGCCTTACATGCATCAGTACAACTAAAATGGTATGCGCTGCTGCCAAAACTGATGTTTTTTGGTGTGTATCCATCCTGTTTAGCCATTGCTTTTTCTGTAGCATTCTTTTGTGCTTTGTTTATGAAAGCCTTACTGAAAGTGAGACTTGTATAAAATTTCAGTGCTACGAATATGAAGATTAAATCCCAAAATAAAATGAACTTAGAATGAATGATACTAACGGTGGTGCAGTCCAGCACAACCAGCTGTCAAAGTTCCATTGTCAACAAAATTACAAAGTACTCATGGTCTTTTAGGCCATTTCCGCACTGCACTCTTATAGGGCAATTATTCCACTTTCAATATCCTATGGAATCCTGGAGTTTGCAGTTTCGGGAGGGGCTGCCTGGCCCCTCCTGAAACTGCAAACCCCAGGATTCCAGAAGATGTTAAAAAAGGTGACCATTCTCTGGACCATAGCCAGTATTCTGGAATGATGCTATCAGGCGTGTTATCTGTTAAATGAAATATGCTAGAACAAACAGAACTCTTTCCATAGTCCTTATCAAAACAAAGTTTAATATATCAAATATTAAAAAATTCAGAGTTCTATGTGCAAGAAAGATATGCTAACTTTGGTGCCAGCATGAGAGTCGCCCAACCACTTAAATAACTTTAAACTTCATCTGGTGTCAGGGTGATCCCAGAAATACCAAGCTTATAACAAGAGATCTGTAGAATCCCTGTGGAGTGGGTTGTATCTGTGATGAACCATGCTTAGAGTAGATCCATCAACAAAATTAATGGGCCTGGGACTGCATCCAAGTTTATTTCACAGATCCGTGCAGATGCTATACTTTTTTTTAAAAAAAAAAATGCTTATAACTTTGTAGGTGATAAAGAACTGATACAAGAAGTATTATTTGATGCAGTGGTGAGTGCACCAATAGAAGCTTATTGGACCAGCCTTGCACTAAACAAATCAGAGTAAGTAAGCAAAATTATATTTATCATTCTTTTAGTAATGTATTTTGATGATATTTAGACACAGATAGAGATGACATATATAATTTCATCTCTTTCAGTTACTGTTCATAGGCCTGATGCACCCAAAGAGTTTACTTACATACTTTAGAAATCTCCTATGCCTGTTTTAGCCACTCTGTGGTTTAAATGTTCATACCAGATAAATCTAAATCACTGAAGATTTCCTTCCCTTGTACATGTCCCTATTGTACTTCATTCGGTATCTGAAGACTTGCTTGGGCAGCTGCTGCTGAATGAAGAATGGTGAACATCCACTGAGGACAGGACCTTCTATTTAGTGGAACCCTATTTAGGATATTCCCTACCCAGAGAAATAGGCTAGGCTCATAACCTACATTTCTTTTAATTCCAAGCCAAAATCTCACTCCAAATATGTTGATTAATGCTTCCTGAACACTTTTGAAGTGTTTAATTACTGTCTGTACTGCAACCCCCTATTCCAAATATTATTTATTCTGCCACCATGGAAAATTTCTGTTTGGGATTGGAGAAGAAGTATCTTTTCCTGCTTTTATGGTGAAAGATAAATTATTAAAAATAATGACCTATATTGCTGTACTGTAGTGACATCTTAGGTATCCTATTATCATTCCTTCTCAAGTATGTTAGCAGTTGTAGGCCAAGATCATACATCAAGTAGGCCAGATATAACATTCTGTCCATTTAGTTCCAGTTCTGCCCTGCCATCCTGGCTGCTGTCAAAGCTTGGGAAAGGTCCCTTCTGTTGCTTCTTATTGATGGGGAGGGAAGAGAAGAGGAGGAAATTCACATGATGAAGAAGCAGCTGATCTTGGCTCAGGGAGACAGAAAAGAGGCTACATTTTTCTTTCTCTAGAGGGCCAGAGCAGCTGCATCTTCATGGTTTGAATTAGCTCCTCCTTCTTTCCCCACCAGTATGCAGAAGTGGCAGTGATCTCTCCCGGAACCAACTGCTGAGAGGATGTTTTAGACGCTACATAAAGGACTAGAAAATAGCCTGCTGTTCCCTGTCCAAAAAGAGACATATCAGGACGCGCTACTATCAGGGTACTATCTTAGGCTTTTTATAGATTTGGGGCTGTTGTTTGACGTCCTTTGCCCTGGCATTAGAATTGCCAAGTTGCAATTCAGAGATTTTCCTTTTCAACCCATTATCAAAGAAAAACATGGCTTTTCCTAGTCCTGCCCAACTCTTCATCCTTCGGCTGTTATACTGAGCAATAAGCTATGCAACCAGTGGAGATAAGCCTAATGACAAAACATGGTGGGGAATGGAAGAGAGAAGCTGTGGCTTTCATGTCTCCTGATTGAGTTGCCAGTTCAAAAGCTATAAGGAAATCTGGAAGCTCCAAACTGGTATGCCTCCAAGCATGATTTGTTCTGGAACTGGCAAACAAAATAAAATCACATGCCCAGTATCAACAACAACAACAATGCAGATATGGTTTGCTTCTGCTGACTTGTGTCCAGGCCGTTTTGCATAAAATGAAAACATCAAAAGTGCATTCAAAACCCAGAATTAGGTGGAAAGTAGTAATGGATGCCAAAGAAAGAAGGGGTTTAGAGGTATCAGACATGAAATTGTAATTTGAGTCTGTATGCTTAGTATGGTTAAAAGACTGGATTACTGTAGAAGATAAGAGATTATTGGAATTAGAGGGACATGAATTGCAGTTTAGGTGGCACGCATATTTATGGTATGGGAAAGTAAACATGAATAGGGAATTCAGGAATCATAAGAAGAGCGTTATTTAGAATCACAGAAAATATAAAGAAAGATTTAGCAATAAAATTCATGGATGGTTATCTCCACTAGAGATGTTCTTTATGAGGTGTTCTGTATCAGGATTTACTACAGGAAAATTAAGATCAATGGGAACTTGAAGAATTACAACTAAAAGAAGAAGGATTAAGGATACAGTGGTTAACATATTATCAATTAAGGGATAAGATTTAAGGAGGATAGTAAAGTATTTGGTTTTGAAAAGAGGAAAACAGAATTTGAGAAACGATTAGGTACTGATGATACCTACTTAATAGCTAAAGTGTATAAACTATTTAGATTTCGTATTGAAGAAGAAAAATAAATAATATATGGTAAACTGGGCAAAGAATATAGAAGACAATATTAAACTAGACCAACAGGAAAAGATGTGGATACAGGGCCAAAATGTACATGTTTTTGTAATCTTAAAGAAAACTTTTATAAAATGATGTTCGGGTGGTACATGACTCCAGATGAACTAGCTAAGAAATACAAGGGAGTTAATAAATGTTGGAAATGTTTCAAACATGTAGGATCATTTTACCACCCTTGATAGATACATAGGAAAACAAGTAGATAAAACAAGTAGATATTAATGCAATGATGCAAAGATTCTAAAATTCCAAATTATATTTAGGTTTGAACTATATTTGCTAAACATGATAGATACAGAAGATAGAAATGAGAAGGAATATAGAACCTTAATATATTATATGATAACAGTGGCATGATTGGTGTATACAAAGAAATGGAAAAAGAGTAAATCCCCAAGTATCATAGCATGTATAGAAAAATTAGTGGAGTTGGCAGAGTCAGACAGATTGACAAATTTAGTTCAAAAGAAGTCTATAGAAAGATATTTGAAGAATTGGAAACCTTTTATAGATTACATTACGTTAAAAAGAGGAGACACAGTAAATATCAGTTTTGATAAATAGGAACAAAAGTAATAGAATAGATTTTGGCAATATAAGAAGAGTTAGATAACAGAATAAGAACAATCTAGAGAGGAGGAATTTTATTCACATACTTAGAACTGCAATTCAAGAGAGATGGGAAGTGTTTTAAATGTTTGTGTTTTAGTGTTGCTGTTCGTTTGTTGGCTTTGTATTGTTTCAAATTGTTACTTTGTTTTATTGTCTGATTTGTTGTACTATTGTCTGTTAATCTTTATTATTTTTGAATCACATTATTTTTAAAAAATTAAAAAGTGCATTCAACACATATTTAATATAACTTATTGTGGGTTTAGTTGTGTCTTATTTTTAATTGTAAGTATAAATGTAACAATCTCTCAGTCTCACTTATTCAGTACTTGAATCTCATGTCATTTTTATCCCATCCTTGTTTCATATCCGGTTCTTAGAATCTATTGTTATCTTCCTGCATTGAAATTCAAGCATTTTTCACACGTTTCTAATTTGCATCTGTATCTGTGTGATTTCCTTAATTTGTACATCTTTTCTCCTTTGAATAAAGCATATTTGTGTGAATTTTAGCAGTTTGCATTTTAAAATGTTCACATTATTGCTTTGTGCGCATTTTGTATTTCAGAAAGCACTGTTAGCCTCACAAATGGGTAAATGCTTGAGGTGAAGTGCATATTTTCTCACAATTGTCAGGGGATGCATAGGTGCTATTTTCACCGAAGCTGTCAAGTTCATTGAAATTTCTTTCTGTCCCTTGTCCTGAGCTATTGTGTCCCAGTTTTGGAAGATTACTGGGACATTAAATTTTTTAAAAAAGTAAATAAATAAAAATTTGAATAATGGATGGTAGATTGTGTCTTTAAGGAAGCCAATAAGGTATCCTCTAAGGACAATGTAAATAATAAAATAGCCTGTAAATACGTTTGAACGATGAAGAAGTAGAAACATAAAAGCTAAGATCTTGCATTGTCAGTTGCAGCTCTAATGATATCATTAATGACTTGCCTCCTTCTTTGCCACTGTAGCTATTTCTGCCAATAACCAGTCCACCAAAAATTATCTCTTAAGCCAACACCCCAAATGAAGGGTTTCTTAGGCACTGTAGATTGAAGCATTGAGAAGGACATCTGTAGAGCTTTGCTACTGTCAGAAAGACTTCTTGGGGTTCTCCTGCAAGTAGTTGTCACAGTATGCCCAGTGACTGGGAAAACACTGCATATGTCATGGAGGGGGTGCTGCTTGCTTCAGAGGTAGGTTTTGGGGGTCACATTTGTTCATTAATGACCATAAATGTAAATCCCAAAAGTTATGAGATCATAAATCTGTGTTACAGAGCCTGGGGGGTGTGGCTAGCAGAGCAGCCCTAGTAACAGGTGATAAAATAACCAGATTGGCTCTGTTTGAGAGAAACCCAGCCCTAGTAAGAGAGAGGGCCTGTGGGTGAGATAGCAGAAAGCATATATACTGGGCACATGATTTGGTTTTCTAGCTTCCTTCAATGAGATTCTTGGAGTAAACTTTAAGTCAGGGCTTCAGTCAACCAAAGGGGGTTGTCTGGAAAGAGAGTTATCTTCTCATTGGCCTAGTGTGGAGGCAGATGAGACACCAAGCCACTTCTGAGAGGGTCAGAAAGTGGGACCCTGAGTAGGAAAATGCTCCTTTGTGCTAAGGGGAGCCAAAGGTGTGTGTGAAAGCTCTGTTGTTGAACACTGTGGTGTTCTGAAGAATTTAGTTAAACGTCTTTAAGGAACTGTTATTTTGTTTGAATATTCTTGAAACCACAGTAACTTTCTCCTTGTTTGTTTTTTTTAATAAAGATTTCATTATATTTTTATTATCTCTGTCTCATGTTCTTCAGTTTTACTTTTATAACACACTACCACAGTTTATCAATCCTTTTGAAGAACGGTTAATAAGCTTTGCCCTTTGTTCCACTAAAGTGGTGTTTTTTTAAGGGAAAGCAGTGGAAGCGAGGGAGCCAGGGTGTGATAGTAGGGTTGAAAAGAGGCAGTGCTAGTCCAGTGAGGGAGAAAGGAAAGCAAACCGGGTCTTTCTAGACCAGTGGTTCTCAACCTGTAGGTCCCCAGATGTTCGTGGACTTCAGCTCCCAGAAGCCCCAGCCACTATGGTCAATGCTCAGGGCTTCTGGGAGCTGAAGTCCACGAACATCTGGAGACCCACAGGTTGAGAACCACTGTTCTAGACCCTGGCTGGCCCAATAATAATGTGGCGGCAGAGGTGGGATTTGATTTAGTTAGAAGGATCCAGTACTGAAATAGAAAAACCAGTGGGGATCTTATACATAGATATAGATATAGATATAGATCTTATATATATTGAACAGGATGCTAGCCAAACTATGTTCATGTATTTTGGCTTTAGTGTTGCTTACTCTCAAATATGTACATGCAGGATCATAGCCTTCTTTATGTAATGCAGGTTACAAGGAACTGATGCATCTGTATCGTTTGCAGACTTCTGTATCCACTCAGTTTTGTAACCACTGATTAACTGAGCAGACACTGTAATTTCCAATTAATGCTTAAATGTATTTATGCATATATTTAAACTGATGAAAATTACAACCCTAGTTTATATTTACTGTTTGTGATGAAATAGCTGTATCCCGTTTGCTATTTAGAAATGTTGTGTCTAGATGTAGAAATTTCTTTGCAGAAACTGGTGCGTCAGAATAAATGATCAATTCTTGCATTACATGGGAATAAATAATGTAATTTATGTAAATAATGGCTTTTTAATCTTTTCATAGATTGCAATATGTATTCATGTATGTCAACTTCATGTATAAATTGAAGGCAGATTTTGAAGGCCAAAATTATGGATCTTGGTATGATCCATGGAAAAGTCAAGGACCATTTGGCAGAGATAGGAGAGCGCCAGCTGCCTCAGGGGACCAGCTGCCTCTGGCTACTGCCATTTAGCATAGGTCTTCTTTTTATTCTTCTTCCCTTTTTGGTCTCTTTCAGAAATTCTGACAAGGGAGTAGAAGTTGCTTTCCTTGGAACTCGGACAGGTCTTTCTCGGGTCAATTTGTTTGTAGGGCCAGAACAACTAACTAATCAGTAAGTAGTATGGATACATAAGCAAATAACACATGAAATGGAGAAGCATGCACATAATTATAAAACATTCCTTCTTTCTCTCTCCTTTCACTGATTATCTACATCTGTTTTGTGTTCCATATATCAAAAGACAAGAAACATATTTTTCTTTTTCTAATGAATTTCCTACGCTGTAACATTTAGACTGAGTTAAACTTGCAGAGTCCCACAGCCAACTTGACCATTGGCCACACTGCAGGATTCTGGGAGCTATAGTCCAAAAAAGGAATGTTTTTTGAAAGCTCTGCATTTAGAAATACAGTGAAATCCCAGTGGATCATTAGGTCATAAGTCCTGTTAGCCATTTATGTTTCACTTTCTTGTATATCCTCTTGGACAAAAGGAGCAGCCTTACACTAGCTCAAACCAGCAGTTAGTAATCTTCTTTATAGGTCCTAGTGTGGGTGCCAAATTTGTGCTTAAGAATAGAAGCGTACCCTCTGGTTAAACTTCCACTTAGAGTCTTTGGCAAATCAGGGCTAAACTAGGTGTGACACAGGAACTCCATCCACAAAATCTCTCCAAGTTTTTTTTTAAAAATTCTGTTGAGAAAGCAACCATGTGCTTTTATTCAAAAGCAACTGTGGATCAAGACTCCAATGCTATGGATTCAACTGTCCTTATTTAAATCATGCACCTTCCCAGCTTTTCCAAAGGAAGAAAATGCATACATGTTGCTTTCTTGCACTCCACAGAGCCATGGGCAAGTTCTGTGGAGATGGCCATTTGATCTAGGGATTGGCAGATCAGTCCAGCCTGTTTCCATGAACTTCTGCCTTTCCCCACCTGCAAGTACTTTCCATGCAAATAGTGTGCAAGGAGGCAATACTGATTTTTTTAAAGGAGGCAATACTGATTTTTGTGCATGTTTTTGGAATAGACACCTTGATAAATTGTGTCTGACTCGCTAAAGCAGACCTGTGCCCATTTTAGAAATGCATGCAGTGTTCTTAATACATTTTTAAAGTTGGGACTTTTTTTTTATGGTATATATTTCCATCTCATAAATATTGCCAACCCAAAATTGTTCCTGTTTTCATATTTATATTCGGAAATATAGATGGGGTAAATACATTTTAAATAACTCACTCACTCACTCATATTCTAATGTGAACCCATTGAAAAGCCTCCTCACTGGCAGAAACAACTGACAGAATAAAAAAAAAAAATCTGACAGAGGAAGATCCACTATAATCCCAGTGAAGAAAAAAATATTCTCCCAGGTCAAAGGGAGTACTTGCTGTTGCTGTCTCTAGTGCTTCTTTGCTATATATCAAGGAAAATTTGTGGGCCTCACAGAAATAAAAGAGGGGGGGCTCTGGCTCACAGGGTCAAGGACAGCAGTGCCTTAGGACCTTTCACACTGTACCTTGTATCAGAGACCCTTTTTGCATGGCAGTTGCCATGCGAACTGGCCCCTGGAGCGTCGCGCAACTGTGAGGAGCGGTTCACATGACGCACTCACAATTGCGCAATGCTCCAGGGGCTGGCAGGCACTGATTGCACATTATTTCATTTTCTGTTTTGAACTGAAAATGGTGCATGATTGCGCATTGCTCCGGGGCCCTGTGTGTACTTGCCGTGCGTGCGGAGTTCCGGAGCTGTGGTGCTCATGCTTCCTGCCCCAGCACAGCCTGGGAAAATCCCAGGCTGCACTGTGGAAGGAAGAAGAGGGGCTCTTGCACTACCTGCTCGCGAGCAGGCAGCAGCTGCAGAGCTGAAGCAACAGGGACGTGAGAGCCTCTCACAAGAGGCTGATCGTGCAATCCCCACACCCCAGCTCCACAAAAAGGTGAGTTGCAGAAAGGGCCAGAGTGATTCCACTTTAACTACCGTGGCTGGATCGCATGGAGTCCTGGGGTTAGTAGACTTTTGAGGCATTAAAGCTCCCTGGATGAACATTCTAAATATACTTCTCTAAACTACAAATCCCAGGATTAGATAGGATGGAGCCATGGCAGTTAGACTGGGATTATAGGACTATGTTTGCATAGTGCGACTGGGCCCCTGATCACTCCATCTGAAACAAGTTATTCTTCTTCTTACAAGCAAGAGCACTCTCATTTGAAAGTACCCTTTCCTAAATGCGTACAAATTTTCTATTTTTAGCTGCAGTTCCATGTCACAAAACTTATAACAATAATAACCAGTTTCACAGGTTTCTTGAACGAGATCAGTGTTGCATAGCAGATTCAGTCTCTTCCATTTGTTTTTTCCTATGAAAGGAGACTGGATATTCATTTGGAACCAGCATTGTGATACTTGCACCTATAAGCGTTTCCTTCAGGTTGACTCTACCTTCCCTGTAATGCAGTGTTTGCAAATCTATTTCAACAGTTCACTGTGTCTTATGGTCTTCCTAAAAACAACTTACATCCATCTTCATTTTCTTTTTTCCTCATTTTTGCTTGAGATTTCCCAAGGCAAATGGTTATCCAACTGCAGTCGATCCATCATAACCAGCTATCTGCAAAGTAATATCTTAATTCAGAATGGCCAGAATCCAAAGAGTTACTTTAAAGCATGGTTGGGGATATGAACAGTACCTTTAGATATTATACTGCCATTCTTCTGAAAGTCTTTTTGCTGTGTGGCTTGAAGGGCTGCTAAGGAAGCACAAGTCCAAATCCTCTTTGGACACCTGGAACTAATTGCAAAGTTCTTTGGTTTCCGGTCAATGTATTTTGTGAAACAAAGTCACTAAAAAAACTGAAAATTATTAGGTTGGCATTATTTACCATACCTTTCCCACATTTGTTTTTCAACAAGTAGGTAGCATCTTTATTATCAAGTGTGTTCTCTCTTAGAAAGTTATCAGAAGCAATTTCTGAACTAGACTGTTATAGCCCTATTATTCTACTTTCAACATCCTATGGAATCCTGGAGTTTGCAGTTTAGAGAGGGGCCAGGCCACCCCTCCCGAAACTGGAAACCCCAGGTCCATAGGATGTTGAAAATGGAATAATAGCACTATAACAGTCTTGTGCGGAAATGGCCCAAAAAACACAGAATAATGGCTAATGTATTAATTGATTAAAAATCTAATTGCAAATAAATTTAAGTATTAATTGTTGGCTACTTGATTTGGAAGAACATAAAATGTACCCTGATTTTGTTAAGTAACATGATCAACCTGCCTTTCAAAAACTAAACAAAACAAACAAAAAACAGCAAACATGTTATGTTTCCTTCTGTTTCAAGAGACTTCTTGACAGCTGAAGACAAGGAGAATATTTTTAATGCTGATCATTTCCCACTTTGGTACAGAAGAGCTGCTGAACAGATCCCAGGAAGCTTTGTCTACTCCATCCCATTCAGTACAGGTTTGACACTGCATGAAATTGACAGCTAACTCTTTTTTTTAAAAGAACATTTTCAAAGAAAATCACTGTCAACCTAAATTTGATATATTATAATATTACTGATGATTATCATTTGGAAGATAAGCACTGTATTTTTGAAGTGAATTGTGTCTGGTATGAATGATCTGGGTTAAATGTAATCAGAGATATTTAGGACCGTACACAATGTAATGTTAACTGCATAAATGCAGTTACTATATCATGTGGGATTTTATTTAAAAAACAATGTATGCAAGAGGCCAAGCAGTACTGAGAGACCAGGTGCTGGGCTATTTTAAACCTTTCCTTCTCTCTTAATCCTAAATGCTCATATGCTCCTAAATGTGATGGTTGGATTGGAAGGAAAGCCTCCATTCATTTCTATAAAAATAGCAGCTTCTGGGAGGTGATTTTACTTACTATGGTACTATTGCTCCCAGTACTATCTGTCTGTCTGTCCTCCTTCAATCTGTATATCTATCTTCCCCACTAAAAGTGGTCACACATTTCTGACCTTGTCTAATTTTTGTTCTTTGATGATAGTAGAGCTGGGAATTGGGAAAAAAATAAATTTATCAATTATTTCAGAAATCTTAGTCTGTATTTTCTTGTATCTGTATTCGTTGAATATGCTACAACAACATAAGAGAACAACCATAGGACAATCATAGGAAAGAACCATAAAGCAGGTCAAGGTACAGAAGGGAACTGGAGGAAACGAATGGAATGCAGAGACTTGAATTGCATCCTAGATTTGCCCTCAGAAGACAATCTTTTGAGACAGTGATTACATTTTTTTTTCTTTTCCTAGAGTAGAGATAAGGAAAGTATGATCCTCCTAAAGGTGTGGGACTACAGTGCTCATCATCCCTGACTATTTGCTGTGCTGCTTAGGGCTAATAAGAGTTATGGCCCAACAAATTGGGAGGGTCACAGTAATGTTTTAAGGTATTCCTCTGTTCTCCACTCTGTCTTTCACAACAGTCCTCTGAGATAGGTTAGGCTAGTGAGTTTCATAGCTGAATGAAGATTTGAAGCTGTTGTCTCCTCAGTTCTTGTCCAGCATTTAACAGATGCTAGATTCAGCATATATAAAATCATATTGTAGGCTTGAACCCTGATTTTTCTGAGCTGTTTAGATATGAGGTTTGATATTTGAACTATCCATGCTTGCTCTGACTAGGTCACGAGAATATTTGGTGATTTTCTCTGCTGCTGTGAGAACATGTCAACATTAGTTAAGACAAGTAATATTGCAACGTGATTTTAATAGTCATTGCTTTTAAATATTGCAGAAACAGCAAACAAAAGCAATGTGGTGACAGCAAGTACTTCCATTCAGCTGCTAGATGACAGAAAATCTCCAGTGGTAGCAGGTAAAATTGCTGCTTCTTTTCTTCATCAATATTGTAAACAGGCTTGGCTTTCTCGTGCTCCTTAGACTGCTCATAAAAATGTTCTTTTCAAGGCTGTTTTGGATGAAAGTTCAATAAAGTGCTATTTAATGACTTAATGTCTGGGTCACTGCAGGCCTCTGGTCCATAAAAGGCTTGATTCTGAATGCCTTGAACAAAGGAAACTTTTTATAAGCTGGTAGGGGTTGCTTTAGCATAACCCAAACAATAATTATCAACACATACAAAATCAATGTGGGCTCAGCTGTGGATTATAAAGTCTTGTTCTGCTAATTCACCTTTTAATTAACAGGAGTGCAGCTTCATGTGTCATACCAGTGCATGAAGTTATATGCTTATGTATAACAATATATGCAGAGAGACTGATAAGAAGAGTGTATACTTACAACAACATCAGAAGTCAACTGCCTTTTTTTTACCTCCAGACTATTTGTTCACAATAGTTAAAGTCATACAATCATGATTTCTTAAAGTGTACCCCAACAGTTTCTTTAAACTGAGACATGAGAACCCGTATTTTAGATTCAACACAGACTGATATGAATGCAGGATATGTACAAGTTTGCCTACCAGGTAAAGAGAGAAGATAATGGCTTTCTCTCTGTCTCTCTCCTAGGAACTTTTCTCACTGCACGCTTATAGAACTGTGATTCCATTGTAACTGCCATTGGAATCCTGGGACTGACAGTTTAGGGAAAAATATTTGGAATTCTCAGCCAGCGAGCTCTAGTGCTTCTAACAAAACTACGGATTCCAAGATTCCATAAGGTGGAACTGTGGCAGTTAAAATGGAATCATAGACTGGCATTATGTTAGTGATATACACATGTGTAGGTCTCACTATGTATTTGAGTGAATTATTTGCCATAGTCCGGCAGACTTATTCTGCTGACACTGACAGAAATGGAGTTTTGCATATAGCAGTGCTGTGCATTTCATTTGCACATTGCATCACTGAGGTTGCACATTATGTTGCAGAACAGCAGCTAGTGATTGACATAGTGTTCTGCAATGTTCCTATTCTGCATTCAGGATATATAGGGCTGGCATAGTATACATTACACTACATTGACAGTATGTTGGGATGCATCCATAGTGTTATAATTGTCTAATGTGAAAGGACCCCATGTAAGTGGCAGGCAGTGATTCTTCAGGTTACTAGTTCTTTGGCCAGAGCTTTAGAGGCAGATTTTCAACTCTTTACCTCCTCCTAACTTTTCAGTGGTCACAATCCTTCATGTGTTTTTCCAAGCATGTATAGTGTGATAATCTGCCGTCTTGGGTGTGATAATCTGCCAACATCTGATGAAGTAGGTTGCGGTCCACAAAAGGTTATGTCAGTTTTTTCTTAAGTCTGTTAGGTGTCATAAGACTCTTAGTTGTTTTTGCTGCAACAGACTAACACAACAGTTTGCCCACCTTCCAAAAACCATTCACAGAAGGCCCTTTGGTGATCAAGTCAGACAAATAGACAAAGAGCCTTACTGTGGTGTCAAAAAGTGATCACATCAGCAGGATGTGATAACTTTGAGCTTTGGGATGTCAGCCTTTCTTGTATGTGTAGTTATGAGGCAAAATTTAGTTTTCCCCTCTCTGAGTTCAGTTGTGAAATAAAATGAATGGGAGGAATTTGAGAGAATGAAAAGGCGTAAAAATTAGATGTAAAATAATACTGGTGTGTAAATATTCTTCTACTTCTTAACCTGAAGCAGGTAGACAAACATCAGCATAAAGTATTTCTGGTGGGTACTTCTATGGCTGCTGCCCAAGGCAATATCTGCAAGGTTACGAGTGTTGAGAGGTCAGAGGATTAAGACCAAGACGACACACACAAATTGTCTGGTACATGTCTGGTCTGAATGCCCATGATGGTTGAAAGTTCTTGTCTTCTTTTCCAGGGTGGTATCAGTCTTTTCTTTCTAGCAGTCACTTTAGCTGTGGTTGCTCAGGGATTATGGGAGCTCTAGCGCAACATAAGTGGAAGTCACTCACCTTTTCAAAGGCTGTTCTACAATCACTGGCTAGTACCTTCAAAACAGCAGAAATGAAATTTATTTTAAAATACCCTACACTTCTCCACCCAGGCTTTTTTTACAATGATTTTCCTTTCAATACAGCAGGGATCAGAAGCATTTGGGCCTCCAGAGGTTTCAGGCTGTAGAGCATGGTAGAAATTGTCCCTCCATGTCCCTGGAAGGGCTCTAGTTCTCTGCTGCTAAACTACAGGGTGATAATTTATCAAGCATAGCAAAGCATAGCTTATGTATTTCTATACCACTTATCAGCTAAGTGCTCTTTAAGCGGTTTACAGTGTGTTAGCTAATTGCTCCCAACAAGCTGGGTACTCATTTTACCACCCTGCGGAAGGATGGAAGGCTGAGCCAACCTGGAGTCCAGCAAGATCGAACTCACAACCTTGTAGCTGCAGTACCGACATTTAACCACTGCACCACTAGGGCTCCTTGGCATAGAGACATCAATGCAAAAACAAACAATAGGGAGAACACTTTCCTGCTTGGGGTAACTTTGCCCTGATTCTTGAAGGAAGGAACAGTTTGTTGGAACTGGGCCATACTGCCTGGCCTCTAGCATACTAACATTTGTCTTCTCAGTCCAATGTACAATCACACTTGACTTTGTGTATGTGAAGCATATGCAGAACGGGGCCTGAGGTGGGTTTTTTTTTCTCCTGTGGTTCAGTGATAGTTTAACCAGATTAGAATTTTGTTTCTGTATATTATAATATTTTCATTTTATAATGAGTACTACAATTTAAATAATCTTTTATTTCTGGGTAATAAATCACTACTAGCAGATACTCATTGCAGCCAAGCTTTTCCAGATGTGCTCTTTCTCTGTTGTTTTAGACAGGAAAGGTGACAAATAGATACTGACTACCTGTAACTTTAAATAATATAGATCACATTAGAAGCAGTCTGAAATTCCACTGTTTTAATTCTCATGGGAATGAATGATACCTTTGATAGTATTAAGTTCAGTCCAGTCTACCCCTGGAACAGTGAACAGTCATCCACTTTACAGCTGCAAGACATTCTGTTTCAGTCTTTTGGAGATGGAGATACACAAGTCGTATGGACATTCCAAGCCAACATCCTAAAAGGCTAAAGGGCTTTGTGAACTTCCGATAATGAATGTTCACACAACACTGAACTCCACTGCCTTCATTTGTTCCAGACACACAAGATTTGGAAACTTGCAAACAGAACAGTATTTACTCTAAACTGTTTTGAAAGCTTTTGGCTAGGACATTCACCTGATTTGGAATGATTGTTACTGGGTAATATACATATTGTATGAGTGAGTGAGTGAATGAATGAATGAATTAATGAGTGAATGAAGAAATGAACATCACTGTACATTCTTGTGGTATACTAGTGAAGCCAGACGCAGAATTCAGACCTCACTGAGAGGTTGCAATTAGTTTTGGATAGATGCACGGTAGCAACAAAGCACACAATTGTATTTGGACTGTTAGCTGTAGCCCTTCCTGAGTTAGCCTGACTTGGGCAAAAGTCATCCATACCTTAGTCACATCACATCTTGACTACTACAATGACCTCTGTGCAGGGATATGTCCCAGAAACCTCAATGAGTGCAAAATGTGGTAGATTCAGGAATCATATTATCTGATAGTAAAAGACCTTTCAAATTTCCCATTCGTTTTCCAGGTGCAATTCAAAATGTTAGCTGCCCAACTTACTAGGTGGCACATTTGTGGCTTGGGCTGGCATTGGTGGTGGTGCTGCCTCCACAGCATCTCCCAGGACTGTTCAGTTGGCCTGCTGCCATGCGGCTTCCCAGCCATGTGCTCAGCCCTGCTGGGTACTTCCTCATACCCAGCAGCCTTTGTGCAGCTGTAAAAAGCTCCCAGCCAATCAGTTCAAACCTGCTGGCTTGAATTGATTGGCTGCTTCTGCCCAGGCCTGAGCTCTAGGAAGTTTTCCCTCTGGTCTAGGTATTTTGTATTTAGCTAGGCTCTCCTCTCCCCAGAGCTCAGTTCTCCTCTGCACGTCATCCCTCGCACCAACCTCTTCCTTTTCTTTTGTTGTATCCTGTGCTCTGTAGTTAGGTTGTGTCTTTGCCTTTTATTGTCACAACTTATAACGCGGTTGGCATGGATCTTGGATCTGGGTCACTGGGGCCTGGGGATGGAGGTGGTTGCCAGGAGGGCAGAGTCGGCAGCAGATTCACAGTGCGGATTGGGTGTCCGCATCCCTGCACTACTGCGGGTTCAGGTGGTTTGGACCTGACTCCAGGAGGTCCTGGCTTTGGGTTTTCGGTTTCATCGGTCAACAGGCAGGTTGGCCGATGTCGGGATTCAGACCCATGTGCAATCCAACCCTGTTTTTGCTGTAACCAATAAAGTTGTGGCCTATTTTCATCCAGCTTCAGTGTGTGGCCTGGTTTATTCCTTTCACTACACCTCTCAGCCCTGACCACGCAAGTTAGTTTTAAATCCTGAAGCACTTAGGGTCGTGCTTTTTAAAGAGCTGCCTTTCTCATTGTGAGCTTGACCATTTATGAAGATCTGCAGGAGGAGCAATCTTTTGGATACCATTACCTGCAGAGGCCTCCATCATGAACACATTGGGAGACCCTCCCCTGCATTACTTCCAAACTGTGGATGTATTCCATGCAAAATTACTCTCAGTCTCAACTCATGCTAGTTTTAGAAAAGGCACTGAGATACAAATTTGCTATTTGTCATTTTCAATTAATTTAGTGGTTTGATAGCTGTTTTATGGTTTCCAAGAGCATCAGTTAGTTTTTATGTGGTATTATTTTCTTCTGCTGTACTCTACCTTGTTTTTTTTTTCCTAGAATGGTAGTATGAATATGATAAACAGATAGCTTATAATGTTTGCTGTATTGAGTGAAATACACTGCTGAAATATCTGTCAAGTTACTGTTGTGGACATGGACGTGCATGTGCTTTTAAGAGGATGTATGCCAGTTTCAGCCAGTAATGGAACATAATCATGTAAAGGATGTCTAGCATCTTGGAAAATTTGAATAACTCTACTATGTGAATATGGGACATTTTCAGGAACAGGAAAGACTACTGAGCATTAATAACATATAACAGATGCAGTGCCTATCTCTTACTGAGGAGAGCACGCTAACCATCTGGTTTGAATGCCATCAAACGCTTTCTTTTTATAATGTAAAAGGTTACAGCAAAAAATAGTTTCTTATTAGATAAACTGGTTCATGAGAACAACAGGTGTTTTCAGCACAGTGTCAGTTTCTCAGAACTGGCTTTTTGGTTCTCTGAAATCTGTGTGGTGCAGGTAGGGGTACAAAGAAGCTAAAATCTTGGCTGCAGACAGCATAGTTGTCAAATTTCCCTGGGATCTTTTAATGAGGGACTCCACAAAAAGCATTTTTAAAATTCTAGGTATATAATACGTATCAGATTTTAACATCCAAAAATTCACCTTCCCAGAGTCAGAATTATTTAGATACTGTTGCTTTTTTCTGTTCCAAGAGAACAACGTATGTTTATGTGTCACAGTGGTGGCGAGAGGTATGGTTTATTCCACCTTATAGTGTGATGTTGACTCTCTTTCAGAAGGGCTAGCTGTGCGTGTGTGTGTGTGTGTGTGTGTGTCTGCTATTTGAATGTACTAGTGAGATGATGCAACATTAAGACCTAATGACTGGTTGCATATGACAAGTCTTTTTTAATTCTCTTGTATCTGTATCCTCTTAGTGTAACTATAGGCAGATGGCCTCTCAGAGAAGGAGAGAAAGTCCCATTATGGATGTACAATATTGTCTTTAGACCAAATTCTAAAACACTTCTCTGCTTTGATGAAGTGAGAGCATTTAAATTATTGACCTCAAAACATTAGAAAGCAGCTTTCACTATTTCTAATTGAGAAATATAATAAAATCATCCTGTGCAGAAATCCCCTTGTTTTAGCAGCAGAGGCCCAAGTCAGTGTTTTTTAAAATCCAGGGACTTACCGTAGGGGACTTCATCTTTTGGCATGCATTGCGTACCCTCCAGCATTTCACAAATGAAAACTGGGACAAATGTGGCCAGACAACATAAGAATGTGGTCAAGGTGACAGAAGCTATTAATGAGGAGGAACAAACAAACTAGGACTTGCTGTAGCAGTTTTCTTTTGCTTGAGTCTACAGAGAAGGGCAGGATTCCACCCCTACCCTCTCCCTGTATGGCCTGGGCTCTGACATCATCAGGAGAGGCCCTTCTCTCCATCCTATTATCCTATCAAGCATGGTTGGTGGGGGATGGAAGAGAAGACCTTCTCGATGGCTTCCCCTAGATTCTGGAACTTCCTTCCTACAGAGCCCAAAATGGGCCCCTCATTGTTGTCCTTCTGTTGGCAGGCTAAAACCTTTTTATGCAACCAGACTTTTTAAAACAAAGGTTTCAAAGAATGGGCTATGGTGTGCTGTATTGTATTAAAAATATTTTTAAATTGCATTTTATTCTTTGTTGAGGTGCAATTGTGTACTATAAGTAGTTTAATTCTATTTTAATATTCACTTTTTATATGTCAATTATATTGTTCTGCTTTGAATTGTGATCTGCATTGAATCCCAATTTTTTGGGGGGAAAAGCAGGATGTAATAAGAACAACAGCAGCACTGTTCCCCTCTAAGTTAATCAAATACAAACTACTGTTGCATTTTCAACTCAGTTTGCAGCAGTTGAAGTAAACCAAGGATGAAGGGGGAAAGTGGGAGGAGAAAAGAGAACCTGGGACATCTTAAAAGCAACTGAAAAGTAGGACAACGGAGGGTTAGTTGGGACTGTCTCTGCCAAATCAGGATATTTGGAGTGTTTGGGCATTTCAGCACTAGACTGTTATAGCGCTTTAATTCCACTTTCAGCATCCTATGGAATCCTGGGGTTTGCAGTTTAGGGGGGGCCAACCGACTCCTCCCTAAACTGCAAACCCCAGGATTCCATAGGATGTTGGAAGTGGAATAATAGCTCTATAACAGTCTAGTGTGGAAATGGCCTATGACATCAAATATCTTAAAATAATATGCAATGCATTTGCAAATTATTTGCAAGAAATTGTGGAAGATAATTTATGGTTCTCACAAGGTACACAGATAATGATGCCTTTCATCTGCATTTTTTCACATCTAAGCATTAAATGACTCATGTTGCAAAATGGTAACTTTGTATTTGTTTAAGTAAATGATTAAATTTCTGCTCTCTGCTCCTTAAAGTCTTCCGATAGTCAAAATGTTATTAAACGTCATTGCTGAAAATAGCCAGTTTTGGTGACAGCCATGGATTGAAATAAATATATAGTCTTACAGCAATTCATTATGTTGTTTCATAATATGCAGAGGCTTTAAAAAGCTGCAGTTCAAAAATATAGGCTGTGCTCAGTGCTGAAGGAGGGATATCCAAAAAAAGAGTCCCACATACTACAAATCCAGGGTGGAAGAGGCTACAGTATTACTATACAGACATGCAGTCAGTTCTAGATGTACCAAGGGAGATGCTGTGTTATTAAATGTATAATTTGGCTCTGATGCTGCTCAGCTGACCTGAGGTGGGGGAGAGAGAGATGGTCTCCTCATGTGGAACACTGCTTTTCTTCAACACTCTCCAGTGCATTGCTTTCCAAACTTTTCATGTTGGTGACACACTTTTTAGCCATGCATCATTTCGTGACACAGTAATTCAGTTTTACTAGCAAACGGGAAGTTAAACTAACCCCTTATGAGAGATACAGATACATACATAAATTGTAATAACAAAATGTATGGGGACACAACATATCTCATGAAAATCTTTTGTGTATTTTTAAAATGATTTATAAATAATAACATACATTTCCAAGATTATAGGTGACACGCCTACTCACTTCAGGTGACACACTAATGCGTTGGAGTGCACCGTTCAGAAAAACCTGCTCTAGGGTCTTCCTTCTCCATCACCCGAGCACCACAGCTTCCTAACAAGCCCTCTCCAGTCTCAGGTTTATGGGCATCTATTTCTTAGAAGCTTAGAAAATGGTGAGAATGACAATGAAATGTAAGATCCAAATACCCTTCCTCAGATATCAGGGAAGAAATATTTTCTTGTCTAATATCCCACTGTAAGCCATGGGTGAAGAACTGTATCTTCAGGGACCAGTTTTGCCTCCCCAGATCTCCCTGGGATGCACTCCCCAAAGAGCAAGCTCAAACACTTCTATATCCCTCTGTATTCCCTTTCAGAATGGTGACAGGAAGTAGAATTTGTCAAAATAGTGTCATTTTGAGAGGGAATGCAGAGGAAAATTGAGGTGTTTGGAGGGTAATACAGAGTTTTGGGATGCCTGTGGAAGTGGAGACTATTTTCATCTGTTTGCATGCATCTAAGGAACCTGCTCAAAAACCACACTTCCTTTAGAAACTGAGGGAGTAAGGGGCTTTGAGGGACTTGTGTGGGGCTTCAGCAACACAAAAGTGGGGTCGAAGGGCTGCAGGAGCCCATGGACTGCACTATGCCTGTTCCTGCTATAAGCCAAAGTACCATGGAACTAAAAGCTAAAGTAAGATCCTGCAGCACTCCAGAAGATGTTGGACTATAAGCCTAGCCAGCACAGGAAGTAGGACCTGCAGTCCAACAGCTTCTGGAGGCCTGTATGATTTCTACCTACTTAAAATTCTACAGGAGCATACAAGGTGCATACTTCAAAGTAATGTATCCCAAGCTACATAGCTAAAGTGACACAGAAAAGAACAGATAAACAGCACATTACTTACAGGAGCAAGGCTGGATATGAATTTTTGGTGTTGTAGTAGGTTGAAAAAATTCTTCCAATTTAAACTCAATTGTATCTTTTACCAACACCTAAAATTTAGTCCACAGCTGGTGATCTCTGAATTGCAGCAAACCTCCTATTCTCAGGAATGGACAGCCCATATTTTTTTCTCTATTTTCATGTGCAGTGCTTCTGTAATCTGATAGCTGCACACCTACCAGTCAGTCATTCAGTCTGGAATTTCTATTTGAGGACTGAGTTTGACAATAAAACTCATAGCAGCAACAACATCTCACCGAATCTTTGGACTTCTTTTTTTTCTCTGCCCCTTCC
The DNA here is from genome assembly GCA_948472985.1 of Iguana delicatissima. NCBI lineage: Eukaryota > Metazoa > Chordata > Lepidosauria > Squamata > Iguanidae > Iguana > Iguana delicatissima. The sequence goes on along the minus strand of CAOKZL010000156.1, from coordinate 114,796 downwards.
TCTATCTCTGCCACTCTGATTTTTTAACCACTTGGACTGATGAAGAGCTCTGGAAAATTTGAAAGCTGGCACACTTTTAGAGCTTTAGTTAATAGTTCAATTAATTATGAATAAAGATATTGCCTGCCTGTGGATTTCTATTCCCATTGGCAGTGACTTTCCCACATTTCCAGCAAAAGTCTCTCCCATATCTGCTTCCTTTTAATGAGACATGGTGAAGACTGAACCCTTTAGCACACATAGATTCTCTTTAAACTATTTTATCTCAGATTAATGATGAGTGAGAAGCCATTTGCCCATGTACAAAGCCTCTTTGAGCCTCCCTTTGAATTATTATCTTTGCAATCAAGACCAGAAGTCTTCACCTAACTGTACTTTCCTGTTTCGTCCATCTCAGGAAACTATGGTTAGCTGCTTTAGCATGAATCAGAATTCTGAACCAACTTAAAACCGTGGACTAATATTGTGGCTTGTTTTAATTCAGTTAACCATAGAAGGAGAGGAAGCTGCTTTATGCTGATTTAGACCATTGCTTCATGTAGCCCAGAATTATCAACTCATACTAGTGGTAGCTTTCTGTGATTTCAGGCACAATTCTTTCCTAGGTTTACTTGGAGATTCCTGATATTCCCTTGTGATCTCCCATGGAAGACCAGACCTGATCTTATTTAGCTTCTGAAGTCTGACAATGTTGAGAGTGGTCCAGTGGTATAATTCCTTAGTTTGGATGAAGCCATAGTTAACAGAGCATAGGTTACTAAAAGGAAAGCAAAAGGCAAAAAGGCATGTTCTTGTTGGGCTAAGATAATTGCCTAAACTCTTCCATCCATTCATTTGACAGTATGTCCCCACATGTAACAGAACAACAACATTCATATAGCAATTTAAAGAGCACTTTAATTCAAATACCCACAATGGGGATAGAAAGAATATTTAAAAATATTTGAAAACATCAAAAAAACATTTTCTTCCTTCCTTCCTTTCTTTCTTTCTTTCTTTCTTTCTTTCTTTCTTTCTTTCTTTCTTTCTTATTTATTTAGCATTGAGAAACTCTGATAAGAAATATCCTGGTCTCATGAGAATCTTCACAGTTCATGATTTATTCTGGACATTTACTCCCATAAAATTAATAGGAACCAACATTTTATGTTCAGGAACTGATACTTCTATGTTGAAATATTATTTTCCACACATAACATGTTTCCTGTGTAGAACATCCTGTTTTCTATACAGAACAACCACAAGTGAATTTTGCACAGAAAAGTCCCAAATTGTGAATAGCTTTTGAAAACTGTGTGATTGTCAAAGACTTGTTCACAGTGGGAAGAAAATAGCTGAAATTACTTGCTGCAGCCTTCAAGAAGAAACATGCAACAGTTAGATTGGGTTTGAAATGAAATTATATCTTGTGAGGCAAATGGTGAAACTATGGGTGAGGCTAAGGGTGAAAGTAATGTGTACCAAAAAGCTAATATATTTTGATTTTCATTTTATTTTTACAGTTGGAAGAGTCCACTTTGAACTCAAAGTCCAATCTGAACCCAGTAAACAAAGACATTTTTAGTAGAAACTTGACTGGGTGATTTTATCTGTCTATCTAATCTGCCTCAAAGGGTTGTTGTTACTGTAAAGAATTTGGCAACTTGAGCTACTTAGAGAAAGAGCCAGCTATAACTGTAAGGATAAATAAAATTGATTGATTGTTCTAAATCTGAAAGTTTAATTACATTTCCATCATGCATTTCTTAAATACTGTGATTGTACAGCATTGTATAGAACTAATTAAAACATAAAAACAGGTGAAAAACATAAGGTCTTTCTGCACTACACTGTTACAGTGCTATTACTCCACTTTCAACATCCTGTGGAATCCTGGGGTTTGCAGTTTGGGGAGGGATCTGTAGAATTCTCAGCCAGGGAGCTCTTGTACCTCAGTAAACTACAAACTCCAGAATCCCACAGAATGTTGAAAGCAGAATAATAGCACTATAACAGTGTAGTGTGGAAAGGCCTGTACTGTAGAATACACTAATAAAAATAACTATCCTTAAAGAATAATCCAGCATAGGCTCCAACATTATATTTTATTATATTATTTCAACAATTTATAAACGTATAAAAATAGACCAGGGTGGTATGTTCAGTGCCAAAGCCACACTGATCAGCCAAGAGGTTAGGAGAGCTTTTTGTGAGCTCTCACACTGATTCCCATCTCACTTAGTAGCTGCTACACAGTGTGAGAAATACTTCTCAGAAGCAGCAAACAGCACCATCAGTACCAACTCTGTCTTCAGTACTTTCATAGTAGGGGTCTAATTGTAGCTTGTGAGACAAAGGTAAAATAAAGTAATATATAGATGGCAGCTTCATTGTTATTTTTATTTCACTGATTTTTTTTTTACAATTGGAAGGATCTAATTATTACTACCCTCTGTCTCCCCTATTATGCACAGAGTAGAAGTTTAAAATCTTTTTCTCTCCAGTTATGATTTTATGCATCATTCCCATACAGCTGTGTGACTTTAAAAACAAACAAACAAAAAACAGGCACCCATGTTTTTATCCTCTGAAACCCTGTGCGGGTGTGGAGTGTTATATGTAAAAAGTATGACCAGGGTATTCAGTAAACCTCGCACCCTGCATGGGCAGGGAATATGTGTTCTGTAATAATTGGACACACACAGCCAGTTTTTGTTGTTGTTTTTGAAAAAAGGCCAAAAAATAAATTTGGAGACATAGCTGGGTTAGCCTATATTAGCATACAAAGGGATCTTATAGTACTTTTGAGACTGAGAGACAGAATTCTGTAGCATAGATTCAGTCTGTTTCATCAGGTGCATCCATAGCTTATGCTACAAACTTCTTTCTCTCAGTATACTAAAGAATAAAGATGTAGTTTGGTCCTTATGATGAGTCAGTTTGCTCCTAGTCAGTCGTGTAGGGACGTGGGGGCGGAGGGGACAATTCGCCCTGGGTGGCAATGTTTCTGGGGTGTCCCAGCCTGTAGCCACGCCCCTGCACATCCTGACTATGCCCCCATCCACGGCAGCCATGCCCCTGCACGCAGTGGCCGTGCCCCTCATGCCATGTGCCTCCCCCTCCTGCCCCCCTCCACAAACTCCAAGCTCCGCCACTGCTCCTAGTTCAGATTCCACCCTTTGACAGAGCCTTCTCAGGTTAAATTACATGTGAAAAACCTGAATGTGAAAAACCAAAACACAAAAGCAACTAACTACTAAATCAACCCCATATCAGAAGATGTTTGTTTGTGAAATCTCACAGCAATCCATTGAAACCAATAAACTCTCAAATGGTTCTTTCTCCACTTCGACTCCCTTTATCCTTGCAAGAGAGTGAGTTTTCCCGGTGGTATTTTGCTGTCATGGCTGCATAAGCACAGCCATATACAGCAGCGGCCAGCATCATGAGACACACAATCCCACAGATCACGCCAGTTATCACTACAGTGGCCAGTGCATGTCGCAAGCTCACAGGGCGTGGCTTTGGTTTAGGCTCACAGTGTGAGCGGCTGCCATCTCCTCCATGTTCACTGGGGTAGCCATGCTTCACAGAACTTCTGTGCTCAGAGTGGTGATGAATATTGGCCTGGTGAACTTGAAAAGCTGTAGGAGAACAGATCCCATACAACTCATAAGGAATTTTGAGGAGATCTTTTCCTCTCCGGTTTTCAGGTGATGAACAGATTACACCATCACTGATTCCTCCTAGAAAGAAAATATTTGTTAATTTTTTTGTATTTTAGAAAAAGCTAAAACTAACAACTAATGAAGAAACTGTTTTCCCCCTGTAAAAGTTATCACTGTTTGTATTTTAATTATAAATATGGAAAGAACTCATATAACTGGTTGGCGGGTTACCTATTTTTCAAAATGAAATTTCCTTTGCTGTATAAATTTAAATGGTTATACAGAAATTATATAATTCAGCTATAAGGACAAGGGTAAAAGTAAAGAAACCACCAACAATCATATCATTGCCATCCAGACCATGGAAAGCTACTTTCAAAAATAATTCATTACCGTTCTAGTTCCAAGGCTCCACAAAAGGAATTTTACATCAATAGACCATAGACATTTCCATCCTAAAGTGAGATTTTTCTGCCCATCACACTGCAAAATCATTCACCTTTTTATAGAATCTGCAGTTTGTGGCCGTACTAGCGTCATTCAGATCTGTCAGTTCTCATCACTGAATGGAAAACATCTGATCATTCTGACACTGAAATCTGATCTTCTGGCTTTTTACTCTGCTCCTTCTCAATTTAACTGTTATTTCTAAAACACTGTTACTATAGGATACCAGTCATTTTCAGCTTTCCCTGGATTGGCTTCTATCACATAAAGATCAGGGTTTTTTTAGGGGGGTAGGTTCTGGCCATGTTGTAATCCTGTGTTTAAACATGCACATGTACACTTGTTACATGAGAGAGAACAGGCATTGCTTGCTACCCAGAGAACCCTGGGATCTTTCTGTTAGTTTGGAAATACAGAATTGATTCAAAGCTCTCTTAATTATTGGTGGGAATGAGGGACAGAAGTAAGAACAACAGTGTCAGTCCTCAGATAGTGTGGAGGAGACCTTGAAAGATAATGTGGATTGGCCCCTGACAATCCCCAAAGAAGGTGTGGTGATGGTAGCGGATTTAATCAGTGATTTTCCCCTTTTCTCATTTCTTGTACTTGTCCTTTTTAAATCTCAGGTCAGCTGAAAGTTCTTTAGACATCCGTCACAGATTCTTTAGGCACCTCCCATTTTTCCTCCTCTGTGGAATTGGAAAAACTGAAACAATGTTGGGGGAGAGAGAAACAGCTGTTTTTCCTTATTTTTATTTTATTTTTATTTTTTTTGAGGGATGTGTTCACATTTTTAGACCATTGTGATGTTATTGGATGGACCCTTGTGAAACAGTTGCAAAAGGACCAGCAGGTAGTATGAATATCCTAAAACAGTGTTAATCAAAGTAGTGGTCCCTGGGGTGGTGCCAGTTCCTGGAAAGAAAGAAACAGTTGTACCCAATGAAGACAAATTTAGTGTTGGTCTCTGGTGCACTGCTAAAAACAAACAAAGAAAAAACCTGTGTTAAACAACAAGTATCCAGTATACACATATACAAATCTAGTCCTATATAAGCAAATATATTTATACATACTTGCAAAAACCCATTTATTGAAGAGCTCTGCATTTCCTACTAATTTCCTACATAGTATTCCTTGAGGCCATCCCTACGAGAGTGATGGACCATTTAGAGGTGGTTTTAATACTTAACAAGTTTCAGGAACATTACTGAAAAAATGAGTGTGAAACGGGAATGTACAAAATTATGGAAGGAGAATGAGTCTTTTACCTTCCCTTCCCCATTGTATTTTGGACAGTTTGTGGGGAAATGGCTTAAGTCATAGAGGTGTTCACAGAACAGATTTTCAGAAGGATTGGTGCAGGAACCACACGGGCATTTTTGTTTGTTTTTTGTTTTAAACATGGATCTCCTGCCTTTCTCCCAGGAACAAAACTCATATTATGATGCCTGGAATCCAACTGGAGGTGCCTTAAAATTCTGAAAGAGTATGTTAGGAAGGAGGGCTTTCTATTGAACCGAACCCACACTCAAATGAATAAGACACTTTTTTAACAAGGGAAAAGATAAATGGAACTACTGTCTAACACAATCTACACAAATAACTATATAGTTATAGCAATATCAGTTAACAGTAGCAGTTACATTTCTGTACTGCACTGATAAGCGTAACTGCCATTGCTAACTGCTATTGCTATAACTAAGCCCCAGCACAGCTAAAGTTTTTTACACTGCACAAATGACTGAAAAGAGGGAAAAATGTGATAGATATCTTGGAAGCATCCCATACTAAACACTAAACAGTAAACAGTTCTCACTGCTACTTAACACTGTAATGAACTGGGAGGAAAGAGGACACTACTGGATGTTGTAACTAAATCACATCCTTCTTCCAGACCAGAGTGATCAGAGATCATCTTGTAAAACATACCCATAGATTTGAAGATGTGGGCCAGAAACTTGGTTAAGCATCCTAAGCATGCTTACTTAAGCGGCTGATACAAAATTCTGGCCAGATCTCTTAGTGATCCTGCCCCACTGACTCTCTCCCATGCTTGCTCTCTATGTTTTCCACAGTAAATACATTGCTTTGTCTGCCAAACTATTTGCCTTCCCAAAACTGAAGTTCCCATAAGCCATTGGCAGGGTCAAGTTTCTGCTAGCTTCACATAGCCTTGACAAGTAGTTGCATAGGGCCAGAACAGTTCCCACTTTGGCTTTGACTTTGGCCAGATCTAGTATTTTCAGTAAGATCTATTGAACAGAACGGACAATTTCTGAGTGCATATGCATAAGATCAGGTTGCAGTATGGTGTGAGCATAAGACAAGCTTGGAGCATATGTGCTCCAGTTGTAGTTGAAAGGCTTTAGAGAAGAGATAAGGCTTGCTATTTCTTATATTGTAGGAAGCTGGCTGACCCATTCCTTCTTGCTTAGCACATTTTGAATGTGGAAATGTATAGTTCCAGCCATCTAAAGCTTTCCTCTGTCCTGTTAAGTCCATTACATCCAGAATCTAAAATTACATAACTGCATCACCATGCATTTTTGCTTCATGTGAAATCTGTGTTGCTGAACTGTGACACCAGCATGGTTAATAACTGGCTTTTCTCCATCTCACTTATGCTGACTTGCTTATGGTAACCTACTGGTGTTTTTTCTTCAGTTATAAAGAATATTCATTTGTCTTGTTAGTTTTGTTTGCAGTTTCCTTTGGGAGATTCCAACAGGGATAGAAATATGTGTGAGTGTGTGTAGATAGAGAATTTAACAGAGAATGAGTTATAATTAACTGAAAGGATATATCAGTTTGCTTTGGCCCTTACAGTGCTATGCTGTGATCCCACATCATCCCATCATGATTGGATCAGGACCTGACTGCTTTCTGCCGCACCAGTCGGCTGCCAGTGGATGGGTAGTGTTTTGGACACGTTCCTTCTTTCCTCAATACAGCTGGCCTCTTCCTGGGGTGTACTGTGAAAGGAAGCACTTGATAGCCCTTCCGCCTTTCCCACACACCCAAAGCCGATGGGATCATTGTGTGAAGGGAGACCATTACCAGATTTTTTCTGGTAATGGTATATGGCGCTATCACGGCAGCTGGGGACATAAAAACAGTAGGACTGCAATGCGATAAGGGCCTTTGTATAAGAAAAAAAAAGCAGAAAAATATAAATATGCTGGCAGAATACATAAGGTGTGCTTTCTTCAAATTCCATTGGAAATAACTTGTTTTCCCTTCATATTTCATATTTGCAGGTAGAACAGTACAAAGATCGAGAAAAGGAAAAAGGAATACTTAATTTGTGAAAAAAATTGTGTATGCTTGAGATAATTTTTTAAGTTATTGTGTGGGTATAACAATTAGGATATATTTAATCATTCATACATTATGTTCTTCTGCATTAAAAAAAAAATGAGAATCCTTGGAGGTCCCTGCTGTGGATTTCACCAATACACACCAGGAATCCAAGGAAAAGTTAAGTTGTTGTTGTTGTTGTTGTTGTCGTCGTCGTTGTTGCTGCTGCTGCTTCTGCTTCAGGGCTGAGTCAAGCCTGTCAGTACTTGAGTGAAAATGGACTCCTCACACATCCCTTTGTAATGCAAACTGGAGAACCACTCAACTATCCTAGCAAACTAGGCATATAGCAGTACAGTCCAATCTGTGTTTACAGACAAAAGCTACACTTCACTGAGTTCAGCAGGGTTTTCTTCCTAATAAATGTGCAAAGAACTGAAGCCTCAAGCATCTATCCTAAACATGCTAACTTGGGAGTTTACCTCTGAATAAACTTTTTCAGAATTAAACTCAATGATAGATTGTTCCTATGGTCAATGCTCATTGCTACTTGCTACAATGCTGAAACCGCTGAAACTTTTCTAAATTTCAGGAATATAACAGCAGTATTTCCATTTGTTTCCTTTCAGAGAGATATGTCCATATGTGAATTAGTACCAGATGAATTAATTGTTACTCCAATGCAGAGTAAAGAAAGTAGTTAATTGATTAATTAACTTGGTTAACTTGGTTCAGTGATTAACCTGTTTGTTACCATGCCTTAGGGGACTTGACAAGATTAGACTAATTGATGTAGGATAAGTATATCAATAGCTATTACTCATGATTGCATAATATGAACTCCATATTCAGAGGAAGGACACCTCCTAATACTGGATACCAGAGGCTGAATAACATATAGTGATGTGTAAGTTGTTCTGATCTAGCTGGATGTTCTAGCTCATACTATTATGTCCATGGCAAACTTCCTGAGATGCTTCTGCAGTACGTCAGTAATTGAAACAAAAGGGATATGGCTTCCCTGAAAAACGTTGCTTGGAAGCAGGAAATGGAAGGTGATATAGAACTGATATATGATATATAACTAAAGGCTGTTTGCTAGTGCTCCTTCCTTTGAGCAAGGAGTTGCTGACCAAATGCAGATACTCTTGAATAAAACAGATTTTCTAGATCCATTTGAATAAGGTTTCAGGCCTGGTTTTGGAACTGAAATTGTCTTAGCCAATTGGAATGACATTTGCTAAGAAAGGTAGAACAAGATATGATTTTGTTGATTCTCTGAGACATCTCAGCAGGTTTTTGTACTTCCTGCCATGGTAGTCTGCATTGGCTGAGTATTGAAAGTATTGTGTTACAGTATTTCTGCTAGTATTTGGATGGCTAATTCAAGAAGGCAGTGCTATGATTTGTTGTACTAATTTTTAGCACTTAATACTATGGATTTCCAGAGGGAGGCCCAATTCCAGCTGCTGCTATTAACTTTCAGTGCCCTAAATAGTTTGGGCACAGGTGGCCTGAAGGACTGCCACCTTTAACATATAACTGGTTGGACTCTAAAGTCATCATCTAAGGCCCTTCTCTGAGTTTCTTTACCACTGGAGGTCCAGAGGGTCTTTTTAGTGTTGACACCTGCATTATGGAATGCCTTTTCTTTCCCCAAAGTATCCTGTGTCTTTGCCATGATGACCTTTTAACTTTCCCAGAGTTTTAAATGTTTGAGTTCTCTGCTGGTGTCTATATCATTGTTTTATTTTGCATTAGAATTCATATTTATATTTTAATACTTAGTACTAAAAGTACTTTGTCCTTTTTTATTATTTGTACATTGTCCAGATAATATTTTACTGTGTGATACAGAAATGAATGAATGAATAAATAAATAAATATTAATACATTAAGGATTTGTATGGTTACTAATGTGTACACTTATAAATGCAAAACTATTGGACAAATAATTATGCCCCTGTTACTATAATTGCTATATACAGTCAACAGTTTTGAAACTTACAAGATATGACATCTGCACACATCTACTCATTTACGGTGTATGCTTTCTAAAAGTAAATTAGGTATTAAATTATGGTGATGGTGATGATGATGTTCACTTGTATCTCACCTTTTCTCCATTATATGAGAGGTGGCTCAGAACTTACTAAAAACAACTTACTAAAAACCTTTTTCCCGAAATGGGATTCAAGGCAGCTTACAAAAATATAAAATCAAACTGCTTTAAAAATCATATTCTACAAAGCTAAAAGAAAGAATTAAATGTTGGTGTTATTAAAACCATGATTAAAACAGTTAAAATACATTTAAAACATAAATTACTTTTTAAAAAGTTTTAAAAGTTCAAAAAAAATAAACTATGCAAAACATCAATAAAAATGCATATAAAAGTTTTTTTAAAAAAAATTAAGCTGTGGAGTTAAATCATTTAAAATTTAATAAAACACCATGTAAAAATTATAGTCATATAAAAAATCAACAAGATAGAAGAATGCATCATAAAAAGCCCATCATAGTCAATTTCTATAAGCCTGACAGAATAGAGATTTTTATTATACTTTACATCACTTTTATTTTTATAATGTTTTATAATCTTTGGAATATTTGAGACTTGTTCCACAGTATCATGCATGAAGTCCTGTCCTATCAACTACATCAAGATATCATCATCCGAACTCGACAACCCAGCCCAATCAGTTTTAGATGTTATTAGATGCTTCCTTGAATCAAAACTAACTAGAAACAGCAAGTTGGCACCTTACATGCTAACAAATTATATTAGGCATACATTCAGTGAACTATAGCCTACTTAGTCCATTAGAATTTTTGGCAAATAAAATTTGCTAGTCTTTAAACTGCCATAACACTTTTTGTTATTTTTGCTCAATAGCAAAAATATAGTAAAAATACACCCTATATATATAAATACAGAAAGATTTTGTAAAGACACTTTCTGGACATACAATATACATGAAATAAAGAAAAGTTACTTACCTCTGTACAAAAAACTTTCCAACCACAATTTAAGGCCAAAGACTTGACAGTTGCACTGCCAGATGTTACCTTTGAAAAGAACCACTTTCAGATTTGGAAGTGATTCTAACAGAAGCCTGTCTACTTTTTGGAGTTTATTATGTTTCAGAGACAATAAAGTAATATGCTTTGTGTTATTCCCTAAAGTTCCAGGTAAACTTAATATATAATTAGATGATAAATCCAGTTCTTTTAGGCGTGGAAGGGAATTAAAGGTCTTGTTGTCTACATATCCAATAAAGTTCTTCGTGAGGTTTAGAATCTGTAGGTTCTGCAGTTCTTTGAAAGTGCCAGATAATAGACCTGAGATAGAATTATTAGATAAGTCCAGAACTTTGAGGGCTGATGTGTCAGTGAAAGCATGTTGGCTGATTTTCTGAATGCGATTGTTTGATAAAAGTAATATTTGAGTTCCAGAAGGTAAGGGCGTGGGGACATCAGTAAGTCCTTGGTTCCTGCAGTCCACTGTCTTTGAAAACTGGTGACATAGGCATTTTGGAGGACAACTGTGCACTATATCTGTTAGTATGAAGACACTTGAGATGAACCACAGTGGACCTATACAGGAAGAAGAATAAGTTATCAGTGTCACATTTAACATTGTACCAACATTTAGTTAGCAGGCTGAAGAGATATATGTTTTCTGTAATAAAGGCTCCAGCAGCACCTTAAAGACTAACAGATTTATTACAGTGTGGTTTTTCGTGGACGATAGCTGACTTATTGGATCCATGAAGTGTTGTCAGGAGTGCAATTATAAATGCTGTATAAATAATTCATGATGGGATTATTGACAGTGAGGTTAGAGGAAAATAAAATTTAGATATTGACAACCATGAACTTTTTATTGACACATGCCATTATGTGCTTTCAAGTTTTCTCTGACTTATGGAGAGCAGATCCTATTCTTGGCAAAATATCTTCAAAAGATGTTTGCATTGCCTTTCTCGTGTGACTGTTACTAGCCCAAGGTCACCCAGTGGATTTCCTGTGGTAAGCAGCAATTTGAATTTCAGTCTCCCAGAGCCTTAGCCCAACACTCAAAGGACTGCAGCACACTCACCTTTTATTAACACTAACCATTCTCAAAACTTTGCTTGATGAAACATATATTCTGGAACTAAATAAGCCAATTATCTTGAGTATGATAAGAATCCCTTATTCTGCTTCAAACCTTTCGTGATTGATTGGGACTCACTAATGAGTTTTAAATCAGGAGTGTCTCTCTAATCTGCCTTTAAGTTTTCTTTGCTCCACAGCAAGATTGTCAAGGTCATTGACAGATTATTGACAGTGTCTCCTGAAAGTATTTCACCACTTTTTCTTTTAAAAAACATTTGCTAATTCTGTGTGATATTTGTGTAGGTTTATTCTTTTCTGTAAGGATTGGCCTGTTTGAACTGCTTCCTGGCCTTTGGCTAAGATGAGGTTGGATATTGGGGCTTTATCCTATGCAGAATGCAGAAGGAGATTGCAAACAGAAGATGGTAAATGGAAGAGGAGCAAGGGAATAACCCCTATGTGTGATGGGTGACATTAGGTCCTGTGCTAGTGTTGCCAGAGCAAGATAGGGAGATATAGTTTCCATCTGAGTTTGCAGCAGATTGGATCTTTGCATTTTTATCTTTATTCTGTGCCAATAAGTAGTTGTTTAAGGTATGGGGGAAGTCCATAAGTAAATGTAGTACTCCTAAGATTTGAAATAGAGAAGTGCCACTGTGTAGTTTGAATAGTTGATTTGCCACTGAATAGTTCCATATTTGAACAGAGTGCTGAAATATTGCTCTGCACATTGAAATAGGATGGGCATCCTTCAGGAGCACTGTAGTTGTGTCCTGCAAGGTAAGTGGTTGAAGCAGATGGCCCTTGCAGCCCTTTCCAACTCTAAGATTTTTTCATTCTAAGTGTATCTCACACCCTCCAATGTCCCAGTTTGGCAGAGACAGTCCCAATTAATCCTCCATTGTCCCATTTTTTCAGCTGCTTTTAAAATATCAGTTCTTTTTCCTCTTTCCTCACTCTCTCTTTGTTTTCAGCATACTTGAGGTGCTGCAGACTGAGTTCAAAGTGCAAGGGTGGTTTGTATTTCATTAACTCAGAAGGACAGAGGGGAGAGGAGAGGAAAGAATTTCTCTCTTCCAAGTCTGATCAGGCAAAAACATTTTAAGTAGTTTTTAATTAATTAATGGCATTCATTAGTTGGCTCCTGAAGGACATCAAGCACACTGACCATTCTTATGGAAAGCATTGACACTGTGGATTAACATGAATGGTCCCATTTACCACAATAAGTCTTACTCAGATGTTCTTGCATCTTATCATGCATTCTATAAGATTACTCAGTTAGAGCTGCCTCAGGAACTTTCCTGACTTCAAGAGCTTCCTTGTTTATTTTTGTTATTTCAGTGCCAGTTGGAATTACTCAGTAACAATGAAATTAAAGGACAAATTAAAGGAGATACATTGAGTGTCAGGAGTCCTATGAATGGATCAACTGGAGCATTTTGGGATCAAATAAAAAAAAATCTTCACTGATCTCAAATATCTCTATTTCAACTTAGTCACAGTACTTCACAGTATAGTACTCTAATCCTGTTACTTTCTTGGGAGTAAGCCCCACAAATGCATAGGATTTCTCTTATTACTGTTCTTATGTATTACCCATTTGGGTTTTCTGACATATTGAATGCTTATTTCAAGTTAACAAAGTTAGTAAAATGATGCCCCGTTCCCTAAAATGATCTCAGGTTTTGCTGGTTTTAAGACATGTAAGACATTTTATAAGATTGCTTACATGCGTATACTCAATCAGCATGTTCCAAGCATTAAAACCTAGTGGACAAATGAAAAATTAAACTATCTTTTTTTCATAAAGGTTCCGCAAGGATGATCAGTAATATCAGTGATTTCTAAGCCAAAGCATTTTAAGAACTTAAGCCTTGTGCTTAAGGGAGGTCAGTCTCACTGAAAGCAAAGAGACTTCTTATTAAATATTCATAGGATTGAACTTCAAGTCAAATACTGTTCAAATGTCCAGGAAAATGGGAAAGTTACTGAATGCAAAACCAAAATTTGAATGGCAGATATTTACGTGCATTTAAATTCACCACTGAAGGTACCAGCCTTCTCATGGAACTATTAACTGAGTTTGTAATTTATTTTGTACATCATTTCCTGAACTTTGTTTTTAGTAATACTGCTATTGCTATCCAGAGTATTTCCAAATTCTATGAGAAAACTGAAGGTGCATCACCTTGCCTAGTCTACAACCGTTGGCTTCAATAAGAAGAGTAAGCAGATATGAAAAGTTTTATGGATTTGCTAAGATTTTAAGGCTATGGTTCTTTATGAGACAGGTATCTTTACAATAGGTCAAAATAAAAATAAATCTTACCTTTCATGATTGCTTTTAACAGCATGCAGAAGAGTCCAATCAAGTTTTATGTGAAGCAGTAATTCTCTATAGCAAAGTTGCTGTAGTGGTTAGGACCAGTGCTGAATATGCATCAGTGCATAGTCATTTTAAAAAATCTCTACCAATGGAAGCTTCCTAAATTCTATTTTTCTGCCTTTGATCTTGTCTCTTTTCACAATTCATTGATGGTCGCTCTGCTAACCACAGAGATTTTCTCTGCCTCTCTTCTTCAATCAACAGGCCTTGCAGAGTGTCTGTCAACCTGAGCTGGACAGCTGTAACATAGAAATCATGACCTAATAGCCTAGCCTTTTCAATTATTTAATCGACCTCAAATCCAAGGCACAAAAACAAAGCTGACTTTTCAAATCCCATGTAGTTCTTGTTTTTCTATTGGATTGTTGTCAGCCATGCTTTGTCAATCCTTGCAAAATCAGATGACTCTCAACTTGCGTTCCTGTCGTCCTTGGTTGTGATTGGAGGCAATGGAGTGTGTAATCTCAGTATGAAGAGGCCTTCATCTTGATTACATGGTTTTGACCGTGCACTTGTTTGCTGTTCTGGGGCTTATACTTTTGATTCCCCAAGGGATTAGCTGTGCTGACAGGATTTTACTTTATAGAGAAAACAAATTTTTGTGTTTCTCTGTCTTTAAAACAAAACCAAAAAAAGATAGAAAAGAACCTCAGGCATTCAAACTAATGATCTCTTTTTCTACAGGCAAGAAGAAACAGCTTTACTTGATTCATAGATTGCCTTTATGTTGCAGCTATTGATGTAGTGACTTTATGCCACTGCAGTTGAACAAGCCTGACATTCTTGTAGATGATTTCACATAAGAAGCATGAGTTACCATACAGTGAAGAAAGGGAACACTGAATAAGTGGCTTTCCTTTAAAAAGGTATGGGGAACACTCTGACACAAACATGCCAGAGATAATTTCTCCACTTTTGGTGAGGCTTGACTTTGTGCATTCTTATGATGGGATTCAGTGCTAGAAACTCTCTTGGCTTACCAGATGGAGCTGTTAGTTGTGCTTGATGTAATAGGGATGTATAATGCTTTGTTGTCTAAATCCCGTTGTTCAAATGTCCATTAAAGCACTGAAATCTTGTTGCCATATTTAGCAGAATTACTTTATTATTTTATTTATTTATTTATAGCATTGTATTCTGCTTGACCTAATGAAATCCTTAAGTGATTTACAATAAGATGGACCTCCCAGCTAAATTACAAACAATAGAGAACAATTTTAAATCATATTAAGTAGTCCAAAACATAATAAGACTGTGAAACAGAGGAATTAGCAAAGAGCTAATTTGAAATTGAAGTACAATGTGCCTTATAGGATCTCCTGGCGGCGGCAGGGGGAGCTGGATATTTAAACACATTTCTCCTAATTCACCAGACAACTGCCCACCAAACACTCCATTACTGAAGTGAACATAAAGATGGCTTCTAGTCCCATTTATTTCAGAAACAGTACCCAGTGAACTCCATGTGCAGTGTAATCTTACTCTGGTTCATGTTCCATACTTCAAGTTGAAAGTGCTTAGCCGCAAATATACCTCAGGCTGTATGATCCGAATCTTTGGAAATGTAGGCACTGGATGGTCTTCTCTGTATGTCTTGACTACTATAAATGTACTTCATAATCTGACCAAGACATTCTGACTGTCAAGTGTTTCCTTTGTATGCCCTATTACTTCCTTAGTACTAAGAAGGGAAAATAGGATTCAGCCCTAAAGAGAAATCAAAATGCAGTTTCTGTCATAAACTCTTTGTGGCTCTTGTCTGGATTATGGCATCCAGATAGTGATTTAAAATATAAAATAACATTTTTATAATATAATTGCAAAATGCAATATTTATAATTTATAATTTGTTTATTTATAATTTATAATATAATTGCAAAATGCAATATTTCAAATGCACTGAATTTAAACAAATGTAAGCATTTTTTCCTATTTGGTCAGAATCCAACAGTTTACTTCCTCTGGATTCCATTGCTTCAGCCAGAATCAAGGAGCTCTCCTTCCTCAATTGTATCCTCAAAAACTGCTCTGGCAGGCTAGGAAATTCTTTGGATCAGGTTTGGTAAGGGAAGAGATGGTGGTGCAGGAGAGGAGGGGAAGCTAATGCTTCAGACTTATTTTCTAATGTTGAAGTTTAGCTATGCTGTCAGTATAGTTGCCAGTTCTTGGTCCCGCTAGAAGATGAACTACCATATCTAGAATAACTAATTTTATGCTAAATTTTTTCTACTTAGTTATATGGCATTGCTTTATCTTTATTTAATTGTTTACCTAAACCTCCAGTCTCCTATCCCCAATTTTCTCTTATTTATGCAGTTGTCTAATACCAAATATGTCACTAATCTGGAGAAGAAAGCCCATCTGTCTTAAGGATTCTAATTCATTAATAGGATTTCTCATTAATAAGATTTGATATTTTTGAATAGTATGTGCCATGACTTTTTAGCTGACCTGGCCTTTCCTTCTCAGAATCATGGCTGCTTCTCTCTGATAATCCACTGTTGGGTCAGACAGCTATAAGATGGCTTCCTATCATTCATCCAGTGTTACATCATCACTGTTTGGTGGTTCTGAGGATAACACTGCTCCTTACCGTAATACCTCTTCCTTCGTATGCATCAGGACAGTCCAAGACATTTTGCCACCTAAAATGAACAAGGTGGTGCCTCCTCTCTATTGCACATACAGAAGCTGACTGGACTGTTGGTTGAAAATTATTTTAATACTGAGGATGGACAGCATTATTTTACCATACCTGAGGGCAACTGGCCTATTTAGAGAGTGCAAGATAGGTTGCGTGGAACACATAATTTTGTCTGGTGAAAGAGGAACAGAGCTAGTGAGCTTAGGAAGGACAAACAGAAACAGTTGTCCATTTCTAACAGTAGGCTGGCCCCATTATGAAGCTGGAAGTAAAAATTATCCTGAAAAATTGCTAGTTTGGGAGATAATGTAAAGGTAGACTCTTTGTGAGATGGCAGGTTTTGCATTGTGATTTACGCAGACTGGCACATAGTCAGTGGTTGCTAAAATATTCTCAACTGTCTAATCTACATATGTGCCACTGTTCTGTCCAGCTTTTATTGATATTTTGGTCAATGTGCTTGGTGATGCAAGTTGGCATGTACTGGAGTCATTACACAACCACTGTACACAGTAGGGGTGGTAAAATCACTTTCTGTCAATTTCACTTACTCTTATATCACTTACTATTGCAAATTCAAATTCTTTCTGTCCCAAGAGACAAATTCACAAATGTTGATAAATTCTTCAAATTCTCCACCATTTGCACTGGACAGACTTAATAGCTATCGCTACCCCCAGCATGGAGAGCATTATGTTGTATCTGCCTGCCATATATTTGTTCTACCATTCAGATAAAGAAGTGACAACCCATGAACATACAAGGATTCAAATAGAATATTTTAACAGATAAACTTCCAAATATCCTGGTCCTGAATGTCTGAATCTGCCAGTTTTGGCTATCCCACATTCAGTTAATACACACACACACACACAAGAAACTTGTGAATTTGAACCATTTTTTAAAAAAGAACTGAAGCAGCCTTTCCATTCATTTCTGGATCATATGCCCTAGTTTGGTTTTTAAGTGTTTATTCAAATATTTTGTTTCTAGTATCTACAATAGCCAAGAACGCTGATATGTTCCCTTAATTAGATTAATTTCTGCAAATAAAAATTCCACCTACTTATGACACAGCCCACTGCTTCTTGTTATGGTCCCTGACCCTACGCAGGACTCCTGACCTTGTTATAAGTAGAGAATAGTAATGTAGAAAACATTGCATCTTGCTGTGGTTTTTGTGGGTTCCCCCCCTTAGCTTTTATTTCATGTTAAAAAAAAATCTGTTGTCTTGCATATCAGATGAGTTGGGACACTATTGTGGTAAGTACTGTCTTGAAAAGGAGGCTTTTGGCCAGGTGCTTTCCTGAATATTTTGCAGCTCTCTGTATGAACAAATGGGAACTTTAAAGAATGCCTCTCAACTGCCTCTTAGTGTGGGTAATCCTTCGCAGCTACAATTGTGTTATTTTTAGCACTAACAAATTGGAAAGATGTTCACAGAATAAGGTCACAGAAAAGTTAAACACTGTGTGAGGTTCTTTTCCAACAATAACATAGGCATTGCTTGATGCACACTCTGTTGTGGTAGAAGAAATTATTACCCTTCATGTTTTTTTCCCCTTTTCTTTTTTAGTCAAGCATACATGCTCAGTCCATTTTTTGACAACATATGATTAGGACTGTCCAGTTACCCTTCATACATCTGTGGCTGTTTCCAATTTCTTCTTGAAGAAGTTGGCAATAAATATTTGCAATTCAGTTCTGCCTTACTCTGTAATTTTCTGCATCCTTTTCCTGCCCTGCTTGTTAATAATAACAATAATCTCTTATTGTTACAAAACTCTTATGTGGTGGACATGTGAGGAGTGACACAGATAAACCTGGCAGGAAAATAAAGACTATGATATCTATGCTGACCTCTTAACAAATACCAAATTACTGCCCAACATGCTAAAGTTGTTTATTGAACTGTACTATTTCACTGCTTAAGCTAAGAATTGACATGTTTTGTTCCTTGGAGTTTTCTGTTGGTAACTTCCATTGAAAGGCTGCAGAGTGTTTCAGATATCTTCAGATTCAGAATTTCCAAATAACTGCCCTAATGTACGGGTATTTTAATTTCCAGCTTGCCTGGAAAGTTCAACATTAATTATCTATATTATAGTCTGAAGGCAGACTATAGTTTTCTAGTTTTCTATCAACCTTTTTCATGACTCTAGAGAAATTCTTTAACTGTAGAGATGCAACTGGCAAGGCATTTGACAGCCTTTGTGAGTTTTACTCCTACAGTGAAGGGATTTCCTCAGTGTCAAATGTGTCAGTTTTACTACTATTATAGTGTACATACTCTGTAATAAATTTGGAGAATTATATGAAATGACTGCAAAGACGAGCAGTGAAACTGATGTTCTTTGCCATCACCTATCACCAGTTAGGGAAAAAGCCACTTCACGATGCAGGTGAAACTCACTGTGGGTATTAAACTTCTCCCTTTTCTTTCTTTTTTTTTTTAAATTGCTTCTTTCAACGAACTTTTCATGGGCTGTCATTGCAGTTGGGCAGCCAATCCCACTACTACTATTTGTGGCCTGTGTATATAGTTCTTAAAATCTGTACAAAAGTTTAAGTATCCAGCCACCAATGAAATGTTTCACAGCCACAACAAAAACAAAAACCCTTTGAATATGGTCAGACAGACATAAGGTCTAGGATGTTGATTAAGGAGATTTATCAAACTAAAATACTTGCAACAGAAAACAAACCTGGAAAATTTTCCTTTTTGCCCTTCCCAGCATGTGGATATGTCTAGAGAGAAGACAGTAGAGTAACATCTCTCTAACCAATTGTACATTGCTCTTGCAAGCTGTTTTCCCAGTTTCCAAACACATATTTGAATTGGGGTCTGTTGGGAAAAAAGATATTTCCATCCGCTTCTTCAGTCCAAATTGTTCCAAGCTAGAGAAGTATTTCAGGGTGGAGCATGAAGATTTGGTTTCAGGGAAAGTTTAATTAAGGCCAATGCTGAGGGAAACAAAATAACGGTCTCTAAATCTTTTATTTCTCATACATTTCAAACCAAATTTTGTATTGCTGTTGTAAGATTCCTTCTTTCCAGTAAATTCTGAACTATATGTCAAGAAGTTTTAAATAGAGTGTTTCTTCTGCCTGCTGGGTAAGTGGATTGGAGATGGTGAATAATAAGACAAGGACCATCTGCTTCCACTGGGTTAATAGGAGATTGTATTACATTACAGCTGTATTCAGTTCAAAACTTTAAATAACTGTAATCTTTGGGTTTCAATGGACTTTGGATCAGGTTTCTTCAATGTAAGCTATGGTCTGCAAAGCAAATTGAGATCCTGATAATGTGATATTTACAAAATTATGTGAAGTATATCCTATGTGGATATGTCCCATCCTGGCCTTGCCATAGTTTACCTACTGGTTTTGATGCAATGTAGCTCAAAGTTATACTTTGAATTAGCTTAACTTTATTTATTTGTTGCTAGCCCTACATGTTTTAGTAAGCAAAACTAGCTACAAAATGTGAGGTTCATTGTGGAAGCAGGAGAGTTGTAAGCATTTAAAGGTGGTTTATAAAACTGAAAGTTGAGGGGGTTTTTTTTGACAATTTGCCCAGATTAAAAAAAGAAAGAAAGAAAGAGAGAAAGAAAGACGGAAAGGAAAGGAAAGGAAAGGAAAGGAAAGGAAAGGAAAGGAAAGGAAAGGAAAGGAAAGGAAAGGAAAAAATCCTTTCTGCCGTTAGCCTCTCTTTTGCACAAACCTTTTGGTTTGTGGAAAAGGAGGGCTTGCCAATTCAATAATGCCCAATGGGGATGAGATTTAATTTCCAAGTTAAAAATAGTGCTATATTAGCCAGAGTCTTTAAATCAAATTTCTTGTGTCTGCCCTATTAACAAAATTGGCTCCAGTTTTTCAATCAATTTCCAATTTATACTTACAGTATTAAAGATGTATATCGCTAAAGATGCAGAGAAATGTTGGTTAGATAAGCATGATTAACGTTAATTGGCAAGTTCATATTGTTACAGTAAACTGAAAAAGATGGTGTTTAACATAAAAGTAATAGAAGCAAAAAGGATCAGGAACAGAGCGGAATTAGAAAAGCATGTTTGAGATTACGTGTAGGATTTACATGTTGTTTTATTTAGATATTTCAGATAATTCCTTGTTTCTTCTTAAAGACTATACATTTGACTGAGTTTCACTTTTCAGGCTCGAAGGATAGCCCATGATACTTCAAAGAAAACTGCAGTTGTCTTTGTCTGTGTGCACTTAGGAGTTCCTGTTGCTGCTGTTGAAAGTTGATATCTATGATGTTTTAAATTATGTGATTGCCTTTGTAAAACCTAGATGATGATAATGAAATATTTCATGTATTGTACTGTGTATTACAATGGAGTGAAAATAAGAGGTTTTTTGAGAGGGCTGGACATTTAATTTTTCTAATAGTATTGGTCCACTAGATGGATCTGAGACCTTTCCTGGTATTATTTCATACCTTCATATTCAACAGACTGATCTATGATTTGTTGCTGTCTTCATATACATAGATTAGTGGGATTAAACAAGCATATCATGGTAAAAGTAAAGAGTATCAAAGTATGTTTACCTGCATACTCTGTGAAGTTATTTATACTTGATTTACAATCCACTCAGGGGGATGAAATCACCTGTCAAAATGAGGAAGTGAAATACAATAGTATGTACATACTAAATGCAAACTGAGTTCTCCAAGCGTAGATCCATATGAATGGCATGAGTTATGCACAAAAAGAGGTACCAGTAACCTCATCTTTGCAGAAATACAAAAACAAACCAACCAACCAACCCACCTCCACACACCTTTTGGAAAAAAACCTTTAGAACCTTAAAACAGTCAATAGTGGAGCTCTTGTTGCTTTGCTGGCATTTCATAGCCACTGGAGGTGACAGATGTAAAACCAAGGAGGAGCCAATTGAATGGACTATCCTGAAATGGGTCATGATTGACTAGCTGGTTGGATTCCTGAATAAGAACACTCCATACTGTAATATTTTGTTGCAGTCCCACTTGTTCCATAGAACATATACTTTATGTTCTCAGTAGTATATTCTGCAAAATGCTGTTTGAAAGGCCTCTTTAGCTATTTATACCTGTCAAATAAGTAGTGAATGAGACTGTAGCAATAGACGGAAGCTGGAATATCCATGTTATTACTCTCTGGAACATTTATGAAATATGAGTATGGAGGTGGTGCATGCTTTCCATAGGATACTAATGAGGATGAATGAGATGGATACCTCTGTTGTTTGCTTGCTGCTGCTGCTGTTCTTTGTTCCAATGGCAGGTATGTTTTACAAGGCAATATACAACAGGCTGCTGTTCCTGTGTCTTGATTCCTCTTTCTTCTCCGTTTTTATAAACCTTCTGTTTCAACCAATGTAGCAGGCAGCTCTGTGAGGTTTTCTTTTCTTTTCTACTTTTTAATGTATCACAACGTCACAGAGAAGCTCTGGCACATTTCTTAACTGCAAGCAGATTTTTTAGGCAGTACCCACCATGTTTTTAAAATTCTTTTCCACCCACAGAAAGCTTTGATCTGGAGGTGGAGAGAAAAGCAAGGTACATGGGTGAACTTCTCATTCTTTACCACATATACTACAGTTGTGCTGTTGTCAGAAATAATAAATCCTTGAAACACTCAAGTGAATGTGAATTGTAGTGACTTTAGTATTGGACACTTCCAAAGAAGACCATTGAGAGATTTATTTTGTAAAGAAAGAGTATTGCAAAACACATGTTACTTATGAAAATGGCAAGATATGTTACTTATGAAAATGGCAAGATTTTGTTTAAGCGGGAGAATGGTATATAATGCTCTACCAATGGAAACTCCTGAATATTTTTAGAAATTGGGCACTTTCAGCCTCTTTGACTCTTAGGGAAATTTGATGGACTTGGATCATGTTTAAGAAAGGAGCACAGTCAGCCCTCCACATTTGCAGGTTTCACTTTCATGAATTTAATTATTTGCGAGTTTCTCCAACTCCTGTCCTCCCCACGTCTGGCTGTTGTTGTTTTTTTCCCTGGGGAAACCTTCCCTCTCAGTAGGTCAGATCACACCACACAGCTCTTCAAAAACCCACCTCTGGTCCTTCTCCTCCTTCATCAGCTGCTGCCTGACCAAGTAAAGACAAATCACAGCCCCATTTCTCAGCACCACAAAACCTTTTCCAGTGCTCCCC
The DNA here is from genome assembly GCA_948472985.1 of Iguana delicatissima. Taxonomy (NCBI): domain Eukaryota; kingdom Metazoa; phylum Chordata; class Lepidosauria; order Squamata; family Iguanidae; genus Iguana; species Iguana delicatissima. The sequence goes on along the minus strand of CAOKZL010000156.1, from coordinate 92,076 downwards.
CATATCCAAGGAAGGAGATGAGTGAGTGAGAGGAAGTGTAAGGCCTCCTTGCTGACCCAAGCCTTTCCCTCTTTTTCCCTGACCGGGTTTGGATCCTGGGTGCTCACTCTCCACACTGTACCTCAGCCTCCTTCCCACAGATACACACACATATTTTGGTATTTGCGGGTTTTCCACTTTTGTGAGGGTCCTAGATCTCTAACCTTAGTGAATGTGGAGGGCTGACTGTAGATAGGAGTTGACTATCTTCTGAAGAAGAGTTATGTTGAAAGGAAAAATATCGAGACGAATGTTGTGGTTGTAATGATAACTGTAGTCATCTTATTATCAAAATATACCTAGAAGTTGAACATTTGGTAAGATTAAAGATCCCTCAAACTTGTTATCTTTATCTTTTTTCCCCAGTTATCATTTTAAAAAAGAAATACTTCACTCTCTCATTTCACAACTAAAATATTTATATTCTGATTACTTTTAATAAACACAGGAATGCTAAAATTCTAACAAAATGCTATAAACCTGTGGTACCAAAAACCTAAGCTTTGAGGCCATGTACAACATATAGTAGTAAAAATAACAAATAATTACAGTCACATTGGGAAAAAACCCTTTATCTCTTGCTCCTTCAGAGTACCCAGTAATTCCTGTAAATTTTGGAGTTTTCTGTTTCAAAATTGGTAATGGTTGTTTCTGCTCCCACATGCCCTAAATGTTGCAGGGCTTTGGCTCTCGTTTGTTTCTGTTTGTAGTTCAGTTTAACGAACATTTATTTTCAATCACCTGAGGAATGGTTAAGCTGGGTGTTGGCATGGTTTCCTTCCATCCCCACCACCCCTCTGCTAACGGTTTGAGCCCCAGTTTTAGTGGAAAGGCTGATTGATTGATGGACTTACACCCCAATTCTCCTCTTCCATTATCCACATTCCTTGTATCCACCTTTAGTTTTTTTAAAAAAAGAAATGTTGGAATCATAAAGAGAAAAAACAAACATTCAATTTAGTAACTAGAAATGTAATGAGGGAATGAATGTCAGTGAAAAACTTCCATGGCAAAGGTCATTGCCCATTTCCAAATATCAAAAGTGCAGCAGAAGGAACTAAAACAATGGATATAGATGAATGATATTTACCCCAACTTCTACTGGAAACTTGCAGGTTGGAAAACATCCCACATTCTGCTGTGGGTTTAAAAAGTTATTGCTAATACAGGAAATGCATGAGAAAAATACTGGGACAAGAAGGATGTCAGGAAAAAAACAACAATAACTACATTGTTAGTTTTCAAAGAAGTAGCCCTGTTAGTCTCTTGCAGCATAACTGGAGGAAGGAAGAGGAGAGAAAAACAGAAAAATGTGGGAGCAACTTTAAGACTAACTGGTGTTTATTTTAATATGAGCTTTTGTGCGTGTAAATCTACATCTTCCAATGCAGTACAGAGTGTTGTTGAGGTCTCAGGCATAAAACATATTTACATAGTTGTGGGAATAGAGTGGAATGGAATAGGATCCAGAAAGGTGCAAATTATGCCCCTTGCCCTAAATTTTCGTATTGCTGAGGAGGTGACACAGGTCTTTCAGATCTTTACTGTGGTCAGTTAGCGTTGATGAGTGAACGATAAATTTGCTCACCAAATGTCAGTTTCCCTGGACTCTTTTTTTCTCCCTTCCTTCCTCCTTTTTATGCAATAACTGCAGTTATAACTTCCTAAGGGTTTTTTTTTCCAGTTGGGAAGAATCCTTAGTCTAATAGAACAATTATATCTTGCTATTGAAAAATAATATTATTTTTATTCTTCTTACTATTATTACAAACAACTCTTTTATTTCTTATGAACCACTTCCAAGATCTGAGTGTTCCTCTGTGTCATTCAAGGGGAACAAACAGTGGAACAGTTGTGGGGCACGTCCTTCTGAATGGCTGGATCTATTTTTCATTGGATAGATTTCATGGTGGTAAACAGCAAATATACAATGAAACTCTAAAATATATGATAATATCGTGGCACAGATTATAAAATGAGACATAAACTAAAAACACAAAGCTAGCAAAGACATTCCTCTAATGAAAATATTTGCTTTTCATTGCTGCCATTCTCTCTGCAGTGACAGATCTCCTTATTGCAGAGGGATTTGCCCTTAATAAGATGTTTATAATACACCCAAACATAATCCATAATCCCAAATTGTCATCATGACAGAGAGGAGAATGGAGAAAATGCTTACAGCCATTATCCACCCATAAATCTTGTTATGACTGTTTTAAAGTACAATAGGAGGTCCCTCAAATGAACAATTTTTCACTTTTTTCACCTATAAACATGGAAGAAAATTCTCCTACAAAATATGTACAAAAAGCAAAGTGCACACAAAGATGTGTTCAGATTTTCATGCAGATTTTTGAGGAGGTTGGCTCACGTTTGGCTAAATTTGAAAACTGATGTGAGTTAATTTTAAGTGGAACTTACAGGTGGAAAAATGAAAATCTGTCATGTGAAAATTCGTAGCATCAATGCTTTCTGTCAGAATTTAATGGGTCAGAGAACCACAGAGAGATGATTTTTGTCAAATGTAGGAACCTGTTCAGGATTCCTGTTACATCTTCCTTGTTCTAGCCACTACTTCTTTTAGCTATTTCCTATTTTTAGACTAACTTTGCTCTATCATTACATTTTCCATGGGTGGATCTTTCTGAGATATGTACTTGTATAATTTGCTATATATGAATGGTTTAAAGCAAGATTGGTTGTATTAGTTAACAAATAAGATTACATTATTGTTACAAGACTATGTTTTATGCTGTGTTTTATAAGGGGCTCTTCCAAATTGGCAGTTTATGCTGATTTGTCCCACATTATTTTATATTCCTCCTTGTTGCTTCTCTTCTGCTTCCCGCTCCTAAATTTTTTCACTGGGTATTGGAGTGGCACTGAAGGATTGGATTGGGAAAGAACAAACATTTGTTGGAGGCAATAGATCCCTTACAGTAATAACCAAAGGAATAAACCTTTTTTGGCAGCAATGAATTCCTTCTTCTGCTGTTGTCCCATTCCAACATATACAATCTGAAAAATCAAAAGAGGTTTTTGAAAATCTCTCTAGAGACCTAGAGCTAAATTGATAGTCTCTAATAATGCTATCTCTTTTCTGAGAAGCCCACACAAAATTTCATCTGTGGCCAACGGGAATTGATGGTCTAACCACCACCACCCCCAGTCCACTGCCAGCCTGTGCTGATTGCAAGGATGTCCTTGTCCTTTCTCAGTTCTGCGTGCTTCTCTTTGTTTTGGGCACCAAACTGATCTAAATTGAAATTGTTTACTATATTTGTGTTTGTGGTGCTGGTGGGGAAATATCGTTCCCACCACACACATACCATTACTGGAAACTGCCACTTTAGAGCTAATCCTTTACAGAAAATTAAAAATAAAAATAAAAATGAAGCATTGGGAGGGAGAAAGAAGGGAAGTACAGCAGATACTAGACATATCCTGAAAATAGGAAGAAGATAAAAGGCTGGGCACACCCACATCATTTGTCACAACCTCTATGGTGAACATAATATGTCAGTTTGAAAAATAAGCCTGCCTATCAAGTAACAACAAAATACTTTGGAATGCTGTAATAAAAAAAGGTGGGAACAGCCCCAAACATCATGTAATTGATTTTTTAAAAAGTTATCTAAATGCTGAAAACAAAAGCAGTGAGTACAGCAATGAATACCATCACCTCTCCTAAACTATTTGCCCTGTGTCTGGAAGAGCCCAAGAAATTGTGATTGTTTTTGGTATTTTGTGATTAAAGTAAATGAAAATGTAGATAATTAAAACTACAAAGTAAAACCATTGCTGTAAATATTTCTCCTGGTGTGAAATATTGGCCTCAGTTAAAATAGTTTTTTTAATGTTGTATGGCAATGTAATTCTTTGCTAGTTTCATTCCTGAAGGAAGCAAAAAGTAATTTTATTTTCTTCCTGCTGCAAGATTTTTTCCAAAAAAGTTCACACTTTTCAAATACTATTTGCAGTTGAAGGCTAGGGCTCCTTCCACCTGAGATATTGTCATCCTACCACAGCTACGGTTGTTCCTGGTCCAGGAGCATGCTACCACACAATATTGTTGCTAACCAGCTGCTATTGTGTTCGCAAGCATTGCAAATCAGCCCTACTTAACTTCCAGAGAAAAACTATTAAGAGCCTCCTTTAGCACTACAAGCTCATCAGCTGGGTCAGTGCGGTTCCTCAATAGTACCTGACAGCACTTCCTGTCATCGCAGATCCAGGAATGGCTGGGGTGTGGGCATGCCCAGCTTGTCCCTCCCTCAGCAACTCCCATGGCATGGCAATTTGTAATCTATCACCTTTCTGTGTTTATTTTAAATTTCTCCTTTGAGGTTTTTTTTCTGCTCCTAATACATTTTTAGCATTATAGTGCAAAAATGCAATAGTGTACTGGCATGTCATGACATTACAACGTGGCTGCACTACTATGGCTTATAAAAAAAAACCAACCAATCAGGAGCTGTGGGGCAGGAAAAAGGTGGGGAAAGGGACTAGCTAGTGACACTGTAGTACAGAGGGAACACCGGTGGCAATAATGCTAGTCATCTTCTTAAGGTGAAAGAGTACAATAGAAAGTGTTCCTAACCCAACACCATCACAGAAATGACAATGCTCAGATTGTAACAGAACAACGGTTATGGACGTATGGTGAGGAAAGGGCCTAAGTCTGCATAAAATCAGTATGTGGTATTTTTGCACAGAGAACAGCACTTTCTGTGCAGAAAATAATGGCTGAAAATGTACATCAGCTACATACTGTGTATTCTTAGTTACTTATATTTGTCTGTTCATACAAAGGGAGATAGTAGTGCCTTTTGAGCCTAACTGAGAAGAGTTGGTAGCATAAACTTTCATAGGCTTAAGTCTGCATCATCAGATACATAAAGTATCCTTCTCCTCCCCTTTCCTGTCTCCTTCTGCCCGTTGGTGGTCACCACCAGAATGGCTGCCAGGAACTCTGGGAGCCAGGCCAGCTGGACTTCCCCCCTCTCGTTCCCAACTGTCCACAGCATGGAGCTTCCCCCTGCTTTGCCCTTGGGGGTCTTTCTTTAAGTCCCACCTTCTCAGCCAGTCATCTTTTTCTGTTAATGCCCCTCCAGTGTTGCACCCACTGAAGCTCTTATGTTTATGACCTGTCCAAGGGCATGGCTTAGTGCCTCAGCCCTATCATGCTTGAATAAGCAGCTGGATGGCATCTTCCATACTGGTTCATGGGGATGCGTTCTTCTATGGTAGTGATGGAATCTGCAATTGTCCTCCCGGTGAAATGCTGCTTGGGCCCCCAGACTTCATTGTAGACTTGGGGTGTACAGAATTTTCAGAAGACCTCTTCCTACAGTACTTGTCCTCACTGGAGGAATCTATATTCCATGGAGAGTCTTATAATCTCTTTGACCTTAATTGCAATACTTCCAGCAATGAAGTGTCACAGCTCTTAACAAGATGAAAGATCACTTCCTACATTACTCATTTTCTATCTGAAGTCCTTTCAATGATAAGCTTTGCAGTCTCTTCTTGATTCCTTCCAGATCCAGCCACCTGGAGGAAATACTTTTAGCAGACACAATGAATAGAGCTAGTGGGCATATTGGAAAGTGTCTCAAAGTAGTGACCATGGGATTTCTTTTTTAAAATTCCAGTGTACCAGATTCCTGTCATTAAATTTCATGCCAGAGTTCACAGCAAGATGGCATTTCAGGCTTTCTAGAAAGAGTATTTATGGGACTGTATGTGACATGGTGCTACCAGGAGGACAAAAAAAAAAAAGATGCATGACCTGCCTAGGAACAGACCTTTATATCTATGAATGAGCAGGTTGTATGTGTGAATAGCAATAGAAGTGCAAAACTTGTGGGTGTTGGTGATGAAGTGAAAAGTTCAGTTTTAAAGATGGTTGTTTGGGGACAAAGGCAGGAGGAATCATGTTGCCTAAAATCAAGTGAACAGATAATATGAATGGTAAGGGCAATTGGTGATGATATGCAGATAAGATGGTGGAGTATAGACAGTATAGACAGTCTGCTATCTGTGGGGCAGATCATAATATTAACAAGATTTTATTTGTGTTAATACATCCCACTCTGCTGTTGTCCTTGGATAATTGGGTTCTGGATTATTTGTATTCCAATACAAATGACAGATTTAGGAATGTTGGTGGTAGATGCACAACCAATATTTCAAAACCTCCGGTATGTACTTGTATATAAGGTTACACTTTGTCAGGAACAAGAGAGTGGGTCAGTGATGTCCAAGCAAAGACGGGGGGGGGGCAGCAGGAACCCCATGACGTGGAGCACCATGATGTGCTTACATTTGCCTCTTTTCCAGTTACAGCCAGCAAAAATATCTCACTGCTCACAACACTGCAGTGTGCAAGATGTGAGCTGAAAAACTTTTGCAAATGTTCATTTCAATGGTTTATTTATGAAAAATATTTAGTTAACCACTTTCCTGGATCCCAAAGTGTTGCACAATAAAACAGGCCACTTCAGGTCCCATTTTGGGAGAAAGGTGGTTTATAAATCAAATAAATAAATAAATAAATAATGGATTTATAACGGATGGATGGATGGATGGATGGGTGGAATATACTTGAAAAGCAGGTAGAAAACAATGTTTGAATGAAGATGCTCAATATTCAGGGTACACTTTAAAAAATGTGGTGCTTGCTCAAAAGTGTTGTAGTCCGTTGGATTTGGTTTTCTCTCTTTTTTTTCTGGTTGTACAGATTTTGTTCTTATGTATTGTTATATTCAGGTTGCGAATGGAAATTCTCAAATTAGGGGGCAAAGCGAACAGGTCATTTGCAAAACACAAAAAGGAAAGAAACTGAAACTGACAGATTTGCCCATTCTTGATGAGGAGAAGTTTTCAGTCAAAGAGGAAATGCCGCATGGGATCCTTTCTTTGTTGTTTCTTCAAATCAAAGCCAAGCTTAATTTTTCAATATAACATTCAAATAGGAAGCAGAGGCATAGTAAAACATACATCACATTGATTTTTAGCTCCAAAGATCAACCCTTGCATTTTCCCATCTGGGTAGGATGGGGGGGTGTTCAAATCAGGAGATGATCAGTTTATATTTAGCTTTATATACATTCACCATCAAAATAAGTTTCAATAAAACTTTATAGGACACACCTACAATTAACTTTCAAACAGTATATAAACACAACTGTTCTAGCTTTTATCAAAAGAAAAAAAATCTCCACTGAAAGAGAGACTGCTGGATAAAGCAGATTATAAAAAGGAAAATCCCAGCATTGCAGTTTACATCAATTCTTACTGGGATTTAATTAATGACTTCTTGTTTCAACATGGCTTAAAAGTAAAGATCAGGGTACTTCAGGATAGATAGCTCTTAGCCGTACTTCAGGATAGATGGCTCTTAGCCAACATAGTAAGTACTTTGTGTTTATATTGAATACTGAAGATGGCTGAACAATATAATGCTCTACTCTCTTCAAGCACAGATTAGAGAATGCTGATGTATATACACAAATATTAAATGAATGAATGCCTAGCAATGGATAATGGTAACAAAAGTGTAAGCTCCTTTAAAGAAATATACCATGTGTATCTCTTAACAGCTAGTCTTCTTTTTAAAAATACAGGAACCTATCTTTGCTTAACTTTCATATGTAGAATATGCAGCATCTTTATAGAGCATTATGTTGTCTTGAGCAGGAGGGGGCTACAAATCTACGTTTGTCTCCACAAATTATCCCAATGTTATGCCTTTAATATAATAAATACTGCATTTTTTGAGTTTTTCAGTATTTTGAAACAGGAGAATGTATCACTATTACCCTCAGGAAATGATGCCAAGGTCCTGTATCAGAGATATAGTTATGAATGTGTGACTGTAGCTATTGAACATGGTCAGGGTAGATCATTGATATTTTGTGCTGTTCAGCTATTCCATCTTGAAGTCTTGAAACACAGTTATATTGCAGAATTGGTTTTTCCCTGAGTATTTAAGACTGATTTTTTTTATCTGAAACACAGTGGGTGTATCCATACTATAAAATTATAGTGCTTTGATCTACTTTAATTGCTGTGGTTCCATCTTGTGGAATTCTGGAATTTCTGCAATTCTCTACCAGAGAGATATTGTAGTTCAAAGGAGTGCACGAGGAAATTCCAAGTACTCCCCAATCACAAATTCCATAGGATGGAGCCATGGCAGTAGTGTCAAACTGCTGCAATTATACAGTGTAGATAAAACCTGTATCTATACTGTAATATTTAAAATGTGAGACAAAGTTTAATGGAACTTTATGCAAATAAACATCTTAAATAAATGTTTGTTTTATTTTCATATCTGTTGATCCGTCTGTAAATAAATTTCACAATGATAAACAAATACTAAAACTGCTTATTTATAAGTCAGCTTTCGTAATATTTGTGGTCTTTTTATGAGCCAACATCTTTATCTAGTTAGTTCTTGCCCTCATATTATACATTTGTATAAAGCTTTTTTTTCATATTTAACATTGCCTTCTCAATTTATTTTCAAGATGTTTATATTATTTTCGTCATATATCTTTTGTTTCCATTAAAAAGTGGATTGCAGCTGGCTCTGCTAACTGATTATAAAATTGATTGTCCCCCCACCCACCCTCTGCTTTCTGTATTGCCTCACATTCAGTCTAATGAATGAATGTAGTCCCAAGTTTATCATCATCATCATCATCATCACCACCATCCCTTCTTCTTCTTCTCCTCCTCCTCCTCCCTCTTCTTCTTATCTTTATTTCTATCCTGCATTTCTTCTCGAGAGAACTCAAAACATTTCACAAGTTTTATCTACAAAAGTTTATTAGGTGATTAAGGCAGAATCTTTTATGCTGACTTTTATAAGGTCAGAAGGATACTAATGCTACCTAGTAAAGTGTGAAATAGGAAATGATGCGCTCAGTAAGACTGTATTGTATGGACACCTTTATATTTCAACTATTCCACTGCCTCCTTGGAACAGTTTATTTGGCATCACTATTTTTTTTTTATATTTATTACAGCATTTTTACTTCAAATACATTTACGTAACATCTTTTCGTCTACAAATTGCAATAATCAGCTAGTATATTTATATAAAATTTGCAAAAGCAATAAATTAGTAATTGCAGTATATACTCGTATATATCTGAATAATAATAATATGTAATGATATAATATATAAATATCCTAATGTATATCATGCCTTTATAAAGGTTCCAACTTTCTCCATACAGTATGGCATTTGACTATTTCATATCTCATTTGTCTTATAATCCACTTCCTTACTCCCCTAAAGTTAATTCTTTCTAGTCGCATTCAAGTTTCTCTTTCATTACCCTCCCTTCTCAACTTTGCATGCCGTCTCTTAATTTGATCTCGCTCATACTTTATGTTATTATTTTATATGTCTGAGCCTTAAGTTATGTTTCGCTATATGTTTCTCTATGTTGCAAGGAAAAACTCTTCTACTTGCCTCCATTCTGTGTCATTTGCTTCTTGGTTTTTTCCCTGTATCAGCAAGGTTAATCTGTCTTTTTCTCTGTATTCTGAAACCCTAATTTTCCATTCTTCTATTTGTGGGACCTGATTATTTTTCCACTTTCGTGCAAATTCCATTCTGGCAGTTGTAATCATATAAAGAATTATTTTCCAGAACTTCTTTCTTTGTTCTTTATCTATTTTCTGTGTTATATTCAAAAGGAATATTTCAGGTACCAATGGTATGTTTATTTGTAGTGCTTCTGAAATAGCTTCTTGTATTCTTTTCCAATATGTTTTAGCTTTGTCACAGGTCCACCGTACGTGATAGTAGGTCCCATTTTCTCAGCCACATTTCCAACACTTTTTCCCTTTTGTTTTATATATCTTGTTGATTTTCACGGGATGAGATGCCATCTATATAACATCTTTTGGTAGTTTTCCTTCAAACTCTGGGCTGCTGTAAATTTTAAAATTTCTGACCAGCTCCTCTCCCAGTGCTCCAATTGAATCTTGTGGCCTATGTTCTGCGCCCATGCAGTCATTGAGAGATTTATCTGTTCCATTTCTAATTCTCTCTCTATTTGTAGTTTATATAGTTTGGAAGTCAGTTGTTTCTGTGATTTAAATAGTGTATTTTCAAGCTGTTTGTCATTTTAATCTGTTTGGAAGCCCTCTAATTTCCTATCCATGTTGTATCTTTCTTTAAGTTGTCTGTATAGAAACCATGAACATTTGAACCCTTCGTCTTCCAATTCATCTCTTGTTTTTAATCTTATTTCTTGGTTCTTCCCAACAGTTATCATATTTTGATACCTTATCATTTTTTCTTGTGATTCTCGCCATCTACTATAAAATACTCTAAAGTATTTTTTCTTAAATTTTTACCAGTTTACTAGTAAGGCTTTCCATAAATAATGATTCTGGAATTCTTTGTCTATTTTGTGCTTATTGTACCGTACGTACGTGTGCCATCCCATTCGCAGGCCAACTCTTTCCAAGCTTAGTATTTTTTCGTTTTGTAGTATTAAATTTGGCATCACTATTAAAATAGGTGCGGTCTTTTTTTGTTTTGTTTTGTTTTTGTTTTGTTTTGTTTTTTGCAAAGGAGCAGGCAGGCATGTTGAAGAAAAATATAGAGAACTCTGTTGTTATATTTATTACTAACTGTATCATCAAAATAAAATAAAAATGGATGGAATTTTGTTTGCAGTAGATTGGATTAAAAACTATCCAAATGACTTCTAATCCTGCTGTCTCAAATCCATTTCAGCTGTTCGCTCTGATTCACAAATAGTTTAGGATTAGGTCCTGTCACTCAGAATGTTTGGTGAGGTTGGTGGGGGTGCTTCCTTGATTACAAATGGTTTTGTTCCTTGTGCCCAAAATTTGCCTCTCTTTAAATTGCTTGACTGTTTTTGGAATTCCACAGTTAATAATTCATCTAGTTTCCTTAGTGTGCAATGCAGTTTCATGAGCCTTCTGGCTCAGAAGAGGATAACTAGCAACCACTAACACAGAGGTAAGAATTGTCCAGCCCTTCAGATGCTGTTGAACTTCAGGTCCGAGCATTCCTCACTGTTGGCTATGCTGGCTGGGCTGTTGGAAGTTTCAGTTCCACAACATCTTGGGTGGGGGCTACACAATTCCCACACCTGCTTTAAGAAGAGATCCATTGCTATAGGTGCTGAGCTTTATTTCTTTAAAGCAGAGATGGGGAAGGTCTTTTGCATCTTTTTGGCTCTAGTTCACCATTGCCCATGCTGGCTGGGGCTACTGGAAGCTGCAGTCAAAGAACATTCTCGAGTCCTGCTTAAAATTTAAAGGACAAAGGAGAAAACCACTGTCTCTTCAAAACTATTCAGAATTTTTTCTTCATTTCCAAAGTCAAAGGCATTACTCTCCAATCTTTCTTTCCATGAATGGGGTTCAGATTTTGGTCTATATTTAATTTCAGCCATGTAATTATTGAAGTCCCCTGTTTTAAGTATAAGTATTAGTATTGCTGTTGTAAGATTTATTTATTTGATTTTTTTTAAGCTTGCTTTTCTTCCATTGTAAAGTAGTGTGCAAGGTTTCCATGCTGAAAATTTGCTTAGTTTGACTGGGCTATGTATTCTTTGAAAGTAATAGGAATCATTTACACATATCACATTAGGAAGCCATCCAGACAGTCAGTTAACATAACAAAGATGTGAAACTGAATTTGAATGAAGAGAGGGAATTGAATCATGGAAGGTTAGTTATATGCTTCAGTTTGTAACTTGCTTCTGCACTGTATGACAAAATCCAAGCAGTTGTGATGAACTCTGTGCAGACCAGCTACAGCAAAGGTAAAAAATCTGCCTGAGATGCCAGCCTTGTAAGAAGTTGCCAACTGGTGGGCAAACCTGATGGTGCTGCTATAAGTTCCTTCCCTGTTCATTCTGCCAACTGGCAAAAGACAGACAAGTTGCTGAAAGTTTCTAGGCAAATATGCCTGAAGACATCCTCATAAGAAAAGCACAAAGTTCCCCCTTCCTTATTATGGGCCAATAGAGATTATTCATCACTATGTCATTTACTTCTACTAGGCACAAAACATCACATTGCTGATGTCAGTGAAGAAAAATGCCAGTCAATCAAAAAAAGCAACAAGCTATGTAGGAAATCAACAGCATGGGAGTTATCATTCAGAACTGTCATCATATAATTAATTTGTAGAACATGGACAAATATCAAGAAATATTGGATGCAAATATTTTATCACATATTCCCCAAATCTTGATGGATTATAATATCTGTAGGCCCGTTAGAATAGTGGCTTTGCAATGTTTTGGGATATTTTTGGAAAGATATAGTTGACTATTTCTCAAAATGTTAAAAGATGTGAAAACTGAGACACAACTCACACAACCTGTACTAGTCTGGGTGTTCCTTACACTGATTTTCTCATATAAAGTTTGCAAAAATGCCTTTGTGTTACCTCCGGGGTTCCAAAGAACTTCAATATCTCTTTCACTATGGCCACTATTTCTTTTGAAAATCAGTTCCAGAAAATGATAATGATCTGAAAGTCAGGAAAGATTCGTAATGACCGTTTATTATGCTTCTCATGGACGTGACTTTTCACAGCAGTGTGTGCTGGGGGAAATGAATTCTGGGAGACATTTCAAAGGGACATAAAACCGCTATGTATTCCATAAAAGGCTGTAAAACACAACTTATCAGCAAAGAAAGAGGCTTGGGTAATATAGCCATGCCAAGTCCTGCTTCTTCAAACAGCCGCTGCCGCCGCTGCCATCCACTCTTGGAAATGCAGAGTAGGAGCAGCATTCTGTTCTTCTGCACTCACACACACCTCCATCAAAGTGTCACTAGAAAATGTATTTTATCATGCTATCATTTGAGTCTGTAGCCTCAGTGCCACCTCTGAAATACTATAGCTGAATTGTACCTTGTAAGTTAATGCTGTAAGCTGTACTATGAGCCAAAAGCTTAAGATATCACAGAAAGGGGAACACCTGGGAAAACAGTGATAAATCCAGTCCTGCCATTTTAAACAAGTTTTTTTTTTTAAATCCCACTAAAGTGATAGATGTTTTGTCTGAATAAGGACAAGCAGAAGCAGGTCCAATAATTCTGCCTGATCTTTGATTTCCTAAATCATCCATTAAAAAAAACAAACCTTCAATTTCATAGAGTTGACAACTGTTGAAATAAAATGGTAGTCACTTGCTGTTCCTCCTGTCTTTGACATGGGAATGAGTTAAGCTTTGCAGAAATTACTCTGGGGATTTCAATTGTCTTGCTGAGTTCCTGCAACACAGTTCATTAAAAATAATGTACACATGAATGTATTCTAAATTATTTGTCATCATTCATTCCATTAGACAATCACATTTTTCCTCTTCTGGGACAAATATAAGAACAGATACTTGAAAGATGCTTTGGATTCAGATGAATCCCAAACTGGATTGGGCTGATTCAGATGTTCAGAATGGACAGAGTCTGAGGCCTTTTCCGCATTTTATATTTAAAATGGGGCGGCGCATCCTCCAGCGAAGACGTTTACACTTGGGGGCAAACTGGGTCCGGACTACTTAATGTTTGTCCGGACTTCAGCCCGTTCCGGAACACCCAGAACTGGTGGTTCCCCATGCTATTGAAAGACCGATTAAAAGAGGACTTTCAATAGCCCAGCGCGCCCCAGTCCATCGCTGCCCTAAGTGTAGATTTGCAGGCTTGCACCAATGTGAGGCTGCAGATTTTCCGGGGCGGGCTTCCGGCTGGTGAGCCTCCATTTTTGTCTCCGGAGAGTGTGTAGCATGGGCACACGCTGCTCCGGATCGTCGGGGGAGCGTGCCAGTCCGGTGAGTAACGGACTGCCCCATTTCCCCTCAAAGTGCGGAAAAGCCCTGAATTTAGGCACTCTTCAAGATTAACAAAGAATTTAGATTCAGAGAGACACATGTGACGGGCATTTCTCCAAATACTGAGACTATTTTAGAGCCCTCCATAGAAATAAAACATCAGGGTGTGACCAGGGGAGGAAAGGAAGAGGAGGAATTATTTTGAAGCTGGCAGGAATTTTTCCGATTATAGTGAATGGTTTTACCTGAGTTCTATAATCACAGCACAAGGAGAGATGTTGCCAAGTAATATACCACAAGACTGATCACAGTTCTTTGGTGCTCTTTTCTGGTCTTCTCTCCCCAAGGCAAGAATTTAAAGTTGTTTGAGAAGTGTCTATAGCATTTGGTAAGGTGTTCAATTCGGTGGTTGCTTGGAAACTGCCAGGTGTTCAAGTTCTTCTACGTCAGCTACTGTATGCTCTGAAAGACCATATCTTCATGTGTCTGCCAAAGTTTTAAGATATGTGAAGAAGAGCTTTCTTTTAGCCCCACCACCACCACAGGAACATTTGCTAAAGATATGGGAGAGAGCCTTCTTAGTGGCTGCTTCTAGTTTGTTGAACTTCTACCCACAGTTAGCCAGCAGAAGGTGCAGGTAGTCCTTTGCTGGAAGGAAAAGACCTTTTTATTTAGGCAGGTCCTTAGCTCTTGTTGTGGCAAAAGGAGCTTTTAATGGAGTGTCCCATGCTTTTAACCTTTTTATAAGTTTTAAATGCATTTTGAACTGTTTATTCAAATAGAATCCTTATTTAATTTGGAACTTTTTACTTTTGTGGAAACATGTTTCCCTTGTGATCATTCAGCATCCCCATTATTGGTTTATATTTCCCTTTGATTTCTCAGATTTTGTGGAAGAGGTCTCTTTTTCTTTCATTTGTTGTCTTCCTCTAGTCCTCTGTACAGATTGTTGTAACAGTTATCTTTATGTGTATGTACAAGTTGCGCATGCTGCCCATAGTGGTGTCACCTTTTGCTTCTCATCTGTCCTGAATCATTTGAAGAGTTTTATCAGTCATCTGAAGTTTTTCTTTCCTTTTGACTGCACACAGTCTCCCCCCCCGCCTTCTTTCCTGATAATATCCCTGGCTTCTGTCTGGAGTAATTCTGCTCTATAGTTCATCAGGTTTAGTAGTGTAAGTCTGTTCTATACATGGCCTTTGAATTGTTCAAGTATGTTCTTTAGGTTGTATTTTAGCACTATGATGATTTAATATTTTTTTTAGCTTTATTCTAATTTTTTAATTTTTTTTATTAAAACATGCATATTATTAAAATCCTAACATAAGTTTGCTATTTAAACCATCTTTGTTTCATAATATGTACAATATATATATATATATATATATATATATAGTTTGTAATGCAAAATTCTTCTAACTCCTTACTTTGATATTATTTTTGAGACTTTTTTATCTTTTACATTACTTTAACTTCCTTTGTCATTTACCCAGAATCATTTTCAGCGCTATTAAATTTAAAATCTAGAGGCTCCCCTAAACCTACATATATAATTCCAAGTTTGACTGTACATTTTCTATACCATTTTCTCCATCATCATGTACTTTCCCATCCTTATTCCGTAATTTTGTATAGGAATCCGTCTTTTTCTATCAATTATATATGTTAATTTTGTATTATAATCCTTTCCTCTTTATTTAAAATTTACCAATACTAAGCATATCAACATCCAATATCACTATCAATGTCCATTTTTATTCATATATTCTGTTACTTGTTGCCAGTCTTTTTCTACTTGATGTGTTTGTTTCCCTTTTAACTGATTTGAGAAAAAATCAAATTGCTTCAGTCAGCTATTTTTAAAATCCATTGTTCTGTATCAGAAATAACTGGAGTTTTCCAGGATCTTGCGAATGTTATTCTTGCAGCTGTTATTAAATATAGTAATACTCTTTTATTTTTCTGTTGGAAATTTTTGTCAAACATGAATGTCATATTTAGTAAAAAGAGTTCTGGCACCATGGGGAAAGACACAGTGAATATTTCTTTTATACTTTCATATATTCTTAGCCAATATTTCTTTGTAATTGGGCAAGTCCACCATATATGGTAGAATGTACCCACGCTATCTTTGCATTTCCAGCATTTATTGTTTCCTATGTGATACATTTTGTCTATCCTTTCTGGTGTAAGATGATATCTATACATCATTTTAATCAAATTTTCCTTCAAGTCTTGCGAACTAGTAAATTCTGCTGTGTCTTTCCATGCCATTTCCCATGGTCTAGAGAGATTTCATGTGGAACATTTCTTGCCCATTTTATCATTACTTCCTTTATTGTTTCATCCTCCATTTTGTGAGTTGTAAGATATTTATAGAAGTAGGAAACCTTTTGTTTTGTTTTAATGAATATTATGGTTTCAAGCTCATTATATGATTTTTGTATTGCAATTCCCTCTAACTTTTGATCCATTTTGAATCTCTCTTTCAGTTGTAAGTATGGGAACCAGTTAATTTTAAAGCCTTCCTTATCATTATCGATATGTTGTATTTTAGCACTATGATGATTTAAATTTTTTTAAAGCCTTATTCTAATTTTTGAAATTCGCAATTCACGGTCTGTGCCACAATTTTCTCCTGGCTATTTTATTTTATTTTTGCTGACAAAGTGCATGTATTATATACTATATTTGATTTCTGGCCATCCAGTGATATCCATATATACATTCATCTGTCTGATTTCCTAAAGAATGTGGTTGCAACCAGCAAACTGTTGGCGTCACAAAATTTAATAAACTGATATTTTGCTTCATTTCTTGATCCTAGCCCAAATTCTCAAGAAATCTTTGTCTGTAATCATCATTTTGCTTTTGCACTCTATCACTTATGATTATCAATATGTCATAGATCTGGAAGTGACCACAAGGGCCATCGAGTCCAGCCCCCTGCCATGCAGGAATAAACCATCAAAGCAATTCTCGATTCCCAACAGATGCCTCTGTTTAAAAACCTCCAAAGAAGGAGACTCCCCTACACTTCTACACAGTGTATTCCACTGTCGAGCTGCTCTTACCGTCAAGAAATTCTCCTTAATGTTTAGATGGGATTTCTTTTCCTGAAATTTGAAGCCATTGCTCTGTGTACTTAGCAGCAGAAAACAAGCTTACTCCATCTTCCTATTTTGGTGTGTGTGATCGATTTCTTCCTGGATGATGGAAGAGAATCGTATGATAGCATACGTCACAATAAGATCTTAGCCTTGAATTTCTGAATCAAGAGCAAAAGTGGGCTAGTTTCTGCATTAGAGCACAAACTAAATTTTGTGATCAATGGAAACACCTAACATAAAGTGATTTATAGATTTTGCTTCTTATTGACTGTCATATTAATAACATAGAGTAATAATTCATCTTGAATCCATGAGGGACAAGAAGAGGAAAGAGTGCAAGAGCACTATATCTTCAGACTTCTCCGAATTATGGTGACTCAGCAGTGCATATGAATTTAGCCTTTGTATATTTTAGGTGGCCTGCATCAAGTGGCACTTAAAAACTTTTGTTTCAAGACTACAGGTAGATACAGGCAACCACTTTGCATAGGCTAGTCATTTTCAATAAAACCAGTGTGGATATGTTGCCATATGGAGAGGAATTAAAGAAGCCATTATGTTTCAGCCATATGCTGAATCTAACATTAGCTTAGTATCATTTCTGCATATTACCATAAAGGCAAAGAATAACATTGCTCACCAAATGAATGGGGTCTGTAGAATATTGGCTTCTGTAGCATCCAGGAAATTGGATTGTATTATTTTGATTTTACTTTTGGCCACATTGAGGAAGATTGCATGAGGGTATGATTAACTTTTCTATTTATACTAGATTAAACATTCATGCAAAGAAATTAAAAGAGTAGTAGAAACGGTGGTAAGATGTATACTAGAGTAGTGGAACTGGCATCAGAATCCTTAGCTCAAAATCTGAATATCAGTAAACAAGATGATGCCAGATCATGACAACAGATGGATGTCCAGCAGCAGAATACGCACAAGACATGTCTTTGCATGTGTGCAAATGAAGTATAAATATTGCTTCATTTTGGGGAGAGGACCACAACAGTATGGAAGAAAACAGTGCATAAATTTAACTTGTAGTCCTGGGCAATCCAGAGAAGAAGCAGAGCAAACAGGACACTCTAGGGCCTTTATGTGATTTTTGGTTTCATAGCTTTCAAGGGAACTGAGACTACAGTTATAATCACTTATTTGAAAATAAGCCTTGTTTTCCCCTTGAGCAAAACTGGAGGAAAGGCTTAAGAAAAGGCTGAACAGTTGAATGCTGAGTGAATGTATTCAAAAGTGGATTATGTCAAAATTAATTTTAATTCTGCATAAACGCACTGAGTTCAAATGCTGGAGTTTGGCTTATATCATTCCTACAATGCAGAATTCATTTTCAGCTGTTGTTCATGCTTTTTCCTGACAAGTTAACCCTGATCTCTCTTGTCTTACATGTCTTCTACTTTTTAAAAATATTGAATTGTAAAGCACCACGTAATGAAGGTTTGTTTTTGTTTTTGTTTTTTAAAAGAACAAGTTCACCTGTTTGTCATTTCTAACAGCTGTAGGTATCCAGATGAAACTTGAGTTTTTCCAGAGGAAATTTTGGACTGCTAGTAGACAGGTATGTTACAACTGAATTTTTTGAAGCTCTGGTGTTACCTGCCAGCCATTTCCCACAAAACTGAAGATAGTCAGTAAAAGGTTTGCCATAACTTGTGCTGCATTTTGCCAATGAAAAATCAATGGCAAGTTTATGATTAAACAGAAGAATCTAAAAACTTTTTGAAAGATAACCCCCGTGAAATTTTTCACTAACATCTGTTGAACTCCCAAGGAATACTCTCAAAGTAGACCTAGCTCAAATGCAGATCCAGGAATACATAGTGGAATCAAAAGAATCCTTCCCATCATGGGGGAGTTGTTTTGGTTTATTTGTTTGTTTGTTTAATATAACAGAAGGAGCACACTAACGGAAATTAGAAGGGAAACAAATTTTTGCTGATTTCCTCCCTGCTTACCCCACTTTATGTGGTTCAGAAAGAGGAAATTTCAAAGACGGGAATCTAAGATTTCCCTTCTGAAATTTCCTAATAACATTACCTGGATCCATTCTGGTCTTCTTCAGGCCCAGGCATGAGAGCAAAGCAGGCTTAGGTCCTTTCTATTCCACCCTCCCAACCCACCATAGGGACAGGAAAAGGACGGGACCACAGTGATGCTTATGCACAATGTTGTCACAGTTCTGTCCTTCTCTTGTCCTCAGGCAGTGCGATCACGCTGCAAATCATTGACAGGTTTTCCCCGTCAATGACTAGTGATTTCACCACCATCTCACCACATGCCCACACTTACCTTCTCTGCAAAGGCCCTGGAAGCGCAATACTGGCTGTGCTTCATCCCCCAGCACAGCCTGGGACAGTACCTGGCTGTACTGTGGCAGGAAGAGGCATGGCCATGACGCTTCCTAGATCTGGAGGCAGCCAGTGCAGAGGGGTGTGCTGATGTTACACTCCCCTCCCGGCAGGGCCTGCACCGGGACCCACACCAGCTATCTCTGCAAAGTAAGGTGCGAAAAGGGCCGTAGTCATTCTGGGGGATGACATATGATGGAGAATGGTTGGTGGAAGTCCACCCTGAATAACTGAGTAGACTTTGAGCAAGTTATTCTTCTTAGCTGTATAGCTGTATTAGCCTAAAGGAACTGGGCTTTATGTTCTCCATTAATTTCCTATGGGCCAGATAAGTATGGGGCATGCACATTACTGGGTCTGTGGCCAAAGCTCTGACTTCACTTTAGCCTCACTATCCATGTGTGGGAAAGGTGACAGGGGGAAATGAAGTCAAGTCAAAAGTTGCTTTCAAAAGGTGCTTTCCAACTTGGGGAAGAAATATTATAATACACATGAACAGCTCTTTGCCCATTTGGTAAAAGATGGGAATTGAATATTACTTCTTCCTCTTCCCTTTCTTCCCCAGCTTTCTCCAACACACCACCCTTGTTTTTAAGTCAACCTTAACATTTTTATGGTTATAATTTGTTCTCTTACAGTGTACATCTCTGGATGGCCGATGTTCTATAAGCTGTGATGACGAAGTAAGTGTTAGATGTTTTCTTAATATATCATGTTTGCATTACCAGTGTCTCTAAGGGCCCTTTCACACCACACTACACAATTATACTAATATGATTTCATTTTAACTGCCATGATTCTGTCCTATGGGTTCCCAGGATTTGCAGTTTAGGAAGGAGTATTTACAATTCCCAGCCAGAAGGTTCTAGTGTTTCACCGAATGGAAGTAGAGCAGTAGAAAAATATTTGAAAAGATTTTCATAATCTGATTTCTACTCACATTAGTCTGTTCTATCACAGCAGTAAAACTACGTTTCAGAATATAACATTTTCTATTCTTTCTTTATGATAGCCTTTGATAGATCACAGTATTTTCTCCCAGTAATTTTAAAATGCAGCTACTGAAAGTAAGTTCAGCAGAACTGTTAATTTCACCTATTTCCTTGTTTTGATTTGTCAGATGTAGATGTGTCCCAGCCTCCTGTGGATTTTATGGATGAACTTTAGCTTGGATTCTCTCCAGTACCCTCCCTTCACTCTTCAGATAGATCTCATTTGCGTAAAGCTATCTCACAAAGGTGGATGCAGCCTGGCAGAGTTAAAAGGCTGTGTTCAACTTTCTCACCTTTAGTCAAGACATCACACAATGAACAGTCTAGGATAAGTAGAAATAGTATTTCAACTGGCATTGTTTACGATATCTAAAGGAACATTCTTTGAAATTGTTTTGTTTGTGAAAGTTGCCCAATAATCAAATAGATGGCTTATGCAATGGAGAATAAGCTTCTTCATTGTTGACGAAAAAAGAATAAAGTTAAATTCATAACTGTATTCTGATATCTAGGTCAAGGTGGACTGGGAGTGAGGAGGGCTTCATGCCAAATGGGTGCAGCCAGGGCCAGTGTCACCACCCTCCCATATACACAGCCTTGTTCACACGTATTAGTTTTAAAAAACCTCATGTTCTTCCCTCACTGTTTGGTGACCTGTGGTCAGCATGACTGTAATGGGCAGAATATCCCTGTGCCCAACACTCTGTCCTTCATGTGATAAAATTAGTTTCACAGGTTTGGCAACTACCTGCTTATGCTTGGACCTGAAAAGAAGGTCTCTGATGGCTCTGAATGGTCCACAGACCACAAGTTGCCAACATGTATGCTAGGTGGACAGTTTATATTACATGCTTTCCAAAAGGCACGCTTGAATCTGCCAATAAATTTGCACTTACTGAGGAAATATTTTAGGAGACAAAGAAGTTTGACATTATGACCATTAATATTTTTGAAGTGCTTGTAGTTTCTGTTTTTACTCTTTTCTCATGGACAGTTAGCTGCCTATGGCATGAATTCTATTAATTACTCCCAAAATCAGCAGAGACATTGAATCAAATGTGGAATGGTAAGTCAGCAAGTAGGCGGATCCCACTGATTCTGTAGCTTGGACACTAACAGTGGAAATTCAGGCCTCTGTCTCCAAACATTTTAGTTTGGTACTGGTCAAGTGTGAGTTTTCACACTGATGACTAATGTCCCCAGAACCTAGAAAGATGAAGAGATCCAGCTAATTCTGTGCTTATCACAGTGCAGTTTTTCACACCTAACAACACATCTGTCATCTGAGCATATTCTTGACAAAATGAATTTACATTAATGTACAGAGCTACATACTATGGCTTCGATCCTAGGTTTTTGATCCATTCATGGAAGAGGCCCTCCCATGAATGCAGCTCTTATTTCCTGCATGGAATTTTCTGCCATTCACACAGGGGAAAATGGGCAATTCAAGTTCGTGACATCCTCATCATGTTCTGATGCTGTACACTGTCGCATATCTGTCCCATCTCTAAGTTCAAATTGTTAAGTTCAAATTCATTTTTACTGCTCAGTGAGATATGCCTGTGTCATCCTGAGACTTGCCTCTCAGACCTCTTAAACTCAGAATGTACCCTCTCTGAAGGATTATGTTATTCTGGTGTCCCTTGTCAAAAAGCACAAAATAGACTGCCACATTTACTATAGCTTGTGAATGAAGCATTTCCATATAGTTATGTATCATTTCAGCAAACTGTTATGATCATTAAATCAAATGTTTAACTACAGATTATTTTATTTTACAGAATATCAACTGTTACCTCATTGATAATAATGGATTTATATTAGTTTCAGAAGACTATACACAAGTATGTGGACTTTTAAAATATCTGGTTATACAACATAAGTTTTATGACTGATCTGTGCTAAAGGAATGAATAGCATGAGGTTAAAAGATTTTTTTTAAAAAAAAATAAATCTCACTGCCCCAAAGCTAGTAGCTTACCTTTCCGGGGGTCCGAAATAACTTCTTCCTCACAGTAGGGTGGGTCTGCTTTTAAGCTCGTAAAAACTTTAATTTATAGAATCCCTTTCTCCAGACATGTCTGTGACTCTTGAGGAATTTTTACCTTGAGAGGAGACATTTTTCCTAGAGTCTTTTTCTGAATATAGAAAGATTACTGCTTACTTTTTGAATTTTTGAGAACTGTGGCAATTCTAATTGAGCAAAACAAATCATGTTGAGTGTTAAAATTTACTCATGGCTTTGCACAGCAGTTTAGTTATTTAATGAATATGGAGGAAGAATGAGTGAAAATGGAATGCAAAATGGAAGGCTGCAGTTTGCAGTGCATGACTGAAAAAAGTAGATTAGCAGTACCCCAGTATAGAAATTTCAGGCCATTCTATACCAATACTTGAGTAAATATTTTAAAACTGCTCAAATTAATTTGGGTACAGTACTATAAGAAAACTATGGCCACATGTAAACAGGCTACAAAACAGACTGAGAAGGTCCTTTGATACACCATTTGAATTGCCTTTTAAAAAACACCTTCAAGAAGGAATATTTTCAACTCTCTGTAATTGGTGGAGACATACTTCTTTTTATTTCGTTAAATGGCTATGTGTACACTTTCTCAGCATACATCTCCTCTCAGGAGCAGCCTAGAAATGTAATCTGGGTGGGTAATCTTAGCTTTCTGAGGTTGGCAGAGTCATCAGAAATGCTCCTAATAATGTGGGAACAAAAAATATTGTGTTATCATCAGGGGTTTGCAGGTATAATTTTTAAAGTTATAGAGACAGGACTAAAAGTTATAAAATTAACTAATATCCTTCTCCCCCATCTATGGGTATTCTAAAAACTCCTTCTTTATGAGTGACATTTTAAAAATACAGAGTTGTGAAATTAACTTTCATAACAGACCATGGTAATACCATTAACAGGACTGGAGAATGTGTAGTTCATGGCCCATATACAGATCCCCAAGCCTTATAAGAGAACTCCAAATCCCTCAGTCTCTGTCCTGTTGTTTTTTTTAAAAAAAAAAAATCTGGACATTTTTATGAAGATGTGACAACAAATTTAAAACTGACTCAGAATGCAGTGGTTTGCTTTATTTCATTGCTACCCAAGAAATCCCATATCCAGCCCCCAAAATGGCCAAAAATCAAGCCAGAAATAATATCATGTCGCTTTTGGGCCATTGCAAACATGGCAATCCACAACGGGTAATGCAGGAGTCTGAAAACTGAGCCCCAATACAGTTGCTGACCCCTGATATTGCATAACAGTGCCATAGGTCATAAGAAAGATTGGATCTTCCCCTCAAAGCTGGAGACAGAGCTCTGAATTTAGAGAAGGGAGTCCAACTTTTGCAGAAATATCTGCAGTTCTTCCCTCTGTGACAACAGAGCTACAATCTTAGAGAGGGAAAAAACTGGGGGAGGATCAGAGGTATTGCATTAGCAGAGCTGGGACAATTTGGAATTAATAGGATCTAATTTTCAGGCTGATGTGACTTATTTCTTTCCTTTTACTGACAATGAGAGAGTAATCATTTCAACAAACAAGCAAAAAGAAGGAAAGTCAGTCCAAAGTACAAAGTAGTTCTTGTAATTTCAGAAGAAAAAAGTGCATATTTAAATACGCTCCTCTATAAAACTGATTTAGCTAGTTCCCTGCCATGGCCATTTCCGCACTACACTATTACAGTGCTATTATTCTACTTTCAACATCCTATGGAATCCTGGAATTTGTGGTTTAAGGAGAGGCATTTAGAATTCTCAGCCAGAGAGCTCTTTGGCCTCAGTAAATAGCAGTGTAGTGCAGAAATGGCCCAAATATACCAGATTATTTAATGTATATTGCATTGTGAAAGTTTGCCTTTGAAGCTGACATGCAATTTACACAAGCTTGAAATGCTATTTCTAATTTCATAAATGTTCATAATTATTTTCTTAAAGTGTAACATGTTAGTTAATGATGTGTTTGATCCAGTAACTTTTTGAATTATTTTTAAGATATACACTTCAACATGTAAAAAAACTATCAAGAATCCCACCAAAGACAATTTACTAGCTGTTGTTATTGCTTTTAAAATTCCTCTTATTATGTGTATATTACCTCTCCAAAAATCACTTGTTGAATGTGACACTATTACTTGTGAAATGTTACTTCCAGACTCAGCAACTGAGATATGCTTTAAGTATCAGTCCTAATCCGTACAAAATTATAAAGGGCTTGTTCGGTTGTCTGGACTTGTCTGATTGCTTACATCCTATCATGCTGATATTAATTGCTCAGATAGTCGCACTGAATCTAATGTATTCAGGCAATAAAATACAAATTGTCTCCTTGCTGATAGAGGGCTTTAACCATCCAAACACTTTGGGTAAGAAGGCAATATTTGCTCTTCAAGTAAAGGAATGCTTCTATTTTTTGGCTTGTCTTGTAATTTCTTTGCTAGCAAATTCCCAGGTGCATATTTGAGGAAAAGTCTATCTTCATGATTGTTCAGAAAATCCAAAACCCAAATATTTGTTTTCTTATCTAAGATATATCTTTATTATTAACTGTTTTTCATTTAATTTAATGAACAAAGACAAAATATGTCACGCCCCAATATGAAGTTGCAGAAACAGGATATAAACAAATTATATGTCTGATAAAATTTAGAGGTTTAAACAGGTCATACAGGAATTATTTATATATAAAAATACTTTTCATGATTTGTTTAGGAAAGCCTTTCAAACCCTGTTTATATCTGTATGGAGCAGAATTTTAATCACATGGGCTTATACTCAGATTAGAGTATTTTCTTTACAAGCTTTAGAGTTGAGTGCAATTTTTTAAATTTTTATTTTCAACATCAGTTGTTATGCAATGAACCTCACTCTATTGTGTAAGCTCTCACATCTGCTCAAGGGATTATTTTGTAATCCCTATAACTTGTCCTGACAGTTAAGTCCTTTTCAATTTTTATGAAAGAGAAGTAGCCCTTAAAACTTCATTACATAGCTGTCAAACCTCCTCTGATTGTTTTGTACATTATACCACTTGAAATGGTAACTAATTTTGATTTGCATTTATATATATTTCTGGAATTTTTATGCTTTCTCCTACAGACTGGAAGTTTCTTTGGTGAGGTTGAGGGAGCTGTGATGAACAAATTGCTAATAATGGGCTCCTTTAAAAGGTAAAATGCTTACTACAGACTGACCTTTGATACAATTAAGGAAAAGCAAAGAAGGATTTTTTGTTTTTGTTTTTAAAAATGGCTTAGCTTACAATTAATGTTCAAGTGCCTTTAGTATATTCTACTTTATGTCAACAAGTGGAGCACTGTTTATTTCTATCCAGAAAGCACCCCAAGGCAATGTGGCAAAAATGTGTGGTCCATTTCCATAGTCGTTGCAGCATTTCATTGCTGTGAAACTCCAAAATAAAAATCTCATTAGGACATTGTATTCACTTCCATCACCTTTCATCTTTGCTCCTTGTCCCACCAGGACAGTAAGCAGACCTGGCAAAGTGAGGTACTGTCTTGCTGTTTGCTTGCTGTCAGCTCTAGTCCAAGGACAGAGAGGGAAGAGCACTATCTTAAATGTTTCAACATCCAAAGCAACAGAGGTGATTGGATCACAACACAAATTTTGAAGAAATGTTGCTCCACATCTCTCTCTCCCTCTCCCTCTCCCTCTCTCTCTCTTTGGTCATTTCCACACTATACTGCTATGGTGCTTTTATTTTACTTTTAACATGCTGTTGAATTCAGGGATTTGTAGTTTAGTGAGGCTGAAGAACTTTCCAGCTGGGAATTCTGAATGTCCCTCCCTAAACTTCAAATCCCAGGATTCCACAAGCTGTTGAAAGTGGAATCATACCACAAGAACAGTGCAGAGTGCAAATGCCCCCCCATCTCTCTCCCTCTCTCTTTCACACGCACACATTCTGGCTACCTGCCTATCCATCCTTCTCCCTCTTCCCTTTACAGGTGGTGTATTTGATTTTTCCTCACACAAGCTTACAAGATTGGCTAGGCTGAGGCGGACGGAACCAAGTGCACCCATGAATTCTGTGACTCAGCAGAGACTGGAACCATTAGCTGGGGTCTCTGAGCATCTGTTTGGAGCACAGTACACTCTGTAACATAGCCTCCCTTCTACATTCTTGTCCCATACATAGAGTCTAATGAATCGTGAAAGAAAAGCTTATCTTTTCATTCTGAAAAAAAAAATTATATATCATGATCCATGCTAGGTGTGGTGGGGGTGGTTTCTACCATTCTCTCAAAAACACACCCATGTTCTCTTGCAAGGGGTAGGATTTTTGTTTAACGTCAGATCAGACCTGAAGAAGAATCCTGCAAGCTCTTCTGTAGAAAAGGTTTTGGGCCAGCAATTCACTCTTCAAAATGTTTCTTGTTCTATTTTAGGAATAGAAATGGCCTGGCCCTATGGATGTTGTTGGACTGCAAGTCCCAGCAGCCCTAGCCAGCCAGCAAGCATATCTTATTTCAAATGAATTACAATTGAGTTAAAAGTCTTTATATCCTGCCTTGCCCAAAAGTTCAAGGTGGTATGCCATAAATGAGTTCGAAGAAAAGCGATGGATCATCTGCTACTTCCACAGCTCTGCCAAAGGCAGTAGTATAAGGCAGGGATGGCTTTAACTAACAATTTATATTATTTGGGAGATCTCTCCCAGGTTTCAAAACAATAGGGGAGGAATTGTAGTTCAAAAATAATCCAGGGGTTTCTCAGAAGGAAAGAATGATTTTGGTCCAGCAGATCCTGAGCATCCTTCACGTTCAGAATAGGGTCTGTCATTGGCAGCAACACTACCAACTGTAGAGCTGTTTCTGTGGAACTTTTTGTGGGCATAAGCAAGGCATTGAGGTAGACATGTTCCTCATGAGTGAAGACCCTCTTAGCACATGGGACACTTCTTAGCCCCTCCAGCCAAGACATCTGTAGGTTACAACTGTGCTGCAAGGAATCATTTAAAACACTGTTGTATGTATTTTTAAGGAAACTTCTGCTTCCCTGTATTTTTGCAGGGTGTTTTATTGAAATATGGGTAACATAAATAAGGTGGAAAGATTTCCTATGGCTGAAGTGTTAGAACTCATCTTCAGAGGCCTGCAATCTAATTAGAAATGGTTCATGGATTTAAGAGTCAATGCTTGCAAAATTTGCCAGCATAAGAATTGCTAGCTGAGAAGTAATGTGCTCCATGCTGAAAATAGCATAAAAAGAAAATGAGCAGGTTGTTAAACACCAGGCGCTGAACATTGCTGGTGAATTTTAAAAAGGAGATAAATTCCAGAAGGTATACTTTTACTAAGTAAGCCTCCTGCTTCTTCCCTCCATGCCACAGATAATGATTGTTATAAAGTAAAAGGCAAACAGAAGTGCTGTAGGTCCCAAAAATAATCCAGCTGCATTGTAGACTTTGTCTTGATTCCTGTCCCCTTTGAAAAATAGGTGTACAAATAGTCACTTTGGGGCCTATTCATATGGATGGGCTGCAGTTGCCTAATGGTTCCACATAGTGGAGTTTCCACGCTCCAGCAGGAACAGCTATAATGTGGAACCAAGTGTATTATGTCAAGTAGATAACTGCAGCCAGTTCCCTCACCTGCTGACCCTGAAGGAAGCCCCACAGTGATGTGAGGATGTAACTACATCATCCACCTGGCTCACACGGCTCGGAATTATCATTTGTGAGCACAGTTTCCACATGAACCTCAGCTTTGTGGAGGCAGCCACAATGAGCAGGCTCTCTGGCTTTTCAGCCAGAATAGTTTCTGTGTTCTGCTTTGGTTTGCATGTGCAGCAAAGAAGGTTGCTACAAACAGGATCAGCACATAGAAGCCACGAAGCTTGTGTTCCAAAAGCTCGTATTTTAGCCAGACTCTTAACTACGTAGTAACTAATATTTCCTATCTTGGTGTTATCGTAATGGGCACCCTGTTGTTTAAAGCATTACACTGGTATGTTAAAATAAACTCATTTTGTATTGCTGGCACAGTTGTAGAACTGTTGCCAAATTACAAAACCAGTCTCAATTCTTACTATTTCTTTTTTTAAAAAAAATCTTCTGATCTTCATGTTTTTTCTCCTTTTTTCTTTTTTACAACATCTCTGTTGGGGCTGCATTTCACAACCTATTTATAGTGCCTTCAATAATCTGCATTTCCAAAAAAGTACAAGATACAATTCTCCCTCCAGTAGAATTCAGTGGAATATAAGATACTTAGGCAGCTGCCACCATAGAACAAGTTGAATATTCTCAAATCTGGTAGAGAAACTGAATCCTTTAGGAAGTGAAAATACTGGCTTGGAAGACAACAACAAATATTTTTCTGCCTCTAGTAAAATGAGCCTTATACATGTACAATCAGCCTTCAATATCTGTAGATTCTGTATCCACAGATTCTACCAACCATGGCTTGAGAATATTAAAAAAAAAATCCAAGAAGCAAACTTTGATTTTGCTGTTTTTTAAAATAAGGGATGCCATTTTGCTACCCCATTGTACATATGGGATTTGAGCATCCACAAATTTTGGTACCCATAGAGGATCTTGGACCCAAACCATACTGGATACTGAGGGCCCACTGTATTCATAAAAATACAACCATAAACTTTGAACAAATTAGATGGGATTTGTGCATGAAAATAAACAGAGGCTACCAGAGCTTTTTGCCAAGTGAACTGAAACATCTGCCAAAATATATTTGTACTAGTTTATATGTGTTACCTGTTCCTTTAAAAAGTTTCCTTTCAAAGCAATAGTAACTTTGATCTATATTTTTTGGGGGGGGGGCATTTTAAATTGTTGGCCGTATTATACACCTTCAGATATTATCCAAAACTAAAAATCCCTGCACCAAATTCTCCAGTATTGCTCAAATAGTTTAGGTTCGCAAAGTCCTTGACAATAACAACCTGAATTTTTAAAGTTGATTTAACATATTGAATACCTGTCAATGAACTAATATCATTTCTTCTTCTAAGACCTTCCATTCATTTAAGTTATTATGGATATCTTCGTAGATTGGGAACTAGACTCTTCTGAGTGGAATGTGATATTGCCTACAGAATATCACATTGCAAACACTGTTGTAATTTGCTGGTATAACCTGAGCTCTTAGTAATCCTTTGAAGTTAAATTGACTTCAGACAGCTTTTCTTTTCTCCTGTAATACATTGCAGAATTCAATCCTTGATTATATATGTGTTTTCTACCATACCAGGAAATTGTCCGTAAAACAGTAAAATTTTGCCTCATGGTGTCTGCTCCTAGTCTGCACATTTTTGAGACACACATTTTGGCGTAAATCCATAAATTAATTCCAATGAGAGTGGGTGCATGAAATCAGTGGGAATTGGTACATAATCATTTGTGTGAATTCAGATGGAGAATGCATGCGTACAGTGGGTAGCATTTCTGGTTAAGAAGTAGAGTCACCAACAGCTAAAGAAACAAACAGAGGGTTTGCTGTAAGAAGTCCATTAAAGACAGGAAAGTCCTCTAAGAGTGCTGAATGAACGTTAAATTAAGCTAGTTTTACTTTTGGTACAAATGAGGGAATAAGGGGATGGGAGAGAAGAGGTGGAAAAGTCCCTCAGTTTATATCGTGGAGAGATTAGGATAGGCGAATAAGAAACTGGGAGATTTTGGGTGATTGGAAACTACTTAACCCTATCGTTGTTCTCACTAAGACATCTTTAACTCTTTAAATGCTGAACACTGTTATATTTCCAGTCAATTGTGTATGCGTATGTGTACGTGGATGTCAGGTAACCTGCTGACTTATGACAACCTCATGAAATTCATAGGATTTTCTAGAGCAAGGAATACTCACAGTTGGTTTTACCAGTCCTTCTTGTGAAATATAACCTACTGCACCTGGTATTCATTGGTGGTCTCCTATCCAAGTGCTAACTAGGGCTGACCCTGCTGAGCTTCCAAGGTCAGACAGGATCTGGTGCTTAAATACTCTAATTACTTTCATTACTAACACTTAAAACTACAAAATGAAAATGAACATTAGAATGAATCTGATTATGCAGACTTTTTATAGAGGTTCAAATTTCACAATGAATTTCCTACTGCTAGACTTGGACAATGACAAAACCAGAAAGTTCCTGGCATAGCTGTCAAGGAAATAGACTGGTAAAATTAGGCCATATTTTTCCAAAGTTTTTACCTTATTATCAGCGTGGAAGGTATTATGCAAATCTGTTCTGAAGAATTGCTAATTTTCAAATGCTTTTGAGACCCTCCAACACTTCACAAATCAAAATCTAGAGTCATGTGCCCAAGCAACATCAAAGAAGAAACAAGATGTCAAAAGTTACTAAACAGAGAGAACAGACAGGCTGGGAATGGCTGCAGCAGTTTGCTTTTGCCTCAGCCTACTGGGAATAGCAAGAGTCTGCTCTTTCCTCTCCTCTCTCCCCTGCTGAATTAATTGAATACATACTACTTTTGCACTTGAAACTCAGTCTGCAACACTTGGAGAAAGATGAGGTCAAAGGGAGAAGGAGGAAGGGGAGAATGAAACCAGGACATTTCAAAACCAGGAAAACAGTGTGATGCCAGGATTAATTGGCAAAATCTGGACAGCTGGAGGGTATGCAATTCTGTTGATTCAATGAGCCCATTCAAGCTAGGACTAACAATTGGATTTAAGCGTTAGCTGGAGGTAAGACCCATTAAGACTCATCAAAGACCCATCAGACCCAGTGAGACTATCTTATCAATAGACAAGTAGAGGATTATGCTACTAGTTGATGGAAAAAATGTTTCCCATTCCTTCCAAGGAAAAGTTTCTGATGAATGTTCTTCATTTGCCTTTTGTCTTATACAGCTTGATTATGCTGTATTCAAAATGCTTGGGACAAGAAATGCTGAATATTTTGTATTTTTTGTATTTTGGAATACCTGTATTTCTATATGCATAAAATACAGTACTGTACAGGTAATCTCTGGGAAGCCCAGAAATGAATAAGCAGGAGTGCTACAACCGCCATCTTGATGGTGGAAACACCTGGCTGGCTCCCTGGAGATTTCCTGTACAGTACCATATATGTATGTGTATGTATATGTGTGTGTATATGTATATAGGTATATGTATTTCTTTTGAATACAGTTATCACGTCCCTTATATTCTCAATCTCTCAGATCCTCAGCTGGTTTCTTGTCTCATGCTTCAAACTTGACACAAGGAGCGAACGAGCAAGATGTGAGGCTGGAGAGAGACACGAGGATGTGTGAAATGATTGGGGATGGATTCACAGTGAGCACTACACTTGGATTCTTACCATTTCACAGATCCTCACATCCCTCTCCAGCCTCACATCTCTCTCAGGTTTGTGGTCTCATTTCTTTGCTAGTGGTGTTGCATATGAGATGAGATACTGGAGACAGACCGAGGATCTCAGAGATGAATGAGCAGGAGAGCTGCTTATTCTGCTTTGAAGGTGGAATAAGCAGCTGGTAGCAAAAAGCTTTGGTTTTTAGAGGTTTTGGGATTTCCAGATAAGAGATACAAGCTGTGCTCAGAGAAATTGGTATGTGGTGATTATCAATAATAGTGCTTGTGGCATTTAACACAGTGATGTTGAAAATGCTCCAATACATTATCATCAGTTGCAAGAATAAGCCATGAACACTAAATGCAGTAGTACACACCCCAAGTCTTAGGCTAGGCAGTTAGCTGGGTTTAAATTTAGTTCAGAGGAAAATGAGGTAATTAGGGCATTCTTTAGCTATAATCAGCAGAACAGGAAACAGCTAGCAGCAAAATGTACATTTTGAAAGACGTGACATCACTACAGGAGTAACAATCTGGAGGCTGAGTAGATAGACCAGTCTAATTCAAATCTGTGACACATATTTTTATTCATGAGTCTGTTCAATGTTGTTTACACATCAAACTGTGAATGTTTTTTTAGGAACAAATGCCAGACAATTCATACGTATTCACTCTGCAAATTTGTATTTTTCAATGTATTCTGGTCTTAAATATGCATTTTTATATTAATTTTACCATGAAATCAAAAATGTAAACCATTTAGCTCTAGCCTTTCTTTTGTTGACAAATCCAATCACTGAACAGTATAGTATGGTATAGTTCTGGAAGAAAGAAAAGGAAGATTTGGAAGGAGCCAAACATTTTTTCCTTTTCTTACTCAGCGAAACCACATGTTGGACACTACTGGGCTTCCTTTAATTGTACTAATTGTCATATCTTTATTGTCGTTGTTGTTGTTGTAGTATGCCTTTAAGCTATTTCCAACTTATGGCAAATCTAAGGTAAACCTATCACAGGGTTTTCTGGGACTAAGTGTGTGTGACATGCCCAAGGTCACCCACTGGGTTTCCATGGCTGAGTGGGGAATCGAACCCTGCTCTCCAGGGTCATAGTCCCATGCTCAAACCACTATACCAAGCTGGCTGGTACAACCCTCAAACATAATGAAATGTGTAAACATATATAAACTTAACTGCTTTGAACATCCATTTTACAAATCAAGCAAGCCATGTTATTTTGATCTTAATCTCTACTTGCAAACCCCTAGAAACACTTCACCCACTGAGCTTGTCTTATGTTGGATTCCTGTTGTGCAGAGGCACAGCAGTAAGCTAGTAGCTCCACAGATATGATGACAACATTTTTTCCCCAGCTGTAATCGTGATTTGAGCAGGGAAAGATCTGTCCCAGGCAACCTACTCCTTTTCCCCAACTTTTTAAAGATTTTGAGCATTCTGCTCGTGATATTTCAGTGTTCAAATTACCTAGATGAAAATGGAGAGGCAGCATCTCTAGTAAATGTTGATCCCAGCATAGTAGGTGTATGCTTCATGGAGAAGGTTCTACAAAGATTGCCATATTGTGTGATAGACCTGGTTATAAATACTAAGCTTGAAAGACAAAATATTTTATTTCTAGCAAGTATTTTATTAACATTTTTTTCTGTAGACCTTTTTCACTATATAAGCTTTGTATGAATTTGTATTTGACTCACCCATATCCAAAACCACCAGTCTGTTCATTGCACCATTAAAATGGCATCATAAAAATACCACAAATGAGTTTTGTGGACCATTTTTATAATCTGTAAAGGGAATAAACTTGAAGAGAGTTCTGGGCTGAAGAGCTGAACACATTTCTTTCACTGGACAGGTGTTGCCTTGCCCTGTATTTACAGAATTCATATTGTATTTTTTTTAAAAATAGTCATTTTAAGTTGTACTAGTCCAAGTGGAAATTTGCTTTCCTCTGTAGTAATATACATTGCAAGCATCAGCACTACTCAGGCTGTAATTACCCAATGATGTGAACCATCTATAAATTGGGAAATCAGAAAAAAAAATCTGTGTGTGGATATTTCATATGTAATTTTATTTATTAATATTAAGATGCGATTTAAGGCTGTGATTAAACCAGAAGTTGAACACTTTTGGGTCTTATTGATTAGAAGAAGAGAAATTTAAGAAACTCTCCCATTGAAATCAGTTGGCTCATAGCATGTTTAACTTTGGCAGGACCAAAAGTATACCCTTAATTTGAAATCAAAGGATAGATTTTGAGCATCAAATTGAGTGTAGTCTGTTTTTTCCCTTCTGTTACTTATTTTGTCTTTCATTTTTTTTGTACTATTTAACCACATTTTCTCTTTCGAAATATTTGTGTTTGTAATCTCACAACTTTATCAACAGCTTGCAGTATTTCCCCCCGTTGCTTTATGCCTCTTTATGTGGAATTTGTGTTGACAATCTTTTCTTATCCAACCACTAATTTAATTTGGTTTTCACAGTGTTGGTGTTGTACAACCAACAACCTCCCCCCCCCTTTTTTTTTTGGTTCTACGTCTGTTTTATTTTATTAGGAAAATTTTGTTTTACCTGTCCCCCCCATGTGTTTTCTTCTCTTAGATAAGCAATGTTCTGTTCTTCCCCATAGAATTACACTATATGATTACCAAGCCATGTGTAGAACAACCAAAGAGAGTAGCGACAGCGCCCATAGCTTACTGGATGTAAGTATGATTATAATTGATTGTAAGCAGCACTGTAATTCTTTATCTGGTCATTCAAAAGTATACCTCACAAATTTCATTGGGGCTTATTTTTAACCCAGGGATGATAGGATTGTGGCTTAGGGCACATTTATAATATTTCCAAATATATACAAAGAGAGGGCACAAGTACACAGAAAAGTACATGTATCTAAATGTCATATTGTTAATCAATATACATATACAGTCTTCCCATATGGTATTTCATTAAGGTACTAGATTTCTCAGAGGCTCCATTATATTATTCTGCAAGTCTTATGGGAACTGCCTTTCAGCATTATTCCACATCACAAGAAAAATGGTTTGGAATAAATAAATGCAATGTGTGCCTCATTTGCCATTTAAGATTTCTCTACAGTAGCATTTTTTTTCTTTTACCCGACACCAGTGTTAAAACTTTTCAGTATGTTTGTCTGTTATGAACACCTGTTTTCTGGAGTTTGTAAATTACCTATAAATATTTGCTGCATTTTAAGTTATGAGGGGAATTTCAATAGCCTACAGGTTAACTGTTTCTTATTCCGTTTTTTAAAGAGTCATCATAAAGTGAACAGTAAGTTCATTTTCTAGCCATTTAACTTGTAAACCTGCATAAAGGGCTCTTCCTCTGAACATACCTTTATTAAAATTACAGTGAGAAACTCCATGCATTTTATACCTCATTTTGCTGCAAGATTGGGGCAGCAGTGTAATAAATTATTTCATAATGCAAGTCTTCTTTTTTATTTCTCTGATTTTAAAATCTAAAATTGCAAATACGTAGCATTAATATTCATAGCTTTCTTGGAACAATAAATAATCAGGAATTCTTAGCATCAGTTTCAGGAATTTGAGTAGAGTACCATGAAACTGCAAACTTTTA
Organism: Iguana delicatissima; assembly: GCA_948472985.1. NCBI lineage: Eukaryota > Metazoa > Chordata > Lepidosauria > Squamata > Iguanidae > Iguana > Iguana delicatissima. The sequence goes on along the minus strand of CAOKZL010000156.1, from coordinate 56,784 downwards.
CAGAGAACGAGGGACAATTTTACATTTCTATCCACAGTACTGTGGTAAACATAATTGATGGTAAAGATAGCTATGTGTGTATTAGGCCTAAATTAACATTCATACCAGAACTTTTTCTGAATGTAGAATTGGATCCAGTAGCAGCTGGTATCAATGGGGAATGAATTTACCTTGGGTTTTAGTTTGTAGGGTTCAGTGCTTCGACTAGCTTTGTAAATGCTCTGAGTAAAACCTGGAATGGATTCCTCCCTGTCCTTTGGCACTGAAGCCATTGGCTGCAAGTTGTTGAATCCATAATCAACCTTTAAACCAGTTCTTTAGCAATGATTACTTCTGTCTATGGGAGGCAAACCAACACTAAGGGTAAACTCCATGGGCTAAAACAGGAGGTGAACTCCCCACTTCCCTAAGGGATATTTGTGAATATTGATTGGTTTGTTTTGGGGTTTTTTTGTGAGAAGTTCCCAAAATCCTCATAAATTTGATAGAAATCACTCACAATTGTACTATTCTGAATATGGGAGAATGTAAAACTGAAGGATATTTCTATCTTTCCCAGGCAGCAGGGTTTGACTCTTTAGCTCTTTATGTATTATGTATACATGTATGTATTTAATCAATTATTTCATATTCTGACTTTCTTCTGATATTTATGGTGGCCAACAGCATGATTCTTAAAAATCACATATAACTAAAAATTCAGTGTTGTAGTATTAAACTATAATCAAAGTAGTTATCATATTAAAGAAACAGCTTTATTTTAAAACAAGAAATAATATTTTAAAAATCTAACTCTGAATGCTTGTTTAGTTGATTTCTAGAAAGGTTCTTCAGGGTTTTTTTTTGTTTTCCTATTGGACAGAATTTTGTTCTGCTTCTTACATATGTGGGAGAGTTGGCAATAGGAATATACATCATAGATTGAATTAGCCTGCAAAACAGCAATCTCTTGAAACAGAGGTTGTACGATTGCTTTTAAGAAAAATTAAATTCTGGTGGCATCCATAATCAAGCATTAACAGGATGTTGGCTTGGGTCTTACTGTCCTACCACAGTTCAGCTGTAGTTGGCTTCAGTATGTCATTTTGATCATTCATTTAAACTAAGTTTCCAAACTTTGTAGAAAAATCACTTTTAAATATTTGAATAAAATGCCATTTTATTCACTATTTCTTTTTGGCCAATGGCAGCCTTCCTGTTGATAACAAGTGTTTTATCTAAAGTGGAAGAATCTTTTTGAGGAGAAAAGCAGGGTATAAATAAAGATAATAATAGTAATAATAATAATAATAATAATAATAATTGTTATTACAATAATAACAAAGAATTATAATTTTATCTCAACAGTATAGTATTGACCTTTGAAAGTATTTCTCTGTAGGCTTGAAATATAATGTATCTCATCACTATGTATTCTTTATCTTTTGATTTAAACAAATTGTTTCTCCTCAGCCTTATAAAGCTTTCTTTGCTGCAGTAAAATGGATTGTGACAGAACTTGTTTTGTAAGTAAACCTTATTAAGCTCTGAAGTTATTTGTGCCCTTCCTTTTTAAATTTCTTTTAAAATTCTGTATATATACACTCATTCAAAACTCCTGTGTATAATTTGTATAATTCAGGAAGTTCAGAATACAACCAAAGTAGTTTTTTTTTTCAGAGTAGTAGGTTTTGTAGAATCATAGTCCCTTAGAGTTGGAAGAGGCCATAAAAAATACACAATTAAAGCTCTGATAAAAGATATCCATCTAACATCTGTTTAAAAACTTCCAAATAAATGTCAAAACATAAATTAAGAACGTATACCTGCCCATGGCCACTCAGAAGTAAGTCCCATTGTTTTCAGTGGGGCTAACTCCCAGGCAAATGGATATAGGATTGAAGCCTAAATTTATTATTGTGGATGGAGTTAAATCTAATATGAATCTTTTGTTCCTATTTCTGTTTGGGCAGGCTGTTCTTAAAACAGTATAAATTCTCAGGCAATTTCCAGTTGTTCAACAATTTCAAGCAGAATTGGGGTCCATAGGTTGACATAGTTGAATTCTGTTCATTATAGAGCAGAATTTAAGATGAAAATAAATGAAGCCCTTTCAAGCAGGAAGATTACAGAAAGAAAACAGAAAAGAACTGTTAGACTTTATCGGTCATGTGTGAGATGGGAGAATCATTGCGAAATATCTAATTAACCAGATTTAACTACTGTAACGTTTTACTGATAGATAAACAGACAAGGTACAGCTTTAGAGTGGATTTTTTCTTTCAGAGTAGAAGGTGCATTTTCTTGCCCTCTAAATATGGCCTTCTATAAACTACTGTCGTTCCATGAATTTTAGAATTTGAGTTTAGATATCACATACGCATAACCTGAAGCTGACAAATTTTACAGTAAATATTTTAAGGGGAAAGTTGTACATGGGAAAGTTTTGCATTCAGCCAATAAAACGGAATGAGGAATAATACCCTATTATACAGGAGCTTTGTATGGGAATTGTTTGTACCGTGGCAATAATGTTTTGGATTGTGCAGGATTTTTAATTAGAGAATTAAAAAATACACTGTTTCTTGAAGAATTGCCCATTAATAGTACTGAGTAGTTGGATTGCTGTAGACTGCTATGTACTAGAAACTGCACTGAGTCTTTCACATCATTTTTTTTTTAATTTTAGAAAGATATATCAGTGGTGTCAAGCAGTATTAATTAAAACAGAATTTGCAAGGTGGAGTCAACTGGGGGAAAACAAAGAATTTTAGAAAACAAGAATCATTTTTAAAGATATTTGAATGAATAGAGGAAAAGGAATTCTCTTTCTGACAAGCAATGGTATGAAGATGCCAGATGTAATAATATATTTAATCCCATGTGGTTTAGGTTTCTGGTGGAATTTAATCTATGCAATTGGTGGCATTCAGATCTAATAGCAAAGGGTAAGTATAATTTGTATTCATGACAGCATTAGCGGATATGTCCTTTGCTTTTACAATGCAAGACAAGATAGTACCTCCAAAGATCTATTGAGTTCCATATATACAGGCATACCCAGTTTACAGGAAGAGAAGTATGCCACACACAGGGACATTTTCCTGTACCCACGTAGGAACCTGGGGAATCTGATGACAGGCATTGGCTGTAGTCCTGAAATCAGTGGCTTGTGACTAATAAGATGATAGAGGCTGCTTTGGATAAATCGTTTGAAGACTGCAGCTGAAGCCTATCACATTCCTTTATGGCAGCCCTGTTTTAATGTTGTCAAGGAGAGGGAAATCTATCACCTAAGGCATCCCACAGGGATATGCAAAGTGCATTATTCCCTGTGATGATCTTGGGCATTTTGTTGTCATTTCCAGCCTATCTCTTTAGAGAACCCATACATCAGAATCGGCTCTTCCACTCCCCTGGACTTCTGGATCAGGGCTAGAACGGATATAACCCCCTAGTGTCCTTATGTGACCTCTACAAATAACATACTTTATGTTGTCTCACACTGTCCAATAAAATGGCTGTCTCAAGCTGTGGCTCTTTTCCTTTAAAAAAACAGAAATAAATGTGTGTTACAGCTGTAACAGTATTATTAACTTGCAGCCTTCCTTCCTTAAGGGCAAAGGTTTGCCATTACCTCACTAGATAAAGATATTGCATCTGAGGGATATTCATTCACATTATAGCTGGAAGCAGAGCATGTAATTACACACTTCACCTGCTCCCTTGCTTTAATTACTAGGAAGCTGGAAAGTACCCCTTCATCCTGATCACTAGAAAGAGATTATTATAGTTTAGAACTGGGTGAGCTGGCAGTCATATGGGAGCTCAAAAATCTGGTTCAAACATCTAGGTAGCTTCATTTCTTTTTTACTCATTCTAATGAGGAGCTTTATTTATATCAGTTCTACTTCTTCTAATGAGGAGGTGTTTTGTACTACATGTAATGTCGCAAGATTCTTCTGGTTTTTCCTAAAAGTAGCATACCAATATTGAATAAAAGAACTACGATTATTTATTTTTACATTGGCATCTTGTTTTTACTTTGACAAACAAAATGTCTGACACAGTTCCTGTTGAGTAAAAATTCAAACCAATCAGAGTCCATAGTGCTTATATTTAACCATCCTCAGATATATTAACATAGTAGAAGGTATACACCAGAAAACTGTAGGTAAATTGGAAAATATGGTGATACATTTGTTCATAATTTGTTCAATAGCCAAGTGTACCCGAAAAGAAGAATGAAATTATATGGGTCTTTAAAATATTATTTTCATTCACTAAATAGATTTCTGATTGTGTCTAGACTCAGTCCTTCTTAGAATTGTTCCACTGAAATCAGCCATAACTAACTGGGTCCATTGATATCAATTGGTCTACTGTAGATATGACCAAGACCATGCCTAGAGCTTTGTAGACAATTCAGGTGATAATTACTTCCAAATACTCCAGGAAATATTATTAGATAAATTGATTAGGCACTAATGGCACATTGACACACTGAAAATATTGCATAATAAAGATAGTAGAAAGGACCTCCCGACGTGTTTATCCTGCTCTTGCCAGAATGAACACTGTGGCAGGACTGTTCAGTCTTTCCCATATCTCCTTCAGCTTCATGGGGAAGAGGAAGGTGGGACTGTGAAACTTTCCCTGGACTGGTTGTCCTTTTGTAGACTGTGTGATATTATTTGTTTGTGAATAGCAGGATATAGCTTGTGTCAAACTTAGATTCTCTGCTACTGGAAGCACAAAATTAAAACTAGCACAATGCTGAAAATTTCTACATTTTTTTGTGTACTGTGGCTGCCATTCCCATTCAATTTCATACAGGAGAAATTTCTTTTGAAAAAATGTTCAAAGTAGAAGAAAAATTCAGAGGAATTGTCACGGGGGTGGGGTTAGGCCTTATTGTGCTTACAGAGTTGTAGTCAAAGAAGGAATGTATGTAATTGTCCTCTCCTGCCTTGTAAAGTCATCTCCCTGGTAGCTGCCAGCTCCCAATCACTACAGTTAAAGCCAGAGAAAAGATATCATAAGGTAACTCCTTCCATGGGGATTTCTAAGATCGGGAAGATCAGGAAACAGAGAGCCAGAGAGATGGAAGAGTGATAAAGAAATATGCAATAGAAAGACAACCAAAGCCACCTGTACCCTCAGCCATCCCCTAGAAATAGAAGAGCACTTGGCAGAATTTTTATCACTATTTTTCTTTGTGGTGGCAGATGAACCTCAAACCCCACACAAGACAACAACATTGACTATGGGGCATTGTTGAGGATACAAAATGGTAGCCAGTCTACAGTGGCAACACAAGAAGGCAAACTCTTAGGAATAAAGAAACAAACTAATGAACATTCTAGTAGTGAATGCCACTTCAAAGAAATATTGGAGAATATCTAATGCCTCTGGAGAAATTCAATAAAATTGTCTCCCAGTCTTTCACTCTCCACACAAATAATATGGAGAATTTCAAGAGGTCATTTGCACACAACTATACTCCACGCTAATTTACATAAGGGTAAATTATGAGTATCTATTCTAAGAACATCCTTTTCAACAGGGATAGGCAAACTGAACACCTACCAGGACTGCAGCACTTGTCGTCTGTTAACATTGATCCTTTTGGGTGGGTTTGGCTGGAGTTGTCATTTAAAAACCTGTGGAAGGCACTAGGGTGACTAAACCCCTTAGAAAATAATATGTCCTCTTTATAAATTGTTAGTTAATTATAAAATAAACTGTGTGCATTACCTTTATAAATCACAGGGTGGCAGAAGCAGTGTAATATTTTCATCCATTTTAAGGTGTTTGATATAGTATCTCACACTGCAGGACTTTGACTGAAGTTATTACCAAATATCATCAATCTCTTTTATTTGCTTTAGCCCAGAGATTGAAGCAAACTCTAGAGCCTTGTGACACTGAATATCCAGCGTTTGTTTCTGAACGCACAATCAAGGAGACCACAGGCAATATTGATTGTGATGACTGTTTCAAGTAAGTACTTAATTTTTTAAAAAAAATGGAATTGCATGTGTAATTCTAAACTTCACACCAATACCATGTATTCCTAGCAGCTGCAATTAGTCTAGACATGTGAAAATAGTTTTTGTTTAAAGTTTGGTGTTCATAAATTATTGAGTAAATCAAGAAAGTAAAAGCAGCAAGTTTCTACATGGTTGTCTCCACTGGGCTCCACTAGCAAAAGATTTAACAATAGCATGGCAGTTTGCCTGAAGCACTATGAGACTTATTTGTTATTTCATTAATGTCTATGGTTTCTCATTGCTTAACCAAGCTGTTTGGTTGAATGAAAAGCATATGAAACTTACTAGTTAAGTTCTCTTTATGTAACTAATTTCTTGATCTATCAGTAGCTAAATTATATGTCAACATGTATATGAGATTTGTGCTGAAGATCTGGTCAGGATATTTATTCCCATTGCAGATGCCGTGGGCAGGAACACTGGCACAACCTTGCCCCTTATCCTAGGATGTAATGTTCAAAGATTGATAGTCTGGATTCGCTATGTCTTCTGAATTTATAACTTCCTTAGTGTTGTCCGGCATCTATCTTTATCAAGCAATTTCTGTTCAAATGCTTCTTTAGCTTCCTGTTTAAAATTTGCAGCAGTATCAATATTTCTGGCTAAGTAACAATGGTGATAAATGAAATGTAAGAAGGAAATGTATGTGGGTGGCATGTTTGAAAAGGAACTAACACCCTTGTTTTCAGGTATAGCCTGGATCCCAGAAGGATGCTATTAAAACTGAAGCTGATTGAATAAAACCATTGAAAGTGTGTGTTTAATTTTTAATTAAAAAATACTAAATGTTTTTGCTTCTACTTTCCTCAGTAATGTCCATTGGAATGGGAGAGGTAAACAGCATCTAGGGTCAGTTGTAAAATTCTGAGAGTCTAAGAGTAGAATTCAGAGGATAGTACTGGAGCCAAGATTGATGCTGTCTTTTAAATTAAGGGCATATGGTGTCATTGTGTCAAGTTTGTGTATCCTGAAGGGTTTTTTTTTTTTCTCAAGCATTATTGGATCATGGGATTTTTCTCTTGGAAATGTGACCATGTTAGAAAAGGCTATGTCCCTCAGAATTAAACTGTTCACCAACAGCTCAGCAGCAGATTTTGGGTGGTGATTGCTGATTTATGATCCCTGATTGGTGGCAATTTTCCCCATGTATCATGTGTTGGATCTGGGGCACTGGCATTCAGTCACAGGTAGAACATTGGCAAAATTGCAAGTGAAGTATTTTTAATATGATGGATTTTATTCATGCTTCTGTTTTGTCATTTCACACCAAGATAACAGAGGAGGTATAAAAAGGGGATATATTATCTAATCTTTCCAGATGTAGGGCACTTTGTATGGAATCTGACTGCTCATTTGTGCTAAGACCACCTTTCTTGAACATATGAACCCTAGTTGGTGCAACAAGAATGAACATCTACTTTTGGCTATCTTTCCATTAGCTGTAATTGTTAAATGAAAATCCATAATATAGAAGTTATGGGCATAAGAAAAGAGAGCTTAATCATCATTTCCCCCAGTCCCAGCAAATTAATAACTTCACAGAGAAGAACATACAAATGCACTGAACTCAGCAACTGAAGACCCTGCAGTCAGCCAGGGTCTTGTGGTGTTGTACGCAGCAGTATATAGCAGCCTAAAAATCATCAGAAGAAACAACTCCAGATCCTCTGAAGATGCCAGCCACAGATGCAGGTGAAACGTCAGGAGAAAATACTAATAGAACATGGTCTCAAAGCTCGGAAAACCCACAACAACTCCAAAAATTTTTTTTAAAAAAATGATCCTGAGGGAACTCCAAAGTGGTTACATGTGGGAGCAAGCAGATCTTTGAATATGTGAAAAGCTCACCTAAAGTTAAACTAACTTGCATGTGATGAAGTAGACTGAGTCTACGAAAGCTTATACTGCAAATTTCTTTCTCTCAGTTTCTCAGCCTCAATGATGACAAAACACCACTGTGTTTTTGAATACTGCAGTTAAACTGATGTAGTAAACTACTGTAAATTTTACATGAAACTATATTTGTAAAACAAGACATATGGGAACAGGGAAATTTCTGATTATAACAGAGCTATTTTATGTCTAGTATGTTATGAGCCAGGATGGTGTAGAGGTTCGAATGTTGGACCAGAACTTTGAATCTCTGCTCAGCCATGGTAGTCCACTGGGTGACCTTGAGCAATTCACACTCTGTAATCCCCAGAGAAACGCTAAGGCAAAGCTCAACTGAACAAATTTTGCAGAGAAAACTTGGGGGAGTCACACTTCTCCAAAGAGATCTCGCCAAGAAAACCCTGTGATAGATTTGCTGTAGGGTTGCCACAAGTCAGAAATGACTTGAAAGCACACAACAACAACAACAACAACAACAACAACAACGACGACGTAATGAGCAGTATTAAACTTTAGTCAAATCTTTTTTAAAAAATGTCCAATGCCTTCTCTAATTTCAGCACTCATAAAAAAACATTGTTTATTTGTGCTAATATTAAATCTGCATGTTCTGCAAGCTGCCCTTTTTTTAAAGCTTCCAACGAGAGTCAGGGTACTTGAAGGTCATAGGCTACACTCATCAGACCACTGTTGGCCATGTGGCTTGATGGGCCAGGTTTTAGAACGTAATCTTTTTTTTTTTAAATAATTTTATTAAAGTTCCATCATATTAAATAAACATATATAATTGTACATATCATTGAATTATTTCTGCTTATTTTCCATCCCTCACTAGATTTCAGTTTTTTCTACATAATCAACATGTTAAAATTAAATGTACCACACTATCAAATGATAATATTTCATGCTAGATCCTGCAGTACATCAGACACAGTATATTATAACATAAGATCCATCTTTCCACCCAGTTACATCTTCTTAATATACAGTCTATACTCTTTTACATTAATCATTGTCATCTGATAATCCCCAGCAGTTACTCGACCCTATTTGCCATTCTTCCTTTATCTCTTTGTCTGTTTTCCCCTTTAACCTCTCAGAGACTATATCTGCATTTCTGTTTTCGATAAAAGTTGCCCACCATTGGTCAATTGTGGGAATTTGCTGACTTTTCCAAAGTCTTGCAAACTCAAATTGTTCTGTTGTAATCATATACAATATTATCCGCCAATATTTCTTTTGAACAGTAACATCAATCATATGTATCATATTCAATAAATACATTTCTGGTGTTTTATCAAATTGTACCTTCAATATTGAACAAATCTTATTATGTATTTCTCCCCAATATTTCTTTGCTTTGGGACATGACCACCACGTATGAAACATCGTACCAACCTCCTTTTGAAATGTCCAACACTGCCCTGTTCCTGTTTTGTAAAATCTCATGAGTTTTTCTGGTGTCATGTACCATTTTTGAAACATCTTATAATAATTTTCTTTTAAACTTTGGGCGACTGTAAATTTCTGTGTTCTTTTCCAACTCTGTTCCCAAAACTCTAACTGAATTGAATGTCCTACATTTTGAGCCCATGTAATCACTATAGACTTAATTGTTTCCTCTTCCCTCTCTTGATGTAACAATTCCTGATATATACGAGATAATAAATGTGGGGGGTTTTCAAAGAGCCATTTTATCAGTCCTTCCTTCTCTTTTTGTTCAATTCTGTAAGTTTTTACATCCATCTGAAATCTTTCAGTAAGTTGTCTGTAGGGGAACCAATTTAAGATTACTCCTTCTTCCAATTTTTCTCTTGTTTTAATCTTAGGCCCTTTCCACACAGGGGGGCGTGAAACGCGGGGAAATGAGGTGGTGTACGCGGAAACAGAGCTTACCTCAATGTGGGTAACTCCGTCACTGCGGGGAGCAGCGTGCGTTCGCTGCTCTACATGGCAGCGGCATCTGGCGGTGTCCGGCGGCGCCCAAAATGGCAGCTGGCAGGTTCCGGTGGCTTTCCACCAATTGGAGAAGCACACCAGCCAGAAGCCCGCCCCTGGGCAGCTCTGCAGGGACGTGCTTGTGCGCCCCTCCAATTCCACACGGGGCGCTGCGACACGCTAGTGCGTGCATGTTTCATAAAGACCACACGGTGCCACCCCTGCGGCCGCACGAGGGCAGTTTGAGGCGTGGAACCTCCACATTTCTAACCGCCCTAGCGCACTCCACGGTGTGGACGACCTCCAGGTGAGGTTGTCCTACCCCATGTTACCCCGTGTTCTTCCCCCCATGTGGAAAGGGCCTTAGATATATTTCCAGCTGATTTTTCTATTATGTCCTCATATCTAAGCCATTTTTCTGTTTCCTTCCATCTTCCAAAAAAAGCCTCTTGAGGGGATACCCATGATGGGAGCTGCCTAATGTTTTTAGCCTTATATTCATTCCATATTTTCAATAATTATTTTCTTAAAAAGTGATACAAAAATTCTTTGTCAATCTCCACTTTATTATAAAACATATAGGCATGCCATCCCATTCTTAAGTCCGCTCCTTCAAGTGCAAGCATTCTCATTTTTTGTAAATTCACCCATTCTTTTATCCAAGTCATTGCCCCTGCCTTGTAATATATATAAAAGTCTGGTAGTCCCAATCTTCCTCTTAATGTTACGTCAGTCATAGAAGGTAATCTTTCAGGGGCAGGGGAGAAAGAGTCTAAGAGAAATCTATTTGGATGAGTATAGAGGAGTGTACAGTTTCCTTGGAATGCAGCTTCGTTCTTTGAAGCTGGTGGCTATAAGTAGTTAAACTACATATAGCTTATCGGTTGGCATTTTCCCCTTTCTGTTGAGGGAGGCGATGAATTTTGTTCAACTTTCATTTAGATAACAGTAACATACTTATCCTTCAGTATTCACTTTCCGCAGATTGTTTTTGTACTGCAATTTTTCTGACTAAAAATATGTGCAACGTACATGTTATTTGTAGGATATAATACAGAAAAATGTGTTTTGATTAACAAAATACAAAAAGAATCATTTAAGCTTGAAAGAAAATATGGGTTCAGTAGGCAAAGTTGCAATCAAAAAGAATGTCCCATTAAAATGCATACAAATTTTTCAGGACTTCTTTTAGAACAAGTTAAAATGCAGTGCAATGAACTGAAGATTTGAACAGCGATAACACTGAAACAGAGAATGAAACATTTCCATGCGTGCTTGTATCAGGCTATTTACTTGCGTTTGAGAAATATCAATGAACTGCTACAAATTACATATTGAAAATTAAGATATTCTGTTTTGACATTTTTCTTTTCATTTCCAGATCTCTGTAGGTCTCATTGCTGAATGTATTTCTCAAGCTGTACAAACAGAGACAAGTCTTTTTTGCAAATTCATGCCCAATATATTCCAATCATTCTGAGGTTGTTGGTTTGTGTGGCTTGTTCTTTGCTGCAAAGCTGAGAAGTATTTCCAGTAATGCTGTTAGATCTTTTGCCTGGACTACATAAATCCAAGAATATTATGGCATTTGCAAATTAGGCTGGTATATGATCAGTCTATTTTTCAGTGTGCATATTAATGCAAAACCCTTTTAGAATGTGGCACCAAATCAGGCAGAGCTGAGAGGGGATGAACACACTTACTTTATGTCATTGGTGTTGTTGTTATTCTTATTCTTATTGCAATACTCAAAGGGTCTTCATTTATGCAAACAAGAGATATAACTTAATAGGATCGCCACGTTTTCCAGATGAAAGATGAATTTTGCAACTGGGACATTTAAAGGTAATATCAGGTCAGAGAAAATAATATAATTCAGCAGTACTTGGATGAAGAGAGTTGGAAACTGAATTTACTACAAATTATAGTACTTTAAAAAATAATAAACCAAGATAATTTTCATAGAAAATCATTTTGTATTCCGTAGTGGAAAGAAAATCTCTCTATGTTAGTAATACGCTGATCTCAAGGCACCAATTATTTTTCTTTGCAAGCAATGGTAAACCAAAGAAATAATTTGGATAAGTGTTCGAGACTCATGGGAACACTCTTCACTGTGTAATTTATTCAATTACTGTCATTAACAATCAACAAATGGTGACTTAGAAGAGACTCAAAATGTTCTGTTCCTGACAGAATAGTTCTTTCAAATGATTTTATTAACTCTAGAATTCATAGTGGGTGGGGAGTTGTTATAAAAATTCCTCACAGAAAAGTGCACCCCACAATTAGGCAACTCTATAAATCTGAAACTTTTAACATAATAATGATGGAGGACTCATTCATAAAAGTAATTCTGTGCATGAATTCTGCCATGATACTGTTACTTCATGGAAATGTATGTCAGTGGAAGAGTACTTAAAGGCATGGCTGTGTTTGTCTGTTCCAGAAGAAAAAGATATAAAGGAAGCATTTTTTAAGACTGAGAAAAAGACATTTCTAGCATAAGCTTGTATGGTCTTCAGTTGCATCTGTTGAAGAGATCTGGAGTTCATGAAAGCTTATGCTGGAAATTTCTTTTCCCCAAAAGTCTCAAAAATGCTACAGGATTCCTTTATATCTTTTATAGTGGAAGAGTATATTTAGCTTATCCCTGTTCACCTCTTTTTATGTTAGCCTCACAAAATTTTTTTAGCAATCTGATCTCTGCAAGCCTTCCAGTCTCAGACTCTATTAATACAACATTACTGTGGGAAAAGAATGGGATCATGCTGGTCTAAGCAAAAACTATTTGAATTAGAATATGGTTTCAACCTTGGCATGTACCAATTTGTGCAGCAGGCCTCAGGCCAACTTTGCATACATTAAATTGAATCCATAATATCTTTACCTGAGTAGGTTCAAACTCCCTTTCCATGGTGAGGAACACTGATTGCATGGAGAAAGCCAAACTAGTGTACATAAACTCTATCAAAACACTGAATTCAAAGTATGTAGGCTTCAATGTCTCCTGTTCTCCATAAGCCGATGTTCCGTAGTTATTGTGGATGAATTGGAATACCCATTCATGGCATCAATCATTGTTGAGAAAACAGATTTTGCAGGATACAGTGATCTCATCTCAGCAAGCTTGATGAGTTTGTTAAATTGTTAGGCTTAGAAATAGAAAACCCAGGATGAACCCCTGGAAATAATTCATCCAGTCTTGGACATGTTATACTTGGATATTGGTTTCTTTTCTCTTTTTTCCCCCAAGTTGATATGAATACATTATTTGTACTTCATGATTTGCAATGTTTAATTTATTTTCCAAAATATAGGGGCCTTAGAGAATGTAGGAGCCTAAAAGAAAATAAGAATTATATAAGAATGCCATTATGGTTATGGTCTGGCTGCCCTAGTCAACAATTTTGTCATTCTATATCCCACTGATTAGAAAATTAATCTTCTACTTAAAAAGCAGTTGAAAACAACTCAAACCATATTTTTCAACAGTGGTGACTGTCAACAAGAATACAAAACTGGGTATTTTTACATTGCTTTTCACATTTTCCAATAAGCTATTATGGGCTTGTTCATTTAGAAGGTTTTTTATAAAGGCAGATGACAGAGTACTGTATCATCAGTGGGATCAGATAATGGCTCCAATCCAGCTAAAATGATTTGTGAACCACTGCAATCTAAGCGTGTTTACTCAGAAGTAAGCACCACTTCCTGACAAAGTTGCAGTCTCATTAAAACAAAAGGGGACTGTAGTTCTTCCTCTGAGTTCATTGGGATTTGGTGACAACTTACTAGCTGAATCAAAGCTCTTTTTGTCCTAGTAGATTTAGAAGCTGACCAGAATTGAAAAGATGATGTACTTAGGTTTTCATATAGGGCATAATCTTTTGAGCCAGAAATGGATCCTGTATATAAATAAAAGAACACGAGCATTATTTATGTAACAGTACAGGTAAAATGTATAATCTTTCATTTGGGAATTTTTTACTGTTTTTCTTAATTCTGTGTCATTTGTATAAAGTTCATGCATACAGAAGGAGACAACAGATAAAAGTTAGTTCTTTTTCTTTAGGAAATAAACAAGGGCTTTAATAGCACATCTTGGCTGTGGATGTAAATAGAAGCATTTTGGAAATATTATTATTTCTACCTCCACACGTGAAAGATTTAGGAGTAGTTATCTCAAGGGGGCTACTCCTCCCTTCACATTTCCAACTTTCTGTATTTCCTGTCTTCCATATGAAAATGAAATTTTCTGTTTGTCCAAGTGAATAAGAGGCTGTAACTAGGCTCTGCACATGTATAATCAAAGATTCATTTAAATTCTAGCAGATAAACAAAGGATCAAATTTCTGAAATCAAGGTTTGCCTGCCTGCTTACGCGCCTACTACAGTGAGGCAAGATAGGCTGCTTCACAGGTGCCTCAATTCTTGAAGCACCTGTGTTCAACCAACATTTACAGAAAGCTAGGAACTGGTGGTGAAAGAAGAGAAATGCTTTCTTTTACAGTTGAAAACTGATGGTGTTGTATCACAAAAACTGTTATCACCAAAATTCTTTAAAATGATACGTTTTGGTGCGTGGAGCACTCATCTTAGAAAGGATCCATGTGAGGGCACTCCAGAGTCCTTACAGTCTTCTTCTTCTGATGTGATTATAGGGCTGAAACTACAAGTGGTCAGGCAATGCCAGTTTCACAGAAATATAAGTTCAACACTCAAAAATTCAAACCAGCTATAATCAGAGCAAATTGCACGTTATTTCTTTCCAAATGTCATTAGGTGCTTTGCCCAGATTATGGCTGACATCCTAAATACACTTCCTCAGGAGTAAGAGCCATTGGAGACAAAGATACAGACACCTGAGGATTTCAGTCCCACGTACTTTTAATTGTTAGCTGAAGGCAAATGGCATCTAATTATATGTTCAATAAGGTTTGAGAATAAAGGGTTTACACTGTGTGTAGTAACCTAAAGATTTGAAGCAGATGTTATGAGCAAGTACCTCTCTGTGGTTCCTAATTCTCTTTTCTTTGTATATTTAATGAAAAAAAAGTGTGATGCATTATGATGTCATTCCATTATAATTCCCTGCTCACTGTCTTACATCACTGGATGTTAAGAATGGGAAGACGCTCAGTGTGATGTCGTGTCACTTTTTAAAATCAGACTTTGCAAATAGATGGCAGACATACGAAAAAGAACAACCTGTGTCTAGTCTGACCATACATTATTCTTCGTACATTAGTCTTCACTGCAGGGTATCACCCAAAAGGAACCCCTAGAGCAGTGGTTCACAACCTCTGGTTACTTAGGTGCTGTGAATTTTATCTCCCAGACTGGCAGGGACTTCTGAACACCTGGAAGTACAAAAGTTGAAAACCGGTAGCCTAGAACTATAACATGAAACATAGTCACACATTCACGCTAAAAGAATTATAGAGTTATTTACTATTTTATTATTTATTTATTTGTTGCACTTATATGCCACCTTTCTTCCAAGATGGGACCCAAGGTAGCTTCCAACAGGTAAAAAAACATTAAAGCGTATAAATAATTAAAACATTAAAAGCATATAAAATTGTATAATAACAATAGATTTTTAAAAACAGCAAAAATAAGTAAAGTGGTCTCTAGATCATCCATTGAAGGCCTGCTTGAAAAGAAATGTCTTTACCTGCCTAGGAAAGGAAAGCAGGGAGGGGACCAGCCTACTCTTCCACAGGTGGGTGCAGCCACTGAGAAGGCTCTCTCCTGTGTCCCCACCAGGCAAGCCTGGGATGATGGTAGGATCGAGAGGAACCTTCAGATCTTAGGGCTCTTACTGGTTCATATAGAGAGATCCAGTTTTTCAAATTGTCTGGACTTAAGCCATATAGGGCATTATAGGTCATAACACTGAAGCAGCAGAGCACAAGTCTACTTCAAAATGGCATGGCTAGTCCCCTGATTAGCACCGAGCAAATAAATAAGATACGTGTTGGAATCCAGCTACACTGGCCTGAGTACATTAGTGCCAGGAACAGAAATACCTGTAACCATTAAAATGCATTTTAATAAACTGTTTAAAGCTGGAAAGTGCCACAAGGCGTTTTAGCAAATTTGCAGTTTGATGTTCTGCAGACATTTGCCAAATTGCATTCCTTGATTTCATTGAAATATTTAATAAATCTTCAGTTAATTCTCTGTGGAAGAACAAAATTTATATACTATAGTTTGCTTGTAAACAAACTGGCTTACCACAGAACAATATTAAAATAAGCTTCTGTTTATTTCTTGCTTGTACCTCAACAAGTTTTCAAAGAGTGAGTTTCAAACAGTATATACTGCCACAAGAGGAATTATAAAGGGGCAGGAAAACCATCCCCGAAGGAAAATTCTTGTATTTGTTCTTCTTTCCTCTTCCAATATCTTAGGTGTGCAAAGAGTAGTAATGGACAGCTCCACACCACCAGAAAGCTGGCAGATTGGTTCAAAAAGGAAACTAATTTATTTCATCCCAATCAGAAATAATTTGTCTCCTTTTTTGGGGGGGGGGCTTCCAAAGGTGAGAAGAAAGCCTATGACAGCTTGAGGCGGCCTTTTTCTTTGTGAGGTGTAAGAAGATTAGATTGTTTCACTGGCAAGACAGAAGAAATTTGGGTTGGGACCGGGGAGGAAGCATTAGAATCTTCCTGGGTGAGAGGAAAGAAGAGAGAAGTAAGGAAAAGAACAGAACTAGGAAACGGGGTTTAGTTGTGGGGGGAATGTGATAATGTTATAGAATCATAGAATCATAGACTCATAGAAATGTAGAGTTGGAAGAGACCACATGGGCCATCCAGTCCAACCCCCTGCCATGCAGGAAAACCCTCAAAGCCCTCCCAACAAGTGGCCATCCAGCCTCCGCTTAAAAACCTCCAAAGAAGGAGGCTCCACCACACTCCGTGGCAGCACATTCCACTGCCGGACGGCCCTGACCGTCAGGAAATTCTTCCTGAGGTTCAGGTGGAATCTCCCCTCCTGCAGCTTGTATCCATTGCTCCTTGTCCTGCGCTCCTTGTCCTGGTCTCAAGAGCAGGAGAAAACAAGCCCCCTCCCTCCTTGACATGACATCCCTTCAAATATTTAAACATGGCTATCATGTCCCCTCTCAGCCTTCTCTTCTGCAGACTAAACATACCCAGCTCTCTAAGTCCGTCCTCATAGGGCATGGCTTCCAGGCCCCTCACCATTTTGGTTGCCCTCCTCTGGACCTGCTTCAGCTTATCCATATCCTTCTTGAATTGGGGTGCCCAGAACTGAACACAGTATTCCAGATGAGGTCTAACCAAAGCAGAATAAAGTGGTACCAATACCTCCCTCGATCTAGACACCATACTCCTATTGATGCAACCAAGAATTGCATTGGCTTTCTTGGCTGCCTCATCACACTGCTGACTCATGTTCAGCTTGTAGTCTATTAAGACTCCTAGATCCCTTTCACACGTACTGTTAGCCAGCCACGTGTCCTCCATCCTATATTTCTACATACCATTTTTTCTGCCTAAGTGTAGGACTTTACATTTCTCTCTGTTGAAATTCATTTTGTTAGCCTTGGCCCAGCTCTCCAATCTGTCCAGGTCCTTTTGAATTTTGATCCTGTCATCTGGTGTATTAGCAACCCTTCCCAATTTGGTGTCATCTGCAAATTTGATCAGCGTGCCCTCTATTCCTTCATCCAAGTCATTAATGAAGATATTGAACAGCACCGGGCCCAGGACAGAACCCTGTGGCACCCCACTAGTCACTTCTCCCCAGGATGAGAATCTGCCATTGGTGACCACCCTTTGGGTACGGTCAGTCAACCAGTTACAAATCCACCTGACAGTAACCCTGTCCAGCCCACATCTTACTAGCTTCTTTGCAAGAATGTCATGGGGAACTTTGTCAAAGGCCTTACTGAAATCAAGATATACTACGTCCACAGCATTCCCTTCATTTATCAAGCAAGTAACTCTATCATAAAAAGAGATAAGATTAGTCTGGCATGACTTATTTTTGAGAAATCTATGTTGACTTTTCGTAATTACGGCATTGTTTTCTAAGTAATTAGAAACTGACTGTTTGATGATCTGCTCCAGGATCTTTCCAGGTACTGATGTCAGGCTGACTGGGAGATAATTATTTGGGTCCTCTTTTTTCCCTTCTTGAAGATGGGGACAACATTTGCCCTCCTCCAGTCTGCTGGAACGTCTCCTGTCCGCCAAGAGTTTTCAAAGATTATAGCAAGAGGTTCCGCAATGACCTCTGCTAGTTCTTTTAAAATCCTAGGATGCAATTCATCTGGCCCTGGAGACTTGAATTCATCCAGAGTAGCCGGGTATTCCTGTACTACCTCTCTACCTATTCTGTGCTGCATTTTCCCCACTTCCTCACCTGCTCCCCAACTGCCAGGTTGAGTGTTTTTATCCTTTTGGGAAAAAACTGAGGCAAAGAAGGTGTTGAGGAGTTCTGCCTTTTCTCTTCCTCCTGTTAATAATTCATCATCTTCCCTGCGCAGTGACCCTATTGTCTCCTTCTTTTTCCTTTTGCTGCAGACGTATTTAAAAAAGCCCTTTTCATTGTTTTTAATGTCTCTGGCCAGCCTAAGTTCTTTCTGTGCTTTAGCCTTTCCGACCTTCTCCCTACATCTCCTGGCTACTTGCTTATAATCTTCTTTGGTGATTTCCCTCTTCTTCCATTTCCTGTACATGTTTTTCTTAACGCTTAGCTCAGCTGAGAGTTCTTTAGTCAACCATTCCGGTTTCTTCAGATGCCTTCCATTTTTCCTCCTTAATGGCACAGTTTTAGCCTGTGCCTTCAGTATCTCCCTTTTAAAGAACTCCCATGCATCCTGAACTCCTTTCTCATTCACTATTCTTGACCACGGGATTTCAGCCAGCAGCTCCTTCAGTTTGCAGAAGTCTGCTTTTTTAAAATCTAAGACAAGTGCCTGGCTACACTTGTCTTCTCCTCCCCACTGAATGCCAAATTCTAACGGCATGGTCACTCTCAAATAAAGATCCAACCAGTTCTACGTCATTAACAAGGTCTTCCCTGTTGGTCAGGATCAGATCCAGAATATTTGATCCCCTTGTCTCCTCTTCCACCTTCTGGACCATGAAATTGTCTGCAAGACAAGCAAGAAACTTGCTGGACCTTGCCGCCTTTGCAGAGTTTGACTGCCAACATATATCTGGGTAGTTGAAATCTATTATTACTGTATCTCTCCTTTTTGAATGTGCAGTCATTTGGTCTAGGAAAGCGCCATCGAGGTCCTCAGTCTGGCTTGGAAGTCTGTAGTAAACCCCCACTATAATATCCCTATTGTTTCTCGCTCCCTTAATTCCTACCCAGATGCTCTCAACCTGGCTTCCGGTGTTCAAGTCATGGATCTCTTCACAGGTGAAAACATCCTTGACATATAAGGCTACTCCTCCTCCTTTCTTATTTCTACAAAATAGGCTATACCCCTCTATTCCTACATTCCAATCGTGAGATTTATCCCACCAGGTCTCAATTATGGGAGAATTCCTCTTGAGATTCTAAATTGGGCTGGGCAAAATATGTCTCTTCACTATATATTATGAGATTGAAACTGCCATCACCCTAGCCAGTGTAACCAATGGTGCGGGATGCTAGGAGTTGCATTACGATAACACCTGGAGAGCCCATTCCTGTTTCAAATCTTTGCTGACTATATTTAATTTGATACACAAAGTTTCCTTATATCTGATAGAATTATCCGCTAAGATAAACATTATCCACCAGGTGGGAGCTGATTTCAAGGATCCCAAACAGAGGTTTTATCCATCACCTGCTGGTGCATTGAGCCTAAGAACTTCCATTCTACCCAGTGGGCTTTGGCTGTACTTTCTATTTGTAACTCACTGTTGCGCCTACTTGGTTGCCAGCATGTGGCCTCAAAAAACAGTTTTGGGCTGGTGGCTGTGTTTTGTGTAGAGAGCTAAGTTAATAGCAGCAGTTTGGAGTTGCAAACCTTGGTTGTTCACAGGGATTCTTCCCACACCGAAGGCCTCTCTAAAAATCCATATCTTGACTGGGTCCCTCAGCATACTCAGCATCAGGTAACATGAGACATTTTCTTGACCCAATTCTCTGGAGGACTTCTTCTTGTGTGCCTTCAAGTCATTTCTGACTTATGGCAATCCTAAGGTGGCTCTTTCATGAGGTTTTCTTGGCAAAATTTGTTCAGAGCGGAGTTGGGCTTTGCCTTCCTTTGAGGCTGAGAGATCGTGACCTCACCAAGGTCACGCAGTAGGTTTCTATGGCTGAGCAGGAATTCAAATCCTAGACTCCAGAGTTGTAGTCCAGCACTCAAACCATTACAGCATACTGACTCTCCACTTAGTCCCACAGTATTAGGAAATCTTTCTTAGGATGAAAAATAGTGACTGAGAAACCCTAGTGTGTAGAAAGGTTAATAAAGAAAAGTGTATTTTAGGATATGGCTCTGATATGATGCAACTGTTGAATAATATATCTGAGGAGTTTCTGCAGGATGTTAGCTTTATGGTGGCAACTTTTTACCGCTAGAGTCTAGGGCCTAGATCTTAATGTTTTCTCCAATGGTAGATGGGATTTAATAAAAGCCTATATACCTCCTAAAACTCTGTGGCTTTAATATGGGGAAATGTATTGGAGTGAAACATAGGTCGAGTTGTCTTTTGAACCTGTTTTGTTGAGGCATTGTCAAAACAGTAATAGAAGGCATTCAAGTGCAGCTTCTTTATTTTCTTTGATATGTTTATGCTCTCCCATACCAAGGCTGCAACACAGCATCTTGATGTCAGCAAGACATCTCTTTGACACTTCTTTATCTGATATGGCTTGATGAGTTGTCAAAACACTACAAATCTATTTGTGTCAGCTCTGATCTTCCTTCTACCTACTTACTTTGGAAAGGTTTCATAAATGCTAAGATTTAAATCACCTTTGCAGATCAAAGAAGGCAAAAACAAAGTCAGTGAATGCACTTGTCCTTAATGTTCAGATAAAGAAGTTGAAACATAGTAGATTCTTTGAAGGGCTATTTTGTGATCTTATTAAAAAAAATCATATTTTTAAAACAATCTGGAGGGTGGTTAGGGAATGGTTTTTTTCCCTTTTTAGTATTAAATATTTATTTCAAATACAATTTCACGTTCTTTCCAGCAGCCATTTTCTAGTATAATTTATCAGTGTCTTGTTTGAGAATAATCAAGACCCTTGCAACAATTGTATTCATATTACTGCAGTTCTGGGAAGTTGCTTCATATGAAGTCTATCAGTCACAGACTTTTGTCTAGTAAACAAGCTTTCTGTTGGCCCCTCCTCAGAGACTATAGCCAGGGGAACTTTTTCTAGAAGTGACTGGTGAGAAACCAGCCTGTTTACGAATCTCTCGTCTTTCAGGGGTTGATAGAAAAGCAAGCAGCCACTGAATAACAGTAGATACAATTGGCCAGAGACTTCAGAACCCTGAGTGAGATGCTACCAGAGAGGTTTATTGCCTTGAGGTAGAAAAGGACAGAGGTTTGTCCAGGGCCTTTGATATAATAAAGCCCCTGCTAAGTCTGAGCCCTTTGCTGTTAAGTTGAATGAGGAAACCAAAGAATAAACATTGCCAATAAAACAATTTTGAAATAATGTGAATGAGTATATGAACTTCAAGCAGTGGAAGAGGCTAGCATTCCCGTCTGTGAGGAGGATATCATACAGCATGACAAAATCGTAGACAATTGTACTTTCTAGTCTCACTGAGATAGTGCAATAGATATTTTTCCTAATGCAAGCAGACATAACATGGTAGATTTGTATGTCCCGATTCTAAATTTGTTTCTTTAGCAAGCAGTTCTAACTATACCGTAATCATAAAATGATGTTTGCTTTCATGACTAAAAATCTTATTGACGTTATGAAGATTTGCTTCTAAGTAAGCACAGGCAGGACTGCAGCCAAATAATTATAATGGACTATGCCAACTAATGGGCCCCTGTAACATCTCAGATTGCATCCTGTCTATATTATGTCAATGAATGTGACTAGGATTGGATTGCCAATTTAATATAGGAGAAAATGAGTATCAGTTGGATGGATGCAGAATGATAAAATTTCTACAGAGGTTTTTTTTTCCTATGAAAATTTTGAGGGGGATTGTGGTTAAGCATATGTGCTTGTTGCACAGACTTGTTAGCAGAGAGGGTCTAGTCTATTTCTTTTTTAAAGGACTCTGAAACACCACAATATCCAGTTTCTTGTTTGTACTTTTGTGCCTTCTGTTTTGATTTTTTATCTAAAACATCAGTAGAAAGATTAGACTTCATCTAAGGCCCTTTCTGTGCCACCCTCCCAACCCGCCTTGGGGACAGGAGAAGGATGGCACTGCAACAATGCTTCTGCATGATGTTGTTGCGATCCCATCCTTCTTCAGTCTCAAGGTGGCACAGTCATGGATTAAATCATTGATGGGTTTTCCCTATCAATGACCTGTGATCATGCCACCATTGTGGACTTACCTGTCCTGCAGAAACCTGAGCAGCGCAATGGCTGAGCTTCCTATCCCAGTGCAGCCTGGCAAAGTACCCAGCTGTGCTGCAGAAGAAAGAGGCATCGCGCCTCCTTCACCACGGAGCCAGCTGGTGTGAAGGGAAGCGCTCCTGTCATGCTCCCCTCCTGACAGCCGATGCTGGGATACCCACTGGATGTCCTCACAAAATGCATGGTGCAGAAAGGGCCTCAGAGATGTAGTTTGTCAGGATTCTCCAACTTTCCCACTCACTGGATTTCTAGGATGATATGCATAATGAGAAAAAAGGCTAAAAGCTCCATAACTGCTGTTTGTATGTGACACCTAGGACAATCTTTCTAGAAATGTGGCTGAATGGGATTCATGTCATACTCAATCTTCTCCCCAAAAGGCTGCCTGCCCTATCAGTACACCGTCTAAGTGATTTAGACATGCAAATAAAGTTCAGTGGCAAGCATATTTCTCTGATTGTTTGAGGAGCCAGGCCAGACTAAGTTCATCTGAATCAAGAAGCATGAAAATGCTACAATAAGGATAGAAAGAATATTTGAAAATATCTTTTTTTAAAAAAAAAAGGAGGGGGGGTTAAAAAACCATGATTATTCAACACTGAGAATTGGAAGAATCTTTGCACTTTGGGACTTTGCACAAAATTTGCAGGTGGTTGCTTTGCATGGAAAACAAGAGAATATAGTATTTCTGCATAGGAATTTTATTTTCTGTGCAGAAAATCCTGCTTCCTGTGCAGAAAATTTTGTTTTCCTTGTAAAACAACCACGTGGAAACTATGTGCAGGATAAGTCCTTAATTGTAAATAGGTTTCAAAGACTTTATCACAATGGGAAGAAAGTTGTTAAACTTACACATTGCTTCTTTTGAGAAGAAACTTGGTAAAGAATTTTGTTCCTGTACTACAATCCCATTAACGCCAGAACGACATAGAAATAATGGGCCAGAATTTGCTGAGAAGGATCTGGCCTAGTCAAAAACAAAACAAAACAAAACCCTGCATGGGTGCTCTTGGTTCCCATATGCCTCTTTAAAAGTGATTTCTCTACCATTTCACTGGGATGGAAGGAGAAGACAGATTGGTAGGAACAGCCCCCCCCCCACATTTGGTTTTCTATGCTTTTATGGAAACAACTTGAAATGACCCAAGGAGACAGAAAAAAAAGGGTGGAAATAAAGGATAGAAATGAATACTTTGAAGGGGTGGAAATAAATACTTTCTGAAGCAATCAGTACTATAATGACTCATCCTTTTTCTTCCATGACCGCAATCCGTTATGGACCATGTATTTTCTCCTAAAATGCTAATAATATGCCATGGGTGAATTGTCCAAAGAATGTTTCTTTTTTTCCTTTGTAACACAACAGAGGGGAAAAAATAACCTAATGATTATAGTTTTTCTAAGAAGGGCACCATTGTTAACTGCAAGAGGACTTTTACTGTCCTTTATATTTTTAGCTAAGTTATTAGAAATACATAGAAGGAATTGTAGGCACCAAGAAAAATTATTATGATTAAGATATGTTCAAAGGGCTTATAGAAATTTAAATATTCTTGTGCTTTAGCTCTCATTTAGGTCAAAATTTGTTTGAATTAATAATGAATGATATGCAACATTTGATTAAAAAGAAAATATAGAGGATTTTCCAACATGTGCCATGATTTTGGGTCTATAAACAACTTTTGTGGCAATATGAATTTGTGTTTTTGTTCCTGTGCTGAAAGTTCATTCACATTCTCTTTATTGCGATCACAAATTAATTTGGTTGTGAAAATACGATTTATTTATTTTATTTTGTTAACAACTCTCTTTCCTGGATTATCAGTATACTTTCTCTGGCCAGTTCTGCACCACACTGTTTATAGTGCTATTATTCCACTTTCAACATCCTGTGGAATTCTGGGATTTGTAGTTTCCTGAGGCCAAAGAGCTCTCTGGCTGAGAATTCTAAAGGACCCTCCCTAAACTGCAAACCCCAGGATTCCACAGGAGGTTGAAAATGGAATAATAGCACTATAACAGTGTAGGGCAGAAATGGCCTCTGTCATAAATCTTTTCTATGTCTACTGCAATTAGAGACCAGATCTCACCCAGAAAACTCTCCTATGGAGCATATTCTTCCAGTGAAGTGAGGGAAAAGCAGGGCATGTAGGGACATGTCAGGACAAGCATGAATTAGTCACATCCCACATCCCTTTGTTTTTCTGACATGCCCACAGAAACAGTGGGACTAAACCCAGCCACTGTATCTTGCCCAATTAATTCATGCCCATTCACTGCAATAGGAATAATCAATAAAAAGTCACAGCCACCTCCTTTCCTGTTTGCCACAGAGTGGCAGGGCACTTTCCAAAGAATCAAGAGAAAATTTGTCCCAGATGCCCCAGGTAATCTGTGAGCACAGCAGCATATATAGAGAATCCCAAAGATACCATGGCCTAAGGAGGCCAGGAAAACAAAAGCATAGCAAAACAGTAGCTTAGATAGCATGTTCTGTCGTGATTTTTTTGTGGCTGAGTTGAAAAGAATTCCCACATCTTAGTAGTAACACCGTTGCAGTATGGCTTCTTTATCCAAAGCTCAGAAGCAGCTCTGGGTTAGACTATTGGTCCTTGTAAACTTAAACATCTCCCTTAGTTTTTGTCTTCGTGTTAAGTTCCCCACTTGGTCTTTGTTACTCAGGCAGCAAAATTCATAGGCAAGCTTATTAATATTTGCCCCACCTCTCAGCCCCAGGAGTTTGGGGAAGGGATTGTGAAGGAATGGAAGATTGTCCTTTGTACTTTTTCACACAGCACATAGTTTGACTCAATGCCTCAAAAGTGGTTGTAGCTGTTAACCTGCATATCTTTAAAAGAAGACTGGACACATCAATGACTACTAGTCAGCATGGGTCTATGTTCACCTGGAGTGTGGAATGTCCTTTCATTTATCTGTTGTAGGGGGGTGCAAAATAGAGAGTGCAGTTGCATTGGTCCCATGGTCAGTGTGTAAACAGAAAATTTGTGTAAACAGAAAATGTTGGACTAGAGGATCAGGTCTTTGGTTTTATCCAGTGTCATTGTCCTTATGTTCTAATCATTTATTTCTATATGTGCAGGACAGATGATTTCACCATCAATACGAACCTGTGATATCTTGTCCAGTTTTCCCATTTCCTGTCTTCCCTGTCTGTGTGTTCAGTGGAAGGGATAAAAATTATTTGCTTTCTTTTGTTATCCTAGAAAGGTAAAGAAAAAAAAAAAAATGGATCACGTGGTATGTTCTGCATAAAAGTCCTGATTGCTGTCTTCTAGAATGCTCTGGTCCTTTTATCTGGACAATATAATAAAGCTTTAGCTCATCAGTGAATTACTTTTCAAGAAAAAGAGAAGACTTAGAAAAGTTGGAAGAAATTTTTTCAGATGAGACCATGCCCTAATGCTGACCATGGAAGCTGCATACCCATATGTCTGGCAGCACATCTGCAAAGGTGTGCAGTGCATAGAGCTTATGGGAATGAATGCTCCATATGAGCAGGGGTTCCAGTTGTGCAAGGCTCCCAGCTTCCCAGAATGCCTGTGTACATACAAAGCTGTACATGAGTGGGGTTCCGTTTCCACATGTTCCATTAAGTGCACAGTCAGAGGCAAGACAACTAGGACAGAGATACTGTAAGTTGTGCCAAATAGCATTGCCCCACTCCTACCCCATAACCTACACATGGAAGGAATGGTTGAATGGTCATAGTCTCACAATTACAAGATGTGTCCTGAAGACTGATATTTTAATGTATCTCTGGCTCAGGTATACTGAACAATAGCTACTGGCATACATGTTATTATTTTACATATTTTTTTTTCTAAATGCTCCATCTTCTATTTCATCTATTACTCAAACAGCCAAACAGCCTAATTTACATCAGCGGTATAGATATAACACTCAAATGGATATGAGAGAAGCGTGAGTTAGAAATATACCTAGCAGCCTGGAAAACACATTATGAGGCCTGGAAACCAGAACAACAGATAACTGAATGTTGAACAGTTGAAGTTTGTTCCAATCCATTAAGGTTTGGTTTATGCAACTGACAATTATGTGAATAACAGATATTTGAATATAAGCTGTAGTTCATTTTTTGTTTATGATATCGGTATGTCTGTGCATGTTGCTTTTTCATACTTAACGCAATAATGGAAGGGGGGATCAAAATGTGACAGCTATGAAATGAGATCCCAGAGTAACCAGTATGGAATGCACACTAAACTAGAATGCCTGAAAGTTACCTGTCCATCTAAGCCGCTTGGGGAAAGGCCTTGTTTTAACAGGTGCTGAGCACCCATTACACCTAAGCAAGTTAGTGAGCCCTGCAGTTTTTCCGCTCCCATAGTCAGAATCCAGAAAGCTCCTCAGGGCTAAGCACAAGGCTTATACACATCTTTTGGGTTTTGTTTCACTTACTCTTTTTTAATAGTTGACATATGCCCCACCCTTTCCCACATCAATATGATGCCACAAGTTGACTTTGAAATGCTGATATCACTTGGGTTCATGGAATTAATTCATTGGTTCTTTGAATCCTGTTCCTATGAAAATTATCTGCCCATATCCACAAAGCTTTAATTGTAGTGTTGATGTTGCATGCCTTCAAGTCATTTCTGACTTACGGCAACTCTAAGGTGAACCTATCACAGGGTTTCATTAGGAGAATTTGTTCAGTGGGGTTGCCTTTGCCTTCCTCTGAGGCTGAGAGAGTATGACTTGCCCAAGGTCACCTAATGGGTTTCCACGGCCAGGTGAGGACTCAAACCTTGGTCTCTCACTGGTCCTGTGCAACACTCAAACCACTACACCATGTTGCTCTTTTTTTTGTAGTACCTAACATTTTAGCTTGTTTAGTTGGATTAAAACTAGACTCCCAAAGTGGCTACTAAATTTTCAAGCTAAAGTCACAGTCCTGAAAGCTGTATAACTGGCCACACATGGTTCATAAGAGGTATTTGCCAGCCATATTCCATACCCTTCAGCTGTCCCAATTAATCCGGCTGTCCTACTTTTTCAGCTGATTTTAAAATGTCTCAATTTCTTTCTCCTACTCCAACTTTCCACCTTTGTCCCCATCTTGCTGCAAATTGCATTCAAAATACAAAAATGGTTTGCCCTCAATTAACTCTGGCCATTTCCACATGGTGTCGCAGTCCCACTATGGGGATGGGATAGCAGTGGTTTGCACGTCGTGCTTTTGCATGACATCATCACAGTCCCACTTTCATCCCTGATCATGATCACAGGATATTTGCTTAACAGATTAAATCCGTTAACTACCCATGATCGTGCCACACTCCCATACTTATCTGCCATGCAGAAGGGCAGGAAGCATGATAGTGGCATTTCCTTCCCTAGTGCAGTATGAGAAAGATCCCAGCTGTGCTGCAGAAGGCAGAGGCATGTCGATCATGCACTTCCAGAGAGGGCTGGTCAGGTGCAGGGGGGGTGTTCCTGTTGCGCTCCCTTCCCAGCAGTGGCACACACAGGATTGCAACAGGGTGATGGAGGGGAGTGTCACAGTGCAGAAATGGTGTCAGTGGGGAGAAAGAGGAAGACAGGGATGAATTTTGCCCATCCCAGTAGGCTCAGGCAAAAGCAAACTGCTGCAGCTGCTCCTAGCTCACAAATAACTTCTGTCATCAGGATCACACTTTGATGTTGCTTGGCCACATGTCCCAGTGTTCATCTCTGAAACATTGGATGGTATCATATTCAGAAAAGATCTGAGACTTCTCTTGTTTGGCCAGTCATGATGGCTGTGAATCCTACTTTACAAAAGACAACCCTCTTTTTGAATGGCTATAACAGAACAATCTTCTGTTTGAAAGTACAAGAAAGAAGTACAAGAAAGCAGAGATAGAGTTTTGTAATGGCCTATCAGTTCCTAGGAGACCAAGAATGCATATAGGTTGCTTGGTTTTCCTCACTGTGCTGACCCTTGTGATATTTAAGGTATTCCTTGTGTAAAAATACGTTTATGCAAATATTACATCACTCTGTGACCTCTTCTGTCCTCTTTTTTTTTAGAATTGATTTCATCCCTTTTTAAAATCAATGCATGTAGCTACACTGTGGCCCCCCAAATCAGCTGCCATTTTCCGTATGAAGCAGTTGAAGCATATTGGGATCTGTCTTTTTTATCAGTTCAAGGATTTTTTTTTTAGAAGCTAACACAAGGAACTTGAGATTCATTGAAATACAGCAGTTTAATGTAAATATTAAACAGCACGGGGACAGGACTGAGCTCTGAGGAACACCACAGGCCAATGGCCAAAGTGTCAAACAGGAATCCCCCAGCATCACCCCTCCAAGAAGGACCAGAGCCATTGTAAAACCGTGCCCTGGGTCTCATCCATATCTGCTAAAAACAAGTAGAAACTGGCTGAAACCTAAATGAACAAAGTTAAGGAAGCTAAGGACAAGCCAACCCAGCTTTAAGATAAAAACATCACATTAGAATTCAAGTGTTGTAATATGAAGGTGTCATTTTGGCTCCTAAGCTGCAGGGCAAGAGCACAGAATAAGCTGAGGAGAGTGAGCAAAGTGTCCTCTGCTAGTGATTGCCTTTTGATACTCTCTCCAAGGTTAACTTTACTTTAATTTTTTTTTTTTTGCAAAATATCAATAAATGACGTGCAGAAAGAAAAGAGAGTATATTGAAAAAACACAAAAAGAACAAAATTGTATAAAATGAAGAAAAGAAATACAAGGGGGTGTGCTTTCTGGACTCTAAAGGTCTAATCTTCCAAGTTTGGTTTTAGTCCAAATATAGAAAAAAAAATTGCCAGAAATTTTGCCAGAAATTTGGGCCCAAGACTTTTTAATTAGGCTTTTGGTCACAGTTACTGTTGAATGTGGTATGATCATATGCTTCTGCAACTATTGCTGTTTTTATATATTTTATTTTATCTGTTGGCTGCTATTTTAAATTTTGTCATTTTAAGCTGTCTTCTGCATTTTTCCACTGAAAAGTAAGATATAAATATTTGAATGAATGAGTGAGTATTTCAACACAGCACTATAAGAAGGGCTGCTATAATTTGATCTTCTTTAATTCTCATGGGGAAGAAGTCTTCCCATCTTTTGCTTAGGAAGGGAGTCAATGGCCTTGATTGATGCTGTTTTGTTTAGAGGATGTTTTGTGCCCGGTAAAGACATCGATCCAAGTATGAGAGTGAATTCAAATGGACAGTGATGGTTAAGAAAAAATAATGAAATGTGACTTCAAAAGATAAGGGCCATAGCAGTTAATTATCTTTTATGAGTGTAAGGTTATTTCTGTGAGACTCCTACTATGCTATTGCTATCCACTGTGGTATTGCTTTACCACAAATAGCAGCTGAAGATGACGCTGACTATGAAATTGTTGTAAAAGTGCGGGGCTTGGATTTTTGATTTACGTGGCTTCGCTTCAAAAGAGTTTTCTTATTCTAACGTGAGACATTGATCATAAATATTCAGCATCAGACTTTCTTTTGATTTTTAGGCCAATTGCAAAGTTCACTAAAAGAATGCTTAATCTTTCCCTGAGATTTGACTCCCATATTGATACTGACATATATGTTCATCTTAACCCAGGAGTTGTTTGAGAGCACATTCTTTCTAAAAGTCTGAGGCAGAAGAATCTTTTCAAGACAGAACACATTTACTTATTATTCTAGTTGTTATTTTCCTTGCAGACACAGAAATGGTGTGGTTTCCATTTTTCACCTACATTTTTTGAAACCAGGCAAATATATTTATTGAATTTATAGAAGTCATGCAATCTATCACTAGAGTACTTGACTGAAGTTTTAGGTCATTCTCAGGTAAGCTGGGTGGTTTTCTAAACCCACTCTTTATTCCTCTGCAATTCAAATCTGAAAAAAGTGGTAAAAATTTCCTGCCTTAAGAGACTGCTAAATGGATAAATCAACTCAATCCATACTGAAAACTAAATAGCAAGAAGCAAACATAAAACTCACTAAAGGATTTTTGGCTGAGGATATGAACACATTTTTGTGTTCTCTTTCCACCAACTAGTGGTGTTCAAATTTAGTTCACACTGTTATGGTAACTACAAACCTTTAAAAAAAAAAGTTATGATTTTGAGAAACATTGGCCACTTTTGCACTACACTGTTATAGTGCTATTAACCCACTTTCAACACCCTATGGAACTTTATGGCTTGCAGTTTAGGGAGGGGCCTTTAGATTTCTTTGCCAGAGAGCTCTTTGGCCTCAGTAAACTACAAACCTCAGAATTCCACAGGATGTTGAAAGTGGAACAATAGCACTATCACAGTGTAGGGTGGAAATGGCCATTGTCTCTGCTCCATGTCTAAATATACGGTTTTTCTGCTTGCAGACACCCACAGATTCCTCCAAACTCCCTTTGCAGAGGGGGGGCAATGTGGTGGTTGTTGTTGATGATGATGATGATGATGATGATGATGATGATGTGTGCCTTCAAGTCATCTCCAACTTATGGTAAACGGAAGGTGAACCTATCACAGGGTTTTCCAGGGGCTGAGAGTGTGTGATGTGGCCAAAGTCACCCAGTGGGTTTACATGGCCAAGTGGGAAATTGAATTCTGGTGTCCAGGGTCGTAGTCCAATGCTCAGATCATATACAGAGGAATAATTCTGTCAAGATATCTCCAGGTCCATTATCCCCATCCCCTTGCCTCTCTTTTAGCTCACCAGAAGATTGGTACTTATAAATTTGAAAGTGCTGTTGTGAGGGGATCTATATAATCATAGCACTATGATTCCACTTGAATTGTCATGGCAATATCCCACTGGGATTTGCTATTAAGGGATGAGGAATAAGAATTCCTAACTAGAGAGAGCCTGACCAAACTAAAGTTGTCTTATGAAGGAAGAATATTTCTAGTTGCCTTAATAGTATGAATAAATTCAAATACTATTGGCTTGAAGAAAGGAGGTGGACATAAGCCATCATAATGCACTAAGAAGGTGCAAGCTGATATTTTAAGGGTCTGGTCTTGGTGGGCCTAAATGCCCTCTCTGAGTCCAGCCATGTTCAAGATCAGTAGTAGAATTCCTAGTGCAATCTATGGATTTTGCTTTACATAGCAAAAATGAGTTGCAGAGTTTGCCTGATTTTAACCAAAGAAAGCAGACCATGTGGCATTCCCCAGTGGTCAGCTCCAGCTTTGCAATTGTTTGAAATCAATCTGTTGAATGTCATATTTCTGAACAATATATATTCAGACGAACAGTGATCTGCTGTTCTACTAAGCAGAAAGGGAGTATAAATTTCTCTGATGAACTGTGCATTGGAGATTACAAGCTAAGCACTGCTCTAGCCACACTTTTCATCTGCATCTGTCAGTGACAACCTAATCCTTGTTTGCTTTTGACCCAGTGTAGAACTACCTTTCAGCTTATGCACAAATGTACCATCCAGCTCTGAGGCAAGATTAGGCTACAGGAATGCAGCGAATACTTAGTAAAATTGCACAAACAGGGATACTAGTGATCAGAGCATTTTGAGAAAATCCAAAAAGTTTCATCTACATTTCCTGCAACCTTTTATGATTCATGGGCAGCATGTGGGCTGTGTGTGGTCTATGTATTACATGGGGAAAGCTCTGTAACAGTGGGATGAGTTAGCCCCATGAGAAGATAAAGAGGATTCAGTGTGGATGCTAATGATCTGCTATCCAGATGCGGAAAGCAGGTTCATTTTGATTGGTGGTGCTGGACAAGCTGGAGGCAAGGACATTCAATGGATAACCAGGTGTGTACTGCGTAAAGTTTGAAAACCAACTTGAGGAGGAAAGGAGAAGAATTCTGTGAAGGAGGAGAGGTGAGATTTTGTGTGATAGTGTTATACCATGACTTGTTCCCCAAAGTATGTATCTCAGAGAATGAATCAATCAGAATAGTCTAGCAATGGAGTTAAAGGAAGAAATGCTTTTGAAACTTCCTTTTTATTCTTGCTCATTCCAGGATAACGTTTTCTTCATAGTATGGAAGCAAAGTAATTATTCATTGAAAGAATGTGTTATCTGAATAAATTATTGCTCAAGTGGAGGTGGGAGAAATTCACATCAATGTTTCTATGGAATGCTTTCCCATCTTGAATGCATTATTAATCCAACCAACTTGATTCTCACCTTCCAGATTAATATGTGGAACAGAACACAATCATCTGTTTTCCAACATTTTCCAAATGTTTCAATATATTTGTTGACTTGAAAAATGTACCAAAATGTATATAAAAATACATATTTTCAATTAAAATTTTCCCATCTCTGTTATCAGCCATTTCAATACTTTCATAGTATGGGTCACATGAGTCTATATGGCAACCTATCAATGTCTGTTCTGATGCATTCCTCCTCTCCTCATTTGTTCCAATAGCTCTGAGACGATATCCAAATATGAGGCCATTCACATAGTAGAAGTGTATAGTCACCCTTGAGTGATTGCTCTCTGCCTGCAGTCTCTTTTTCCCTTCCCCACTTCCATTACCCTCTTCAAAAACCATGAGCAATTCAGGCAAATAGTAATTGTGTCAACACAACAGAGTAAGTCCTTTTGAGTTTCTTGTGAGCTAATGTTACATGTACAACCACTAAAAAATATCCCAGTGTGTCGGAATTGTGTTGTTTCAGTTTCTGAAATGGATAAACTGGAATTGCATTGTGTTCCCCTTGGGATCTGATGCATTTAGAATGCTCTGAGATAGCATCACATATGAAACGTAGCTGTTATTTTCTTTAAAGAATTTTCCTCCTCTCCTTTTATTGGCCCCTTTTCTCCCACACACAAATCTGCAAGCCACAGATGCTCCATTACGGTGATGTCAGCTTTGCTACATGGTCCAGCTGTTTGTAGGTTTCTTTCGAAAGTTCAGACCTTGTGTGTGATACTGTAAATGCACATTGTGTTTATCATCATAAAGCTAACATGTTACAGATCCCAGTAAGTGTAATTTTAATGGATGGTCAGTATGTTTAAAGAATACCAAGAAGCATTTAATCTTCCTGTTGGCGATATTTTAATTGCAGACTTCCCAGTTGTTTCTTTCCCAGAGTTGGTTCAAAAATTCCTGCCTCCTTTCCACGTCCTCCCCCTACTCCAATTTTCTGTGATTTTTGGACACAGCAGAGCATTTTCTTAGTAAGACAATATGTATTTTAAGTAGAGACGTCTGAGTGGAAATATGCCTTTGTCCACATCTACACATGGTCAAGTCCTCATTTAACTCCATCCTTCTCTGCCAGACCACCAAACTGAAAACATCTATTCTGGATTCAATGGCTTTACATGTCACAGCACGTTATACTGAGCTGATGTAGAGATTAGCACAGAAGTAGACCACAGTATCTCTGAAGGTGGATAAGAAAACTCTGGAATACAGCTGTGTAAAAGAGAACCAACATGGTCTAATAATTTGAGTGTTGGACTGGGACTGTGGGACACCAGGGTTCAAATCATCATTCAGCCATGGAAACTCACTGGGTGACTTTTGGCAAGTCACACTCTCCATTCTAAAGGAAGACAATGGCAAACCTTCTTTGAATAAATCTTGCCATGATAGGACCATCATAAGGCAGGTCATCATGAAGACACATAACAAAACAAAACAAACAAAAAGGCCTATTCTGCATTGGCTAGGCCTCATTTGGAATACTGTGTCCAGTTCTGGGCACCTCAATTCAAGAAAGATGTCGACAAGCTGGAATGTGTCCAGAGGAGGGCGACCAAAATGGTGAAGGGTCTGCAAGCTATGCCCTATGAGGAACGGCTTAGGGAGCTGGGTATGTTTAGTCTGCAGAAGAAAAGGTTAAGAGGGGACATGATAGCCATGTTTAAACATTTGAAGGGATGTCATGTCGAAGAGGAAGCAGGCTTGTTCTCTGCCACTCCAGAGACTAGGGCATGGAGCAGTGGATTCAAGCTGCAGGAAAGGAGATTCCACTTGAACCTCAGGAAGAACTTCCTGACGGTCAAAGCTGTCCGACAGTGGAATGTGCTGCCTCAGAGTGTGGTGGAGTCTCCTTCTTTGGAGGTTTTTAAGCAGAGGCTGGATGGCCATCTGTTGGGAATGCATAGCAGGGGGTTGGACTTGATGGCCCCTGGAGTCTCTTCCAACTCTATGATTCTATGAAAAAAAGCACCAGCATCTATAAGAAAATCCTCATTCTCAACAGGACAAGAAAAATCTTTTAGAGGAACCTTGATAGAAGATGCAGTTTCTCAATTAATGAGAAATAGCTGTCTCATTATTGAAGGACTAATTTTATAGTGTATTATATTTTTTTGCATATAGTATGTTTGCTAATTACATTAAGATGCTATATATAGACTAAAATGGACCTGAGACTTAAAAATGCTTCTCTGCTAGCTTAACCTTCAAATGAAAGGCTAAGATTCAGCAGACAAAAGACCTTGGGAAAGTTACTTTTTTTTTTAGATTATAGCTCCTTAAGCTAGCCAGAGTATTGTGGAACTGTTGATCAAAAAAGTGACTTTTCCAAGCTTTGGCCAAAATTCTGTGTTACTTTACAGTCCAAAGCTTGGATCCTATTGGTAGTACCAACTAGAGTAGATCCGGAGAATTTGTAATGTGTACTTTGCAGAATAATAATGTCTTTTATTTGTTATGTGCCTTCAAGTCACCTCTGACTTATGGCCTTCTTATAGGGTTCACTCCGCAAGTTTTATTCAGAGAAGGTTTATCATTGCCTTTCTCTAAGATTGAGAGTGTGTTACTTACCCAAGGTCACCCAATGAGTTTCCATGGCTGAGTCGCAATTTTAACCATGGTCTTTAAGAGTCCTAGTCCAACACTCAAACCACTACCCCAAATGGGATCTATATGAGAAAAAAGTTTCACTCAATAGTAGCATAACCACGTGAAAACAAGGAGAGTGCTTCTGCATAGTTATGTGGAAACAGAAGTTTCGACAGCTATAGTTTGTCATGCAAGCTTCACCCACTGAAATTTGCTCTTTCCAACTCTGTGTGAAAAGTAGTAGGACCTATCCTCTTTTTCATGTGCCATACTAATCAGTAGTTAGATACAATATCTATCAGTTACAATAAACAAGATTCATGTGTGGAACCAGGTTTCTTCAGATAATATATTGGATGTACAGGTAATTACTATATAACAAGGAGGAAAACCAACAGCCACTAATTTAGTAATGTATGGAGGACCTTCCAGTAATCACTTCAACATCATTTTAAGCATGTTCAACACACTCATTGCTGGGTGGTCATTTGCATCTTGCATGGTTCTCTGGACTAGGACTGATATTTCAGCTAATTGTATTGTTTGTGCCCATAGGTCCTTTGTCATCCAGCAAATTCAAAACAGCAATCTCTTCATGGTGGTAGTAAGTAATGAGTGTGAGTGTGAATCAGTTTCCCCAATTACCATGGAACCAATAGAGATAAGGTATATCCTTTACTTTGACAATAGCTAGGGCTGAAACAAGCAATGTAAAGAGTACTCTTTAGTCAACTGAATAATGTAGAGACAAGAGGGTCTCTTCAGACTTAGTCATACTTAGATCAAGCCCATTAAAATCAGTGGGGCTTAGGTTAGTCAAATATGGCTAAGTTGAGATATAACCCAATAATTTGAAAAACATATTGTACAGAATTACAAGAATTGCATGCTCATTGTAAATTCAATATAAATTGAGAGTGTATAAAAAGTATATATCTCCAATTGATAGATGTGCTCATGCACATCTATCCAAATGATAGTGCATCAAACCTGGAGCACAAGTAAGGTTTACAGGAAGATGATATTGTGGGCAGCTTTGAGGAGTTGCTTTGAATTTGCCAACATTTTAAGACATATCCTTAACTTCTGTGAACATAATGAATCCCTCAAATGTGAACGCTTAAAATCTCACAAGATTAGAAGACGTCCAGAGTCTTGCCATGGATTCCATCCTGAGGTAAGTAGAGAAAAAGTGTCCTAGAATGACAGCAACTACATTTGTCCAGGGCCTGGATCTCCCAGCCTACATGGCTTCTGACCAAGGTGTCTGGGGAATTCTGGGAACTGTAGTCCCAGAAAGATAACTTTCCAACTCTGCATTTGGTCCTTTCAGTCCATTGCCACATCTCCTCCTTCCTCTCTGATATTTCTGCTTTGGTGCTTCATTACTGTTCCAAGTTCACTAAGGCCAAGACTAAACTGCTCATCTTTCCTTCTGAGCCTTTTTCTGCTTCCCAGTTTTACCTATCCATTGATCATGTTGCCAACCATCCCTTGAACAGGTGTGTAGCACATGCTTATTGGTGTTCTTGGTGTGTCTGTGTTTTTTTACTCAAACAATACTTGATAAATTATATATAAACAGCTATAAAGCATCTCCAGTGTGCAAAGTACTTTCTAGTCCTTCTCCTATTTTAGCCTTACATCATCCTGACAAATTAGATTGTTAAAATTCCCTGGATAAACTGATACTGAAAAAATGGAAGTAACTTAAGAATTACACTTGTGATCCAAAGATCTGTAAGTGTGTCTCTCCATATCAGGCTACCTGAGACTTAAGATTATGAGATAAGTCTGCTTTCCTAGTGCTTCTGCTTCATGCCATCCTCAATCCAATAACTCCTCAGCATAGTGTAAATACCTGCATGCTGACCTATGCTATGCCCCCCCTTCAATCCACTGTTTACGAGCCTCCCATCGCTCAACCCACTGTAAACTCCTGAAGCCACCTCACATGACCATTCTCTGCTTCATGGCAAGCAAGCAGGATTGGAGAAGGTCTGGCTACTTCACCCCATCACCAGATGCACTGTGATGACATCAGCAGTGTGATCTGTGAGAGTCTCTCTGGAGGCCTCAATGCTACTGTTAATCGTCGTGTATTTGGCCAGAGGAACGAGTTGCCAGACACTTCTCTGATCCTGTCTGCTTTCCTTGCAGCATGGAATGCCATGTGATGTGGCTTCAGGGTTTTATAGTAATTTGGAAGAGGGGCTTGGGTGCTGCTCAGAGAGGAGGGGAATACCAACCACCACAGCACCTGAAAAAGTACATTCACCTGCAGAGAGACACTTAGTTGTGTAGATATCCCTAACTGAATTCTGGCCATTGTGTCAACAAGGAAAAGAGCCTTTGCAGTTGTGGCACCTCAATTATAGAATGTCTTCCCTATGGAGGTGCAGTTGGCACCAATGTTGTGATGCAGTCCGCCACTGTAGTGGATTTTGATCCAATTCAAATCAAAGACTGTACTCTATCCACTATATCAGGTCTGCACAACTTGTGATTCATTAAGCTGAACTCAGGCCACCTGGCTCGGCAGGTGTTTGATACCCCCCCACCCCAATTTTTCAGTCTGTCAAGCATTTCAGCCTCCAGGTGGGCTGACAAAGTCAACATGTTAAGAATATCATAAAAACAAGCACCAAAACTAGGAGAGGAAGTCAAAACTACCAACTTCTGATGGGGATTAAAATGGCACAGAAAGGCCTGAGAAAACAACAGCAACCAAAAAGCAAGTCAGAACCAGACAAAAGGGGGAAAAATGGTGCCAGGGGAATTTTTCCTGGGAAGACTTTCCATAATGGAGAGGTACCACCATAGGAAAGGTCCCTTTTCTAGTAGTCACAGTCCACTCTTCAGAATGAGAGACTACTTGGAAAAAGCAGTCAGAGGTACAAGCAAATTTCATTGTGGCTGTTATCAGTCCCAGAACTGAACATCAATAGTGTAGGGCACTGTTAAATATTGACTACAATCTCTTGCACACTCTCTGTTAAGGTAAATATTAGCTTGAATTATTGAAACGTCATTTTCGATTTTCTTCTTCTTTCCCTTCCATTTTTAGGAGAATGCCAGAGAATGTGGTGGAGTATTAGGCCTAAGTGCTAAGCCTGCTCTTGTTGTGCTTCCTCTGTTTCTGGCCATTTTCTCAAGGTGACACTGACTAATGAACAATTACTTGGCATGCAAAATACATGGAAAAACTGTGAACTAAGAAATGGTGCAACTAGAAGACATGAAATATAGTCAAAACATCAGCATTTCATGGTTTTAAACAGTGGGAATGATATAAACTTTCCAAGTTATGTAAAATAAAAAGACTTTTTATTTTCTTTTTTGCGCATCATGCAAATACGGATTTGCCATACAATAATCACAATTCATCGAGAACTGGACTTCAGTAGGTAGAAACAGATGGTCATTACTTTCTGCTTTGTCCCATGGAAGACAGTTTAAAACTGTGCACTTTTTAAATAAAGTATATTAAAATCACATTTTCTAGTGAGTGTTTTACTTAATCTGCAAACTCTGTAAAATCGTTTAATTTAACACCTTTCTGTTATAAACTCTCTCACTCTTCACATTACTGGAAAAAAAGACATTCTTGCATATTAGGAACATGCTCCAGGTTTCACAGCAATCTCCAACTATCACACACTACTGTCAGTTCTTGTCTGCTATCTATATTCTGCTATAATATCTCTATTTACTTAGGCGTTTCTTGACTGTTGGGGAGTCATAACAAAGGAAAACATGATTAGAATCTTCAGTTTTGGACTTATTCTGGACAAATGTCATGAGTTTTTTTTTTTTTAAAAAAAAGAACATTTCTTGTGTAGGAAACAGCATTTTCTGTGCAGGGTGCTGAATTCATTAGCAAGATTATTATAGTTGTCCATGTGCAAATTTGATACAGAATGAGTACTGATTCTAATATACAAGGAATGCATAGTATTCACAGAATCTTCTGAACAAGGGCTTGGAAACTTAGTTTTTGAAATTCGGTTCCCACAATCCCCAGCCAGAATGGCCATACTTCCTGTGGATTATGGAGCTGCAAAAAGTAATCTTTCAACATTCTCATGGTTGATGTTGTTGACAATCTATAGACTTATATCCCTTTCAGTCTGGTTTTGAACTGATCAGGGAAAACAGATTATCCTTCAGACATCTACAAGATGTCCCTTTAGGTAATACAGGTTCTTTCTTTCTCTCCCCCATCCCCTGCTTTTCCCTAATCACTTCATCAAATTGTGGGAGTGTGCCCATTTTTAATTGGAAAGTGTGACTGATTTTGACACAGTGCAGTGGAAGAAGAGAAAACACTGAGACTTACCATACAGGTATTGCAGCTGATCTGCCTTGTCAATTTGATCAAATATTACCTGTCATTCTGTCATTTTCTTTTCATTTTCACAAACACTTGTCTTCGCTGACATGTTCAAAATAAAACTATTTGTAATTATGATAAATGATAGAAACTTTCAATAGCAGAGCCATGCAATCAAGCCATAGTTCATTCATTTGAATTAAGCATTTGAAAGGGCCTACTGGAAACCATGTTGTACAGGAATGACCTGGTATCACCACTGCTTACATCTATATAGTATGAAACTGATATTTTTCTTAATCTGTGCTCAATGAAATATGGCAAGGTGCTTGTTTGAATTCATTAGCAAGATTCTTATAGTCATCCATATTTTTCCTAAGAATGACTTGGAGGAGACTAAAACTACAGTCCTGGTTAAATTAATAGGAGGTGAGCCCCCGATTTGTGTATGGGATGGCAGCTGAGTTTTCTTTAGGGTAGGTATTTTCCTTGTGAGAAGTATATGAAGCTTACAAAATAGTGTGAAGGCACCAGAAGGAGAGGCTAAAAAGAGTTCACAGAAGAGAAGGGACATTCCACAACTCCTGGCTTCACAAGATTCCAGACTGATGTTTACCAAGTAAATATAGGTTGAAAACACCAGTGATGGTAAAAGCAGACTGGGGGGATGGGGTGTTTCAGGGACATAATGGCTAGTTAAACATCCTTGTTCTTCCTCCATTCCAAATAACTCCCTCCATGGCCTGCCAAAGACATTTTGCTGCCTAAGGCAAATGACATAATGGCATCCCTTTCTCTGCTACATATACAGAAGTTGACTGAACTACCCACTGAATCTTGTTTCATGGTTGGTGACTCCACTACATTTGAGGGCAGAAGGCCAATAGAGGGGAACAGGACAAGATGTACAGCGCATAGTATGTTCTCCTCCATCAGTTTCCATAAACATTGCTTAAATCTTGAACAAAGGCAAGCCATGCGACCAATATCCTTCCAAAATCTGACATCTCCGCTTCACTCTAACTGTAGGGCCAACCCCTTCTCTCCCCAAGTTATATGGGAGACTAAGGTCCGTTCCAGACCAAAAAAGGATGTAAACGTGCTGAGATAGATTGTCTTGCATAGTGATTGATAGTCACTGATGATGCCACCTCAGCAACTAGACAAGGACCATTGTCTCCCATTCCAACCTTCAGCAACATTTGCCCTGTGTGAATCTATCCTAAAATTACCCAGATTACCTGTAGTTTTAGTCCAGGTGTCCAGCCTGTGCAGTCCTTGGAATGGGATGGAAATTCTCACCTTTCCTCATCCTGGCAATGCTGACAAGGGCTGTTGGGAGTTACAGTCCAACAACAGCTGGATGGTTATACTTTTCCACTCTTGCTTTAGTGTAATGTATAATTTGGCCTATAGAGAAATTACTCTATAGTGGTCTTCATGAAATTGTTCTGACAGATATTACTGTATCAGGAATATGTAGATCAAGACTCTAATTTTGGTATATCCAGTATAGTTGGGAAGAGTGTTAAAATATAATATTAGAATTCTATTTTTCCATGGGGTTAATAGCCTTTGCTCCTCCAGATGTTCTTGGATTGCAACTTCCAACAGCAAATGATGAGGAATTACAGGAGCTGCAGTTCCACCATATCTGCAAGGTGAGAGTTGCCTACTTCTGCTTTGCTGTCATGACAAGAAAAGCAAAGAAAAACCATCCGTTGGAGATTTTGTTTCAGATTACTTGAAACAACTAAACTTGCAGAAAACCCTTGCTTGCTTATTGTGTTTAGGTACTTTTAAGGCACCAATTA
The DNA here is from genome assembly GCA_948472985.1 of Iguana delicatissima. Taxonomy (NCBI): domain Eukaryota; kingdom Metazoa; phylum Chordata; class Lepidosauria; order Squamata; family Iguanidae; genus Iguana; species Iguana delicatissima. The sequence goes on along the minus strand of CAOKZL010000156.1, from coordinate 15,454 downwards.
AACTGAAATTTTGTGCCCATGTGTGAATTTAAATATACAGTTAAAATTCCTAGCCAGATGTGGTTCTCACACATTGAGATGGAAGTAGGAAACATTTTTCTTCCAATTACTGTGAACATTTTTATACACTGGAATAAACAACATAGTTGACATCCATGAGTGACTAGACTATTGAAACTAAAGCATCTTGTAAAGAAATGAGCTAAAGTTAATTTCCTGCAAGACCACAATAAAAACTTATATAATAACAATAACTCATAGCTCATTTTGAAACATAGGAGACCAGTTTCAAGGAATTAATAACAGAAATTAACATAACAGGCTAAATGCATATCACAGAAAAGGGAATGTGAAATACTTCAATTTTCCCTGGTGAAGCAGTCAGCTTTAGAAGCATACAAACTTCTTGTCCAAAATACTTCCATATTTAACTATCACACAAGAGGATAATCTGTCAAAGGGTTGAATTTCTTTTTAGGACATTTTCAAGAGGAGGCTGGACAGGCTAATTCTAGGAGCACTCTAGGTCAAGAACTTCCTTTGGTGAGCCTCTGGCACCCTCCCAACTTTTTGCATTAAATATATCTATGGCCATTTCTTCACTGTTATAGTGCTATTATTCCACTTTCAACATCCTGATGAACTCTGGGCTTTGTAGTTTACTGAGGCCAAAGAGCTTCCTGACTGAGAATTCTAAAGGCTCCTCCCTAAACTGCAAACCCCAGGATTCTATAGGATGTTGAAAGTGGAATTATAGCACTGTAACAGTGCAGTGCAGAAGCAGCCTCTATCATTGATTGAAACCAAATTTACTTCAGAGTAGCCACAGGCAGAATTTCAACTATAATTCATCAACACTGCTCACTTAGAACACTGCTCAGTGAGAAATATATTACTGAATCATGAAATAATACTGTAACGCAGTTCAGTATTTTTAGCTTCTGGGCCTAATGAAGGGTGCTATTTAGATTTTAATGTCTATTACTATTGTTTTGTTGCTGTCAGCTGCTGTCAATTCGATTTTGACTTATGGCTACCCTACGAATAAGAGACTTCCAAGTCACCTATTTAACAGCATTTCTGCTCAGGTCTTGCAGATCCAGGGTCACGGTTTCCTTCATTGGGTCTCTCCACCTGTAATGCAGTCTTTCTCTTTTCCTACCACTTTCTACCTTACCAAGAACTATTGACTTTTCTAGTGAGTTATATCTTCTCATGATGTGTTCAAAATACAACAGTCTCAGTTTAGTCATCTTAGATTTTGAAGTTCTCCCAGGTCTGTTCATATGTTCCCCTTGTGTGCTGATGCTTGGAAAATGAACTTGATATTAGCATATGAAATTAATTACCTGTCCTCAGAGTATCCCACCGTTCCAGACCCATATGTTTCTGTTCGGGATATGACACCTGACTTGAAGGCAAACAACTACTTCTGCAAAGAACCCATGTGTCCTCAGAGGTGGAGAATTCTGCTAGGACTCCACACTGGGCATGACTGAATGATCCAGTCATAGCTGACGCCTGTGGAAGTTGAGGCTTCCCAAGTCAGTGGCATGTTGAGTCTACTCTAGGGTTTAGAATGAAATTCTTTTCAGATTGTATGGCTGAGGGCAGGGAACTCCGTATTAACAATTTGTAAGCCACTCTGGGGTATAAATGCTCTAGACAAATAAATAGATAGATAGACAAGAGACAAACTGTATGCCAAATAAGGTCAGCACCTTTGATAGATCCTTTAAAGTTAAGACCACAACCCAGAGGGGTTCAGCAACCCAGCCTTCACTGGCAAATGTGAACAAAAGGCAGAGCACAGTGTTTCTAGCAGAGGATGACAGGGAGAAGAAATAAGTCAGCCCACCAAACAGTATAAAACATGTATGAGGATGGATGGGAAAAAATACCTTTAAAGAATCCTTTCATCATTAATTCCCTTGAATCAGGTAATACACTGGAAGTTTGCTTGCAAGACTAGGATAGCTTGGTATACACTTTAAGAAATATCTCATTACCAACATTACTAGTTCATGTAGTGAGTACCACTACTTTTTTATGTTTACTCATTGCTTTTGAGGTGGCAAAAGTGAGAGGAATTTTTTCCCCCAAATTTTAGGCCATACAGTACAACCCCTGTATCTGCGGGAGATTGGTTCAGGGCCCCCCCCCCAATGGATATGGGAATCCGCGGATAGTACTGAACACCGTGGCAGTTGGGCCCTGGGCTTGCAGCTGGAGGCGGGAAAACAGTGGGCAGCGCAATCCCGCACTGCTTGCTGTGGAGATCGGGCCCTGGGCCTACAGCTGGAGGTGGGAAAACAGCAGCGTGATCACATGCTACCTGCTGTTTTCCTGCTGGGCACCGTGGCAATCAGGCCCTGGGCCTGTGTCCGCTGTTTTCAACGATGGATAACTGAATTATGAATCCACGGATATGGGGGTCATATCAGATTTTAAAACTGGATTTTTAAAAGGAATAGGAAAATAGGAAATAGGAGAACACTGCTACATTCTACCTGTGAAAGCTCCTCACATGAATGAGTTAAATCAATAGAAAGTTAGAATACAGAGTTCCTGCTGCTGCTTATCTAGAACACTGTACTTCTGTTACCATTCAAATGGTGCTGTCAGGATAGGATTTGGGACCAAAAATCCAGAGTCCTGCTGAAAAGAATGAACAAAAGGGCTCCGTAATGCAGTGAAAGTGGCTTAGCCCACTTTGAAGTTAGGTAAGTAATAATACAATAAAGACATTGAGATGGTCAAAGATTTCTTATACCTTGGCTCAGTCATTCATTAAAATTAAGCTGCAATCAAGAAATCAGATGACTAGGGCTTGGAAGAGCACCTATGAAAGAGCTTGACAAGATCCTCAACTGTAAAGATATATGATTTTTATATACTAGAGCCAGGGTTGTCCATGCCATCATATTTCTGATGGCTATATATGATTGTGAAAGCTGAACAATGAAGAAAGCTAATAGTATGAGAATGAATTCATTTCAAATGTGGTGCTGGAGGAGATTTCTGTAGATGCCATGGACTGTCAAAAAGATAAACAAATGGGTTCAAGAGCACATCAAGCCTGAACTCTCTCTGGTTGTAGAAACACATAGAAAAGCTTTAAAGGAAAGACAGTGGGACCCAAATGAAGTCTGAGCATGCTCAATGAACACAAAATGGGGACTGGTAGCTGGGAGGGCAATGGAATGGAGTATCCTGGAAAATAACATGTATGGCTGAAACTCTACACATAGGAATACCCCACAGCAAATTTGAATTGCCATTTAATCTTGAACACATCCTAAATGTAGGCATTTGTGGCTATAGGAGTGAAATGTGTCTCTGTTTTGAATCCTGGAAAATGTATGCCTTGCTGTCAAGAGTTTCAGGAATGCTGACATAACATGCCTGATGGATGCTGCCAGCAAGGCAGGAAAAAAAAAAGGCCAAGATCTTGTACTGTAATGAAACTCCATCATAGTTATAACTGACAACCTCTTCCTCTTCCCTCCTCAAAACAAAAACAAAAACAAAAAAAACCCTACCTCTACAGACTGGCAGCACTCTGACTGAAGTGCTTCTGAAATACTGGAGATTGGAGCACTAGAAAATGATGTCCTCAGAATTCTCTCAGTTGTCGAATGCCTTGAGAATAAGCTGCTGGGGAAACCTCTCAGGCTTCTGCCACAAGTGCTCATCCAAAGGCATACACACACCCAAATTGGAAGCATGCTTCAGATGTCATTTCCCACTGGCCCTTTCCACACGTGGATGTTAACACAGACCATGGCGTCCTGGCACAGAGGTCATCTGCACCTTGGATCGGACTAGGTGTGGATTATTTAACTTAGTTCCGCACCTTAGTCTGATCCAAGCCACCCCCAAGTGGTTCTCCAGCGCGCTAATTTTCTGGAACGCGCCATTGCATTCCTGCTTACCTGTGCAGATGTGCAGGCTCACACCAATGCCAGCCTGTGATCAGTGGAGGGCAGGCTGTAGGCGTGGCCAGAGTCAGTGGTTGGTCTGCACCCGTGAAGCCGCCATTTTCATCCAGAAGCCACAGGAAACTGCCATTTTCAGCCAGAGCAGTGCGGATCTAAAGACTTTGCACTGCTCCAGTTCACCCTGGAGCCCTGCAGAAGGGCTCCAGGGAAAGTCTGCGTTATTTCGGACCCAAGAAGAACTGGTAAGTAACGCCACGGAGCAATTCACTCGCCTTGTGAGGAAAGGGCCAGTGTCTTATCTCCAGTACTTTAGAAACACTGCAGTAACACCATATTGCCAGGCTATGAACCTAGATTTTTTTTGAGGGGGTCATATTTGGTTAATCCTGTTAGGATATCATCAGTCCAGCTAACAACATCGTAACTGTTGGACAGGTTTTCATGGCTAATAGATGTGCAACATGCTGGAGCCCTTCTAGAATAATGGTCAGAATACTCAAATCAGTCTCCCAGTTTTGCAATGCTTTCCCTTGTTAAGGGAGGGAAAGACAAGAAGAAAGTGCAGTGTAGGTCAATGGGAAGAAAGTTTTTAGCCTAGGTCACTTTCTATTTTACTTAAAAGTTGGGGGGGGGGTTCTGCATAGGAGAGCATCCAAAAACATGTTCTCTCCCACCTGCAATCTCATGTGGTAGTCCATTGGCCACCTCAGGTGTCTACTAGCTCATTGTCCTGAATGTTTAAATCATGGTGATTAATACACACACCACAGTAGGAGAGATCAGTGGCATGGAGAACAGTGCCAATCTACAACACCAGCACTGGTAACAATTTCATCCACTACTTGAGAGAGTCAAGTTGGACAGTATCTAGAAAGAAGTGGTTGTCTAGAGTGAAGCAAAGTTTGTAGCTGGGGGTATGAGAACTGGATTACTCTTTTCCTTTTTCCTTCCCTTAATGGCCCAAGGAATGGACAAGGACAAGCAGGAAAGGTGGAGTTCATCATAAAGCTGCCATCCTCTTGCCCAGAAGTAAGTTCCATTGAAACCAATGAGATTCCTGCTGAGCAAGATTCTGCCATTAACAGCCTAAACTGAAGCTGCGTATTCCACAATATAAATCTTTAATTCACACCCATGTGCAATGAGGATAATTTTACCCATTGTAGCTGGGCTGTACAATGCAGTTTGGTGGGTATGTCTGCAAAATAAAGGAAACAGTTAATATTTCAGAGGTGTTAGTAACCCTGGCTGCTGCTTCTTTTAATCTTGACACCAAGTGAGCCACTTAGAGACCTGAGGCCATACTCTGTCACCCCAACATCTAATGAACAGCCTTGCTGGAAACCAAGTGCGCTTACTTGCTCGTGATGCCTCTGCTGGTGCTGCAAAGAGGCCTTTGAGAATCCTGTAAACTCTGGAGCCTACAGCTGAGCCATCTCATTGTTCCAAAACTGCCAATCCACTGCCTTTACTTCCAGTCTCAATTCCACAAATGTTACATGTCCAAAACAGGTGGTTGCCTGGGGCAGATAGTTCCAAAGGAAGCAATAGGTCGTTTCATTGTGCAAACAACTATAAATGATTGTGTTCCTCCTTCCCCACCACCCGATTTAAATTCTGCAGTGCATTGGCTTTTTCACCCTTCCTCTTCTGATCTTGAGGCCATTTCTACCCTACACTGTTATAGTGCTATTATCCCACTTTCAACATCCTCTGCAACCCTGGGCTTTGCAGTTTAGGGAGGGACATTTAGAATTCTCAGTCAGAGAGCTCTTTGGCCTCAGTAAACTACAAGCTCCACAATTTCAGAGGATGTTGAAAATAGAATAATAGTGCTATAACAATGCAGGGCAGAAAGGTCCCTAGTCTCTGGAGTTGCAGAAAAGAAACTTTCTCCATCTTCTACATGATATCCATTCAGATGTTCAGCTTTTACAGAAATTTTAGCATATGTAGCAGAAGACTCCATCTTGTTCCTTTACTAACTTCTTTAGGATTTTTGCCTTTTTATCTGGACTGAGAAGCTATTTTATTTCCACATGTAATTTTATCACTGAACTTCTGAAAACTGTCAGTGTATTTTACTGACTTGCTCCATCTACTGCATGACATCTCTTGCAATACTTAAAGATGTCTGCTGGCTTTTTATACTTTTGCTTCCCTTGATTCAAGGAAGATCTTTATCTTAGGCTATCCTGATTTAGTGGAAGAGCTACCAAGATCAGGTATCACATTCCCTCCACTAGCAGAATAAACACAATATCTTGCAATAGTGTTGAATTTGTGGGAAATGGGGGGGGGCATTGCTCAAATCTGGTTTTTCTCCCTCTCTACGATGAATTTTTTATGTGTAATTCAATTTAATTTAATTTAATTTTTTTTCTTTTTTACATATGGCAGTTATTACATCTTCGTGTCTGTCTGCCTTGGAAACGAAAGGCTTGCACTGAACTTATTTAGCACTAATCACTTATGGTCTCCTTAACAGTAAACAATTATCTTAAATAGCCTTATGAAGGATGTAAATGATCTGTAGTTCATGCACCTTACATCCAGTGCAGTGTTGGCGGCCTCTGGGCAATTCTGTTTCAGATTAGAATGGACCAGGAATCTCTAAGATTTGCATTTCACTCCAGAGAGGAAAGTCTGGTATTTATGGCTGCAAAGTTTTGTTTTGTTTTGTTTTGTTTTGTTTTGCTTTGTTTTTAAAAGAGCAGTCCCACATGGGCCATTTCTTCACTAGACTGTTATAGTGCTATTATTCCACTTTCAACATTCTATGGAATCCTGGGGTTTGCAGTTTAGGGAGGGGCCACAAAGGAATAGTAGCACTATAACAGTCTAGTGCAGAAATGGCCTTGGTGTCCTAGCACCCATCCACCCACATACCCTTTGTAAGGATCTGACATAATTATTGTTAGTATAGACAAGTTACCTTGAGGAAACAGTAATGCCTCCAGAAGGAAAAGAAGCAGTAGAGGACAATGAGAAAGAGACCACATCCATACTCATATTGCTTGCTGAGGGAGGGGAGAGGGGAGGGATGTAGACTATTTTATAACAACAGTAGACTGTAGAGAGACCATTAGTATTATGACTGGAATCCTGTTGCTTAAAGTAAAGAAGACTAGACCTACTGAACCTATTACTGAATGCTGAATCAATACATGGCAAATCCATTTGATTCAGTGGGTTGACACACTAGTCAGGAGTAACAATAGGATTTTAGCCCATGTTTTTTAGAGATCTTTGCCTACTGAGCATGACAATCTGAAAGAAGTTTATAAGGACATTTGACTGAATTAACTTACCTGGAATTTGGGAGTTTTGTCAGTGTATTAATCTCAACATGTCCCTTTCAGGCCATTATATATTTGGCCAGCAGTAAATGGCAAGACTGTGTCTCTGCTTGCTGCATGTAGTTATGGATAGGGATATCCATGGGTATGCCCATTAAAAACAGCAGTAGAAGCACTAGCATTGTTTCCCATCTTTGCCTTTCTGCTGTCCCATACTTACCCAGGGCCAAGCGCCTTTCTCCTGGTTTGTGCCAGCTAAGCACAAATGAGAGGTCCTGCCTTGAGTCAGACACAGTGGACAAGTTGCCTTGTAAGGTCCTCATGCTAGCCCTTCCAGAGGTCACAGGCACAGGTAATATCTGAGGACACCACAATGCCTAGCTCAGAAGAAAGCTATCAGATCAAGGGATCAGTGGTATTCACTGTTCCTGGGGCTTCATTAGCTGAGGTAACTACCTCACTGTGTCTAACGACAACCATTGTCAAGTGCATTTTAGGTACATACAGCCTGAACTAATCAATAAGTGAATTAGAACTGCTAGGTCATCTTCCTCACAGGCAGAGCAAGATGGCCACTTCAGGTAGGTGATTTGAGGCATCACAAAAAGGTAACAATTCTGTTGGCTATGTTGTGGTGGTGGTAGTGGTAATGGTGCATGTGGAATTTTCTGCCTTGGATACCAAAATATCCTGTTCAGACTTGAGCACCTCATATGATCTTTCAGCTCAGGCAGCAAAATTTTTTGAGCCGCCCTTCACGGTAAGCTTGGGAAAGTATTTTTCTAACTGCCTCAATAATGAGGATGCCTTTTGGTCTCCCCATTTGAAATAGCTATTTATTTATTTGTTTATTGCAAAAGGGTGTAAAAAAAGACTAAGAAACAGAAGGGGAGGTTCCAGCTTTAATTCTTCATGTAAATGGGGACATCTTAAGGAAGAGGCTGTACTCCCAAGCTTTAGTTCAGCTACATGCAGTGACATTGGGATATAGAATTCAAAGGGAGAAGAAAAGCAAGGATCTCACTTGCATGCCCAAAGTAACTAAACATGTGGATTCTAATAGATTAGATTGAGATGTATTCATTAGACAAACAAAATAGTATGTGCATTCTGCTTTTCCTCCATTTGGTTACTCCCCTGCTTCCACGAATGAATAGCCATCCTTTTAACTATGTGGCATCAGAACTCAGAATTTTTTGGTTATTGGTCATTGTTCAGCATGTTAATGCAAAGTTTACTGCCATTAGACACGAAAAGATCAGTTTCATTATTCTAGAGGGGGTATTTTTAGTCCTGGAAATTGATGATGTACAGAGGGCTTCCACATTTAGTCATCTTTGTTAATGACAAGCAGAACATCATTTTACTTTCTGGTTCTAATTACACCTCTTAACCCCAGTCACTGAAGATGCCCTGGGGTGCAATAATTTACATCTTACTCTGGCTAACATTTTTCAAGGAGGCCTCTCAAGTGGCAACATAAATCTCCCTCAATCTCCTGGATCAAATTTCACCAGAAAGCTCTTTTGCCCCTCCTCTTGCATTTATTTAATAAAAAATAAAATATTCCCATAGACATCAGCAAGGCTTTTTCCTCACTTTTATAACATTTAATCAGAGTATTAAGAAGAATTGAAACTGAAGTTACTCCAGGGTGTGAATAATTGCTCATCATAACAAAAATTCCATAGGTGTTAGCATTTCTTTAAAATAATTTATTTTGTTATTTTTATTTATGAGTAAGTAATTTAGTTAATTAATTTATTAATTTATTGAGTAACACTTACTCCACTGATCTGCCACTTGGTAGCAATAATTTTGGGAGCCAATGTAGGAAATAAATGTTTGTTTTTAAAATCACACAGAGAGGGTGAAAGATGCAAGAGATGATTAAATGTGGATAAGTGAAAGGCCACTGGGTATATGGCAGGGAAAAGAATGATACAAACCATTGGTGTGTTTCAAGAAAAGGTGAACAGAGAATCTACATGTGAATTTTGCTGAGATAATGTTCCCAAAATAAGGTCAGGATGTGATCATGCTTGAATCATACAGTCTATAGTTAGCTGTGCATGGAGCTGCTTGTACCTCCTGGGTCCACTCTTCAACCTCTAGGATCCCACTCTTTTCAGTCCCCTCCAGAGTCCCCATAAATTCAGCTTTCTCTAGATTCATATTCACCAGTTGTGACAAAGCAGGATGAATTGTATTTGTTGTGCAAATAAAAGGGGGGAGAAATAAACAGCAATGTCTAAAAAGAAAATCTGTTGGATTTCTTTAAACAACAAAACCAAATCTGTGCTTCAGTGATACAGGAAAAAAAAGTTTCTCAGATCCTAAATGCACAAGCAGTGTCAGCCTGTGGTAGATGCCCTTGTTAAATGGAGCCCTGGTGGCGCAGTAGTTAAATGACAGTACTGCAACCACAAGGTTGTGAGTTCGATCCTGCCAGGCTCCAAGGTTGACTCAGCCTTCCATCCTTTCGCAGGTCGGTAAAATGAGTACCCAGCTTGTTGGGGGCAATTAGCTAAAAATACATTGTAAACTGCTTAGATAACACTAGTTGATAGGCAGTATAGAAATAAATAAATGCTAATGCTAAATACAGAGAGGATAGATGGATCATACCAAGAATCCAAAAATGTCTGGCAATGAAACAGCACATCTACATAAAGCCCACCAAAATCTTACTAGGTCTTGCAATTGCAATAGTTGGCCTGGGATCCATCAAGGAAGGCTATTTCTGCATTACACTGTTGTAATGCTACTATTCCACTTCCAACATCCTGTGGAATTCTGGGGTTTGTAGTTCACTGAGGACAAAGAGCTCTCTGGTTGAGAATTCTAAATGCCCCTCCCTAAACTGCAAACCCCAGAATTCCACAGGATGTTGAAAGTGGAATAATAGCACTATAACAGTGTAGTGAAGACATGGCTGAAGTCTTCTGAAGACCAGGATGTGTTTATGGCAGTGGTTCTCAACCTGTGGGTCCCCAGATGTTTGTGGACTTCAGCTTCCAGAAGCCCCAGCCACTATGGTCAATGCTCAGGGCTTCTGGGAGCTGAAGTCCACAAACATCTGGGGACCCACAGGTTGAGAACCACTGGTTTATGGTGACCAGAAATCCTTCCAAGGAGCTTAGCAAGACTAGGGAAGGGGGCTCTCCCTCTGCAAAACCACCTCCTGCATTTCTGGTCTGGGGTTAGATATTCCAAGGGGATAAATACCCTAAAGGCACCAGATCTTGCCTAATCTTGGAAGCTAAATAAAGTCAGCACTGTTTAGTACTTGGATGGGATACCACCAATGAATCTCAGGTGCTATAGCCTATATTTCAGAGGAAGGAACCATACTTAAGTACTCCTTGCCTTAGAAAACCCTATGAAATTCATGGGGTCACACATACACACAGATATTCCAATAAAAGAAGAATCAGAGTAGAAAAGAAAACAACCACATGGAACTGTACCTATAGAGAATAATAAATCACACAGAAAACAACATTAATTAATCTGATCAATCAGCATTCATGATAAATAACTGAAATCATAAATATTCTGTAAGAACCAATAGGAGAACAGACTCACAAATGCCAAGAAAATAAGCTTGGAAATAAACATGGTAATGAAGATAATGATCAAGATATACAAGGGAAGATTGTTTAGCACAAATGGAAATAACAGTGAACAATTACAAGAATGACATTAACATAGGCAACTGCTCAGATCAGATTGGAACATATCTAAATGATGAAGGACAATATACAGAGCAATTCCTCCTTAGACTTTGGAGGAAAGCATCCACCTGATGGATTCATTCTCAAAATGATTCTTGGTTAAGGCACTAAGAAATACAGTACTTGGTTTACTTTTATCCTCAGAAAGAATATTTCAAAAAGTGGTACATTGGAGCAGCTGGAGAAGAAAGACACCACCTAAAGCTAACATCCAAAAACAAAAAACAAAAACAAAAAGCAAAAATGGTAAGTCGCTGCAGTCCTTTCTTTTCATCCAAGTGAGCTGTCTTCATATCAGAAGAATTTCTGGCACAACGACATTTGATCATGTAATACTCCAAGTCTAAAACCAAGCACTTTAACGCATAACTCAGAATTGTTTGGAATAAACAATCCAATTTGGAAAGATTGCCAGCAGATAAAGTTTTAAAGCCTACCAAAAGAGAGTGCAAGATATAATTTAGGTTTCAGTCAAAGAACTGCTTTTGCAGTGTTCCTGAAGTATTGTCCAATAGTCCTTAAAACCTTCAGTCCAACTGAGATTTTACGCAGTAGGGAAAAAGAAATCTGATGCTTTATCTGTCTTTTACTGCTCTATCATGGAATTCAATGAAATACATGGGGTTCCATTCAAGCCCTGACTAGATCAAGACCTGCTTGGCTTCAGCAGCCAAGACCTGGAGTCTACCTGACATCCATAAAGACATATGTCATGCGGCTTCTTTAGGGTATATTGACATAACTTTGCCTGATATACTAGGATGTCACCTGATGTATTGCTTTGATTGCTTGGCTGGTTTGGCTTGTCTATTGCTTTCTTATGATATTGCACTGGACACTGAATGATGAAAAAATTTCTTCAGTCATATTTGTTGAAGATGGGACATGAACAATAACTAGTAGAGGAGCACCAAGAATAATACTGTATCAGTTTTTCTACTACTTTGTTCTAACAATAGGTGATAATTTTGTTTGGTTCTTTTCTTACATATAAAAATTATTTAAAATTCACAAACGGACAAATGTGGTCATAAATTTGATGAAAAGATGTTGAGGTTGATTTGTTCCCTTCTCTCCCTTTGTCATTTTCAGTTCTATTTGTGTCAAATTGGCATACATCTCAGAAATGTCCCCAGAGAAGAAAAGTGCAAATTACATATCAAAATTGCCAAAGTTTAGTGGGGTAGATGCAAGTGTCAGGGAGCTGCAATGTCTGAAAACCATACTGAAAACAGTAAAGTGTGATGGTACTGGAAGAATAGCTAAATTGCTGTCCCTTCCTCATCCCACTCCATTTCATTTGTACATACTGCGTAATGTTCATGTTTTGTCTCCAGCTTCATACAACAGGGCCAATCTTCAGAGGATAATTAACAAATATATTATTACTTGGTTATTCTCTAAATCTGCCCAGCATCTTTTTCTATCCAACAAAGAGGAAGGGAACTAGTGTTTTGCTGAAGTCACAATTCCTCCCACAACTCACAACAATAAGAAAACCTCCCATAGTCTGTCCAGAAATCAATCTGTCATTTACTCCCTCTCTCCCCCTCTTCCTTTGTTGTTGTGTACCTTCAAGTCATTCCTAACTTAAGGTGATCATAAGGTGAACCTATTGTGAGGTTTTCTGAGGCTGAGAGAGTGCAACATGCCCAAGTTGGGTTTCCATGGCTGAATGGGGAATCAGACTCTGGCCTTCAGGGTTGCAGTCCAATGGTCAAACCACTACACCATGCTGGTCTTCTCTTTTCCTTGTTCTTGTTGTTGTGTGCCTTGAAGTTGTCTCTAACTTATAGCGAATCTAAGATGAACCTATTGTAGGGTTCTCTGGGGCTGAGAATGTGTGATGTACCCAAGGTCACCCAGTATGTTTCCATGACTGAACAGGGACTCAAACTCTTGTCTCTGGAGTCATAGTTCAATGCTCAAGCAACTACACCAAGCTGGCTTACCCTGGGCATTTTCACAGAAACTCAGTACTAAAACACAGTATTTCTCCCATCCCATCAAACCTTCTTGAAACTAAAATCTCCACAAAAGGTTTTGGGTTTGATGGCTTCAGAAAGAAGTTTTGTTTTTGTTTTTTTCACTTTAGATACCACCAAATCTTATTTAAAACAGATCAGTTGGGCTCAGACTATGGGTTGAATTGGATGTGTGTCCCTAGTACTCAATAAATTTTGTCAGTGTAGATCTTTAAGAACTTTGTTCAATTATTTTTGATAAGAAATCTGCACTTTGTTGATAGATTCTGTGGAAAGAATTTGTGATTGAAAACATCTGAATGTGGGAAGAAGAAAAACTGGCAGATTTATTGATTTTGTTTCAGTATTTTGTACATATGCACAATGTCTAAATTGTTGTTTTTTGGAAAACAACTTAAAAAAAAGATTTACGTCCACATTTTCAAATATTTTTATAGCTTAGGTTTGTAAGTCCTGGGATGTTTTAGAAAAAATCCAAATGAAGAGCACATAATTGTCATCCTAAGAAATGCAACAATTAAATTCCTGTTGGCTCTCCCGAGTCTTTGAGTGTGCAAAAGGTAGGCTATTTCATTTCAGACATAGGAAGTCACACACTATTACTATACTTGTGCTGGCTCCTCTCTAATCTCTCAACACATTTTAAAACATGTACTAATAACATATTACATTGCCAGGAGAGACAAACTAAACAAGTACAATATCACTGGAAAATATAATTGCCAAAAACTGCTTTTAAAAAAGTAGTTTGAAACCATTCCTCTAACTACATTGGATCAACTGCCTGCCTGGTTCTATTTCAATTATGTTTAGACCTAGAAAATTATATGGTGCTGATTTATCATGCTCAGTCTTTCAGACCCAGTGAATTCTATACATTAACAGGCTGAGATGATCATATTCTGTCGGAGCAGAGACTCTGTCAAACTCTGAGGTATTTTTTTAAAAAATAGTTTTTCTGGAGAGCAGTAAAAATAATGAATCTATGACATTTTCAGTAAGGAGAGAATAATCCCGTGAAAGGATTGTAACAAGTCATCAGTGCTTTCAAACCAAAACAAAAAAAGTTTTAAAAATATAAATTATATCAGTACTTTTCCCAGTGACCATTTACTACAGTATATTTCTTTTTTAAAAAATGGAGATCACTGGGGTCTGTAAAAGCAGGCTGGAGGAAAACTCCGTACAGCTTCTGGGTGACCCTTTGCTTGTTCTTGGGCTGCAGGATCGTCCAGGGAGGAGAGAAGCAAGAGATGTCTTCTGCAGTCCTGGTCAAAGAGTCATTTGCCTGTTTCTCCTGCAAGTCTTTTGCTGTCAGACCTTTCTAAAAGGCATTTTTTCCCTACTGCATAGGTACCTTCCAAAAGACAGAATTACCCGCTTTCAATGGAAAAGTGGAAATGAAAACTGAACTGAATAAATCCCCAATATGGGCAATCCTACTTCTAGGCCAAAAGGCCATGTTAACTGGCCTGCACATCTCCCAATTTGATATGGTTTAATTGGAAAACTGTATTAATTGACAGATATCTTTAATTGGCATTAAATATAAATTATACACACTTATGACTGAAAAGCCATATGAAGAAGGAATGCTGGTTGGAAAGAAGGCCAAAGATAACCTCAGCATGGCCAGGTCATAAGTTCAATGAGAATTAGCCAGAAAGTCTGACTTAATGTCTCTAAGCGAATCCTCTCAACGAAAACAATAAATATAGGTAGTAAGCACCCCTGCTGTGTGTATTTCTTATCTAAACCCTCCCAAATCCTCCTTCCTGGCACCTAAACCCCTTTTTCCTGTCCTCAACACAGAGCTGGCATATAGTAATCAAAGCCTTTTTCACCTACATGCTAAAACCATCAACTCATTCTGGCCACCTTCTGTTCAGCTTGAAAACTCTTGTTTGCCCAGGCAGAGAGTCATCAACACCTCATGCCTTCAAGACAGGTTTTGGGGTATAAGAGACCCCAATTTGGGGTACCTCCTTGCCGTGCAACAATTTCAAGCATCCACTGTCACCCTGATTCCTGATATTGTACCGCCCTTGTCCACAAGCCTGAGCCACACCAATTTTCTTCATCTCTCTCCGGAATGTAAATATTGCCCATTCTACCCTGAAATCTCTCTATCTTCAACTTTCTTCCCTGACTTTCTTTTTTTATTATTATTATCTTTATTTTACTATGAAAAACAAAAAACAAACCAACAAACCAACAAAAAAACAAATATATAATAAAACATTCATTATGTCTTGTCGTTACATAAATTCCATTATCACAATAAATCTTACATACATTTAAAAAAGAAAAAAATTTCAAATATAAATGTAATCTAATTAAATCATTACACAATTTAATACTCTTTTATTAATACTAACACTTACTTTATTTTTTATACCTACTTACCCTCCTTCCCTTATTCCTCTACATACTTTGAGGATAATTATACAATACTTGTCGTTGGCCAACATTTACTACAGTATTCATTGAAT